>JBBGZY010001407.1:0-719182 GCA_037952925.1 Lithobates clamitans
AGAGAGGAGAGGGAGGGGTGAGGGAGGGGGGAGGGAGGGGGGAGAGAGAGAGAGGGAGAGAGGGGGAGAGAGGGGGGAGAGAGGGAGAAGAGAGAGAGAGAGAGAGAGAGAGAGAGGGGGGGGAGAGGGGGGGAGAGAGAGAGAGAGGGGGGAGAGGGGGAGAGAGAGAGAGAGAGAGAGAGAGGGGGAGAGAGAGGGGAGAGAGAGAGAGGGGGGGGAGAGAGAGAGAGGGAGAGAGAGAGAGGGGGGGAGGGGGGAGGAGAGAGGGAGAGGGAGAGAGAGAGGGAGAGAGAGCGGGGGAGAGAGAGGGGGAGAGAGAGAGAGAGGGAGGGGAGAGAGAGAGAGAGGGGAGAGAGAGAGGGGGGAGGGGAGAGAGAGAGAGAGGGGGAGGGGGGAGAGAGAGAGAGGGGGGAGAGAGAGAGAGGGGGAGGGGAGAGAGAGAGGGGGGGAGGGGAGAGAGAGAGAGAGAGAGAGAGAGAGAGAGAGAGAGAGAGAGAGAGAGAGAGAGAGAGAGAGAGAGAGAGAGAGGGGGGGGGAGAGGGGGAGAGGGGGAGAGAGAGAGAGAGAGAGAGGAGGGGGGAGGGGGAGAGGGGGGGAGAGAGAGAGAGGGGGGGAGGGAGGGGGAGAGAGGGGGGAGAGAGAGAGAGAGAGAGGGGAGGGAGGGAGGAGAGAGGGGAGAGAGGGGGAGAGAGAGAGAGAGAGAGGGGGAGAGAGAGGGGAGAGAGAGAGAGAGGGGGGGGAGAGAGAGAGGGGGGGGAGGAGGGGGAGGGAGAGAGAGAGAGAGAGAGAGAGAGAGAGAGAGAGAGAGAGAGAGAGAGAGAGAGAAGAGAGAGAGAGAGATTTTAAATACCTTATCTCTTGTGCTGCAGCAGCTGCACAGCCAGCCATTCATCAATATTCTCTCCTTGTGCAGATAGTGGGCGGTGCTGGCGCCGCACTGCACAAGTCATGAAGACAAAAATGAAGCAGCACGGCGTTCTCCTGCTCCTCCCCCTCAGGCACACAGACAGAGGCATGACGAGTGTGGTGGGCGGCGCCCGAACGGAGGAGACACAGACTGAGTGTCAGACTGTCAGTGAGTGACCCAGCGACACAGGAGGCAGCCATTGCATAGTGCAGCAGCCGGGGCCGCTGCTGCTCTTTAGATTGCTGACAGTGACACAGGCAGTGAGCGGCCCCGGAGACACAGACAGTGAGTGACCAGTGACAGCCATAACCACTGCATAGTGCGGCAGCGGCGGCCGCCGCTGCTGCTCTTTAGATTGCTGACAGCCTGACACAGGCAGTGAGCGGCCCCAGCGGTACTTTGGGCAGCCAGCCTACCGGGATATTTCCCGTATCCGGTACGCCAGTCCGGCCCTGCCCTTGAGGTGGTATAACTGTGGATTCGGGTCCTGTCCCCCAGGACACACAGACTCTGGGACCCTGGATTTGCCATATTGGAATAGTGACTGATTCATACCATTGGGACTCCTATTGTTAAATGCTAATGTCATCAATTCCAGCTACCTGTCTGTTGTCTGCTAAAATGTGTATTGTAAATAAGTCTCTAGTATGGGATCTAAGAGTCATTAGATCCCCATTGTTGTTTGGGTTTAATAAACTCTGCTATTGTGATAATGTTGATTGGGGGTTCTAAGCTACAAGACGGCCAGTCTGGCCTAAAGGTCATGTCTGAGTCATCTAGGCTGTCTAAAGGGATTAGTTAATTAGCCCATGTTAATTAGGTTAATTAGGTTACAGGTGTATTGTTAGAGTAATATGAGCCGGAGGTATGCACCTCCACTGATAGTGTATAAAAGAGCCTGTATTTTTGAATAAAAGAGATTCCTGTTTGAACTTACATACAGCCTGCCTGGTGTTTGTTCTGAGCTATCACAACTGGGTTAGAATGGCACATAGCTGAAGTTCTAATCCCGGAGCATTGGATGACCGAACCATCAGACGTTGCAATCTGATTCAATAGCTGCAGTGGAGTGTCATCGAGCGAGCAAGGGGCTCGTTTCAGCCTGAATGATTTTTGGCCAGAAAATTTGATAAGGGGGGCAGCCCCCCTCATTAATCACTTAATAAGTCTCTAATTATGTGAGATCTAACGTTAAAACCACTTGATCTTACCGGATCTAACGAATATCTATTAGCCTGAATGATTTTTGGCCAGAAAATTTAATAAGGGGGGCTAACCCGTCCATATGTACCACCTAATATCTCTATTTTGAAGTGGAATATCTCTGAATTGATGTGAGATCTAACGTTAAAACCACTTGATCTTACCGGATCTAATAAATATCTATTAGCCTATCCTATCTACTAGCCTATTATGATTTTTGACCAGAAAATTTGATAAGGGGGGGGGCTAACCCATCTATATATACCACCTAATATCTCTATTTTGATGTGGAATATCTCTGAAATGATGTGAGATCTAACATTAAAACCACTTGATCTTACCGGATCTAACAAATATCTATTAGACTGAATGATTTTTGGCCAGAAAATTTGATAAGGGGGGCCAGCCCCCCCTCATTATTCACTTAATAAGTCTCTAATTATGTGAGATCTAACCTTAAAACCACTTGATCTTACCGGATCTAACAAATAGCTTCCAAAATAGCTGTTTGGTCAATTTTTTGATAAGGGGGACGGATGACGTGTTAGCCCCCCCAGCAAATAACTGTTAATATTGCTTTTTCTGTGTGAGATCTAACGCAAACAACGGTTGATCTAACCTGATCTAACAAAGATCTAACAAACTGCATAAGATTTTTCCAAAAATTTTGATATGGGAGGGCTATCCCGGCAGAGGTATTTTAAGCTGTTCTTCTCAGCCCATAAATTGCTACAGTGGGAGAAGGGCTGTTACCAAAAACATGTACTTTTATTTGGTATTCTATGACTTCATCGTTGACATAGTTCTTGCGATACCATCCGAAACTGAGGACATTTCTGTATGCTTCTGGAACAATGAAACAGTGGAGCATTCGCTGAGGCTGGGTTCACACGATTGCGAATTGCATCCAATTGGCAATAGCCGGAGATTTTGACCGGCTCTTTTGGTCCCCAAAATTCGGGCTGAAATCGTATCTGAAACAGTGAACCAGCACGCACCGGCCCCTGCTGTGAGCCTCATGCGGCTCATATGAGAGCCGAGCCTGAGTGTTGGCCATAACAGTAACTGGTTCTGGTCTGTCTAAAGGGTCATTGTTCAGATAAGGCCCAGTGAGAAGAACATCATTGAGAGAAACACCTTCATATGCAGGTGAAGGAGTGCTGCTCAAGGCAGATCCACATCAATACATCTCACACACACTCTTCAGCATGTACAGGCCCAGTTCACACACCTGTGGCATAAACAAGAGTCCATAAAGCCACACTAAATTCTGTGTCCCCATCCAGGGCCGTCTTTAGCGCAGGGCAAACGGGGCAGCTGCCCAGGGCCCTGTCACTGTTTGGAGCCCAAAGCAGAGCTGCCCGTTAACCCTGCACGCTGCCCGCAAATCGGGGCTGAATGTTATGTCAGCGGCGCGCACGGCGCCCACAGTGCCAGTGCCTTTTTTTTCCGTTTGAGGAGTGGGCCGCGGGTGGGGGCGGGGCCTTGAGCTCCACTGACGCTCTGGCCCTGCCCCTTGCTATGCGTGCAGTGCTGTGTACCTGATCGGAGGAGCAGAGGAGGAGTGAGACAGCAGCGCGGAGTCGAGTGCACTGAAGCCTGGTGCCTGCCTGGTCAAGTGAAACAACTAAGCAGTGTGGAGAATTGAGCTGAGAATCAGAGCTAAGCTTTCCAGGACAAGGTAAGGTCTTTTCTCCTCCCCTGGCTCCCGCTCCCCCTATCCCCATGCCATGTCTGTGTTATAGAAGAAAGTTTAAAAACACTGAGCAAACCTGCAGTCCAGGCTGAGTGAGGCCTCAGAGGAGAGCACACAGCATAATTTACAGCACATGGCATACTGTATTTGGGCTGCTTTCACATGGAAAGCACCTGGGCATCGGCAGTAAAACGCCACTATTTTTAGTGGCGCTTTACCGTAGTTTTTGCTGCGCTTTTTGGCCGCTAGCGGGGCACTTTTACCCCCCACTAGCGGCCGAAAAATGGTTAAAAGCGCTACAGCGGCGCTTTGCTGGCGGTTCGGTGGCGCTGCCCATTGATTTCAATGGGCAGGGGCGCATTAGGAGCGGTGAATTCACCACTCCTAATGCGCTCCAAAGAAGCTGCTGGCAGGACTTACATTATTAACGTTTTTTTTGTTTTTTTTTTTAAGATAATTCTATGTGTGTGTCTGTTTTTTGAGATGGGTGAAAAGCAAAATTGAATTGGGGGGGCCAAAAAAAAATGTTTGCCCAGGGTCCAAACCATATTAAAGACGGCCCTGGTCCCATCTTTAGTGAAGCAGCAGTGTCACAGCATAAAAGCACGATGTAAGCACAGTGGGGGGAGTTGTCGATGTAAACAGCTTTGAGTCTTTTGATACATTCAGCAGATTGGGGACCTAGCCACCTGTTAAGCAGATCCAGTTCTTCTGTAGTTGCAATATCTAGTTCACTAATTGTGGCTTTAAAGATGGATTTCCGGCCGCTGTAGTTTTCAGGATTGTCATTGACTTTACTGAGACGTGTCTTGGTAAACTCTTTAGGGAACTGTGATATGTCTTTGTTTTCAGACTTTGGAAGCACAGCTGCATGTCGAACAAAGTCCGTTACATTGACTGGTGTGCTGAGATTGAGCGACTTTGGGGGTAATTGAAATGCAAAACACATTCATAGCTGACACTAGCTCGGAGTTGAATTCCATCTTGGGTTGCAGCTGTGGAGCTGTGTACTGGGTAGGAGGTAGACATTTGAGGTTTATTTCATTCCGAATCGCAATTTAGACACATTTTTCATTATTCGGAAATTTGGATGTATTTGAATTTCCAATTACAATAGTAACGAATTTAAACAAATCCGAAATAACGAAACGAAATTCAGATGAAATTAGAATTCAAAACTAATTTGAAAATAAAAATTTTAATTCAAAATCGAATTTGAAAAAAAGAATAGAAAATAAAGGAATAGAATAGAGTAGAATAGAATAGGAGTAAAACAGAACCGACTAGAATAGAAAATAAAATAGAATCAAATATTTTTATTTTTTTTAACAAAAAAGTTTATTTAGGTTTTCCAAAACAAACAAATTATAGCGGATTAGACATAGATACAGACATGTTACAACGTTTTCTTACATTCCTTAACAAATGTAGGTTTAACAGCAAAAGCAGCAATATGTTAACAGGAACATTGCGTCAGAGGGAATATTACAAGCACACTCAACAAGGCGCCTATCTAGGGTGGAGGTATGAGGGGTCTCATTGATTGCCTTTAGTCCATACACTTTAATCTCACATTCTCAAAGAGAGATACAGGAATTTGTTGGCGGGGGAGGATATATATCGGGTACAGTGGGTAGTGGCCCGTAGGCCTCAGTCAATAGTTTAGATGTTTTGCCTTCACCCATGCTGCCCAAATCTTCCCAAATTTTTTAGGGCAGTTTCTTCCCATGTATGTCATTTTATACAATGGCAATGCCCTATTTACCAAGGACTGTCAGAGCTGTCTGGTGGGTGGCTGAGATTGATTCCATTGCAATAGGATTGCCTTTCTAGCATATAATGTGGCGTAGAAGATAAATAGTTTCTTCCCCCATGAGACCTCAAGGAAGTCGCATATACCTAGCAGAAGAGGGATCGGGCTGTATGGGATCTTCATTTTCCCAATATAATTAATATCAGCAAGTACATTTTCCCAAAATTCCTTCACACCAGGGCAAGACCAGACCGTATGAAAGAAACCAGCGTTATGCGAGCCACACCTAGCGCATCTCACCGATCTATCAGGGTAGATTTTCGCTAAGCGTGTTGGAGAGTAATATGCACGATGGAGAAACTTCAGTTGCATGAACCTATCCCTAGCCTAGATTGTAAGGGGTAAATATTGCTGAATTCCCTCCTCCCAGTCTTCATCCGTCAACTCCGGAACATCCCTCTGCCATAACTTGCACAATTGGGATACTTTAGATGTGTCGTGGGACGCAAACATATTATACAGTGTGGACAGCGTCTTCCCCTTATCTGGGGATTTAAGTGTATCCTCTACAGGTGACCCCTCCAGATTCAGCGGGCCAAGGAACTGGGACCGGAATGCATGGCGCAACTGAAGGAATCTAAAGAACATGGGATTCGGGAGATCTTTATCTCTTTTTAAGACATCAAAAGAAATTAATTGGCCCTGTGATACTATATCCCCCAAAGTTGTGACCCCATGTCTAGCCCACACGACCGGATCGGGGATAAAACGAAAGTGAGGCAGACGAGGGTTGCCCCATAATGGAGTCGCTGGGAACCAGTCATTGGGTCCCATGAGCTGTTTTTGAACCGTATCCCAAACCTTAAGGGTTGTTTTCATGGGAAGAGTCACATGGAGATTGGATCTGGGGCCTCTATAAACCAAATTTCCCAGCTCCGCATATGAACCAACCAATGCCTCCTCTGTAGTGGAAGCGGGATTGGTCGGATCCTCTGAGAACCGCCATTTAACAGTTACTAGGATCGCCGCCCAATAATATTTCAGGAAACAGGGCAAGGCTAGTCCCAGAATAGAATCAAATATAATAAAAATTAAAGGAATAGAATAGAAAAGAATAGAAAAGTATAACAAATAATAGAATAGAAAATAAGGGAATAGAATAGAAAATAAAAGAATAGAATAGAAAAGAATAGAAAAGAATAGAAATAAAAGAATAGAAAATAAAAGAATAGAATAAAATAGAATGGGAATTAAATGTAAATAATAGAAAATAATAGAATAGATTAGAATAGAAAAGAATAGAAAATAAAATAGAATAGAATTTAAAAAACCAATAGAATAGAACAAAATAGAAAAAATATAACCGTCTTCCAAAATTTGAATTTCGAATTTTAATAGAATAGAAATATAATAGAAAATAAGAGAATTGAAAAAAATAGAATACCAAAGAAAATAGAATAGAATAAAATAGAATGGGAATTAAAGAAATATAATAGAAAAGAATAGAATAGATTAGAATAAAAAAGAATAAAAAATAAAATAGAATAGAATAGAAAAAACAATAGAATAGAATAAAATAGAAAGAATATAACCGTCTTCCAAAAAATCTAATTTCGAATAGAATGAATTTGGATTTTAATAGAATAGTTTATAATAGAATAGAAAAGAATAGAATAGAAAATAAAAGAAGAGAATTGAGAAAAATAGAATAGAATAAAACCGTCTTCAGAAATTCTAATTTCGTATAGAATAAATTTGAATTCAAATAGAATAGAATAGAAAAGAAATAGAATAGAAAATAAGAGAATAGAAAACAAAAGGATAGAATAGAAAAGAATAGAAGTAAAAGAATAGAAAATAAAAAAATAGAATAAATTAGAATGGGAATTAAAGGCATATAATAGAAAAGAATACAATATATTAGAATAAAAAAATAAAAAAGAAATAGAATAGAAAATAGGAGAATACAAAATAATAGAAAAAACAATAGACTAGAATAGAATAAAATAGAAAGAATATAACCGTCTTCCAAAATTTGAATTTCGAATAGTATGAATTCGAATTTTATAGAATAGAAATATAATAGAATATAAGAGAATTGAAAAGAATAGAGTAGCAAAGAAAAGAACAGAATAGAATAAAATAGAATGGGAATTAAATATAATAGAAAAGAATAGAATAGAATAAAATAGAATAGAAAATAAAATAGAATAGAAAAAACAATAGAATAGAATAAGATAGAAAGAATATAACCGTCTTCCAAAATTAGAATTTCGAATAGAATGAATTCAAATTTTAATAGAATAGAAAATAGGAGAATAGAAAAAAATAGAAATAAAAGAATAAAAAATAAAAGAATAGAATAAAATAGAATGGGAATTAAAGGAATATAATAGAAAAGAATAGAAAATAAAATAGAATAGAATAGAAAAAAAAACAATAGAATAGAATAAAATAGAAAGAATATAACCATTTTCCAAAAAATCAAATTTCGAATAGAATGAATTTGGATTTTAATAGAATAGTTTATAATAGAATAAAAAAGAATAGAATAGAAAATAAAAGAAGAGAATTGAGAAAAATAGAATAGAATATAACCGTCTTCAGTAATTCTAATTTCGTATAGAATAAATTTGAATTCAAATAGAATAGAAAAGAAATAGAATAGAAAATAAGAGAATAGAAAACAAAAGAATAGAATAGAAAAGAATAGAAATAAAAGAATAGAAAATAAAAGAATAGAATAAATTAGAATGGGAATTAAAGGCGTATAATAGAAAAGAATAGAATAGATTAGAATAAAAAAATAGAAAAGAAATAGAATAGAAAATAAGAGAATACAAAATAATAGAAAAAAAAATAGACTAGAATAGAATAGAATAAAATAGAAAGAATATAACCGTCTTTGAATTTCGAATAGAAAATGAGAGAATAGAAGAGAATTGAGTAGAAAAAAAAAACAATAGAATAGCATAAAATAGAAAGAATATAACCGTGTATAAAAATTACAATTTTGAATAGAATAAATCTGAATTTGAATGTCAATTCAAATTCGCATGCTGATTTGGAATCGGATTCAAAAACGAATAAACAAAAAGAAACAAATTCCAAAAACGAATTTAACAAATCTAACGAAAAAAAAAATAGTTTTGCACATGTCTAGTAGGAGGTTATTGACTTGCTTCATGGTAAGATGAATTGTCTATTTTCTGCATACCGGTGTCTATAGTTTGCTGCAGTGCAAAAGCCTGGCGTGCTGAGGGATGAATAGGCAGACTGCCCTGAGAGGTGGTACCCTATTTCCCTGAAAATAAGACCTAGCGTGATTGTCAGTGATGGCTGCAATATAAGCCCTACCCCCCCAAATAAGCCCTACCCTGTTTCCCTGAAAATAAGCCCTACCCTGCCTACACCGACCTACAAGGACTTTAACTAGGGCTTATTTGGGGGGTAGGGCTTATATTGCAGCCATCACCGACAATCACGCTAGGTCTTATTTTCGGGGAAACAGGGTAGGTGCAGTATACTGACCTTTGGTGAGGGATATAGCTGTTGTGGCTAAGAGCTGCAGTGTTGGGAGAGAGTGTGAGGAATATGATCCATACAATGCAACCAAATATCTGCTGCTGTTACCTCCTTTACTGTCCCAAGTAGCTTGCTCTAAAAAAACCTTTAATAAAGGGTATAATGGTTCCGTGACAAGAGTAAAGTATTGCTACAAGAACTCCCCTTTCTTGGAGACGAAACAGAATGAACCCGTTTAGTAGACACTATTGCAATTTTATGTAATATAGAGGATTTATCTCCAGGTTTATTATCTGAAAAAGTTATCTCTCTGGCATAGGCATAGCTGGGACCTTTACTGATTTGGTTGAGTCCAAGCCACTTAAACTCAGCCAGGAAAACAAATAGAAATAGTTATTTTCGGACCCAGTGGTCATCATCTCCAGTTCCATAGAATCCACCAGGCACTCTTACCCACTGTGCTCCTACGGTCACTGTCCTCCACTCCAGTGACCCAGGAACCAGGGCTGAACGAGAGGTCTCCCTTTGCACGTCAGGCTCACATACGAGGTACGTGTCAGTATCAGACAGCCATGCCTGAGCCTGCAAGAGGGAGCTCCGCTACTGATGAAATCTGCCAATTGCTCTCTGTCCTCACTCAAGAGGTGAAATCCCTCCAGGACAGCTATGAACACCTTGAGAGACAAGTGCAGTCCCGGACGATTATTACAAACCTTCCTTCCAGCGGGTTGACTTCAGAGGCTTCCTCCGCACTCCCTGTAATGATATCTCCAGAACCTAGGGTCCCAATTCCGGAGAAGTTTTCCAGGGATCTAAGCAAGTTTCAGACTCTCCGCAATGCATGTGAGCTGTACTTTTCCTTACTACCCTTAACCTTTTCGCAGGAAAACACCAAGATGAGGTTTGTTGTCTCACTTCTGCTAGGAGAACCACAAGCCTGAGCTCATCACCTGCTGGAAGAACACCATGTTTCTCTGGACTCTTTGTCATCCTTCTTCGACGCAATGTCACATATGATGACCCCCAAGAACTTTTACTTCCGAGGCTGCTCTTAGCACGCTCCAGCAAGGCCGCAGAGTGGTCGAAGACTATATAACAGACTTTAGGCACTGGAGCGCAGATACCCAGTGGAATCATGCAGCTTTACGGCACCAGTTTTGCCTAGGCTTGTCAGAAGAATTAAAAGGATGAATTGGCTCGGGTCGGTGTACCAAATTCTCTGGAGTCCTTGATTACCGTAACTATTCAGATAGACCGTCGTCTTCGGGAACGCAGGATGGAGAGGGTGACCCAGCAGACTCAACCAACTTGGAAGTTACCCCAAGTGCCTACAACCTCTCGTCCTGTTCCCTTCAGACTGGTCCCAGTTAATCCTGCACCAACCACCTAACACCGGACTTCATAAATCTGGGCAGGTCGGACTAATGAGACCCGCATTGTCTGCCGAGGAACGTCTACGTCGGCAACAGCTTAACCTTTGTCTGTACTGCGGGGGAACTGGCCATTATGTACATTCATGTCCTGCCAAGTGTTGTAGATCTTCACCCATCCCATCTCACAGTCACCCGGCTCCCTCTACTCACCTTGCTTCCTCTACTCACCTGGCTATTCCCATCACCCTTCAGTTTTCCGGAAAGACTGTGTCTGTTACTGCAATAATAGACTCTGGTGCATGCAGTTGTTTTATTGTTTTGAACTTTGCCAACCAACAACACATTCCACTCCAGCACAGGGCTCAAGGACTTTCCGTTTTCTTGGCGGATGATCCCGTATTAAATCTAGCTAGGTGACTCAGGAGACTCCCCCACTGCCTGTAGTTACTGTCTCGAACCACAAGGAACTGCTTAAGTTTGATGCAATTGCTTACCCTCTGTTTCCGGTCATCTTGGGTCTACCGTGGCTTCAGGCCCACAACCCGCAAATTGACTGGGGCTCCGGAGAAATCAAGTTTCAGTCCCTCTACTGTCAAGGACACTGTCTGCCCTTACCTCCCAAGATACCTGGCCCTTTGCTGTGCCTGGAAGCTTACTCAGAATTAAGCTCAGAGGTACCTGAACAGTACCACAAGTTCTTAGGCGTTTTTAGTAAGCAAAGGGGCAGAGACACTTCCTCCTCATCGTTCCTACAATTGACCGATTGAGTTGCTGCCTGGGGCTGAAATCCCCTTCGGGCGGATTTTCCCTCTGTCTGAGCAGGAGTTGGAGGTTTTAAAGGAATATGTTGATGAAAACCATAAGAGGGGATTCATCCGGCCATCCACCTCTCAGGCTGGGGCAGGGATCTTTTTTGTGGAGGAGAAGGACCACTCATTGCGTCCTTGTGTGAACTACCGGGAGCTGAACAAGGTCACGGTCAAGAACCGGTATCCCTTACCCCTAGTGCCTGAGCTTTTTCAGAGACTAAGAACTACTGTTGTGTTCGCCAAACTCGATCTTCGTGGGGCCTACAATTTGGTTCGCATTCATGCAGGGGACAAGTGTAAAACGGCCTTCTGTACTAGGTTTGGCCACTATGAATACCTAGTGATGCACTTCGGTCTGTGTAATGCTCCTGCTACCTTCCAGCACCTGATAAATGATCTCTCCAGAGACTATCTGGATATCTTCGTCATAGCCTACTTAGACGATATCCTGATCTTTTCCTCATCCTTGGATCAGCACCGGAAACACGTCAAGATGGTACTCTGCCGATTCCCTCAGCATGGGCTATATGCCAAACCAGAAAAGTGCAAGTTCGAACGGCACAGTATCCAATTCCTGGGCCTGGTAATTTCCACAGAAGGGTTCAAGATGGACCCACAAAAGGTCACAGCTGTCCTGGACTGGCCTGCTGTCAGTACTAGAATCCCTTTAGGACCCAGCACAACTCACCTGACACAGCCTTTACCTGGGAAACAACAATGATTGGCCAGCTCACCTTTAAATAACTTGCATCAGCATTCAATCATTGCTCGTGTTAGAGTTTACCTTGTGTTTGATCTAGTTGATATCTGCTCTGTGTATTTCGTGTATGACCCGGCTCATTTGACCCTGTTTGCTTGCTTCTGATTCGGTACCGTTTGGACTCTGATCTTCCTGTGTATGACCCAGCTTGCCTAGACTACGTTTTGCCTGATTCTACTAGTACCTTCATCTGCAGCGGTGAACTACAAGCACCAGACATCTATCCTCACCTGCAGCGGTGAACTACAAACACCAGACACCATCTATCCTCATCTGCAGCGGTGAACTACAAGGTCCAGCAAACATCTACCTACATCTACAGCGGTGAACTACAAGTCCCAGCTGGCCTGCTCTGCTCAGACCTGCTAATGGTATGTGCTCTTGTTCTTTGAACTCTTTGCCTAATCAGAACACCTGAACTGTTACCTGTTATATGCTCTAGCCTGACACCTGCACCCTAAGACAAGAAGGGGATGCAACGTTTTGTTGGCTTCGCCAATTTTTACAGAAGGTTTATTAAAGGATTTTCTGCAATTATCTCCCCGATCACTCAGCTAACAAGACAAAACGTCCGATTCCAGTGGAATCCCAAGGCTCAAGCCGCCTTTTCTACCCTAAAGGGACTTTTTACCTCTGCCCCCATCTTGAGCCATCCAGATCCCTCTCTTCCTTACCTACTCGAGGTTGATGCCTCAGAAACAGCTGTGGCGGCAGTTATTTCTCAGCGCCAAGGACTCAAGGATCTCATGCACCCCATAGCTTTCTTCTGCCGGAAGCTTTCGCCTGCCGAGAAGAATTATGATGTAGGTGACCGTGAACTTCTGGCCATTAAAGCCGCGCTCGAAGAATGGAGATACCTGCTAGAGGGAGCTGACTATCCCATACTTATCTACACGGATCATACAAATCTGGAATAATTACGAACTGCCAAACGTTTGAAGCCGCGCCAAGCACGGTGGGCAGTATTCTTTTCCAGATTTTCATTTCACATCACCTACCAGCCAGGATCAAAGAACATCAAGCCGGACGCTCTCTCTCGGATGTTTGATGACCACAAGGAAAGTTCAGTGCCGGACACTATTTTATCTGAGGGGAACTTTCTGCTTTTCCAGACAGACCTGATGTCCGGTCTAAAACAAGCCTCAGAGGGGGTGTCCAGTCCACCAGGATCAACCTTGATACCCAAGGATGGAATACTTTGGAAGGACAGCAAAATCTTTGTGCCAGAAAGGTGTCAGACAGAAGTACTGAGCCTGTGTCACGACCACCCACTGGCCGGACATTTTGGGGTTCACAAGACTCTTGAACTAATCCAGCGCATGTTTTGGTGGCCGAAGCTTGAGAAAGATTGTAAGGACTATGTCAAGTCATGTGTCATCTGTACCCAAAGCAAGTCTGCCAGGACCAAGTCCTGGGGTCTTCTCAGACCACTACCAATTCCTGACAAACCCTGGAGCATGATTGCCATGGACTTTGTAGTGGAACTACCCCTTCTGAAGGACATACAGCTATCTTTGTAGTGTTTGACCGTTTGTCCAAAATGGCCCACTTCATACCCCTAAAGAATACGCCGTCTGCTTTGGAAACCGCTCGGGTGTTCGTCAGGGAGATTGTAAGGCTGCATGGGGTACCAACCAACATTGTATCTGTAACAAAACACTGGCCACCGCCCACACCCATAACTGGCCTTCACAGTAAGGAGCACATGGAGGGCATATACATGTAAGACAAAGACAATTCCATAGCTCAACTCACCAACCAGTCTGCTGACCAACCAAATTAGCCTGTCTAACCGTCTGTTAAAAGCAGGGGTTTAGTTAGCACACATTTGCAAACGCATGTGAAAGCTGCAAGGCCTCGTCAAGGCACCCTGTATTACTTTAGCAAATGTGTGCTAACTAAACCCCTGCTTTTAACAGACGGTTAGACAGGCTAATTTGGTTGGTCAGCAGACTTGTTGGTGAGTTGAGCTATGGAATTGTCTTTGTCCAACATTGTATCTGACAGGGGAGTCCAGTTCACCTCCCGCTTCTGGAGATCACTATGCCAAATCCTGAAAATGTAACTTTCCACGTTATCTGCTTTCCATCCCCAGACTAATGGACAAACTGAGAGGACGAACCAAACCCTGGAACAGTACATCCGTTGTTTTACCTTGTTTGTCCAAGACGATTGGGTAGCACTTTTGCCTCTAGCGGAATTTGCTTTCAACAATGCCAGCCATTCAGCCACAGGTCAGTCACCATTTTTTGCAAACTATGGGTTCCATCCTGTCTTCCTGCCTAACATTATCCCGGAATCTCCAGTTCCAGCAGTACAAAGCACTGTCAAGTTCCTGGGTCGCAACAACAAGTTGTTGCAAGAAGCTATGGCCAAAGCGCAGGCAACCAACAAGAGGCTTTATGACAAGAAGAGAAGAGGTGAATTACGTCTCCAATCAGGTGATCAGGTGTGGTTATCTACTACCAACCTCAAGATGGCTTGCCCTTCAAAGAAGCTGGCACCCAGATTATTGGCCCTTTCCCAGTTAAAAGGAAATTAAACGAGGTCTCCTATGATCTTACCTTGCCTGAGTCGCTCAAAGTGCACCCAGTGTTTCACATGTCTTTGCTTAAACCCAAAGTACCTGACCCCTTCCCGGACAGAGGATCGGGGGCCACCCGAACCCATTATTATTAACAAGGACGAGGAATATGAGGTGGAGGCTGTCGTAGATTGCAGGAGGAGAGGTAACCATATTCAGTATTTAATCAAGTGGAAGGGGTATGGACTAGAGGAGAACTCATGGGAGCCTAAGCAAAATGTGCATGCCCAAGAACTGATCCAGGCCTTCTTCCGCAGACATCCTCAGAAAAGAGCTCTTTTGGGCACCCGGAGGTTGCCCTTAAGGGGGGGGAATGTCATGGACCTAATACTTCCAGACCTGCAACAGGGCTCAGGTGCACCCCTGCCAACAGGTCCCCAGTAGCGAACAGGCATGCGCCAATGCGCATGTGCTTGCGCCGATCGCAGAGATCTGTTGAACTGATCCGCTGTGTATTACCCGGCTTGTCTGACCTTGCTTCTGCCTGCTGTGCGCACCCACGTGCGCTTGTTGCTTCTTGGCGCATCTGCAGCCTGCTGACCTGCATCCAGCTTACCTGCACCCTGCTGACCTGCATCCAGCTTGCCTGCACCCTGCTGACCTGCATCCAGCTTGCCTGCACCCTGCTGACCTGCATCCAGCTTACCTACATCCGGCACTCCTGCCGGTTCCGGTGCCTCCCAGTGGTCATCATCTCCAGTTCCAGAGAATCCACCAGGCACTCTTACCCCACTGTGCTCCTACGGTCACTGTCCTCAACTCCAGTGACCCAGGAACCAGAGCTGTACGAGAGGTCTCCCACTGCAGGTCAGGCTCACATACGAGGTACGTGTCACTGGGCCTACGCTCAAGGGCCTTCGACAGCCTCCTCAGCACTTCATCTCTAGCTTCCACCCGAACTCACACTGTCCTTGCTGGCCTGACCCTGAGTATTTATGAGGTCCCTCCCCCTGCCAGCTCATTTGGCCAGGGATTGGGGCCCTCCTCAATACCCCAGGCAGCTCCTCCCATCCTCTCTTCCACTCTTCTGAAAGTTTCTCCAAAAGTTCTTGTAAGTAGGGAGAGGTAACAGAGATGCTGCCTGATGAGTCATCCAGCCTCCTTGAGTCACTCACCCTGACCCAGATTCAAAACACACAGGCTTGTCTGCCAGCCAAGCCTAAATTTACCTACACTACCCTCCCCCCGCCCCCCCAGAAAACAGGCCTGGGGAAAAATATAAAAAAAATACAAGGGCACCCCCTGACAGAATAAGGGGAGGGGAAAAGGGAGACAACTGGATTGGGCTGAGTACAAATAAATACATATCAAAAATATACAGGTTCCCTTTCAACAATATATATACATTACATGTAAACAGTATTTACACCCTGTCTACAGGTCCCTGCAGCTAACTCTACACAGTATAAAACACACAGAATTTTGCTGGAGCACCTCCTCCTAGAGGAGAGCCCTCACAGCAGGCTGGAAATCTTGAATCCATCAGAGCAGGGTAAACAGCCATTCATAACGATACCTGCAAATAGAAAAAAAACAACATCCCATCACTAACGGTTACTATCTACTTCTGTACAGTCTGTCAGCAGAGGGTAATGAGCCTGCTGACAAAAATAAACAAACTTGCAGCAGAAAACCCCTCTTTTTTTTCAAGAGTAGGAGGAACCCCCCTCTTTCTGCCTTCAGGCTCTTTTCAAAAAGATTGTGTCAATACACTAGGCCTCACCCAGAATTCCTCAAGTGGGAATGTGTCATCCGTCTGCTACAGCAGGGTTCAGGGTTCAAGCAAAAGCACAGGTAGCAAAACACTTCCATCTTCATCAGAGAGGGTCCCCACACCCACTTTTCCTTCGAGCTGCTGTGCGATGACCAATCCGCAAACTCTGCATCCGAGGGCCCGAATTCTGCCTGCAGTCTGAGCAACCCCCAGTCTATGCACCCTCCACTACTCTCCCCACAGGCTCGACTGAAGACGCACTGTTAACAGGCGCAGCCGGCACATCAGGGATGTTTTCTGGCACCTGCTGGGCAGTACTCATAGGGCTGCAGGCCGTGGCAGACCTCCAACTTTCTTCCCCGATGTTGCTTGTCTTCACAGAGGAGTCACCAGGCTCAGACTCAACCCTGCCTTGAGCAGATGTTCCAAGGCCCACTCCGGCCTTCCGGGACTTCCGTGACTGTATAGTGCAAAGTCCTGACCACCGGTCTACAATTTAGTACAGTGGCTCCTGCTGGCTGGATGTCAGCCTGATGAGCAGCTTGTCACAGTGCCCACACCAAATCCAGGCACTGACCACCGCACTTGGTATCTTCCAGCCGGGACACAACAGGCACAGTTGCATAGTACCTTCAACCATACCAAGGTGAATCCCCTGCGATGCTCCAACTGAACACCAGTGTCCACCAGTGTCCACTCCTGCAGATCAGGTAACCAAGTCAGTGCTGGGTACACACGTGCACCTTCCGCCATCATGCTCTTCTCTCCCTCACTGCTAGCAGAGCATGCTGGGTCTCCTCCAGGGCATAGCTCCACCCCCAAGCTTCCAGATTGGCTGGTGCCCTCAGCTCTGCTAAGCAGGCCTTTTCCCATGCGCTCCACTGTAATTCCTTACTAGCTGTACTGAAGTTTGCAGGAACAATGATGGTGATGATAACACATACACTGGCCTTTGCAGAACTTGTCCGGACATGCCGCTCAACGCCGATTGCGCCCGAGCAACTGGGAGCAGGTGGCAGCAAGCATTTACTGAGGTTGCGTGTGCAACAGCAAACTCTGTAGCACATATCTCACTGCAGCTGGCAGGGTTAGGACAGTCCTTGGCATCAGCCCTTTATGGGCAGCTGACAGACCCCCTTCCTGCAGGCACCTGCTGGCTTATCCTAATCACCATGGGCAACAGCAGATATTTTTTTGTGCACACATTACTGTTCTTAGCAAGGTGTTGAAACATAAAGTCACTTTCTGCAGCTTTAAGCAGATTACTGGACATATTTGTAATCCATGTGCGTGATCGCCCACCATGGTTGCCACGGGTGATAGCACACATTTTGTAATCCAAGGGCACGGTTGCTCACCGCAGTTGCCACGGGTGACAGCACATGGTCCAGTTCACTGAATAGCAGGCTTAACACAAGTGTCAGTCTCAGCTGCTGTTGGGGCAACTAGGTAAGCAGGGCAGCAACAGTTCTGGAAGCAACTCACGCTGGTTGCTAGTAGCAATAGCACTTAGTTACAGCAACACAGTCATAAATAGGCAAAGCACATAAGTCTGTGTCTCCGTTTTTTTAAACCCCCAATGATCCAGTAACAAAGTGCAGTTTTCTGGCTTGCTGAAAGCTCCGGTTGCGAGAAGCATTGGCTGGCATGTTACCGTGGACAGATATCCTGGACGACGGCTCCTACATGTAGTGCTACCACGTAGGAGCCGCTGGTGAATAGGGATTCCCCACCCTGCACAGCCAGGCACACTGAATTTTCCATAGGCTCACTGAGACAAGAAACAGTCAATGCAATTTTGTTTTGTTTTGTTTTTTATTTAGGGGTTAATAACTTGGATTGGGATAGGGGTATTATAGGATGTCCACTTGACTTGAACAAAAGTCTTTTCAGGGACAATCAACTATATACACTCCTCTTCCTCCAGGACATTACTTGCTTGCAGAAACACTCAGGCCCAGCTGGAACACTGTTAGGGGTATCTGACAAGGCACCTAGCAAGATCTAGTAAAAGTCCCTATAGGCAGGGACCGTGGGCCCCTTTGGTGTGTAGAAAAGTCCCAGTGTCCAGTTACCTTCCTGTGGCTATGTTTCCCTGCACCACCTCTTCAGGCACTGCCAGCCCACCTGGCTGCAGCTGTCCCTTTCATTAGCCCACCTGGCTAATCTTCCACAGTCCTCCCTGACTGACTCTACAGCCATCCCAGACTGCCACTCCTCAGTCCTTTCAGGCTGTCTCTCAGTCCTCCCCCACTGTCTCACTCACCAGCCACCCAGCTGTCTTCTCCCTGGAGACCTCCTAGATGTGCTCGCTGGCTCCTGCAGTCCTCACACCTGCTCCTGTGCCACTGGACAAGACTCCTCCGTGTGTTGGGAGAGGATCTCTCCTGCAACCGAGCCCCAGACCCGAGGTAACCCCCCAGACTAGGGGGCTACCCTCAAGGGTCTCAGACAGCCTCCTTAGCACTCCATCTCCAGCTTCCACCTGAACTCACACTGCCCCTGCTGGCCTGACCCAGAGTATTTAAGAGGTCCCTCCCCGTGTTAGCCAATTTGGCCAGGATTGGTTGGGGCCCTCACGAATACTCCAGACGGCTCCTCTCAACCTCCCTCCCACCCTTCTGTAAGTTTCTCCAAAGTTCCAGTATGTAGGGGGGGTTAACAGAGGTACTGCCTGATGAGTCATCCAGCCTACCTTAGTCACTCAGACCCAGATTCAAGCCAGCCAAGCCTTAATTTACCTACACTACAAAAAAAACGATGTACATTACTTAGCACTGTACACTAGAGGGTGCTACATAATAATAAAAAAAAACCTTTACAATGACTTTAAGTTCCAAGCCAATACACCCCTGTTCCCATTTGCAAAGTAGCCAGAAAAGAGGGGTGGGAAAGTAGCATACTGCATGGTGCATGTTTGAGGAGCCATTACCAACATAAATGAGGCAAACACTCCTATAGTAACTAACAACCAAAGCAAAGTGGTCTACCTGCCTCCAGCACCTGCTTTACAGTAACTGACTTTTGCAAAAGCTCATGATTTCGGGCCCATTTGGAAAGCACATAACTTTCTGACCAATGCAGGTAAGTAAATGAGACATGCAAAACTTGTAGAGTGGCTTTTTGAAGCCTTTGAAAAAACAGTAAATTGCAACCTTGAAGGTAAAATGAAATGACATGACAGCTAGAGAAAATGCTTAAACAGACCAAGCAGCTAAGGATGCTGCCCTTATGTGTGACCTGGGGCGGACTGACCATTCGGGCTCTCGGGCGCTGCCCGAGGGCCCAGAGTCAGTAGTGGGCTCCAAAGGAGGCTCAGTCTACCCCTCCTGCCCATCTCTGCTGGCGCTTGATACAGCTATAGAAGAGGATGCAGACTCTGGCCCAGATGAGAGAATGATCGTGGATCCATGGTTATGATGGCAGCTGCAGCCGCTCATCCCACCTCTCTCTCGGGGAATAGGGTGGGGTTACAGTCTCAGCCTCACCCACAGTCCACATTCCCGCTATAGGGGACAGCCGGTGCTGAACTTAAAGAGCTGGAGGAGGCAGAGTGCCCTGCGGTATGGACTGGTCTCAGAGCTGTCAGCCTGTGTGCAGCACAGCAGCAGGTCAGTGTGTGATTGCCAGGCCCACAGTTTAGTATGTCACACTTTTTTGCCCACTTAAGGACCGGAAGGATTTGCCCCCTTAATGAGCAGGCCATTTTTTGCGATACGGCACTGCGTCGCTTTAACTGACAATTGCACGTCATACGACGTTATACCCAAACAAAATTGATGTCCTTTTTTTTCCCACAAATAAAGCTTTCTTTTGGTGGTATTTGATCACCTCTGCTTTTTTTGTTTTTTTTTGCACTATAAACAAAAAAAGACCAAACATTTTAAAAAAAAAAAAAACATTAGTTTTTACTTTTTTTTTTAAATATTCAAAAAAAAAAGTAAAAAAACAAATTTCTTGATAAGTTTAGGCCGATGTGTATTCTTCGACATATTTTTGGTAAAAAAATGGCAAAAAGCATATATTGATTGGTTTGCGCAAAAGTTATAGTGTTTATAAAATAGGGGATAGATTTATGGCATTTTTATAAAATTATTATTTTTTTTACTAGTAATGGCGGTGATAAGCGATTTTTAGCAGGACTGTGACATTGCGGCGGACAAATCGGACACTTTTGACACTTTTTTGGGACCATTGACATTTACACAGCGATCAAATCTAAAAATAGCCACTGATTACTGTATAAATGTCACTGTCAGGGAAGGGGTTAACACTAGGGGGCGATCAAGAGGTTAAGTGTTCCCTAGGGAGGTGTTTCTAACTGTAGGGGCAGTGTGGTGAGACTAGTGACTAGAGGAGGAGACAGATCGCTGTTCCTAATCACTAGGAACAGACAAACTGTCTATCCTCCCCTGACAGAACGGGGATCTGTCTGTTTACATCGACAGATCCTCGTTCTGTCTCTCTCAGGAGCAATCTCGGGTGGCCGGCGGACATCACAAGGCAACAGCCACGCGCATCGGCTCCGGCGTCGCGCCCCTTAGTGGTCTTAAAGCGTCCGACCTACCATGACTGCGACTCGCCCAGGGGAGCCAACCTGCCGCAGTACTACTGCAGCAGCTGGTCTTTAAGTGGTTGATGTATACCAGCCAGGCTGAGTGTTCCTGCTCAGTAACCATCCATCAGGTGCTATTCCCTAATCTATATCTAATAACCCTGATTTCAATATACACTGAGTGCACACTGATATCTGTACACTAAGTGCCACTTGGTGTACAGATGTCAGTGTTATATATAGGGAATAGTACTCAGTGTACAGATATCTAGGGGCAGACTGACCATTCGGGCACCCGGGCACTGCTCGAGGGCCCAGGGCCCGTAGGGAGCCCCATAAGAGGCTCCTGTCCCAGACTTCACTCACCCATGTGCCCATGGAGGGCACAGTCTGCACAGCTGAGGACAGTGTACACGATCGGGGTGCACGGCTCCTCCACAGGTGAGGAGGGAGTCTTCCCACTGTTCTATGCTGTGTTCGGGGACAGCTCAGCTCATGTTCCTTTCTCTCAGAGCTGGATCCAATCACGTTGTCAGCCCAGTCTGGGCTGCGCTTCACCACCTGTCTTTTTCTTTCTCTATCTGAGTCAGGACTATGTGGCAGGGGAAAGCCTCTTCTATAACTGAGCTGGGGGACAACCCCGGAGGCCCAGCCTAACCCCTGGGGCCACACAGTACTGCTCACTACCAACAACGGCTCGCTGACTGAGCACTGCACACCACAGTAAGTGCCCCGCCACTGAGTACCCATGTCCCACCCCTCTCTCTCACCCCTCCTCTCTCTCTCCCACCCCCTCTCTATTTCACCCCCCCTTTCTCTCTTTCTTCCCTCTTTCTCTCACCCCCTCCCTCTCTCACTTTCACTCCCTTTCTCTCACCCCCTTTCTCTCACTCTCCTCTCTCTCTCCTCCCCCTCACCCCCCTATCACCCTCCCTCTCTCTCTGCCCCCTCCCTCTCTATCTCATCCACCTCTCTCTCACCCTCCCATTCTCTCTCACCCCCCTCTCTCTCACTGCCCCTCTCTCTCTCACTGTCCCTCTCTCTTTCGCTTACTGCCCCTCTCTCTCACCGCCCTCTCTCTCTCCCCCTCCTCTCTCTCTCACCCCCCTCTCTCAACCCTTCCTTTCTCTCTCACCCACTTTCTCAACCCTCCCTCTCTCTCACTCCCCCCTGTCCCCCCCCTCCCCCCCTCTCAGCCTTCTCTCCCTCCTATGCCTATCTCTTTTCCCTTACTGTCTCTATCTCTCCATCCCTTCTTCCCTTCTTAGTTTCTAATAGGAGCTTCTGTCATATTTCAGGTTCTCAGTAAAAAATGTGTTCTTTTTAGTAGATTTTCCATGTTTTCTCAGTGTAGAAGAAAGCGTTGTGGGGGGTTGGCAACCCCGTCAAAAAGGAGCTGAGTGGGAGCTGAACAGCTGTACATGGCAAAAAACTGCTGAAGTATCGGGCATCTTTATTGTACTATGTAACCAGCAGGCCCTACCCAACACCCATTTTTTTCTGCGGCGCGTGCACTTCATCCTCTGCAGTTGGGGGTCGAAATTATGATCTTTGACACAGGCTTACTGCTTTCTTAAATTGCCCCTGGTTGCATCATAAAGATGGCTGCTGCACAGCAACCATCTTTAAACCTGGAAGTGCCCAACGGCTTCTACAAAAGGAAGCTGGGAACTATTATGCAGGTTATGCTGCAGTAGATATTTAAATACCCCCTCTATGCAGCTAAGCTGCAATATGTAGGCTGGGCCTTATGTGGGTGTGGCTTGATCATGGGTGGGGACACAGGGGGCCCCATGATCTCCTATTGCCCTGGGGCCCCATGATTTGTCAGTCCGCCCCTGGTGACATCTGAAGTCACAATCACTGTAGTGGGCACCTTACAACGGGGAAAGATTCCCTTCTGCAAGTGCAGTGGGATATAGAAACTTTTGTATTGTTGCAGAACCAGGTGCCTGATGATGAGAAAGATAAGTGGATCAAATGTAATGCCATCAAATATAAATAGTGCCTGTGGAGTGCTGAGAACAAGTGGTATCTACCCAGTAGTTTGTACCCAGTTTAAGCACAACATGGTGTCAGTCACCACGCCAAATGAGCAGAGGTTGCACTTACTGACTACTAATGGATAGCACCTGGATTTAGTGCATTTGCAGCCAGGTTTTGTGCAAAGTACAATGCGGGGTGTCCTGTCCACGTTCCCCAAAAGCATTCTCCTAAGCAAGATTTCTCTTTTCAAAGAATTTAAACTGACTACATTCAGATACAAAGAATAGGCACCCATGAGAATGTTCTTGTGTGATTTGATATGTCCTCAGGTTTGCTTGGCCAATGGATACGAAAAATGAAAAAACAGCAAAGAACGTTTTCAATTAAATAGTTTCCAGATATGGTAAGTGATGAAAGAGGTAATGGAAGCATTTACCATAAAGCAAGCATTCAATACGCCTTATCACCCACAAAGTAGTGGTAAAGTCGAGAGGCTTAATGAAATTTAAAAAAATGTGTGCAAAAATTAAATAGTAGAAATAGGAAAAAGATGGATAGAAGCTTTACCAAAAGCCCTACATTCTGAGCCAACTATCCCTAAACAAACACATGGGCTGCTCCCCTATGAGATTTTTTTGGGGGGGGGGCACCCAAAACAGAGCTATATTTTCCCCAACAGTTACAGGCTTCTCACTGTAATGTACTAGAATATGTTCAAAAATTGCAAAGAACAATAAACAAAGAACAAAGTACATAAAGCTGTTTACAACTCTATGCCCATCCCAGATTCTGTTTTAGGTGTTCACAAAATCCAAGCGACACATCAAAAAGCTGCTAGAGCTAAAATTTTGAAGGGTCACATTTGGTGCTTCTGACAAAAGGTTCCACTAATAAATTGTAAGGAAACCCCACCTAGCTTCACACCAGTCATTGCGAGAAAATCCTGAAGTGCCAATATCCTTTGAAATATAAATTCTGTTTCTTTTCTGGCACTTCTGAGAATTGAGATATGGGGAAATAAACCTTTTATCCAAAATGGTAAAATTGTGTGCAAGCCATAGCTATGTCAGTAACTGCTGGGTTTGTTCTTACTTACATCCACAAATGTGATCAATGCCCATCATAGTAGTGCTTCCTAATTTCACTAATCTTAACAGGACCAATATAAATGGTGCATACACAGGCAATTCAAACTACACTGGAGCAAAGATTGCAATTTATGGAGGAGACAATGGTCAATATTATTATATTATCCCAAATCCAAACTTAAAAATAGCCCTTTAGTGCCGGTTCCCACTACAACGACTTGGGATCCGACTTGACAGACCTCAAGTTGCCCCAAGTCGCTGGACATAAGAAATTCCATTAAAGTGAATGAGAGCCATCTTAAATGTACACTACTGAAGTTGCTCAGACTTCAGAAAAGGTTCCTGTACTACTTCAAGGCGACTTCTAGGCAACTTGTAGCCATAGATTTCAATGGAAGTTGCCTCCGAATCGGATCTCCATCTATATTAAAGCAACTTTACAGGAAAAATAAATTAATTTACACAGGTACTTCCCACGTTTACCCAGGCAACCCCCTCCCTCCCACAGAGCTGATTATTCTGTGATTGGCCACAGCCAAAGTCACCTGTCCTGGAGACAAGTTTAGGTTGCACTTTAAGTTGCGCAAAGTCGCGCTGAAGCTGCCTCCAAATAGCCTTCCAAAGTCCCGCTGTAAGTCGGGTTGCCCCTGTGTGAACCAAGCCTTACAGTACTAATTGCTGAGAGTTTCCAATATGTGAAAATCTTGGTTACCAGTTATTCCATGTTTTTGCATCTAGTTTTATAATGAGCAGGAATACTGTCTATATGTAGAGGACTACAGTATATTTTATATTTGGACATAAAGCTTATGCCTGGCTTTTTACTAATGTTACAGGAATGTGTTATATTGGGAAGTTATTACATAAAAATTTTAGATGACATAATTAACAGTACCATCACGGTCAGTACCAGGACTTGGGCTGGCCCTTTAGGGCTAAGCAAAACCTACCTGAGACAGTCTTTACCCTGAGGCCGGGTTCACACTGGTGCGACACGACAGCCGTCCTACTTTGGATCCGATTTTTCCCTGCGACTTGAAGCCAACATATGTCCGACTTTCAATGAACAGGGATCTGACTTGGATCCCCGCCAATACCAGGCACTGTGTTTGGTATGAATCTTGAGGGGAACTCCACGCCAAATTTTAAATAAAAAACCGGCATGGGTTCCCCCTCCAAGATCATACCGGGCCCTTCTGGTATGGATTTTAAGGGGAACCCCCCTATGCCAAAAAAACGGCGTGGGGGTCCCCCCAAAATCCATACCAGACCCTTATCCGAACATGCAGCCCCGCTGGTCAGGAAAAGGGGTGGGGATGAGCGAGCGCCCCAATCCTGAACCGTACCAGGCCGCATGCCCTCAACATGGGGGGGTGGGTGCTTTGGGGCAGGGGGGCACCCTGCGACCCCCCCACCCCAAGGCACCTTGTCCCTATGTTGATGAGGACAAGAGCTTCTTCCCAACAACCCAGGTTGTTGGTTTTCGGGGTCTAATCGGAATCCGGGAGCCCCCTTTAATAAGGGGGCCCCCAGATCCTGGCCCCCCACCCTATGTGAATGAGTATGGGGTACATCGTACCCCTACCCATTCAACTGGGGGAAAAAAAAGGTCAATAAAATAAACACACTAGACAGGTTTTTAACCACTTCAATACCAGGCACTAGACACCTTCCCGACCAGGCCAATTTTCAGCTTTCATCGCTGTCGCACTTTGAATGACAATTGCGCGGTCATACAACACTGTACTACAAGTTTTTCTTTGTTTCTGTTAACATTTTTTGTAAATAAGTACGTTTTCTTCTTCAATGACGGGCACTGATATGGCTGCACTGACGGGCACTGATAAGGCGGCACTGATGGGCACTGATAAAGTGGCACCAATGAGGTGGTACTGATGGGCACTGATGATGGGCACTGATAGGTGGCACTGATGGGCACTGATAGGTGGCACTGGTATGCAGCACTGATGGGTGGCACGGATGGGCACTTATGGGTGGCACGGATGGGCACTTATGGGTGGGCACTGATAGGTGGCACTGCTGGACACTGATGGGTGGCACTGATGACACTGATGGGTGGCATTGCTGGGTATCGCTGATTCGGGCATGTTATCCTGAAGGACGTCATATGACACCCAGTCAGGATAACAGAACCACTTTCCGGACGTCAATCTGCTATTGACCGGGCAGGAAGTCTTCTACCGACTCCGGGGGTCTCTTCCGACTTCTCCGCGCTCTCCGGTTCTTCTCCCGCTCTCCGGTGCCTTCTGCCGGGCTCCCTTGCTATCTTCTGCTCTTTTGCTAGCGGTGGCCTGGTCTTCTCCATCGTCTTCTTCCCCCCGGTCTTCTTCCGATGTTGACACGGCGCTCTCTCCCGCTGTAATGCTGTTTGCGCGGTGCGCAACGAATTATATAGGCATGGGGCGTGGTCACTGGGTGATGTCATCCGGTGACCCCCGCCCCTTATGACGTTACCGCCCAGGGCATGATGGGATAGTGATGTCACAAGGGGCAGGGTCGGTGACCACGCCCCATGCCTATACAAGTCATTGCGCACCGAGCACACAGCAGGAGAGAGCGTCGTGTCAACATGGGAACAAGAGAAGAGGGCATAAGACGACTGAGAAGACCGGGCCACCGCTAGCAAAAGAGCCGGCAAAAGAGCAGAAGATAGCGGAGGAGCCCGGCAGAAGATACCGGAGAGCAGGAGAAGAACCGGAGAGAGCGGAGAAGTCGGAAGAAGACCCCCGGAGCTGCCTAATAAATTAGGTTAAAAACCTGTCTAGTGTGTTTTTTTATTGACACTTTTTTCCTAGGTGAATGGGTAGGGGTACAATATACCCCATACTCATTTACATAGGGCAGGGGGCCGGGATCTGGGGGCCCCCTTATTAAAGGGGGCTCCCGGATTCCGATAAGCCCCCCACCCGCAGACCCCGACAACCAATGGCCAGGGTTGTCGGGAGGAGGCCCTTGTCCTCATCAACATGGGGACAAGTGCTTTGGGTGCAGGGCGCCCCCCTTCCCCAAAGCACCTACCCCCCATGTTGAGGGCATGCGGCCTGGTACGGTTCAGGGGGGGTGGCGCTCGCTCGTCCCCACCCATCTTCCTGACCGGTCGGGTTGCGTGCTCGGTTAAGGGTCTGGTATGGATTTGGGGTGACCCCCACGCCATTTTTTCGGCGTAGGGGGTTCCCCTTAAAATCCATACCAGACCCAAGGACCTGGTATGCTCTTGGAGGGGGAACCCATGCCGGGTTTTTATTTAAAATTTGGCGCGGAGTTCCCCCTCAAGATTATCTGAGCACAAGTCGCATGCCAAAGTCGGATCATGCAAGACGGCGATCCGACTTTAATCTGACTTCAATGATAGTCAAGGGCTGAAGTAGGATCAAAGTCGGACCAAAGTAGTACAGGGAGCATTTTCAAAGTTGGACCGTCTTGTGTCGGACCAGTTAGGACGGCTCCCATATGGAAACATTGATTTTCACACGTCATGTGACATGAGCTCGGAGCGTTTGTGTGAACCCGACCTGAAACAACACTGATTTGGCCGATGCTGGTCAATTGATTGCAGTTCATATTTAAAGCACCTGTTGCACACACCACCAGTGCTTGTTATAGCAGACGCTACCTGGTGTGCTTGTATTTGCTATAGATTACTGTGTATGACCCAGGGACGTGCAGTCAGGGGAGGCAGGTGAGGCAGAGCCTCACCTGCCATGAACATTAAAAAAAAATAAAAAAAAATTGAGCTTCGAGGGTCGTAGCTCGGAGACCTGGGGTCAATTTTGGGGGGTATGTAGCCTAAGTGCTACCCCACCACTGGAGCTCCTACGACCTCCAGAGATATGGGGCTCCTTGTGCAGCCTGTCAAAAACTAAATACAGAGCGGCTACTTTAACCACTTCAGCCCCGGAAGATTTTACCCGCTTCCTGACCAGAGCACTTTTTACAATTTGGCGTTGTTTAACTGACAATTGCGCAGTCATGCAATGCTGTACCCAAACGAAATTTGCGTCCTTTTTTTTCCCACAAATAATGCTTTCTTTTGGTGGGATTTGATCACCTCTGCTGTTTTTTTTTGTTTTTTTTTTCCCGCGATATAAACAAAAAAAGAGGGACAATTTAGAAAAAAAACAATATTTTTTACTTTTTGCTATAATAAATTTCCCCAAAAATGTTTTTAAAAAACAAAATTTCTTCATCTTCAGTTTAGGCCAATATATATTCTTCTACATATTTTTGGGGGAAAAAAAAAAAAAAAAAAAAATCGCAATAAGCGTATATTGATTGGTTTGCGTAAAAGTTACATTGTCTACAAACTAAGGGAAAGATTTATGGCATTTTTATGGGATTTTTATAATTTTTTTTTTTTTTTTTTACTAGTAATTGCGGTGATGAGCGATGTTTAGCGATACTGCGACATTGCGACAGACCGGACACTTTTTACACATTTTTGGGACCATTGACATTTGTACAGCGATCAGTGCTATAAAAATGCACTGATTACTGTGTAAATGTCACTGGTGGGGAAGGGGTTAACACTAGGGGGTGATCAAGGGGTTAAATGTGTGTTTCCTCAGCGTGTCCTAACTGTGAGGGGATTGGACTGACTGGGGGAGAAGACATAGCGGTTGTTCCTACTGAACAACCGCTATGTCTCCTCTTCCCTGACAGAACAGGGATTTATGTGTTTACACACATAAATCCCTGTGCTGGCTCTCGTGTACACGATCGCGCGTGGCCGGCAGCAAATATGCGTGAGCCGGTCGGGAACCGGTTAAATACAAGCTGACACACTCTGTTTGCAGCAGACTGAGAGGTTGAGCTCACAGTGCCTCTCACTTGTCAGAGGCACTGAGCTCAATAAACAGTTTGGAGTCTTGGACCAATGGTAAAGTACCATTGGTCCCAGCTATCCAATAAAAATGCTGCAGTGGAGGCACGCCTAAAAGACAAATGCTCCCTTCCAGCCCAGCCCACTTAAGTAGAAGGAAAAAACGTGTTTATGTGTATAAGATTTACCCACAATCCCATGTTTTTTCTCACACAGTTAAGAGGGAGAATGAGAATCTGCTGCCTGCTGAAAAGGTACTGTTATATTCAAGTTAAATCATATATTTATATGCTATATGTTATAACATAATAATTTATTTTTTATCTATTTACTATGAAATTACTGGTTGGAAGTTATAACTTCAAGCTTCAGTAATTTGTTCGTTAAGCCACCTGCTTGAGTACAGATTTTGAAAATATAGTAAATTACCTTAAAAACAATATATTATAATTATTTGTATATTACTTATGGTAATTAACCCCTTGCCACCCAGGCCAATTCTGACACTTCTCTCCTACATGTAAAAATCATAATTTTTTTGCTAGAAAATTACTCAGAACACCCAAACATTATATATACTGTTTAGCAGACACCCTATAAAATAAAATGGTGGTCGTTGCAACTTTTTATGTCACATGGTATTAGCGCAGCAATTTTTTTAAATGCTTTTTTTTTTAAGATAAAAAACGGTTTCATGAATAAAAAAAAAAAACAACAAACGTTAGCAAGTTGGTAAGAAAAAAAAAAAAAAATGAAAATAAAGTGTCAAACTGCCATCTGTCCCTGCCAACTGTCCCAACTATCTGTCGCAACTGTCATGTCCATGCCATCTATCCCCAGTGCCATCTGTCCCTGTTATCTGTCATCAGTGCCACATAGTGCCATCTGTCATCAGTGCCATCTGTCATCATTGCCACATACTGCCATCTATCATCAGTGCCACCTGTCAGTGTCACGTGCCATCTGTCATCAGTGCCACGTATCAGTGCCATCTGTCATCAGTGCCATCTGTCATAAGTACCACGTATTAGTGCCATCTGTCATCAGTGCCCTCTGTCATCAGTGTCACGTGTCATCAGTGCCACGTATTAGTGCCATCTGTCAGTGCCACGTATTAGTGCCATCTGTCATCAGTGCCACATCAGTGCCATCTGTCATCAGTGCCACGTCAGTGTCACGTGTCATTGTCCTGGTGCTCCAGGGCCTTCAAAAGTGTAATAGGTAATCAACAAGTTAGATGTGTCATTTATGCTCCTAGAACACCTGGGAGGTGCTCTCTGCATGTTGGACCTCTCTATGTGGCCAGGCTGTGAAAAAGTCCCACACATGTGGCATCGTAATACTCAGGGAGGAGTAGCAGAATGTATTTTGGGGCGTTATTTGTGGTATATACATGCCATGTGAGAGAAATAACCTATTACAATGACAATTTTGTGTGGGAAAAAAAAAATCTTTATTTTGCAAAGAATCGTGGGAAAAAAAATCACAACATCAAAAACCTCACCATGCATCTTACTAAATACCTTGGAATGTCTACTTTCAAAAAAGGGGTTATTTGGGAGGTATTTGTACTTTTCTGACTTGTTGGGGTCGCAAGAAATGAGATAGGCTGTCAGTACATCAGGTGTGATCAATTTTTTATGATTTGCACCATAACTTGTAGACTCTATAACTTTCACACGGATCAAATAATATCCACTAATTTGGGTTATTTTTACCAAAGATATGTAGCATTATAAATTGTGGCCAAAATTTATGAAGAAAAATTACTAATTTACAAAATTTTATCACAGAAACTAAGAAAAATGCGTTTTTTTTCAAAATTTTCGGTCTTTTTTCATTTATAGCGCAAAAAATAAAAAACCCAGGAGGTGATCAAATACCACCAAAAGAAAACTCTATTTGTATGGAAAGGACAAAAAATTCATTTGGGTACATTATTACATGACTGAGTAATTGTCATTCAAAGTGTGACAGCGCTGAAAGCTGAAAATTGGTCTGGGCAGGAGGGGGGTTTAAGTGCCCAGTAGGCAAGTGGTTAAAGCGGAGGTCTGCCCAAAAAAAAAATAAAAAAAAAAATATTCAAAACCAGCAGCCACACATACTGCAGCTGTTGGCTTTTAATAATAGGACACTTACCTGTCCTGGAGTCCAGCGATGTCGGCACCGCAGCTGATGTTTACATCAGCTGTCGGGTGCTGCCGCTGCCATTGCGGGTAAGGGTACCCGGCAGTGCAACCTTTCGGCTTCATGCCGGGAACCCTACTGTGCATGCGCGAGGCCCGCTCCTCTCTCCTACTGGCCCGGCGACAGGGGAAGGAGGAGGGAGCCCCAGACGTGACGTCAATAGCCGTGGCTCCCGAAAGTGGGAAAGAATACCTGTCAAAGACAGGTATCCTGTCCCCCCCCCCCCCGAAAGGTGCCAATTGTGGCACCGGAGGGGGGGGGGGGAGGAATCAGATAAGTGGAAGTTCCACTTTTGGGTGGAACTTCGCTTTAAGTGTTTAAAATTGCATACACTTGTGGAATGGGGCCAAACTTCAGTACTTAAATCACCATAAGAGACGCTTTAACATTTTTCACAGGTTGCATGTTTACAGTTATAGAGGAGGTCTAGTGCTAGAATTATTGCTCTCGCTCTAACGATCGTGGCGTATGTAACCTGTGTGTATCTGGCTCTGATACTAGCCAGTGCTTCACCAGCCACTGACCTCACGGCACGTCCCTGGTATGACCCATGTTGCTCTGATTGCTCTGACTCTGCTCTCTCCACTGTGATTCTGTACTGTTGATTCTACTCATGTATGACCCAGCTAGACCCAACCTTCCTGTGTTATCAGACTCTCGGTTCCTTTTTGACCTGTTCTTATGTGCTCCATCTGTGCACCAGTCCTTGCTGCCCTGCTAACAACTGCGGTGGTGCACCACAAGTACTATCCAGCCTGCTATGCCTATGGTCCTACTCATGGTATGTGGTACTATTGAGGTCTCTACATATGTAGAACTTCTGAAATTTGCGGTCATCTTTGCTCCAGACCTGACATTATTACAAGCCATGCAATTAAATGGGAAGGTGATCTAACGGATTCTGCACAAACTCATATGTTTGCTCCAGAATTTGTCTGTTTACACCAGCAAGTTCAGGCACTGGCAATCCAGCTCACTAAGATGCAATCTCCCCCTACTACTACCACTGCCAATACCCTACTTTTTGAACCAAAGATTCCTTTGCTGGATCGTCTTTCTTTTGACCTTAGGGGGTTCTGTAATTTTTAAAACAGCTGCAAATTATATTTTAAGTTAAAGCCATCCTCGCCTGGCTCTGAAAGACAGAAGCAAATCATGATTTTGTTACTGCAGGGTGATCCCCAGTCCTGGGGCTTTAGTCTGAAATCAAACCATTCAGCCCTGCTAACTATAGATACCTTTTTTTTAAAGCCCCGGGCTCGCTATATGATGACCCAGATCATTCTGCTGCTGCTGCTGAATCAGCCTTGCGTGACTTTTGAAGGGTACATAGCATGGGTAAACAAACAGGGGAGGACCAGGTCACCTCTCTTGATGTCTATAACAGAGGACATTCTGACTCTAGCAGAAATTAACATTCTATCTCTGTCTGCAGTACACCTAAAAGGTACCTTTAAACTGCCTGGAAGAATTATTGGACAGAAGAGTGAAGACACAAAGAGTGTTGAATTGTCAGGTTTTTCTTCAGATCACAGCCAAAATCAATGCCCAAGTTAAAGCTGAGTTCTTCTTAAAAAAAAATAAAATAAAAGTCAGCAGCTACAAATACTGCAGCTGCTGACTTTTAATAATCGGACACTTACTGTACCGGTCCCAGGGTCCAGCAATGCGGGGGAATGAAGCCCAGCTAGTCTCCCCCTCCTCTCTGCGGCGCCAGTATTGTAACTGTGGGCGCCTGGCTGTGGCTTCACAGCCGGACACCCACTGCTCATGGGCGGGCCGCGTGCCGTGACTGGTCGGGCAATCATCTAGGACCTGTGACATGTCCCAGATGATTGCCGAGAGGGAGGGGGGGAGAGGTGATCTGCCTTCCACTGCCACGGTGCACCGGGAGGAAGTGGGAGCTGGGACCCTCTAAAAAGAGGGTATCCGCTCCCCCCCCAAAAAAATGACATGCCAAATGTGGCATGTCAGGGATTCACCTCCCTTAAAGCGGAAGTTCCATTCTTGGGTGGAACTTCGCTTTAAGCAAATATTCTCACTGAAAGAACACAATGGAGGATCAGGACACACTGGCTCAGGCCTGGAAGTTCCATTTGTAGCACCCTCTACCCATACCTCCCAACTTTTTGAGATGGGAATGAGGGACGCCTATTAGCAAAAGGTACGTAGGCGTAGAACACACACCCTGCCAAGCCCCCTTAAAAGGAAAATTCTACAAAAAATTATTAGGTAGACCGACACATGCTTTTTTTTTACCACTACTATTATTTTATATTAGCTTTTGAAATTTACGCATGCAGCAATTTAGAAATTGGATGAAAGGTTTGGCACTGGGAAACACTTTTTAAAAGCTAAAAAGTGCACTTATATATAACTATATAGATCAGACCAAAATGAGGGACAAATGAGAAGGAATGAGGGACAGAAGGACTTTGTTCCAAATCAGGGACAGTCCCTCGAAATCAGGAACAGTTGGAAGCTATGCTCTACCTAGTGTAGGTGCTAGAGTGAGATTTCTTTTCCGTAGTGCAGGTAAATTTAGGCAGGCCTAGCTAAAAGCTAGACCTGTTTGTTTTGATCTGTGGACTGGGAGTGGCCTAGAGTAGGCTGGTGACTCACAGCTAGTTTCACCTTTTCGGTTATGCTTTTAGAAGGAAGGTGGGGAAGAAAGGTGGAGCTGTCTAGGGTGTTCTAAGTATCCCTGACCAATCCTTAACTTGGATTGGCAGGGGGCAGGCTTCCATAAATACCTAGAGTCAGCCCAGCTGGGGAGTGGTTGTTCGGGTGGAAGAACTGGAACTGGAGTATTAGGCTGTCGGGGCCTTGGAGGGAGCCCCCCAGTCTGGGGGGGGGGGTGACCTTGGGCCAGTGCCTCGGAGCTAAACAGAAACCCTACACAACCCAAGGGGTGTCCTGAACAGGAGCAGGAGAGGAAAGCGGGGAGTACTGCTGGGCAAGTCAACAGGAGGGATCCATCAGGTGTCGGTAAGTGACAGGCACAATCGGGAGAGCTGGGAGAGGCATGCCAAAGTGGACTGGGAGTGTACAGTCTGAGATGGATGTGGAGCCTTCGGGAGAGACTGTGAGGTTACTGGCAGTAAAGTCAGGCCGCTGCAGCTGGGAGGGCTGTCAGGGTCTGCAAAGGGCTGACTGGGATCAGTAGTCCATTGTCAGGGTTGGGCTCAGCCCTTCCTTCTCTGAACTGGCCGTTCAGCTGTTGGCTAATTGCCAGCTCCTATCTCTCCACAGTGACTCACCTGTTGATGATATCTTGCTAGTCAGTCCTGCCTTCTTAAGCCGTCCAGTCCAGATGATCTCTGCCTTCGCCTCAGTCACATCTCTAGAGACGATCTCCTGTGTTCCTGTTAAAGACTTGCTTGGTTGACATTCCTTCTGGCTCCAGATCCTGCTTGCTGTTCTACTACGCTGTTCTCTGGCTCCCTGACGTTTTGGCTTGCCTCACTATCCATTTGGTTCCTGAACTCTGGCTATGTTTTGACTACGTTTATTCTGTTTACCTTTTTTTATTATTATTAAAGTGTGATTTAACTGTACTTCTGTCTCAGTCTGATTCATGGTTTCTGACAGTAGGCGAAGGCCATGAATTCAGAAGATGCAGTCAATCCCCTTGTTGGTAATATTTTTTCCAGATTGGATGAGCAGGAACACCGCATGGATCAGTTTGCCATGGCGTTACAAATGCTCCTGAGTCGCACGGCTCACCTGGAATCTCTCACTGTAGCTGCTCCAGTACAACCTGTGTTGCAGGCCGTCCCTGCTGTTGCTCCAGTCTCTGTGCAGGCACCTGCCTTGAGTATTACCTCTATAATGGGTATGTCTGGTTCTGCTTCGCAATTCAGTCCAATGCAGAGGGTTTCTCAACCAGGTTGAGATATACTTTGAGATGCTGCCCCAGGTGTTTCCCACGGACAGAAGCAAAGTAGGTTTCATGATATCTTTGCTTTCTGAGAGAGCCTTGGCCTGGGCAAACCCTCTATGGGAGAAGCAAAAACCTGTTGTCTTGAGTTACCCTGAGTTTATGGCTTCTTTTAAAAGGGTATTTGACATTCCCGCATGCTCAGCTTCTGCTGCCAAGTGCCTCATGTCCATCAAACAGAGTACGAGAACTGTTGCCAATTACGCAATTGAAGTCCGGAGAAGTTGATCACGTTTGCCATCCTCATTGCCTCCAGACTTAGAGAAAGACTCTCTTTTATGGAATGCTTGCAGAAGCCTCCTGTACGTTTGTCTCCGAGCTTTGCATTCCCACCCTTGCCTCCCTCACCTCCCATGCCTCCTGGTACCGAGTCGGTCAGTGAAGATGAACCCATGCACTTGGGCTTCATGTGTCTCTCTGCAGATGAGAGAACCTTTAGGAGGGAGAGATTGTGCCTTTATTGTGGCCAGGCAGGTCACTTTTTGAAGTCTTTTCCTACCCGTCCAGGTAATGCCGAACCTTGAGGTCCTGTCACGGACAGACCTTAGGTGGCGTTTTATCCCCAGTTATCCTGAAGGATAAGCCCCTGGTTTTGGTTACCCTTTCTTGGGTTGAGTCGTCCGTCCAGATACAGGCTCTTATCGACTCTAGGGCTGCAGGCCTGTTCATTGTTGCTGACTTTGTATCAAAGCACTCAATTCCGCTGCAGTGACACTCCACTTGCCATTGAGGCTCTTGCCGGGAGACCTCTATAGCCTGCCCATGTGGCTCAAAGACTGTTCCATTGTCCATGGCCGTAGGGGCTCTTCACCATGAGATAATCCAATTCCAAGTTATTTCCTCACCTAAGTTTCCACTGGTTATTGGTTATCCTTGGTTACAGAGGCACAACCCCTCTTTTGATTGGCTCCATGCAGAGGTTCTCTCCTGGTCGCCACAATGCAGTAAGACATGCTTCCAGAAGGTAGCCAGGGTGCTGTGCACCTCTTCACTCTCCTCCCTGCCGGAGGACTACCACGATTTTAGCGATGTCCTTGACAAAGGTCAAGCCGGTAGTTTGCCTCCACACCGGTCATATGATTGCGCAATTGACCTCCAACCTGGTGCCATACCCCCTCATGGCTGGGTTTACCCTTTGTCAGTCTTGAAGGATAAGGCCATGAAGCAGTATGTTGCAGACGCACTTTGTCAAGGTTTCATCCGCAAATCCTCGTCTCCTTCTGGTGCTGGTTTCTTCTTTGTGAAGAAGAGTGGTGAACTGAGACCTTGTATTGATTATAGGGGTCTCAATCTTTTCACGATTAAGAATGCCTATCCGATTCCATTGATTATGGAGTTATTTGACCGCCTCAAGGGAGCAATGGTTTTCACGAAGCTTGATTTGAGAGGGGCATATAATCTCATGGGGATTAAGAAGGGTAACGAGTGGAAAACTGCGTTAATACCAGAACAGGCCATTATGAGTACCTCGTAATGCCTTTTGGCCTTTGTAATGCCTCAGCAGTTTTCCAGGTATTTATTAACTATGTCCCCCGAGATTTGTTGCAGTTATGTGTGGTGGTTTATCTCAAAAATATCCTCATATTTCCAAGTCCCTCGAGAGCCACCACACAGATGTCTGTTGTGTGCTTCAGAAACTAAGAGAGAACAATCTTTATTGTAAATGGGAGAAGTGTGAATTCATGGGTTATGTCATTTCCACTGCTGGTTTTTCGATGGACCCAGAGAAACTTTCAGCGGTGCTACAGTGGCCCCGACCCTTGGGTTTACGTCCTCTGCAGCGTTTTCTTGGCTTTGCCAACTATTATCGGAAGTTTATTCGTAACTTCCCATCTCTGGTCAAGCCCCTGATTGATATGACCAGAAAGGACGGTAACCCACAGAGTTGATCTCTGGAGTCCATTAAGGCCTTTGAGAGTCTTTGTTTCTGCTCCTGTGTTGGCACATCCTGATCCTCCTCGAAGGTACCACTGTGCTGGTTCTCATTCTTACTGACCATAAGAATCTCACGTTCTTGTCTGAGGCTAAACGCCTCTCTCCCAGAAGGGTCTCATTCTTACCCGGTATTAAGAATGTAAGGGCTTTGTCACGACAATTTTCCTCCACTTCCAAGATGGAGTTGATTCCAGTTCCTGTGATTCCTCCTGATCGTATTCTGGCTACGGTTCACACCAGTCTCACTTCTCCTTTCGCCGTGTACACACGATCGGACATTCCAACAACGAAATCCTGGGATTTATTTCAGACGAATGTTGGCTCAAACTTGTCTTGCATACACACGGTCGCACAAATGTTGTCGGAAATGCCGATTGTCAAGAACGCGGTGATGTACAACACGTACGACGAGCCAAGAAAAATGAAGTTCAGTAGCTAGTGCGGCTCTTCTGCTTGATTCCGAGCATGCATGGAATTTTGTGCGTCGGAATTGTATACACACAATCGGAATTTCCGACAACTGATTTTGTTGTCGGAAATTTTTTTTCGGAAATTCTGAAAAAATTGTCCAATAGAGCCTACACTTGGTTGGAATTTCCGACAACAAGCTCCCATCAAACATTTGTTGTTGGACAATCCGATCGTGTGTACGCGGCATTTAGGTGACAAAATTCTTGCTGCTCAGGTCCATGCTCCTACTGAGAAACCTTGTGACTGCTGCTTTGTCCCAGAGAATCTCCGTACTGCCGTGCTCCAGACTTGCCATTCTCCCAAGGCTGCTGGCCACCCTGGGTAGAATCAACTCATTTGGGCCATTTCCCAACAATTCTGGAGGCCTAGTCTATGTGCTGATGTAACCACCTTCATAGCTGCCTGTTCTGTGTGTGCTCAGCGTAAGACTCCACGACACCTTCCAGTGGGCCTTTTACAACCCATACCCAATGGAGAGATGCCCTGGACCCACCTGTATATGGATTTAATTGTGGAGTTACCCAACTCCCAGGGCAACACAGTTATCCATATGGTGGTTGACCGGGTCTCGAAAATGTCTCATTGTAGTCCACTTAAGAAGTTGTCCACTTCTAAGGAGCTAGCTTCCATTTTTGCTCGTGAGATCTTTCGCTTACATGGGCTACCCAAGGTGATTGTCTCGGACAGGGGTAGTCAGTTTGTTTCCCGGTTCTGGCGAGCCTTTTGTGCGCAGTTGAGAATTCAGCTTGCTTTCTCCTCTGCATATCACTTGCAGTCTAATTGGGCAGCAGAACGAGCCAATCAGTCCTTGGAGAAATTCCTACATTGCTATATACCTGATAACAACTGGTCAGACCTTTTACCGTGGGCGGAGTTTGCTCACAATAGTGCCTTGAATTCTGCTTCCTGATTGTCTCTGTTTATGGCAAACTATGGTTTCCAACCTTCCATGTAGACTGACTTATTTGTTCCGCAGAGTATTCCTGCATTAGAGGAGCACCTCGGTGGTCTTCGTTCCACTTGGGCACAAGTCAAGGAGGCTTTGCGACATGCTAATGATAGGAACAGACTCTATGCTGACCACAGACGTCTGCCTGTGCCTTCCTACCAGGTTGGGGACAGGGTCTGGCTGTCATCTCGCAACCTCCGACTTCATGTTCCCTCTCCAAAGTACGCACCTCGGTTTATTGGGCCTTTCCGTATTCTTCGCAGGATTAACCCATTACGCATTAGACCTTCCTTCTAATATGCGTATTTCGAATGTATTTCATATATCCTTAATAAAACCTTTGGTCTGCAACCGCTTTACCACCTCAGTGCCTCATCCTCACCCTTTACAGGTTAAGAACCATGAGGAGTATGAACTACAGTCCATTGTTGACTCCCGTAGGTTCTGTGGGCGCATACAGTACCTGGTGCATTAGCAAGGGTACTGTCCAGAGAAACGCTCCTGGGTCTCATTCTCGGACGTACATGCCCCTGTCCTGCTCCGTGATTTCCATAGACATTTTCCCCTCAAGCCTGGTGGTCCTCCGAGGGGGAGGGATTATTGAGGAGGGGGTATGGTCAAAGCTGGGCTCAGCCCTTCCTTCTCTAAGCTGGCTGCTCAGCTGTCGGCTAATTGGCAGCTCCTATCTCTCCACAGTTACTCAGCTGTTGATGATATCCTGTTCATCAGTCCTGCCTACTTAAGCCGTCTAGCCCAGAGAATCTCTGCCTTTGCCTTAGTCAACATCACAGAGACACTCGCCTGCATTCCTGTTTAAAGACTTACTTGGCTGACATCCCTTCTGGCTCCCTCCACCAAGCATCAATGCTGCCCTCTCCCTTCGCAGAGCACCACTGCCTTCCTCTACCCCCAGAGAAAAATCGGTGACCATTATTTCCCCTTTTTCTTCCACTGAGCACCACTGTCCCCTCTTTTCTCTCCCATTGACCACAGACTCCAGGCATCTTTTTCCCCCCAAATGACCAGGCACTGGACTTTTTTTTCCTCCCGCTGACCACCAATAGCAGGTAACTTTTCTTCCCCTGATCACCAACATTGGGTATTTTTTCCTCTCCCTGACCACTAACACCAGACATCTTTCCTCCCCCTGACCATCAACTCTAATTTTTTTCTTCTCTTGCTGACCCCCAATGCCAGTAATTTTTCACCCCCGTTGACCATAGACATAAACCATCTTTACGCTTGCTTACCAGCAATATAAGGGGCTTTATGACAACAGTGGATGCTGTGATCCACTTTTCACCATGGCATGCATGGCATATTTTTTTCCTTCACAAGTTGTCCCACTATCTGAACTTCTGATATTCGGAAGTATGAATTCACAGTGACCAGACCTAGCTAGAGGCAGTAGTCACAGGCAGTGTCTCATTCTGATGGTCAGTGACTATGTAAGCTCCAGAGCTGACACTAAAACACAGGTGGGGTCTCCATGGAAATTATTTGTCAGGGTTATTGTAAATACAGTAGAGATAAAAATGAACTTGTGTGTGGTGACAGTTGTCCACTAGATGTCTCCAACAGACTTGGAAAACTTTTGCAAGCATGACAATTACATTTATGCTAGATCTCTCTGGCCAATTCCATATTTTAGTAGACATAAACTTTTAAACAATTATTTTTTGTGCCACAAAATAAATTTTATTCACATAAAAATCTTGTAAGACAAATGTGGCAGAAATGAAACAATAACCAAGACTGATCTCCTATTTATTTAATATTGGTATTTACATACTGCTGACAATTTACGCAGTTCTTTACATATATAAATATTGTACATTTACATCAGTCCCTGCCCTCAAGGAGCTTACAATCTAAGGTACCTAACTCACATTCAACAAACCTACCAGTACGTCTTTGTAGTGTGGGAGTAAACCCACGCAAGTGCAAGGAAAACATGCAAACTGAAGGTGGGTAGTGTCGTGGTTGGGATTCAAACCAATGAACCTAGTGCTGCTATGCCACTGTGCATTTGTGGCTGAATGCCACTAGGCTTAAAGCAGTATTAAATCCAAAAACAGAAATGCAATTTATTCCAGCTTATCAATCCTTAGATGTGGAGGCCGCATTTGTTTTTTTTAGGCTTTTTTCTCCCCTAGATTTCACCTAGTGATCCAGCCACTAATAGAGTTCCTCTCTTAAGCTGGTCATGGCTTAAGCCCCGTACACACTGGCCAAATGTCGGGAGACAACAGGCAGTTAAAAAAAAAACGTCCGACATTCGGCCCACGCGTATGTCGGTTTGTCTGACAGAAGCCGGCTTCTGTCGAACGTGTATGCTGGAAAACCAGCATCCGGCCGACTCCAAATCAACGCTCTCAGCCAATGGCAGATCAGACTGTCAGAATACAACAGATCAGCGGGGGGAAATCGCTGAACTAACCCAGCATACAGTGGCTCCAACTGGAGCTGACAGGTTTTTTTGAACAAAAAAAACGAATAGTGTGTACCTGGCTTTAGTTTCTCTTCGTTCAGCCAGGTGGCTGTACGAAAATAAAAAACTGAACTGATTTTTCCATCTACACATTCATGGCAGAAGGGGAAATCCTCCCTGCTGTGTCATTGTAGTCTGACAGCAGGACTCCTTTACCATCAGAATGCACTGATTGAGCAAAAATATACAAACAAACTTGTTCATGAACAGGAATGACCATACATGGATCGAAATTCATCCAGTTCCTTATGTATGGCCAGCTTTAGGGTGTCTGCATTCTGGATGAAATAGTAAAGCAGACACCTTTGGACAGTAGCATTGTCAGTCTGGGGGGTAGCGTTAGGCAACGCCTAGATGATTCGTTTTTTCCGTTCAACCAGCGGTGGATGGGGGAATCCTTCCTGCTGAGCCTTTGTATTCTGACAGCGGGGGGGGGGGGGGGGGGGGGGGGGGGGCTTCCCCACCATCAGAATACACTGATCAGCATAGTAGTGCTGATCAAGCAGAAATTTTCCAACACATGAGGTAGGCTCATGTGTTGGAACAGCAACTCCCGGCCCATACATGGGTCAAAATTCAGCCTGTTTTGCTGAACTGGTTGAATTTTCATCCATGTATGGCTGCCTTTAGACTAGCAGATGTAGATGGACTTAAATATTAATTATAATATTATTAAAATATTAAAGCTGAAATGGTTTGTCTTAACCCTCTAATTACTACTTTGTCTGGACAGCTTATTCTATTAAAGTAAGTAAAAAAATAACAAATTTACTAGCCGGATCACCAGGTGAATATTAAGGGAAAAAAAAACTTTAAACCTTTACAAAGAAAACGAATGCCGCCACTACATCTAATGCCGCGTACACACGAGCGGACTTTACAGCAGACTTTGCCCGGCGGATTTTTCGACGGACTTTCTGAATGAACGGACTTGCCTACACACAATCCACCAAAGTCCGTCGAATTTGTACGTGATGACGTATGACCGGACTAAAACAAGGAAGTTAGCCAGTAGCCAATAGTTGCCCTAGCGTGGGTTTTTGTCCGTCGAACTAGCATACAGACGAGTGGACATTTTGACTGGACTCGAGTTCGACGGAAAGATTTAAAATATGTTTCAAATCTAAGTCCATTGAGAAAACAAAGTCCGCTCGATCGAGCCCACACGCGATCGAATTGTCCGACGAAATCCCTTCTGCCGGGCAAAGTCTGCCGTAAAGTCCGATCGTGTGTACGCGGCATAAGGCTTGGTTCACACTGCTGCAACGGCAAAGTTGTACACTTTTCAACTTTCTTCTGACTTAATCCAGCTTGGATGCTATTTAGGAGCCTGAACAAGGGCTGAAATCACACCCAAGTCAGACGAAAGTAGTGCAGGAACCTTTTCTAAAGTCAGAGCGACTTGTGTAGTATATTAGTGTAGCCAGGAGTGTTATTAATATGGGGTTGGCTCCCTCTAGTGTTTGCTGGACCCTATGTGTCATTTCCTTGTCTTGTGACAAAATTCAGAGCAAAGCATTGTGGGATGTGTAGTTCAGAATGCTGAAGTTTCAATGCCAGCAGGACTGATTTGAACTATAATTAACAGAATGCTGAGTGGACAGAACAGACTGCTGGGAAATGATATAAAAAGGGTTGGCGCGGCCTAGATCGGCTCTTGGGATGCCTTTTGACTTGAGTGATGAACGGGCATAGCCAATCTTGTTGTTATAAGACACTGCTTTCAGACATAATTCACACAGTTCAGCTTGGTGGTACTTGTAGTTCCACTGGAAGTCAGTTCTTATGCTATAACGAACACTGAAAGCAGACATCTATGCCTCGTTCACATTATTGATTATTGTAGCTACACTGGATAACACCATTAGGATCATATGAGAGGAAGTTACAATACAACAAGGATACCTTAAAGTTCTGCCAAACTTTCTATACCCTGTTATCAAGGATTACCTTAGTTACAATACAACAAGGCTAGCTGAAGACATCTGAATTTCAAGGAATACCCTTTTACCTTGTTATCCTTTTTCTCCATCTGCTTTAATTGCATTGGACTTCATTTAAAGGGAGACAGCCAATTTGAATATAATAGTCCATACTTGCCAACTGTCCCGGATTACCCGGGACATGGACGCGATTCCCGAATTTCTGGTGTCCCGGGAAATGTCCCGAGAAATCCGGTTCTTAACGATTGGCCGCCGCCGCTAGAGGTCAGCGGGCAGTGGAGACAATGTCTCCGCCGGCCGCCATTTTGATGTAGTTCAGGAAGACAGCTGGGGGGGCTAGATGGATCTCCTGCGTCGCCAATTTTTTATTGTGTAAGATCTGGGGCTGCTGTCCAGTCATTTCCCTCTCCCCCTCTAATCCCTCTCCATCCCTCATTCATCTCAGACTCTAACCACACCCTCTTGAGCCACGCCCATTGAAGCCACGCCCACTGTGTCGCATAAACCACGCCCATGCTTCGCGCGCAGCACTTTTATATTTTGCCTAAGCCACGCCTACAAACGAATGTCACGCCCCCTAATGATTGTACGGCTCCGCCTACAGCCACAAAAGTGTCCCACATTTGTTTTTTACAATGTTGGCAACTATGCATATGTCTCCATTGGAAGATTTCCCCTTTAACAAAAAAGGAGTGTATATATATATATATATATATATATATATATATATATATTATATTATATACACACATACATACTCTATATATATATTATATACACACATACATATATATATATATACACACACACACACACATACATACATATACATACATATATATATATATATATATATATACACACACACACACATACATACACACACACACACACAATGATAAATAATTATAGAACCTCTCTCATCTAAACGAAAGCATTCGTAATAAGCAGTTTCCCTATTGGGGAGGATGCAACATTTAAAAAATTAAAAGGGGGGGGAGAGAGAGAGAAGACGGAAGCTGATTGGTTTCTATGCAAATCTGCACCAGATTTTACACTCTTTAGTTTTAGTAAATCAACCCCAATGTCTTCACAGCTGTCAAATTGGGAGCAATGGCTGCATCCCAATTGACATGACTGGGACTGCCTGCATAGGGATGAATGGAATACTTGTGCATCTCCCTGCAGACAAAGCACAGCACTTGCATGATTCAATGCTGTAGTACACCAATGTGAATGAGGCCTTAAGCGGAGTACACACAGGCCGAAAAATGGTCGGTTTGTCAGGAACCAGCCAACTTTTGGCCCGTGTGTAAAGCTCCTTGTCCAACAGAAGCTGGCAAATGGGCATGCTGGAAAACCAATGGCTGCGAGCGCTGATCAGTGTGTCCTGGCAGGGGGCAGTCCCCCTGTCAGAACATAATAGCTCAGCGGGGGAGATCGCCACACTAACATCGGATGTGTTAGTAGGGTAATCTGTTTTTTTTTTCCTCCATTCAGCCCACTGAAAAACCACACACACACACACACAACTCCCTGTGTGTTCTCAGCATTAGCCGTTAACTTAGAACGATGCAGCTCAATGGCCATGGTGTGAAGGAGTCATAGTATTTCAATGCATTATATGCTCACAAGCATCTGAACATAGAACAAGATTGAGGTCAATTTCAGTTTAGAGTTTAGCTCATCAGAGCAAAGGGCAATCCACGGCCTCAGTGAGAATATATTACCAACATTCAATAAGAACAAATCTAGAGGCTATTGTATATTAACCATACCCCACCTGTAGATCCATAGAGATTAGTTCACCTGAAGACTTCTCTGGAAAGCCCAGTGGATTTTTGTTTCTCTTAGATAAATAGCAAGGTAATGCTGGGCACCAAAGCTAGGTTAGCTAATAAGTTCACATTTGTTAGATTTCTGGGTCACATGACCTGTCCACATGACTTTTATTGGTAGACCTTCATCTATTGACCAGATTGGGAGGATCTTCTGCCTGCAGCAGGTGTCCAATCTGGCAGGGAATTTGAAAAAGGGCCACAACTACCATGGTAGTGATAAAAGGCTTCCTTCAGTCTACATTTATTTATTTTTTTTTAGAAGAAAGTGAACACTTTTAGCCTTAAATAGTAGAATTTCGGGAAGCTTTGAGGCCAGCCTTTAGAATGACAGCCAGGCAATGTTAATTTTCAGAAGAAAAAAAAACAGCAATGACATTGTGGTAGTGGGGTTGGGTGCTGTAGGTTTTGAGAATGTTGCAGCAGGGAAGATTCACGATTTGGTTAATAGGAGAATTTATTGCTGGCAGTAAAGTAGATGTACTTGGTAATTATGAATAAATAAGGTTAAAAGACTGCATTCCTCAGATGCATGTAACTCATCAGATACTTTTTGGAATAAGCCAGCGAGACTTCTAGCAAAATGGATGGTTTTATGGAGACCTCATAATTCTGACTAGTTCCTCTGACAATTTGAGAACTCCGTTTAGGTCTGGCTGGATGTCTCCTGGGGAGGTCTGGAGCGATGTCTCCACCAGCATCAGGCACCTCATCCAGTGTCTTCCTCTACCACCTGGTTGTTTTTCAACTGCTTTTTGTGCTCTAGAAACAATATAAAAAATAAGATTGCAGAAGATAAATTACATCTGTTAACTATCTGATCTTTCTATGAACTCCAAAACCTCTGAAGGGAGCACAGTGATATTGTTACATGTATACATTATATATGTTAAAAAAGAAAACTGCGCTATTATCTAAAAAAGACCAAGCTGCAACTCAAGGCGTTATACGACGCCAAAGCAAAAATGAAGCAAGGTGAAGCTGCGCTAAGGATTGATATTAAAAAAAAAAAAACAAAAAAAAAAACATTGGAATTGTGCCAATGCGTTTACCAATGGCAAATGGTAAGTGTAAAATAATTAAAGGCAGATGAAACCCAATGCAAATACCGTGTGAATGGGAGCACACAAATAATATATTAAAAAAAAAAAAAATTCATCATTCTATCCTGAATTCCCCCCTTCCCACACCCTGTTGAAGTACAACCCAAGTACCCACTAGCTGCAAACTCATACCTAATATCCAACAAATGCTTGGCCATTACCTATAGACCCAAAATTCTAGATTCTCCACAACCGTGTTCTACCCTCAACTCTACATAAAACTACAGCACCTCAACAGAATGAGGATTTACAATACAATATCTTAGACATAGAGGGCAGATATCCATCGTTGAGTGGATCAACACTGTGAACACAACGGGAGACTTATGCTGGCCATACACTATACGAAAAATCGGCCGAAAAATCGTTCGTATGGACACTTCGTTCGTTTTTCGGCAAGTTAGTGGGTACAAATCGATAATCGTTTGTGACGTTTTTGTGGAAAAAAAACGAACGGCATGTTTGGAAAATTTCTGCCGAACGTACGATAAATTGCAAGGTTAATGTGTTTCCCGTCCGAACTGCCTGCACTAGGTATATGTAAAAAAACGAACACAAAATTATTTATTCATGTCCACTGAACAGATTATCGGTCATTATATGATGGCACGATCGTTTGCGGTCACGGTCGAACGTTCGTTTTTCGAAAATGGGTTCGGCCGATTTTCTGTATAGTGTATGGCCAGCATAACATACTGCCTCATCTCTCGCACAGTATGATCCCCATTAAGGGTGCCTAGGATGAGGACACACTCATCTTGATCCACTTGATTGGAATGAATAGACCCTCCAGAAAATAAACCACGGTTTCTAAAATCCGTTTAGATCCTCGTTCACGAAATTCTTTCACCATTTGGTCTGTCATATCCATTCATTGATTAATGTGTGTTCTAATTTAAATGTGACATCTGTTTTGTAATGATATGATTTTGAACTGCTTTATTTGTAAACTGATTCCATGTACTGATGGCACCGGTTTTGATACCTGTTATGATGTTATGATTTACTGTCACTACTTCATATATACCAATAAAAATATTTGGAAGAAATATATAAAAAAAAATAAAAAAATATTATATATGAAACAATAAAAATGCAATGCAATATTTGTTTTTCTTTATCTGTTTTTTCCATCAGATATCACATGTTAATTGGACTCACTTTTTTGTTCTTTTTGTCAATCAGGATTCACTTGTTTATTATTGCATTTTGTCACTAATGTTTTTTAATAATTACATTCTTTTCATACCTTTTGCCATCACTGTATTTCTTTGAGATTGGGTTTCACCAACCCATCCATATATACACTTAGTGTTTTTGCATACATTATACATACATTACCACTAAACTCCATGCAATGCGATTTGCTGAAACCCACATCAAAAGTGCATTAAATTCTGCTTTTGATAAGTAAGAAAAGGTTTCCGCGCTCACGGACTCAGGTGTGCAGCCTCCCCTTAGACACACCCCCTGGGGGGTGAGTTATATGATAGAAGAATTAGGGATAGGGGTAAGTTGCACTAATTTGGAAGATACATATACCTCAGTTATATATATGAGCATCTTTTGGCTTATATACACTAGCACGGTTTATTTATTTTTGAGGTTTTAGGAGCACACTCACTAACTAAATGTTCCCCTGCTGAGTGTTTTCTTATTTTGCATATATTAGCACAGAATATTGAATCACAATAGGTACCCCAATATAGGTAGCGCCACTTACCCCTATCCCTAATTCTTCTATCATATAAATTCTGCTTTTACTGGCTACACAGATCAGTGGGTAACCCCAGTCGCTGACCTAGAACAACCAATGCAGCTATGGCTATATTCCAGCTTTTCTAGGTCATTCAATGTGGTAGTTTGGAGTATGTAATGTACAACACAGAGTATAGAGTGCAGTGGTCAGAAGTAGGTAACATACAACAAAGCATAACGTGCAGAAGTCAAGTGGTGTGTGTAAGGAGTGTGTAATGTATAGCACAGTGTACATGGCACAGGGGTAAGGAGTATGTAATGTACAACACAGTGTAAAAGAAGGGTTAAAGTTTCCGCGCTCACAGACCAAGGCTTGCAGCCTCCCCTTACTCACCCCCTCAAGGATGAGATAGAGAGTAAAGATATGTGTGGATAGGGGCAAATGGCGCTACCTATATGGGTACGTATCAGTTGTGTGTTAGCTATATAGCTCAGACTTAATTGTGTGCTCTCCTAGTAGTGTACTTTAAGTGTGCTTGGACAAAACCGTGTAGTAGAGTATATATGTGTCCTAATGGGGTAAATATCCCGTACCAAAAAGTGCATACAAAAATAATAATAATAATAATAACGGTATAGCAGCAAAGTGTATATATATACAAGTGTAACAGAAAATATCATCAGTGGTATTACCAGTAAGTATAAGATAATAGGTGTATCTGCACACAACTAGCTACTATTGTATAAGGGGTTAACCATATATTACAATTCGTTATTGCAACTGCTGCAGCGGCTAATAAAAAGTCTCTTCTCCGTCCACATCCAGTGCCACCCACTGGTTACTTGTTACCACTAATTCTCCACTATACACAGTTAGCGTGACAAAAGATATATTTAAAAAAATATATATATACACCACATTAGAAAATGAATAAAAATATATATATAAGGTGACCGATTATTTCACAAGTATACCGATTGTGACACAAATGTAATTTATAGAAAATTTGTAAGTGAACGTCAGTATTGTGAAAGTCCTATCTTGAAGGTACTTCATTCAAAAATTCTTGCGTGAAGTGACTGTAGTGATGGCAGTTGAAATCCAGTGACTTAGGTGCTCCCCCTCAAGGGTCCCCACTCACCCGCTCCCTGCACCCCTGCAGGGGTAAAAGGCATCTGTGTCCTCGATACTCTCTTGGAATCCGATGTGGTTGTCCAATGGGGTTATCCCTAGGGGGCTTCCGCTCCAGGTTTAGCTGTCCTTCAGGTTTTAGGCTTTATCCTCATATAAGAGAAAACAGGGCTCCCATAGTGTGATAACGTATTGTATTTATTAAAAAATTATTAAGTCCAATGACCAATATAATAATAGTAAAAAATAAAATAGAAGGTTTAAAACCAATTAGCACTCCCGGGGGAGTGAAAATATCACACTGCGTAGGGGAGATCAAGCCCAGGAGTAAGGAGTGTGTAATGTATAACACAGTGTATATAGTACTTCAGTAAGGAGTGTGTAATATATAGCACAGAGTTAAGGAGTGTGTATTGTATTACACAGTGTACATAGTGCAGGGGTAAGGAGTGGGTAATGTACAGCACAGTGTACGAAAGCAGGGGTAAGGAGTGTGCTATATATGACACATTGTAGCTATTTCAGGAGTAAAGAGTGTGTAATGTACAGCACAGTGTACAAAGTGCAGGGGGGGGGGGGGGGGCAGGAGAATGTAAAAAGTGCATTTTATTGCTGCTATCCGCAAATAGTGTATTTTTATTGCTGCTATCCGCAAGACCCTCCGCAACATTATTGCTAAGAAGCAGCATCACTGATGGTTGGATGGCAGTAATAAAAAAAGCATGGGACTCAGTGTACACTTACCTGAGCTGCATTTCACAACGACACCATTGCCTATGCAGACACTGTCAGGCAGGGGATCATAAGTCTGTATTGTCAACTCCAAAAAAGTCCCTTCTATTACTCTCATCCTCCTCCAAATCTACAACTTCCTTTTATCTATTTTTTTATTTTGTTTGATTTATTTATTTATTTTTCTGCTCCTGCTGTGATCTGACTTCCTGTTAGAGGATGGCTATGTTCATTCTGCATGGTCCCACTGTATGTAGGAACATAGCCACCCTCTCGCTCACTCCCAAAATGGAATATGTACTATGGGATGTGTGTATAGAGCAGTACTCGTGACCACAACTAACCTGCACTGCTCGAAGTTCAGGAGCTCACTGAGGATGTTACAAGGAGGTAGAAAACATACAATATGAAACAATTTTCATGAAAAATGGATTACAAGGTCATAATGTACTGGACATGTATGGGATATTTTTGGAGAAAAAGGATATAATTTAGTATCACTTTAAATCCCGGGAGAAAATGTGGGATATTGGATTATCCATTGGAAGCTATGCATCTATTTTTAGTCATTGATCCTTTAGGTTTAGCCAAAAGCAAAACTTTTTTTTAGTTTTTGTATAGAGTGCAGAAGGATTGGAACCCCTGCAGGCATGTACTGGCCATCGGGACTACTGAGAGTTTCCCGGTGGACGATGGCTCAGTGAGCCGGTTTCAGTGACATCCAATGGCATTGCTAAGGGGTGGCTTTTGGGGCTATAGCCCCAAGTCCTAGGGGTCCCCAACCACAGGGCCGCAGCCCACTTCCGGGCCATGGCCTCTCTGCAGCCGTGCGGCGGGCAGCATGGGAGAGCGGGCAGGCGAGAGAGCAGAGAGATGACATCATCTCTCACCGGCTGATCTGCATCGCCACTGTTCCGCCCTCACTGTGCAGCCGTGGGCAGCAGAGAGAATACGGAAGAACACCAGCAATTGTCTTCAGGTAGCTTTAGATGCACACTGTGCAGAGGACACAGTACACTAACTGTAAATACTGCAGCTGCCTGCCTGTCCCTTTTATCTCCTTACCCAGCAGGCTGTTCTGTGACTTAGCATTGTGGGTAAGTGAACTGGGCATTGTGGGTAGGTAGTTCCCAGACTGAGTTAAACACATGAGTCATTCTCTCATTGAACTACTAATCCCACACTGCATAATTGTTTGTTGCTAAACAGAGAAAAGTTCATGCCAAAGTTGTAGCGGCCACTAGAGGGAGCCATTCCCTTACTTAAGGAATAACACACTACCAGGTAAGATGACTTTGGTAAACCTCTGCGTTACATACAGAATTTAGCAAAGCATGGCTACACTAGTGAATTGCCAGGTATAGTTACCTTGGCCAATTGATAGGGGATTAATTGATTCCACCATAATACTGGAATTGCTGCACTTCTCTCTTCTGTCACTAGATGGCCGGGTATCTGGTGGCATTGGATAAGACAAGGGCATTACAGGGACAGATTAGGAATAGATGGGGTGTCTAAGCCAATGGGCAGGGATCTTCTTGGGTCCCTTGGCCTGCTGGAAGAACCTATTTATTTGGGTGAGGTCAGGTGATCGGGGTTCTGTGCCACCTGGACGGCTGTCTGGGTGCACTTGTGTTGTACTGTCCCGGGCTGCTAGGCCGGAGCCAGCCTGAGGCCTATCCCGGGGACATCTGACTGTTAGGCTGTCTGAGGGCCTATCCAGAAGCAAGAGAGCAACGTAGGATTGGGACTATGGGTTGCAGCCCAACCATAAGTGACGGTTCCGCCGGCTGGAGAACCTTTCATGGTCGGAGGTAGAAGGGAAGCTGTCGCCACTAAGGGACCATCCACCTTGTTACTGGGGACCACTGAGTAGCTGAAGCGGGTACAGGAGCAGTATTCTCACCAACCGGGGACGGTGAAGAATTGGGACACTCCAGCAGGTGTCAAGCCAAGGACCCAGCCAGCGGAGGTGATGCTTGCAGAGCAGCCTTGTGTGCCAAGCCAGGGACCAAGCAGGCCAGAGGGGTGACGCTTGAGAAGTATCTTGTATGCCAAGCTAGGGACCCAGCAGGGATGCGGGGCTGATGCTAGAGGAAGATACTGAGTGAGAAGGTTGGAAGAGCTCAGTGGATCAGTAAGTCTAGTGAGAGAGACTGAGTGAAGATCTACAATAGGAGATTGTAGAGGAAGTAAAAGAGTTCATTGTAACCTTTTGTTGGGAACTGTTCAAGATTGTTGCCATAGGAGACAGCGTGTCTACACATGCAGATGTGATGTCCGGCTGGGTGCCTTTCCCTGCATGGCTGTCTGACAATTAACATTGCAACTACTAAAGAGTGTCCTGGCCCTAAACCCTCTCTCCCACGGTTCTGTTAGGAGAAAATAAATCTTTGCATTCAAAAAGTGTCTCACGCCCATAAATCTACCTTGCATTACACCCACCATGCCTTGTAAGCCACTCTACATAGGACGTCAGCTGTCCCTGACTCTGGAGGTTCTCATTAGACCAAAGGGGACCTGGGACTTGGCTACATATATGGTAGTGAATTTATAGTATAATGTAAATAATAAAATGTATATATACATCTCTGATGATTGTGTTAATTGTTACCACATACATACTATAGTCTACAGGTATACACACAATACTATAGGCTACAGTATTTATTTTGTCTTGTTCTTTTTCAAACTTCAAAGTGTTGAATCACCCTGTGGGAAATTATTAAAATGGTATTCTCTTTGGTCTAAGATTCAGGATCTTCTACAAACGTTATCTACACCCATACCTTTGAATCCCATGCATTTCCTTCTAGGCCTCCCTCTCCCAGTAATATCTAAAGCATCATGCAAACGTATGTCCTTTATCCTTTTGGCCGCAAAGAAAGCTATCCCTAGACATTGGCTCTCCACTTCTCCCCCCACATTCCATCACTTTCATTCCATAATGGCTGATATACGTGGGATGGAACACTTGACTGCTAAAATTGAGGACACACTACCCTTCTTTTATAAAATATGGAAGAAATGGGACGACTCTGCATACCCCCTTGAATCTGATAACCTTCAAGCCTCCTGAATCTCCTGGTGCCATCTCCTGATTATGTTGTACCTTCCTTCCTTTTCTCTTTTGTATTGTTTCCTATTCAAAACTATATATTTTTCTCGTTTTGTTTAACATATGATACCTATATTTGAATGATCCATTGTTGGAAGACGCTTGTCTGTAAACATACCTGTATCTACGTTCAGTTCCACAAGTTTATATATACAATGCTCTGTACTATCAAGAGTCGAAATGCTTTCTCTTTGTATTGCAGTGTATCATTTTTGAAAAATGTTATAAACATTTAAAAAAATAATAAATGGTATTCTTTACAGTGGGCTGCTCTATAGCCATCCGCGGCATTCTTCTGTTTTTGATCGCATGGGGAAGGGTTAAAGCCTCTGTAAAATTGTATTGATCTTTGTTGCTTTAGTTTTAATTGGGAACCTGTAGAGACATAGGGGTCAATTCACTAATGCCCCATACATTCCCATCGGACATTGATCGAACATTCCGACAACAACATCCATGGATTTTTTCCAACGGACGTTGGCTCAAACTTGTCTTGCATACACATGGTCACACAAAGTTGTCGGAATTTCCGAACGTCAAGAACGCGGTTCCGTACAACACGTACGATGAGCCAAGAAAAATGAAGTTCAATAGCCAGTGCTGCTCTTCTGCTTGATTCCGAGCATGCGTGGAACTTTGTGCGCCAGAATTGTGTACACACGATCAGAATTTACGTGAACGGATTTTGTTGTCGAAAAATTTGAGAACCAGATCTCAAATTTTGTGCGACGGAAATTCCGATGGAAACTGTCCGATGGAGCCTACATACGGTCGGAATTTCCTGACAACAAGCTCTGATCGCACATTTTACGTCCGAAAGTCCGACCGTATGTACGGGGCATTAGAGTTGAATAATGACTGAAAAAATGTGGTAAAATAACGCATGTGGTAAATCATTTTCAAATGTGCAATTCACTAAGAATTTTCTGGTAAATGACTCATGTGGTAAAGGGTCTGTAATGTGATAATTACTGACACTTTTGATGCAAAGTTTAGGAGCGGGCGGTAGATGGTTTTTAAAGAGAGGGGCAAGAAGTCGGCTGCATCCTTAACCAGTGACTACTCAGCTGACAGCTGAATGTAAACAAAGGAATTGCTGTATAAAATATGAGAAAAAAAACAGTGTGAGGATCCCCCCAATAAATTATACCAGACCCTTATCCCAAGCATGCAGTCTGGTAGGCCAGGAGGGGGGGGTGAGCGAGCGCCCCCCCCCCCCCGAATCCTGAACCATACCAGGCCACATGCCCTCGGCCAGGGGGTGGGGAGCCACGTGGCTCTGCCCCCCCAAAGCACCTTGTCCCCATGTTGATGGGGACAAGGGCCTCTTCCTCCCACAACCCTGGCCAGTGGTTGTGGGGGTCTGCAGGCGAGGGGTCTTATCAGAATCTGGAAGCCCTCTTGTTAATCTTCAAATCTGGCCCCCCATGTGAATGAGTTTGGGGTGCATAGTACTTATTCACCAACTACACACTACTTATTCACCAAAAAAAAAAATGTAGTGTAAAAAAGACAGTAGGCCGTTTTTGACCTTTATTTAAACACATTACCACTGCCGACCTGAAACCCTCCCCCCCCAGAAAAGTCTTAAATAAGAGAAAGAGATGTCACCGGGTGGCCCCGCCCCTTGTGATGTCACCAACCTGCATGCTGCGGTTGAACCTGCTGGTTGAACGAAAAGCATAATGTATGGGCTGCCTACATGAGAGGAAGCTCTGCTGACTTCCATCATCCAATCATATACAAGCGAAAATTGTGTTGTGTGGTGTGTTTGTTTATTTTTTTTGTTTGTTTTCTTTTTCATGTGATTGGGTATTTTTTGAAAAGTGAAGCTTCTTTTACTAAGCTCTGGAGCAAATACACAGTGTATTTTTACTTTAGAAAATCAACCCCATGGTCTTTATTCTATTATACTTAGTGCATTGACATTCGTTGTGTCATCCGATTTTTTACGGGTCTGACTTATTTCCTTTGTTTTAGTCCCCTTTCACATTGGGGCAGCGTCCGCATTCGTCGGAAAGTGCCGCTCCTTTTAGCGGCGCTTTATCGCTGTTTAAGCGGCGCTTTTGCGCCGTTCTTTGGCTGCTAGCCCAAAGAAGAGGTTAGGAACTCCCGTGTTGCGGCGCTTCCGAATCACTGCCAATTCGTTGCAATGGGCAGGGGTGTTTTTGGAGTGCTGTATACCGCGCTCCCAACCCGCCCTAAAGATGCTGCTAGGAGGACTTTTAACTCTACGTTTACACCTATGCAATTTTGGTGCCTTTTGCATTTTAGAGAGACGCACTACAGTCTATTTAACATGGTTTCCTATGGTACATGTTCACATCTATGTGTTTTGCGCAGCTACATAATAATCTGTGGTTCGTGTTTTGTGTTTCCTTTCTTCCCCCTTATTTCTATCTCTCTTTCCATTCCTGTGTCTTAGGTTTATCATTTTTGGTGTATAATATCACTTTGTTTGCAAACCAATGCAAGGGAACCTTTTTGCATTATGGTTTGAACACTGGTTAATTCTGTGTTCTTTCAATGTCAGAATCCTGGTACTACACTGCCTCGGAATACCCTATTCAACTCTTTTCTTCCATCCATTATCCGAGATGCCCCCTAACAAAGTAGTAACTCGGAAGAATAAGTGATAAACGGCCTTTTGGATAAGCAGCATCTAAAGGGTAAATGATAACTCGATCATTACACAGGCTGGGTGTAGCTCCTTTAAAATCTTCTGCTTGGTGGGCGTGTACGAACAATAAATTCATGGCGCCTGGTGCTCAAAATTTTTTTGGGGGGCGCAAACAAACTGAAAAATTAAACTGTTAGTAATGCAGGGCTGTAAACAGCCATTTATCAAGTGATTATGTATCATTACTGCTAGATACAACTGTGCCTGCCAGTTGCAGCCTCACTGTGCCCATCATATGCAGACCCACAATGCCCCAGCCATGTTCATTGCACAAACTTGCAGGGTACTTGTGATGCACCTTTTTCATGGTGAAATGCCATTACATTTTTTCTATTGAACAGCACTGAGTGGCTGCATCTCTTTTCAGGTGGGGTGGTCGGGGTGGTAAAACTTCAGCTCAACTGCCTACTTGTACTGAATCTCCCAGCTGTGTGAATGAGCCCCTAAGGTCTTCTTTACAAGTGTGGTCTCAGATCTGGGCATTCCTCTCTAGGCGTCAACATACTGTATTGGCTGTCTGCCTGACACCCTTTCCATCCCAGATTACTTTTTATCTCTTTTACCTGTTCAGCAGCTCAGTACATTCTCTGCAATCATTTAAGGTGGCCATAGAGTAGATGATTCCTTTCATTATTTCATTCCTAGTATGGCCACCTTAAATGAGTGCAGAGAATGTACTGAGCTGCTGAACAGGTAAAAGATAAAAAGTAATGTGGGATGGAAAGGGTGTCAGTCAGTGCTGGGAATGGTCAGATCTGACATCGGAGGATACAGGGTGTGCGTGAGCAGTGAAGATATCTGTGCAGACATCCCAACCTCCAAAAACTCATTTCAGGGAGCTCACGCTCCATGCCAACAACCCCCCCACCCCTCCCCTCATTCATAGTAAAATACTATAATAAAATAATAATTAAAGATAATTAATAATATAATGCCATAATAAAATAATACTTTAAAAGATAATGTGTCACACTGTGCCCATCTGGAGCCTCATCAGTGCCCATCAATGCAGCCTCACTGTGCCTACAATGCAGCCTCACTGTGCCTACAATGCAGCCTCACTGTGCCTACAATGCAGCCTCACTGTGCCTATCTGCATCTTCACTGTGCCAACAATGCAGCCTCACTGTGCCTACAATGCAGCCTCACTGTGCCTACAATGCAGCCTCACTGTGCCTACAATGCAGCCTCACTGTGCCTATCTGCAGCTTCAGTGTGCCAACAATGCAGCCTAACTGTGCCCATTTGCAGCCTCATCATTGCCAACAATGCTGCCTCACTGTGCCCATTTGCAGCCTCACTGTGCCATCAATGCAGCCTTGTCAGTGCCCATCAATGCAGCCTCACTGCCCCCACCAATCTCATTGCACACAATGTATTGTAGCACACAGTGTGGTACCATGCACACCACTACTCGCCTCACATCCCCCACACTGCTGACCTCTGTACACATTCACACCACCAGGACAATTGAAGAAATTCACCCAATGGCTGGGCACACTCCTACTAATCTAATAATAAAACAATTATGTAATGAGATAGATCAATCCATGTATACACCCAGAGCCCACACAGGTGGGTACAAATAATCATTTCATTCACAGACACAGCTTGTGTGAATTAGGGAGTGGGGTAGCAGTGGAACTACAAGTACCAGAGCACACACATGTCGCACACGAGGCAGCGAGTGCACGTAGGTCTGCGAGTGCACGTAGTTCTGCGAGTGCACGTAGGTCAGTGAGTGCACGTAGTTATGCGAGTGGTCTGCGGGTGCACGTAGGTCTGCGGGTGCATGTAGGTCTGCGGGCGCACGTAGGTCTGCGGGCGCACGTAGGTCTGCGACTGTTCTGCGAGTGCACGTAGGTCTGCGACTGTTCTGCGAGTGCACGTAGGTTTGTGAGTACCTGTGTATTTTCTTGTTGAGTACCTGTGTATTGTCTTGAGTATTAGTGTCAGGAAGCTAGTTGTTAGGTAATTTGGACAGGGTATAATCCCCAATCCTCATTAAATGTAATAGATACGATGCACAGCGAGTGTGGAGAGGCGACTCTTTGTACATCTTGCGGCATGTATGCGTTCCTTGATCATCCGAATGAGGGCGAATACTGTGCAAAATGTAAGCACATTGTTTCCCTGGAAGCCCAGGTTCTGAATCTGGGGAAGCAACTGTCAGCACTGAGAAGTCCCTCCATACTAAAGGAGAGCCAGGAACGTACATGGCAGGTGCCGGAAGGGGCCAGCACAGAGGCGGGTGGAGACAAAGAGGTGCAGGCACTAGCAAAGAGTAGATGGGTGACGGCCAGGAGAAAGTGCCAGGGAGGCCGAAACAGGGCTGGAGCATCCCAATAAGTATGCTCCATTGAGTGACATTGGTGAAACCAGTCAGGGACCAGCACTGCTGGAGCTGAGGGACTCTCCTAGCTGCCAGGAGACGAACTCCTCCAGTGAGAGTGGGGGGGAAGCGAAGGGAAAGGAAAGACAGATTCTGGTGGTAGGGGACTCAATTCTTAGAAGGACAGAGTGGGCAATCAGTAACAAAGACCTGAAGCGCCGAACAGTATGTTGTCTACCAGGCGCTCGGGTTCGTCACATCACGGATCTGGTGGACAGATTACTGGGAGGGGCTGGGGAAGACCCAGCTGTCATGGTGCACATTGGCACCAATGACAAAGTCAGAGGCAGATGGAGTGTCCTCCTAAAGAACGATTTTAGGCACTTAGGAGCTAAATTGAGGAAAAGGACCTCTAAGGTAGTATTCTCAGGAATACTACCGGTACATTGAGCCACACCAGAAAGGCAGAGGGAGATTAGGGAAGTAAACAAGTGGCTGAAGAGCTGGTGTAGTAAGGAGGGGTTTGGGTTCCTGGAGGACTGGGCCGACTTCTCAGTCAATAACCGGTACTATAGAAGGGACAGACTGCACCTAAATGAGGAGGGTGCAGATCAGCTGGGAATGAAGATGGCCAAAAAGTTAGAGGGGTTTTTAAACTAGGTGATGGGGGAGGGTCCAGAGGTAGAGATAGTCAGCACAGAACATATTCCAGAGGGCAGTATTGGGGGCATTAGTGGTAGGTTGACCAAAGCACAAAAACCCAAGGTAAGTATAGTAGCAAGTCCTATTTGCAATCTCGGAACACCCAATACGAGGACAATATGCAACTGGTCTAAACTATGTGGCATGTTCACCAATGCCAGGAGCATGGCGGACAAGATGGGTGAACTAGAGATACTGTTGTATGAGGAGGATTTGGATTTTGTGGGAATTTCAGAAACCTGGTTTAACAGCTCTCATTATTGGCTGGCAAACATTCAAGGGTATACCTTTTACCGCAAGAATAGAGAAGGTAAAAAAGGGGGATGGGTATGCCTAAATATCAAGAATAAGGTACAAGTGAATGTGAGAGATGACATCACTAAGGGAGCTAGGGAGGAGGTGGAATCCTTATGGGTAGAGCTCCAATGGGATGAAGCTAAGGGGAAAATAATACTGGGAGTATGCTATAGGCCCCCTAACCTGAGGGAGGAAGTGGAGACAGATCTCCAAAAGTCAGCAGCTGCAAATACTGCAGCTGCTGACTTTTAAAATAACTACACTCACCTGTCCCTGAATCCAGCGGTGTCGGCACCTGAGGCCGAACAGTCCCTTGGTCCTCTGCAGCTGCCGCTGCCATTCTCTGTGAGGGAATCAGGAAGTGAAGCGTTGCGGTTCCCGATTCCCTACTGCGCATGCGCGAGTCGTGCTGTGCCTCCTAACTGGTCCCTGCTATCTCCTGGGACCCGTGTGTGTCCCGGCAGACAGCGCGGGGGGACAGGAAGAGGCATAGACTTCCGTGGGAGTCTATGCTGGAAGTGGGTGCAAATACCTGTCTTAGACAGGTATCTGCACCCCCCTCCCCCCTGAAAGGTGCCAAATGTGACACCAAAGGGGGGAGGGTTCCGAAAAGCGGAGGTTGAATTTTTGTGTGAACCTGCGCTTTAGTTCTCCCACTATTTTGGTAGTTTTATAATATTTATATTTTGATGTTTTTGGCAGCAATACATGTATTAAAACTAAAATCCAGGTATAATCTTAATTGCATATTTATATTGGTCCATCTTGGACCAATTAACCACTTCCGGACTGCCGCACGCCGATGTACGTCCCTACTTTGAGGACGGATATCGTTGTTATGGCAACAGCAAGCTGCCATAACCTCGGTATCCCCGTGTTTGGCCGGCGGTCCGGTACAAGATAAAAGTGGTCTCTGCGGTGGATTCGCCGCAAGATCACTTTTATCGTCGGCGGCAAAGGGCCCCCCCTCCCGCCGCGATCTGGTGCCCTCCGCCGCTTACCGGAGCCGCCGGCAGCGGCGGAGGCAATCGGATCCTTCCCATGGCTGTGCATGGAGACGAGTGAGGGAAAGATGGCCCCCACCCATCTCCATGACACTGCAGGGTGGAAGCGATGTAAAAACGTCACTTCCGCCCATAGCTCCTAAAGGGCCATTGTTTTTTTTCATTTTTTTAAAATGCCTATTTTTTTTTTTTTATTGCATTTTAGTGTAAATATAAGATCTGAGGTCTTTTTGACCCTAGATCTCATATTTAAGAGGTCCTGTCATGCTTTTTTTCTATTACAAGGGATGTTTACATTAAAAAAAAAATGGGCTAACTTTACTGTTGTCTTAATTTAATAACTTAGTCACAATCTTCCGGGTCCTGTGTTGATCAACTGCTCCAGGCATACATTTACAGAACGTCTTGCATTTTTCTAACCAACCTTCCTTTTCACCTCCCCAAATCAGAGATCACCTTGTATTCATTAAAAAAAAAAATCAGGCATTCTGTGAAATGCTGCTATTAGGCTACAGCACCCATGTGAATGAGCCCCATGACCTCACTCACATACACAGCTTTATTTAACTCAATGCGGCTTTATCTTTCAGATTTAGCAGGGATTTTGTAAGTTATGTTGTGTTTGTGTCCACTAATAACAATTTTATTGTAATTTTTATTTCTTTTTGGAAAAGGAAATTATGACAAACTAGTCAGAAAATTCACAGGGAAAAAAAAAGCAGCTAAATGCAATAGGAGTTTAAAAAAAACGCAGGTAAACGCAAGTTTTTCTTGCATTTTGTATTCTCACAAGTGTGAACAGCTGTTAGGCATGTTTTGTATTCCGATAGACTTGTAAACAAACAAAATCCCATGGACACAGGCCCTTCATCTAGTGGTCAGAATATCTTTATAGGTCATTGATGAGCCTCAATTCACAGTTTTAGCACAAAGATAAGACTCTCTATTTTTAGACTGCCATTTTCAAATCTAAAATGCAAATAACGGTTATTTTTTAGAAAATAATAATCCTTTTGTGTAACCCTCTTATCCCTAATTGTATTGCAACTGTAACTGTCTCCTTTTTATTTTGTAAGGCTCTGCGCAAACTGTTGCCATAAAAAAAAAACTGGTGCCGTTAAAAAAAAAATAGAAAATTCTTTGCTATAATAATGTTAGTTGTGTGAACTGAGCCTATTCAAAATTCAAATTTGAAAAATCTGTTAAACTAGAAAAAAAAAATGTTGTTAATATTTACAGTTTAATAAAGTTGGTTGAAAAAAAAACAAAAAAAAAATTGTCAGTTGGTCCTCTGTGATGTCATCACCTGCAGGAATAAAAAAGCCAGCCAGTGCAGTGCTCATCAGATGCCTAGTAGGAGCCACACTGAAAGCATTGCTTAGGTGTTTGTCCTGCGATTTTCAGATTGTTATTGTCTTTAGTGAAATTATTCACATATATATATACATTAACATCAAATAGGCATCTAATAGACATCTAATATTACCAAGATGTCAAGAGAAAATAGAAGCTATTCACGACGCGACAACCGTGAAAGGCCATTAGAAAGGCAGAGATACCCATTTCCATATGGTAAGTCATGTGATCCATTTCAATATTATCATTTTCACTTATCAAAATGTACTTTTAATTCATTTTCTAATAGTAGTTTTTAGATTTGATGATTCCCAAAATGAAAATAGTTATTCTCATGAAAGAGAACGTCAGTAATGAGTTTTCAATCAAATCTAATTGATAGGAAATAGGAGTTTATATCTGTAAAACTAGTGGGAAGAATGGATCTCTTCAGAGGCTCATTTCACTCGGCTTTAACACAAGCAGAAGGAGATCTATTTTTAGACATGTAACGGTTTTTATTTTCAAATCCCACTGGATGGCTCAGCAGAAAATAACTGCCAATCCTTGGAAAACATCCTGGTGTGTTAGCTTTGTGAATGGAGCCTATGGCTAATGGAGCCAAGTATTATGGATGTAATCTTTCATATAAGATATGCAGATCCTTATTACAGAGCAATCACATAGGTGATATAATTAAAGTGGTGTTCCGGTTGAAATTATACTTTTTAAATAAAAATACCCCTATAATACACAAGCTTAATGTATTCTAGTAAAGTTAGTCTGTAAACTAAGGTCTGTTTTGTTAGTTTATAGCAGTAGTTTGTTATTTTATAAACTTACAGCAGGCCGTGGCCATCTTAAGAGTGGGCATCTGAAGCCAGACTGTATTTCTTCCTGGATCTCATGCTTGCAGATCTTGCATATGCTCAGTGCAGCACAAGCAATGTAATAGGTTTCAGGTCAGGTTTCCATAGCAACGGCAGTTTCAGAGGAAATTGCCACCCCACATGCTCAGTGCAGCACAAGCACTGTAATAGGTTTCAGGTTGGGTTTCCATAGCAACGGCAGTTTCAGAGGAAGTTGCTGCCCCTTCCCAGAAGGCATTGCAAACAGGAAATGATACGATGGGCCGCAGTCAGGGAGGAGGAAGTGAAAAATGAATACAGCAGATATACAGTAGGTGCTGAGAAAAAAAAAATCCAATTTGTTTACAGTGCACAGTTTAGTGAGGGATGCTGAAGAGTTGTAAAAGTGGGTGGAACTCCACTTTAATTATTTCATATTTTAAATCTGCAATTCTCAACATTTTTGCCCCAGAGGAAGCCTTGAAATAACATTTAGATCTCAAGGAACCTCTGCTAACAATACAGATAAACACATCCTCCTAACCAGATGGAAATCTGGTTAGAATTATAGAAGATTGGCACATGTGTGTCCTGTATTAGGGATTCTGCAGGAGAGTCCCTACACTGGAGCTCCTCCCTTCACACTTCTATGGCAGCAGTTACAGAGGGGTTTTATTAGGGGGGGTTATTCTCTGTTTTGGATATTAAATACATTGGGGGACATTTATCAAATAAATTAGGAACACAATTAGTCACAAATCAGGCTACATCTCTTTCAGCAAAGACTCTGCGACTGGTTTACTGACTTGTGTGACTATATTCCTGGGCAGCCAAGTGCAACAGTTTGCAAAGTTCATGGATAGATTTATTACTGAAGATAAGACAGATTTTCACTAAAAACATACACAGAATTAAGAAGTGATCAGGGTCAGGATTACTGCAGTCGCAAGTGCAGCCAAAGAAGGAGTTTAGGACTGTGATCTTATAATAAATCTCTTTCATGATTCATCTCATTGCTCCTGTTTAGCACTGCTTTACCTTGCAACAGGATTGAAAAAAAGAAGTTTAAAGAACTTTATTTGGAATTTGTCTTTTAATTGTTATTATCTTGTTTATTTTTATTGCAGGGGAATATTCTCCAATACCTCAAAGGAGAAGATCAAGATCCCCACTGCGGGACAGAGAGACTGAAAATCGGTTTCACCGGAGATGTCACCATCGCATCATCCAGAGATACAGAATGCAGTCATCGAACATGACTGAAGATCAGCTGCGCCAGAGACATCAGGACCCTGACGTTCCAATGGAATATACGCCTCCTGAGGTCGATCTGAACCAGCCAGATCCGGGGAGCATCCAGAGCCCCCATCTTCATGATCAGCAGAGGGAGGAGCATCCTACTTGCAGAATCTGCCAACAGCAATTGGAAGAGGGAGCAGAGATCCACAGACTATCCTGTTCCCACCAGTTTCATGCCCTTTGCATCTTCAGATGGGCACAAGAGAGGGATTCCACCTGTCCCATCTGCCAGGAAAAGTTCCCTTGGTATATGACGGTAAGTGTCTTACATCTGTTTTTTTTCCCCCACATTTTAAAAGGTGATTTTTTTTAATTAGCTGGAAAAAATGATATAAACTTATTTAGTTGATTCAGAATTTTACCTTCGGGAAACTCCTAATAAATGTAATTTCTCTCTTTTCACATACAGCGTACAATTGTCATAGAGAATTATGGAACCCTGAAGTTGCTGATCCCTGGCTCACTCTGGGCCAGCCGGGCCTCATTTTCCATTGGATTTGACAACAGAGAGCCAACTATACAAGGACTGCCAGGTAAAATACTAACACAATTTTTGTTGGGTTAGCGGGAAAAAAAGCCTTCTGCTGTGTGAAGGAAGCTTGGGTTGGTTACAAAATGAAGAATAGCTTTGTAATCATTCAGCAGGAACCGGACGACATTTGGTCAGTGTGTACAGCAGTCTGTCCTACAGATTATTAGACTGGCTTTTGTCGAAAGGACATTCTGGAAAACCAGCATCCAATAGCTCTCACAGCCAATCAGCTGATCAGTGTATTCTGCCGGTGGGGGAGGTGGAGTCCCCATGTCAGAATACAATAGCACAGCGGGGAAGGTCGCCTCACCAATGCCGCTTGTGTTGGTACGGCAATCTGTCAGGGTTTTTTTTTTTATTCAACCTGCTGGGTTGAATGAAAAAAAAATTGTAGTACCAGGGCATAAGAATCACGTCTGCTGCTTTATTCAAATTGTCTACTTAGCTGCCAGACAACATGCAGCTGTTAAAGGGCTAGTCCACACAAAATTGATATCTAAGTGAAGAGGAGTGAGTAGAATTCTCACTACTGGTTCCCCAAGAAGAAATAAAATGCCACACACATGGGGATCAATGCATCCTCTATATAGATATAAAAATGATTATATCATCTGCTGATGAACATATTTATTATAAAAATTAGGTTATAATTGCAGATAATTGTCCTGTGTTTGTCCTGCCCTGGAGTTCCTTGCTCTAAATATCTGTAGCAGCAGTTACAGAGGGGTGTATATTCTCCATATTGGATACAAAATATATTTAATAACATACAAAAAATAATAGAAGGACATTCTGCCTGGACATTCTCCTGCTACTGAGGATAATGTCCTAAGTAAAGAAATAAGATTTGGAATGTGCCTTTAGCATTAGACAGGAGGGAAGCCTCTCCAATTTACTAAACATCATTGTTTTTGCAGGCCAAGATTCTCCCATACATCATATCAGAGAATCCAAAACTTTAATATGGGCCCGTTGGCCTGAAGAACAAGAGCTCCAGAGTTCCGGAAGCGTCCAGAACACTGACAGAAACGGCTCTACGGTGGACCAGAACCAGGCAGAACCGGGGAGTGCCCAGACTCCACCTCCTTGTAACCAGCACAGCGATGAGCTGCCTGAATGCAGCGTCTGTTTACTGGACATAGAAGAGGAAGACAAATCTTCTAGACTACCCTGTTCCCATCATTTCCATAATGACTGCATCACCAGGTGGATGGAACAGAACAGAACATGTCCACTCTGCCGGGACGGGGTCATTCATCATATATGGGTAAGTGTCCTACATCTGTTAATGTTTTCTATCACTTTTACTATTTCTGAGTACAAGTGATTGTTTTTTAATATCTGGCAAAAATATTTAGAAATTATTTTGTTCATTAAGAGCATTTTCTTTAGAAACCCTTTGATAAATCTAACTTTTCTTCTCTCACCTACAGTCCACATTTGATCTACCAAATTATGGACGGATGGCCGTTATCATCCCTGGACTATTATCATCTCTACAGCCACCAGTTAGGATGGACTTTGATCGTGAAGCACTAACTTTACGAATTCATACACCCACCGGAGATGAATAAGGGAACAATTTCAGCAGCAGTAGGTAAGCCATGCCTGATAGAAGGATAGATTTCCCCCATTACAATAGTTTTCTTTACAACTAACAAAATGATCACTTATTGAAAAATAGGGATCCTTATCCTTGTGTGATTGCTTTGTGAATAGAGCCTAATGACACCGAATCCCGTTATAGTGAATGTAATCTATGAGGTTTGCTATAATGCAGGTCCTTGTTACAGAGCAATTAGATGGATAAAATCTATCAATAAATTGGTAAATCAGATAAATAAAGCCTTCTACTCTGTGAAGGAAGTTTGGGTAGTTACAAAATGAACATTAGCTTTGTATTTGCTCAGAATCATGTCCGCCAACTGATTTGGATTGTCTGCTTAGCTGCCAAAGGCTTTAAAGCTCTTACTGGGCTAATTCACTAATATTTGATACCTCAATTGTTGGTAAATGGTGGAGGTACGAGTGAAGCTCCTGGTGTCACCGAGGACATGTGTAGAACCCATTCGTTTCCCAGGAAGCAATAAAACCTAACAGAGGTTCTAAGCTTTCCCCTCAAGAACCTGTCCACTGTGACGGCAGAGGGTTACTTGGCTAATTCCGATTGGTGTCTTTTCTCCCAAAACTGCCTCCTTGACCACTGTTGGGTGACAGTGATTGTTTTGTTAGCTGGTATAATTATTTAGAACATTTCTTTTGCTGGTTATTTATACTTCTTTTATGAAATCCTTAATACATGTTTCTTCTCTCCCCACAGATACAACTGCTGGACAGATTTCATAGATAGTGTGTTTGTTGTGTTTGCAGTGTGTGTGTTTGCGGTGTGTGTGTGTGTGTTTGGTACGGGCAGCACAGTGGCATAGTGGTTAGCACTCATGCCTTGCAGCACTGGGTCCTTGGTTTCCTATTCCAACCAGGATATTACCTGCATGGAGTTTGCATGTTCTCCCTGTGCCTGAGGGGGTTTTTCGCCGGGCACTCCGGTTTCCTCCTACACCCAAAGACATGTTTAAAAGGTGTGGTGAATGATTAGAGTGTGGACTGGCCAGAGAGGGATTACTTTGACGCAGTTGGCCAGCTTAAACATACATTGCAATATGTGTGTGAACTAAAAATCCCTGTTCTTTTGCAAAGTGTATTAGAAAGGGTGTATAGCAGTGCGCAGAGTGTTCATGCAGAATTTTCAGTGTGAACATGTGGTCACACCCCTTTATCATCTGAGATAGATAGATAGATATATATATATATATACACACACGCACCCCTGTAAGCTCTCCTACATCCAGGGCCAGCACCAGCATAAGGCTTCTTAGGCAGCCACCTCAGGGCGCAATGATAGGAAAAGGGGGGGCAGTACATTTTTCTGGGAATTCAGATTTTTTAACTGTGCTGCAGACATGTGTTTTTTAACACACTCCCGGCCGTCGATCACTTCCACAACTGCCAATCTGCCGCTCTCTCGTCATGTGGGAAAGGAAAGCAAGCTGGGACTTTATATGAGGCACGTCATGTCAAAATAGGACAAAATTTTATCAGGCGCTTTTACGCTAAAAAACGCACCTGAAAAGCTCATGAAAAACTATTTCAATTAAAATCAATGAATGCTTTCACACTGGGGCTGTGCGCTGGCAGAGCGGTGAAAAAATGCCCCTCTCCATTGAAATGAATGGAAAGCTCTTCAAAAGTGCTTAGCATTTTACTGACAATTTAGAAGCGCCTCAGTGTGTAAGGGGCCTTATGAACAGAAGACAGAGAAAAAACTTGGAGGGCGGGATTGGGCCCCAAAATTCAAATCCAATCCAGGCAAGGGCGGCTCCAGACAATGTTTTTTTTGGGTGCTATGGTGGTGCTTGAGGTAAAAGTGAGGGTGCTAATGCGACGCGCTACTGCACACCTGTGGGAGTGACCAGCAAGTGGCGGTTTCTTCATTGCATACAATGGTGATCAGTATGTCCTGGCCTCTGTATACCAATAAAAACTCAAAAAATGCAGCACAACCCTACACTTTCTTTATACAATCAACCAATGTATTACATAATAGTAGTGATGGTGTCACCCCCTCTGCAAAAATATTTTGAGAATTTGCAGAGCAAATAATGGTAAAATCCCTTACATACAAAAATAATACAGAGATGCAAATCAACTTGTGTATTAGAACATAGTAGTGATGGTGTCACCCTCTTTGCAAAAGGTAAGAAATATCACAGAACTGCAAGTGCAAATAGTGGTGAAACCCCCTATATATAATAATAATAATAAAATGTACACTTGATGTACATATTTTACATTTTATTATTATTATTATTATTATTAGAAAATATCAGTAACAAAAAATGTGTAACTGATCCCAGCGCTCCAAGGATTTAAGAATGAAGCATTATAGCAGCTATTATAAAAGTACAAAATATAAAAAATAAATATGCATAAAAATAGCGGCATTAACAGCGCTAGCAAAATATCCAAAGACATTCAGTGCAATATGATAGCATTCAGTGGCTAAAAACATCAAACACAAATAAATGAGTGACATAAAAGTCCATGCAAAAGTCCTTAAAAAAGTGTACGGTGCCGTGTCCCATTAGCTATTTAAAGCATTCTTATCCTGAATACCGTCACCGATCCACCATGTGAACACCCCTTTGGTGATGCACTCACCGCAAAAAAGAGTTAACTAAGCCTGGTATCTCTACAGGGATATAAGGTCAAGCTGGACACTCTCTAAGTTCCAAAAGAAAAACTTTGCATGTCTGTGTAGGGACTGAGCTCACTGTAGCTACTGCTGGCTGTGACACTCAGGAGGATGCTAAAAAAGGGCTCAGGAGGATGCTACCTGTAGGGTGCAGGGTTCAGGAGGATGCTACATGAAGGGCTCAGGAGGATGCTATGTGCAGAGTGCAAGGTTCAGGAGAACGTTTCGTAAAAAGTGATGGTCAGAGACTGCAGACATACTACAGAAGATGGTCAGAGACTGCAGACATACTACAGGAGACGATCAGAGACTGCAGACATACTACAGAAGATGGTCAGAGACTGCAGACATACTACAGGAGACGATCAGAGACTGCAGACATACTACAGACGATGGTCAGAGACTGCAGACATACTACAGAAGATGGTCAGAGACTGCAGACATACTACAGAAGATGGTCAGAGACTGCAGACATACTACAGAAGATGGTCAGAGACTGCAGACATACTACAGAAGATGGTCAGAGACTGCAGACATACTACAGAAGATGGTCAGAGACTGCAGACATACTACAGAAGATGGTCAGAGACTGCAGACATACTACAGAAGATGGTCAGAGACTGCAGACATACTACAGAAGACGATCAGAGACTGCAGACATACTACAGGAGACGATCAGAGACTGCAGACATACTACAGAAGATGATCAGAGACTGCAGACATACTACAGAAGATGGTCAGAGACTGCAGACATACTACAGAAGACGATCAGAGACTGCAGACATACTACAGAAGATGATCAGAGACTGCAGACATACTACAGAAGATGGTCAGAGACTGCAGACATACTACAGAAGATGGTCAGAGACTGCAGGCATACTACAGGAGACGATCAGAGACTGCAGACATACTACAGAAGATGTTCAGAGACTGCAGACATACTACAGAAGATGGTCAGAGACTGCAGGCATACTACAGGAGACGATCAGAGACTGCAGACATACTACAGAAGATGTTCAGAGACTGCAGGCATACTACAGGAGATGGTCACTGTGGATATTATACAGGAGACAATTAGAGACTGTGGATATTATACAGGAGACAGTCAGAAAATTTTCCACTGAAATCGAGCCATGCTTAGGTCACTTTTCAGAGGCATCTGACATGCAGTGAGGAGGTGATATTTCCTTACTGCCTGTTTAACCCCCTAAATACCACTTGAAAGCACAGAGGACAAAGTACTGTTATAGGCTGAAAAAACAAAGCTCTTTGGCTGCAGTTAAGGAAAGGGGGGAGGGAGAGAGGGAGAGAGAGGGAAGGAAGGAGGAGGGGGAGAGTCCAGTCAAAGCGGCTTCAGGTGTACAATGTGGCTGTCGCTACTCCATAAACTTCACATCCTGTTCACACACAGCACAAGGGCTGCCGGAGTGTGAGCGGACACAGGGAGGAAGGGGCGAGAAGAAGCGGAGCCGATCCCGCCTCTACCATTCATGTGGAAGGGGGGAGCTGTGCTGTCTGTGCTCCGTGAGAACAGAACACAGACACTCAGGCCTGTGACAGATGCAGCCATCTCTGTTTTCACACAGGAGGTTGACAACACTGATGGGCCATCCTACACGGCGCCACTGTCCTGACACGCCCCAATGTGTGGCACCCGGGGAAAACCTCCCCCCCGCTCCTCCTGTTGATATGCCACTGGCGCTGCCCCTGAATCCGGGGACAAAAGGGGGGACAGATTTGGAGCGGGGACAGCCTGCTCAGTCCGGGGACTATCCCAGAAACCGGGGATGTCTGGTCAGCCTAGTCTAATAGACCCCAGATGTTTTATAGAGAGCACCTGTCACATATATACTATCACATAGGGGGCAATTACTCTACACATGTCACACATCACCGCACATGCTGGAGTGAGAGCAACAATGTTAGCACCAGAGCTCCTGCATAACTGCTTTTAAAGCATTGTCGATGAAAATATACAGGGTACTGAAGTTTTTTGCCGGTTTACAAGCATACACAAGTTTAAGGTTTGACATTTTTGGTATTAATTTACTCGGTACAACCTCATCTTTTATATTTACCAAAATATTGTGTAATAAAATAAATTTATGTACCCAAAAATTTAATTTCCTGAGTGTTTTTTTTTTTTACTGAATTTTTCTCATACAGGGTGCACCATGGACTGCCGTTGTGGGGGGAGGGGGATGGTGGGGGGGCAGCAAAATGCTCCTTTACCAGTGTAGACAAAAATCTCTGCACAGGCCCTGTGTAGCCACCACATTTAAGGACTGTTAAAGAGATTGTAAACAAACATGTCATACTTACCTGCTCTGTACAATGGTATTGCAAAGAGTAGCCCCGATCCTCTACTTCTGGGGACCCCCATGGCGTGCCTGTTTATTTTGCCCCCTTCCAAGTGTCCTCATAGCAAGCCACTTGCTATGGGGGGAACTCATGCAGGCTTGACCCAGAGCTGGGCTCTGTGTGTGTCCATTGACACACACACTGCGGCTCAGGCCCATCCCCTGCTCTCTCCTACCAGGTATTGACTGACAGCAGCAGCTGCCTCCATGTCCTGAGGAAGGAGAGAGAGAAGAGAAACGCTGCTCTCATGCACAGCGCTGGATTGAGATTGGGGGAGGGGCCCTGAACACTGAAGGTTATTCACCCTAATGCAGACAATGCATTAAGGTATAAAACCTTCTGCATTTATAACCACTTTAAGTTGCAAAACATAAAATGTTTGCTTTTGGGTTTAGATAAGCTTTAATATTCCTAACAAGCAGTAAATAACTTCCCACTGATCAATGTAGTTACCAGCTAATGTGGAGCAATTCATCCTTACTATAGGGTTTTCTATAGAAGCAGTGAAGTTGTCCAAAGCTGGGTTCCCATTTGTGAGAATGTGTACAAAATCACGCGTGTTCCTGCAACGCACAAAAAACATTTCTGCACACGGCAGTGTCATTAAATCTTAATTACACCCTAACATACCTTGGTAACTTACCTGGTTTTCATGTACCAGAACGCATGGTAACAAAGTCAAAATGATTCTAAAATGATTCTTAATTTAACCACCTACTTACTGGGTCATAGTAAAATGACGCCGGCAGGAACACTGTCTCTCCCTGGACAGGCGTCATATGACGTCCGCCCGCTCTCGCACGCCCCCGGGGGCGTGCAGTGCGGCGATCGGGATGAGGCATGTCCCTCTGGACATAGCCCATTACCGATCAGTGTTAAGAGCCAATAAAAATGGCTCTTTACCACATGACCGGCTGGGTCCAATCAAAGCCGGTCATATGCACTGTCTTCCCAGGGGCACGCAGAGCAGCGATCGGGGATAAGGCATGTCACGCTGACACAGCCCATCCCTGATCAGGGTAAAGAGCCAATGAAATGGACCAGACCAGATGTGTCCAATCACAGCCGGTCACAGAATGTAAACGAGCCGCAGTAACTAGCTGTTACCGGGTTCTCCTTCTCGCACACCGATCGTGTGTGAGGAGGAGGTTGCGGTAACAGCTAGTTACCACCTACAGTACACACCAATACACACTGATTGCTCCCAGTAGTAAAGAGGACCTGTCACCAGCCCATCTGAGTAACCGAGTACCTGTCACCAGCCCATCAGAGTACCCGAGTACCTGTCACCAGCCCATCAGAGTACCTGAGTACCTATCTGCAGCCCCTAGCCTCATAGAATATACGTTGGGGTGTTTGCTTTCCAAAATGGGGTCATTTTGTGGGTAATTTCACTGTCCTGGTGCTCCAGGACCTTCAAAAGTGTGATAGGTTGTCAGCAAATTGGATATGTAATTTATGCTCCTAGAACACCTGATGGTGCTCCCTGCATGTTGGACCTCTGTATGTGGCCAGGATGTGTAAAAGTCTCACACATGTGTTAACCCCTTCCCTGCCAGTGACATTTATACAGTGGATTTTTATAGCACTGATCGCAGTATAAATGTCACTGATCCCAAGAATGTGTCAAAAGTGTCCAATTTGTCCGCCGCAATATCGCAGTCCCGATTAAAAATAAATAATTTTTGCAGATCGCCGCCATCACTAGTAAAAAAAAAAAAAAAAAGCCATAAATCTATCCCCTATAACTTTTGCGCGAACCAATCAATATACGCTTACTGCGATATTTTTTACCAAGAATATGTAGAAGAATATATATCGGCCTAAACTGAGGAAAAAGAAAAAATTTGTTTTTGATTAAAAAAAAAAAAAAAAAAAGTGGGATATTTATTATATCAAAAAGTAAAAAAAGTTTTTCTTCAATATTGTCGCTCTTGTTTTGTTTATAGCACAAAAAATAAAAACCGCAGAGGCGATCAAATACCACCAAAATAAAGCTCTATTTGTGGGGGAAGAAAAAAAAAGGTGGATGTCAATTTTGTTTGGGTACAGCGTCGCACAATTGTCAGTTAAAGCAACGCAGTGCTGTATCGCAAAAAATGGCCTGGTCATTGAACAGCCAAATCTTCTGGGGCTAAGGTGGTTAACCACTCCGCGCCCGCGCTATAGCTGAAAGACGGCTGCAGTGTGGACGCTAACTGCCCGGAGGCCGTCCCTGGACGTCCTGCTGTTTACTTCCACGATGCGCGCATCGGGAAAGTTCTGTGCTGGCCGTGTCCCTTGGACACAGCCAGTCACAGATCGCCGTAAACGGCCAATCACAGCGCGATCGGCGGTGCCAATGAGAGATGATCTCATATCTCTCATCGCTGGCTCTCCCTCCTCACACAGAGACAGCATATGAGGAGGGAGAGCGAACCGCTGCAGCCTGAGTGTCAGAAAAAAATAAAATAAAAAAGTAAACACAGTACATGTCAGTGCCATCTGTCACCAGTGCCACACGTCAGTGCCATCCGTCACCAGTGCCACACGTCAGTGCCATCCGTCACCAGTGCCACACGTCAGTGCCATCTGTCACCATTGTCCTGGTGCTCCAGGGCTTTCAAAAGTGTAATAGGTAGTCAACGAGTTAGATGTGTAATTTATGCTCCTAGAACATGTGACGGCGCTCCCTGCATGTTGGGCCTCTCTATGTGGCCAGGCTGTGAAAAAGTCCCACACATGTGGTATCGTATAACTCAGGAGGAGTAGCAGAATGTATTTTGGGGTGTTATTTGTGGTATACACATGCCATGTGAGAGAAATAACCTATTACAATGACAATTTTGTGGGGGGAAAAAAAAAATCTTCATTTTGCAAAGAATTGTGGGAAAAAATGACATCAAAATCCTCACCATGCATCTTACTAAATACCTTGGAATGTCTACTTTCAAAAAAGGGGTCATTTGGGGGGTATTTGTACTTTCCTGGCTTGTTCGGGTCACAAGAAATGAGATAGGCCATCAGTTCATCAGGTGTGATCAATTTTTTATGATTTGCATCATAGCTTGTAGACTATTAGGTCACACGGACCTAATAATATCCACTAATTTGGGTTATTTTTACCAAAGATATGTAGCAGTATAAATTGTGGCCAAAATTTATGAAGAAAAAAATTAATAATTTGCTAAATCTTATCACAGAAACTAAGAAAAATTTGTTTTTTTTCAAAATTTTCAGTCTTTTTTCATCTATAGCGCAAAAAATAAAAAACCCAGAGGTGATCAAATACCACCAAAAGAAAGCTCTATTTATATGAAAAAAAGGACCAAAAAATGTATTTGGGTACAGTATTACATTACTGAGTAATTGTCATTCAAAGTGTGAGAGCGCTGAAAGCTAAAAATTGGTCTGGGCCGGAGGGGGGTTTAAGTGCCCAGTAGGCAAGTGGTTAATAATAATAATAATAATAATAATAGATTAAACAGTGTGATGCACCATTACAATGCATCAGCACTACTCCCTACACAGTGCACACCAGAAGCTGCTGTAAAACGAGGCTTTTGGTGCAAACGAACCCTAAAAACAAATAAATTCAGCATCAAACTCATGGTTGGCAGACTCCTTGTTTCAGGGCTTGTTCACACCATATAGGTGCGTCTGAACACGTGCAGGTCTTTATGGTGTTTCCATTAGCCTATTAATTTCAATGAGCTGCTAAACATGCAAAAAAAAAAAAAATATGGCCGGCACGATTTCTTTTTTTTTTAATATGCCAGACAGATTTTCATGCAGCATGATGTGGCATACAACACCGCAATGCAATGGGTCGTGCGGCATTGTGCTGAATAAAATGCACTGTATCAACGCATGACACACCACCAGCTTATCTCCCTCTCTCAAGCATGTAGTAATGAATTTTTGCTTTAATCCACCCATTAAAAAATTGGCCAAAAAAATAAATAAAACAAAAAACAAAAAAAAACAAAAACCAGAAAAATGCATCAAACGTGTGCAAAAATGCAAAACAAAAAGAAAACTGCATAGGTGTGAACCGAGCCCGATACTCTACAGAGCATAAGAAAAACCTTTACACCTGGTTCACGCTGACATGGTGGGGGATTCGCAGCGATTCCCACATCACGTCAGAATCACACGCTGGTCAGGCGAACCCCCTAAAAACTGTTTGCAAAAGGTAGCCCGATTGACATAACCGGATCGCAGAGGTACAAACACCCATGCAATCTAATTTCAGTGCGGCAAGAAAACAAAAAGCATTCACCTTTATCGTGCGGTGCAATTTGAGCCTTACAAAATGAATGGGCTCAAGTCGCACTGCAAAGAATTGCATGCGATTTGAACAGGAATGCGGTGCGATTCTTATGCGGTTCCCAGCACTGCGCCAGTGTAAACCAAAGTGAATGGAGATATACAGAATATAATATATATATATATATACATACATATATATACATACACACATATATATATATATATATATATATATATATATATATATATATATTAGTGCCTGTCTACAGGAGACCAGAGGAAACCCCCCATCACACATAGAGACCCCCAACTATGGCACCCCTTGCCAATTGTACCCCCTTCCAGCTATGACACCCCTCATCCCTCCTCCCCCCATGTCGTCTTCTTCCTAGCACAGCTATTGCACCCCTTACCAGTTGACCCCCCATTGCACCCCTCTTTCCATCTCAGCTAAGGCACCCCTTTAATAACCCCCTAAGATGGCACCCCAACCCAGCTATGACCCCCCCCCCCCCCTTTGCCAGTCCCCCTCATCTCCTCCGGTCACCTTCAGCCCTTGTAGGAAGCTCCAGCATCCAGACTCATAATTCGGGACCATAGAGCCGAGTGTAGAGAACTGAGGAGAGGACAACCTGCTATCACCCCCGCCCGGGCACACACTTCTTTATTAATATTATTCTGCTCATTACACGGAGGTTGCCGGTTTTCCTATGGCAACGCCAATCCCCAGGCTCAGCTGCTCTCTATGGGAACCGGCGTCCCCCAGCCACACTTTCCCTCACTGACATTCGAATCCCCCGCCTAAAACCAACTGTCACCTGCACGGGAAGAAAGCGCGCTCCCTTCCCTTCCCTCACACATGAACGAGCGCCTCAGATGCGGGAGCGTACACGAGAGTTCACGAGCTCGGTCCGTGCTCTTGAAGGGTGTACGGTGCGGGGTCATGTTATGTCATGACAGTGACTTGGAAATATCCCCTGTATAAAACAGTGACACATTCCACAATAAAGTACTCCAGTGTCCTGAGTTCACAAGTAACATTTCAGGTTCTAGTCACAGCGTTTTGATGCAGTGTGCGTCCAAAAAAAAAAATTACTGCATTGAAAATAAAAGTACATTCAGTCCTCTTCTCAGGATACACCAGGACAGGCGCCATTTTAGTGCAAAAAATAAAATACCACCAAAAAGAAAGCTCTATTTGTGGAAAAAAAATTTAAAAAAAAAGGAAGAAGAAGATATTGTGTTGCATGACAGTGTGCAATTGTCAGTAAGGCCCCTTTCACACTGGGGCGTCGGCAGCGGTAAAGCACCACTATTTTTAGCGGTGCTTTACCTTCGTTTTTGCAGGGGTTTTCGGCTGCCAGCAGGTGCCACTTTTAACCCCCGCTAGCGGCCGAAAAAGGGTTAAAACGAGCCGGCGGTTCGGCAGCGGTGCCCATTGAACTGAATGTATACACCGCTCCAAAGATGCTGTTTGCAGGAGTTGTTTTTTTTTTCGTTTTTTTTTTTAATGTCCTGCCAGCGCGCATCGCCTCAGTGTAAAAGCACTCCGGCTTTCACACTGAGACTGCAGGGGAGGCATTTTTCAGGCGCTATTTTTAGCCCAAAAGGGCCTGAAAAACGCCTCAGTGTGAAAGGGGTCTTAAAGTGCAATGTAGCAAAAAAATGGCCTGGTCATGAAGGGGGGGGGGGGGGAATCTTCCAGAGGTCAAGTGGCTAATGTATACATCTATATACACACACACACACTTTATTTACCAATGTAGACTTTAAAAACCAACTATCCACCAACACTGCTACTGAGGTGACTCAACTAATCCCATCCACTGACTACGGCCTTGTGCGCACAATACGTCTATACAAATTGATGGGGGCTTCCCATTGAGACATGCCCATTGTTTGAAACAGCTGTACAAAATACAAAAACATGCCATATATGCTTTTAGGCTGGGTTCACACTATAGCGAACAGACATCGCATGTGATTTACACCCACACTGTAGTGCCGATCACATGCGATGTCTGTGCAATGCGAGTTCAGCCATACAGTTGTATGGCTGAACTCGCATTGGATTCACACAAAAAAGGTGCAGGGACTTTTTTTCTTCCCCCCGCACTGGAATTGGATCGCAAAACTGCCTATGCAGATAATGAGTGTCTGTAGATCAGTGTTTTTCAACTCCAGTCCTCAAGGCGCACCAACAGGTCATGTTTTCAGGATTTCCACTATTTTGCACAGGTGATTTGATCAGTTTCATTGCCTTAGTAATTACCACAGCCATTTCATCTGAAGGAAATCCTGAAAACATGACCTGTTGGTGCGCCTTGAGGACTGGAGTTGAGAAACACTGCTGTAGATAAACAAACTGTGCAGCTTTGACTAAACTTGAATAATGTCCTTGCTATAGGTGTAGGCCATTTACTGTACATACTTCATGAGGCCTGACTGGAATACTCCCAGGACGAAGAGAGGCCTAGTCGTTACTGCTCAGCTTTACCATCACAGGAGCGAGCTCTCTAATGACTAGGCCTCTTTGCAACATCCTAGAAGTATTCTAGTCAGGCCTCTGGTACATAAATTGCTTACATCTATAGCAAGGGAATCATTCAACTATATAGTCAGAGCTGCACAGTTTATATTTCTTGACAAACACCCCTTACCTGCATAGGCAGTTTTTTCATAAGGGGGAACTAACCCTCTAACATGTATGTATAGTCCTACAACTTAAGAGTTTTTCCTGCTGAGAAAACGTCTAGTCTTCAAGATGCAACAGGAATTAAGGCAAATTCCCATCTTAGACAGTTGTCACTGGAACATATGCATACTTGCCAACTGTCCCGGATTTCCCGGGACATTCCCAGGACTTGGACGCGATTCCCGAATTTCTGGTGTCCCGGGAAAAGTCCCGAGAAATCCGGTTCTTAACGATTCGCCGCCGACGCTAGAGGTCAGCGGCCGGCGGAGACAATGTCCTGCTTCGCCGCCCACCCTCCGCCCCGCTCCGCCTCACCCCGCCTCGCCCCGCCTACCCCCACCCCTTTCCATATCAGACTGGCAGCGGGGCGGGGGGGGGTAGGCGGGTGAGGCGTAGCGGGGCAGAGGGTGGGCAGCGACGCAGGATCTCCGTCTACCCCCCCCCAGCCGTCTTCCTGTCTGATATGGAAAGGGGCGGGGGTTCTAGCCGGACACTACTAGGACACCTCTGAGGTAGGGGGGGGCGCACCGCTGTGGGACTCCTGATGTGAGGGGGGGGCTCCTTTGGGGACACACACCTGGTGCAAGGGGGGCTCCACTGGGGACACCTGATGCAAGGGGGGCTCAACTGGGGACACCTGATGTGAGGGGGGGTCCTCTGGGGACACCTGATGTGAGGGGGAGCTCCGCCGGGGACAACTGATGTAAGGGGGGGCTCCGCTGGGGACACCTGATGTGAGGGGGAGCTCCGCCGGGGACACCTGATGTAAGGGGGAGCTCCGCCGGGAACACCTGATGTGAGGGGGGGCTCCGCCGGGGACACCTGATGTGAGGGGGAGCTCCGCCGGGGACACCTGATGTGAGGGGGGGCTCCGCCGGGGACACCTGATGTGAGGGGGAGCTCCGCTGGGGACACCTGATGTGAGGGGGAGCTCCGCTGGGGACTCCTGATTTGAGGAGGAGCTCCGCCGGGGACTCCTGATGTGAGGGGGGCTCCGCCGAGGACACCTGATGTGAGGGGGGGCTCCGCCGGGGACTCCTGATGTGAATGTGAGGGGGGGCTCCGCCGGGGACTCCTGATGTGAGGGGGGCTCCGCCGGGGACTCCTGATGTGAGGGGGGGCTCCGCCGGGGACTCCTGATGTGAGGGGGAGCTCCGCCGGGGACACCTGATGTGAGGGGGGCTCCGCTGGGGACACCTGATGTGAGGGAGGGCTCCACTGGGGACACCTGATATGAGGGGGAGCTCCGCTGGGGATTCCTGATTTGAGGGGGGGCTCCGCCGGGGACTCCTGATGTGAGGGGGGGCTCCGCCGGGGACTCCCGATGTGAGGGGGGGCTCCGCCGGGGACACCTGATGTGAGGGGGAGCTCCGCCGGGGACACCTCATGTGAGGGGGAGCTCTGCCGGGGACTCCTGATGTGAGGGGGGGCTCCGCTGGGGACTCCTGGCGTGAGGGGGGCTCCGCTGGGCACTCCTGGTGTGAGGGGGGCACCGCTGGGGACATCTGATGTAAGGGGGGCTCTGCTGGGGACACCTGATGTGAGGGGGAGCTCCGCCAGGGACTCCTGGTGTGAGGGGGGCTCCGCTGGGGACTCCTGGTGTGAGGGGGGCTCCGCTGGGGACTCCTGGTGTGAGGGGGGGCTCCGCTATGGACATCTGATGTAAGGGGGGCTGCGCTGGGGACACCTGATGCAAGGACGAACTCTGCTGGGACATCTGATGCAAGGACGGATGGCTGGTGGCAGGCGACGTGGCTAGTGACACGCACAGGGATACCACTGATTCTGCATTATGGTGAGTTGAATTATTTCATTTTATATTACAATGTAATAATAGAAATAATGCACTTCAATCATCCTGACACCATAACAACCATGGTGCCGGGATGATTGAAGTGCTAACACCAGGTGTTTGGAGTATCTTTATCTGCTGATTGTTAAACTTTCTACAATACACATATTTTTATTGTGTAGGATCTGGGGCTGCTGTCCTGTCATTTCCCTCCCCCCCTCTCCCCCTCTAATCCCTCTCCCCCTCTAATCCCTCTCCCCCTCTCCCCCTCTAATCCCTCTCCCCCTCTCTCCCTCTCTCCCTCTCCATCCCTCATTAACCTCAGACTCTAACCACACCCTCTTGAGCCACGCCCATTTAAGACATGCCCACTATGTCGCGAAAACCACGCCCATTTTCACCGCAACGCGCTTCGCGCGCCGCACTTGTATATTTTCCCTAAGCTACTCCTACAAATGAATGCCCCCGCCCCCTAATTATTGTACGACTCCGCCTACAGCCACAAAAGTGTCCCACATTTTTTTTTACAATGTTGGCAACTATGATAGTCTGCATATTGTTTTCTTCATGTTGTGCAAGCTTTAATGGCCTATGGGTTGAGGAGACAGAAGGGAGGAGCCTGACATAGAAGATACAGTACCAGCTCTCTACCCTCCTGCTGACCTGTTCACATAGGTGTCTGTGATTGGGTTAATATCTGTGTCTATTTACAGTTGAAGGAGCTTCGGATCACTAGGTTGCCCTTTTCATAAGTATAAAGTATTTATAGGTGTACCTTTTTAATAACTTACAGTATTGAGATATACTTATTTCTGTGTTCTTACTAATACAGTAAACAAACTTGAACTGTTTCATTGATACTGTGTGAGTGTCTCCTTTCTAATACAGTTGGTAAGATGAGTGAACCCATTGTGTCAGAGGTAATGGAGGATTTGCAGAGTCGAGGTAATCAGTGGGGTACAGAGTCTATTAGCAGCCCTCATGGGGGTACCACTACATTTGGAGGTCCCACCGTGATACCCCATCTGGGACGCTCGAGCAAGTCAGGTGATGTGTCCAGGGTAGAAGAGAAAATGGACCCAGGTCACCGCCACTGACTGGGGCCGAGAACATGGGAGCTGATTGGAGCTAACCACAGTTTTGAAACTGCTAGGAGTCCGGTGGTTCGACAAGTAGGTGCGACAGCTGATGAGAAAGGCTGTCCCAGAACAAGGGTCCTACCTCTTATGCCGCAAACACACGGTCGGACTTGACAACGGGACAAGCTCCATCTGCATTTTCGACGGAAAAATGTAGAGCATGTTCTCTATCTAAGTCCATCAGCAATGCCGACAGAAAAAGTCTGATGGGGCATACAAACGGTCGGATTATCCGACCAACAGCTCCCATCAGACTTTTTCTGTTGGAAATTCCGACTGTGTGTACGCGGCATGAGACTTAAAATACAAGTATGATGACGATTGCATGTATGTTCTCTTGGAATGGTGGGAGAGTAATCCAGCTGAGTTTCAGAGGAGTGTTGTAAGTCTGGCAGAAGGCCTTGATGGTCAAGTGATCCCATTGCAGTCAACAGGTGATCTGGATGAAGACCCCTCCCAGTCGCAATGAGGGAGTCTGGTTGCGTATGGCTCAACCACAGGTAGTCCGATGGCTAAAATGCCCCCTGCTTCATTCTACACGGATATGAGTCGATTGGTTGAGAGCCTGATAAAGAGTCATGCCATCTCTGCTAATCAGTCCTATCGGAAGTTGCAATTCTTCTCAGGCCGTGTTCCCACCCCAAGCGGGAGGAAGAATTTGACAGTTGGATGGATCAAGCCATGCAGGCAATAGAGGATCGGAATGTGTCCAAAGCAGTGAAGAGACAACGGATCAGTAAAAGCCTCCAGAGTCCAGCAGTTGACATTCTTGCTACCTTTGCAGTCAAGTAACCCGTAACTGGGGTCAGGGACCCGGGCACAGAGGGTCAATGTCTTATCACCACCTAGGGACATTGTTAGGTCCTCTCAGAGTACACCAAAGAGAGATTGCAGACCCAAACCTACTAGAAACAACCTAGAGAGCTTCCCAGAGAGATTGGTGGGGCCATCCCCAATAGTATCTGTACAAGTGGAGGGTATTTACACTAGAGCCTTGCTGGACATTGGGGCTCAAGCCACGCTCTTATATCAAGACTTTTATGACAAGTGCCTGAGCCACATTCCTTTACGCAAACTTGAAGAACTAGAGATCTGGGGGACTGGAACTGCCAAATGCCCATATGATGGGTATATCCCCATTCAGATATCATTCGGACCAGCAGGCGTTGGGAAAATGGAAGCATTCGATACCTTGGCAGTTGTGTGCCCCAGGCCACCAGGGGCCAGATGGAATTCGATATTGATTGGGACAAACATTGACTTGGTGAGGAGACTGTTGTCTGTATTGGGAGAAGATTGATCCATCCATAACAAGTTCCATCCTCAGGTACTTCAAGCTTGCCGATGTGTGACAAGAGAGCAGAGTGCCCCTGCCGAGGGAGTAGGATGCCTGTGGAAGTTGGAGACCAGGGAGAGAGTGTTAAAGCCTGGAGAAGTTGCCAGTTTGAAGGCCACAGTCAAGCTGACCTGGGACCAACCGGGCCCCTTTGTTGTATTAGAAACTGATGAACAAGCTCAAAATGTTGAATTAGAGATGGTCCTTGAATTGGTCCCCACAAGGACATGTCCCGAACTGGAAAAAAGGTGCCAATTAGTCTTCGGAATGTCACAGATCATCCGATCACATTAGAGGCACATATATTGGTGGGACAAGTGAGTGCAGCCACCCCTGTGCTTCCTGAATAGGCTACTGGTAGGGAGGGTTGTCAGCAGATGCGGAAGGAGTTCCAGCGCTGTGCTGACTTTGATGTGGGATGTGTCGAGCGCTCAGCACAAAATTCGGTTGCAAGAGGATAAGCCTTTTTGAGAGCGAGCTAGGAGAATATCTCTCAGTGACCTGGAAGACCTTTGAGAGCAGTTGGCCAAGTTGAAAAGGTCAGGGGTCATTCAGGAGTCCAGAAGCCCCTATACTTCCCCTATTGTGGTGGTGCAGAAGAAGAATGGGTCACTACGCATGTGTATTGACTACTGGACTTTAAATCGCCGCACTATTCCTGATCAGTACCCAACCCCTTGCATTGAAGATGCTCTCCAGTGTCTTGCTGGAGCTAAATGGTTCAGTGTACTCGACTTGAAGAGTGGGTACTACCAGATCCCCATGCATCCGGAAGACAGAGAAAAAAATGCATTTATCTGCCCTTTGGGGTTCAGTCGATGCCTCAGGGATTGTCAGGGGCCCCAGCAACCTTCCAGCGATTGATGAAAAGAACGGTAGGAGATATGAACCTAAGTATTAGTGTATTTGGACAACATCATTTTTTTTGAAAGAACATTAGAAGAACATGAAGCCCGATTAGAGAAGGTTTTTTCACGGCTCCATGAAGAAGGATTGAAACTGTCATTGGAGAAGTGTCAGTTCTACAGAACTTCTGTTACGCATTTGGGTCATGTTGTCTCTGCAAAAGCGGTTGCCACGGACCCGAAGAAGTTGGAGGCCGTTACTACATGGCCTAGGCCAAGGACTGTGACTGAATTAAGATCCTTCCTGGGATTCTGCTCTTATTATCGCAGGTTTCTAGCAAATTTCGCCAGGATTGCTCGTTCTCTCAATGAACTGTTACAAGTGGCCACAGGGAAGGAGAGAATTAATTCAAGGCAGAGAAGTCTGGTTGTCGTAAGAAGGGAGAATCAGTACAAGATCAATGGACTCATCAGTGTGAAGAGGCATTTTGGCATCTAAAGAAGAGCCTCACTGAAGCCCTGGTCTTGGCTTATGCTGACCCTGGCAAGCCTTATGAGCTTCATGTAGATGCCAGTAGAGATGGTCTGGGAGGAGTTCTCTATCAAGAACAAGACGATGGTCTCAGACTAGTGGCCTATGGGAGTCGTAGCCTTACTCCGTCAGAAAGTAACTACCCCATCCACAAGCTGGAGTTCCTGGCTCTAAAATGTGCCGTAGTAGACAAACTGAAGGATTACTTGCATGGAGCCGAGTTCGTAGTAAAGACGGATAATAATCCTTTGACCTACCTTCTGACTTCAGCCAAATTGGATGCAACAGGACACAGATGGCTGGCTGCCCTGGCTGGATTTCAACTACTGTGGGCTGACTCAAGTCTGAGGTGAGGGCCTTCCTCACCTCAGAGATCTAAGAAGAGATCAGGATCCTCAATGTCATCTGGCTATTCAAGCCCTGAACAAGCAGGATCCTGGATTGCTGATGAAGAGCTCTGTGAATGGAGCGAAGATTCTACATCGGGAATGGAACAGATTGCAGTTAAGGGATGGAGTACTGTATAGGCGAGGTCCTTCAGAGGATAGGGAGGAAAATGGCAGTTATTCCTTCCTGAGAAACATCGTTCAACCATCCTGATCTCTTTGCATGATGACCATGGGCATTTAGGAACAGAGAGGTCTTTCCACCTAATTAGAGATAGGTTCTACTGGCCCAACATGAGAGGAGAGATAGAACATTATTGTCACTCCTGTTTAGTATGTATCCAGCGTTAGAGCCCATTCACACAGGGACGACTTGTCAGGCGACCTAGTCGCCTGACAAGTCGCCTCCCGTTCTGTGCTATGGAACCGTTCTAAGGGGAGCGACGCAAGTTGCTCCGACTTAGAAAAAGGTTCCTGTACGACTTCGGGGGCGACTTGGGGCGACTTGCATAGACTTCTATACAGAAGTCGTTTTGCAAGTCGCCCGGGCAGTCGTGTGCAGGTCGCCTCGGTGAGGCGACCTGCAAGTCGTGTTGCCCCTGTGTGAATGGGGTCTAAGACATTACCAGTTAGGGCTGCTCCCATTAAACATTTGCAGAGTCTTTAGAGTTGGTTTGCATTGACTTCCTGTGCTTGGAACCTGATACAGGTGGAAGAAATAATATCCTTGTGGTCACTGACTATTTCACCCGCTATGCCCAGTATTATCCCACCAAAGATCAGAAGGCAACCACTGTGGCCTAAGTCCTTGTCGTGAAATTCTTTGTGCATTATGGGCTGCTTGTCAGAATCCATTTTGATCAAGGAAGAGATTTTGAGAGTCCGTTAATCGGCCAGCTGTGCACCTTGCTAGGCATAAAAAAGTCCTGGACCACACCTTACCATCCACAAGGGGATCCTCAGCCTGAGAGATTTAACCAAACTTCGTTATATGTTGGGGACTCTGCCCTAGCAGAAGAAACAGCACTGGGGAAATCATATTGCAGCTATGGTACATGCTTACAACAGTACCGTGAGTGACACCACTGGCTATTCTCCATATCGCCTCATGTTTGGGAAAGAAGCTCGCCTTCCTATTGATTTAGTTTTTGGCACTTCCGTTGACAACATCTCTTTGACCTCTCACAGAGGTTATGTTGAAAGGCTAAGAAAGAACCTGCGGCAAGCATATTAGAAAGCCATGGAACATACCTCAGCCAGGGAATCAAGAAACAAAAGGAATTTTGATCTAAAAGTGAGAATACTGGGCGTGTCCAAGATGGCAACCTAAGAGGACGTGAGATTCAGAGCTCTGCTGGCCGTTGTGTATTTATCCTGATTTCTGGCTGTTTTTTCACTTGGCAAACAACCAAACTGATCCGGATACCATACAAGACACGGCGGAAGGCGAACAAACTTTGGTTCCCGCAGGTCCCGGAGGATACAATCCTGCACGCGGACTTCCATGTGGCGGATTTTTCCCACCGCTCTCAAACATGGTGTCGCAGATAGAGGCAGAGGATTCGTCAGAGTTGCCGCAGCTCGGGTTTCCGAAGGTGATGGCTGCAATTGCCTCCTGTCAGGCTGCATTGACAAACAAGATTGAGGCAGTGCAGCTTGATGTGGGCTTGAACCGACAAGACCTGGATAAGCTCTGTTCGAGGGTAATGGAGGTGGAGCAGCGTGTGGGGCAGACGGAGGATACTGTCACGGATCACACCGCCTCAATCCGCGCGTTACAGACTAAGGTCCGGGCCCTTGAATACAAGGTGGATGACGCGGAAAACAGAAACCGGAGGAACAACCTCTGGATCATGGGCATGCCAGAGGGGGCTGAGGGGAAGACCCCAACGGTCTTTGTGGAGGAGCTGCAGAGATCGCTGCTGCCGACTGCTCAGTTCTCCCCGTTTTTCACTGTGGAGCGTGCCCACCGGATCCCTCCTGTTCCCGGGCCACCTGGCTCTAACCCAAGCACCCTGATCTTCCGGATGCTCAATTTCAGAGATCGGTATGAGGCCCTTCAGATGGCGCACAGGGCTAGTGAGCTGAAGAATGCAAGTCTACTATTTTTCCTGGACTATTCCATCGAGACTCAGAAGCTCTGCAGGTCTTTTAACCAAGTTAAGGTGTCACTGCGGGCACGGAATAATAAATATAGCATCCTATTGCCTACCAGGCTGAGGGTTCAGGATGGCGAGACGGTGAGGTTTTTCACCTCCCCTCGGGATGCTACCGCCTGGCTGGAGGCCCTGCCGCTAGGTGACCACCTCATTGGCCTTTACGGAATCGCCTGAGTCTGTCTCCCTCGGGCTGCCTGGGTGATTTGTTCCTGGTTACGGAGGTACTCCATATAGACTACAGCCCATTGATCTCTGCATTGCAATGTCCCGGATGACAGACTTGACAGGTATTGACTGCAGCTAGACTGAAGATGTGGATGTCCCTGAGTATGGTGATACATGTGGAACTTTAGGTCTTACCCTTGGCTTATTTTTTTTTACAATCTACCATGCTTGCTGCATAATACTGTTTGCCATGAGGTCTCTGCAAACCCTATACTCGGCACTACACGCCATGTGTATGTAAACTGCAGGGTACTGGAAAAGGCGCGGATGCTAGCTAACATTTAGTTCTGAGAGATGCAGCAGCTTACTTATGGCATGGTTTCGCTATTGTAGGTCAGCAGTCACATGGAGTTCCTGGGTACACTATTCTTTGATACCTGGTGCCCACTATTACTTGAATGACTAGGTGACACTGCTACAGGTAATACATTTATAACTGATAGTGCCATGTATATACCCTCTAAATGGTCTCACTTAGTGTGGGTACCGTGCGCCTCAGGAACTGCGGGCATTGTGAAGCTGGACGCACTTTTGCCCGTAAACTGTCCTCTTCCGTGGGACTGCTGTCTCACCAAGCTGCTGGAATCCTGCTATGTACTTCTGACAATTGTTGCAGCTACTAAGGGGCTTGAGCGGGACTGAATTTTCTCCTTCATTATTGACCGGTACTGTACCTTCTAACAGTTTCATGCATTTGAGTTGAAAGTCGTTGGGGGAGAAATGTTAATTGTTGTTTGTAACTAAGTTATGTGCCCCTGAAATCGCTTAGGAGAGTGTTTTATGCTATGCCATTAAACCAGCATCTCTGTTGTCTTGGCAGACAACACCTCTTGCTGTAAGTTCACGCCCCTACCAAGTTGTTACAGTTGGGATTAGGGTCACATGCATCACCAGTTTTGTCGGGGATGTGGGGTGGGGGGAATGTTTTCTGCCGTTGCAGATACTGGGGAAAAGTACCCTTTTTGTTTGTTGCTGGAGTTGCTATGATAACTGTGGGGGCTTGTTGCCTCTTATGTATACAATTTTCAAGTAGAGCTGTTTTTCTTCACTTGGTGATATCTATATTAAGAAATGTCTGGGTGGTGGGTGGAGTGGAGGAAATGTACTGGATTGGGCACCTGCCTCTGAGGCCTTATCTGGTAATTATGGGGTCTTGCGGATCAAGATCATTTATCTCTTGTCACCTACCCTATGGCTAATATTTCAATTACGTCATGGAATGTTAGAGGGTTAAATTCAGCCACCAAAAGGTCTCTTGTTTTTAAATTCTTACAGAAGTCCGTCCCACATATATGCATTATACAAGAGACACACCTGATCGGATCTAGGATCCTTGGTCTCAGGAGGGCTTGGGTGGGAGCGCATTACCACTCCACCTACTCAAATTATGCCAGAGGTGTGAGTATATTGATCCGCAGGTCCCTTCCATTCCAGGTTCTTGATGTACGGACAGACCCTGGGGGTAGATATGTGATTATTCACATGACAGTATATGCTAAACAGATGGTGTTGGTGGGCCTTTATCTTCCACCTCTGGCTAATGCACAAATTCTCTATGATATCATGCAAATTGTTATGGGTTACCATACTCAGGAAGTCTTTCTAATTGGGGACTTTAATATGGTGCCCTCACAGGACATGGACAGACTACACCCAGGGGCCCGCACCGCATCTGATTTGCAAAACTGGGCGACCACATTTGCACTGACTGATGCATGGCGACACTTTCACCCTCATGAAAGGGAATACACATGTCACTCTGCTTCCCATAGAGCCTTTTCACGAATAGATCTGGTTTATGTGTCCTCGGGTGCATTATGTTGGACGAGGGAGGTTAAACACTTGCCCAGGGGAATCTCGGACCATGCTTCTCTTAATCTTACCATCTCCCTGGTTAGATCCCCAGACCCGAGGTTGTGGCGTCTGTTGAGGTTTTGGGCAATAGATGACAGGGTACAGGAGGCAATGTCAGAATCTATCTGTAACTATTGGGTACGAAATGGAGAATCTGCTAGTATCTCAATTTTATGGGACACATCCAAGGTCTGGATTAGGGGAGAATATATCTCTTGCATATCATCCCTGCAGAGAGGGGCTTCTCGGTCCCTGGAGACATTGGAGGGGGAGGCTGGGAAATGTGAGGCGACATATATAGAGTCTCCAAGTATCTCTAATCATTTAACATGGCAAAGGGCCCTGAGGGAACTTTCCTTATATAATGTAGAACAAACCCAAAAATACATGCACATACACTCCACACAGAGGATATTTGAATACGGTAATAAAAACGGGAGGCTGGTGACCTGGCTAGCGTGGGGTGATACGGACTCTACACATATTGCAAGCATTCGTGATGCCCAAGGGGATCTTTTGTTCTCTCTGGAGGATGTCAGCAATAGATTCTGTACCTTCTTTAAGGAGATATACACCTCCAGGGCTAGCTGTACTCCCTCAGAATTGCAGGAATATCTGGGTAATATTCCCTTCCCTGCTTTATCTGAAGCCCATAGGACACTGCTTGACAAGGACATTTCCCTTGAGGAGGTCCAAGCTGCAATTGGGGCCCTCAAGAGTGGAAAATCCCCGGGAGTCGATGAACTGCCTACGGAGTTCTACTCCCAGCATGTTGAGCTCCTTGCACCCAGACTTACATCCCTCTTCTCTGGACTTGTGGATGAGGACGCTGTGCCCGAGTCTATGGAGGAGGCGATCATTGTTCTTATTCCCAAACCCGGTAAGGATCCCCAGGAATGTGCATCATATAGGCCCATTTCATTACCCAACGTGGACGCAAACATTTTGGCCAAGATCCTAGCCACACGCCTATCATCAGTCATATTCACACTGATTCAAGTAGATCAGACTGGTTTCATGCCGGGAAAGGGTACGGACATCAATATCAGACGCCTTTTCATTAACTTATCCACAACTCATGACAATACTGGATCCAGGGTGATTGCCTCTCTTGACGCTGAAAAGGCGTTTGACTCTGTGGAGTGGGAATATCTTTGGGGTGTGCTGCAGCAATTTGGCTTTGGCCCTGGTTTTCTCCGCTGGATCCAGCTGCTGTACCGCGTGCCAAGGGCCATGGTAGGTACAAGTGATAGGATCTCTGATCACTTCCCACTCCACAGAGGCACTCGTCAGGGGTGTCCATTGTCCCCTAGTTTATTTGCTCTAGCGTTAGAACCCCTGGCGATACTGGTTTGGGAGTCTTTGGAGGTCCGGGGGGTTGCAGATAGGCAGACTTGAAGAGAAAATATCCTTATATGCAGACGATGCCCTGCTCTACCTGAATGATGCAGGGCCGTCCCTGGTGGCTTCCCTGGAGCTTTTTGACAAATCTGGAACCCTATCAGGGATCCGCATAAATTGGTCAAAATCAGTCCTCTTTCCACTGGATAATCGGGCTCCTAATGTGACTAACAATACACCTCTGACATGGGTATCAGAGTTCAAGTATCTAGGGATTAAGGTGGCCAGGGATGCTGCCCAGTACTATAATCTCAACATACTCCCTTTGCTCCGTCTCCTCCGGGAGAGGTGTCAATTCTGGTCTGGACTCCCATTAAACTTATTGGGTCGTGTTAACATCTTAAAGATGATGCTACTGCCCAAGTTTAACTATCTTTTCCGCAACAGTCCGATTTGGATTCCAGCAACATTTTTCTGGGAGGTGGACAGCTGCATTACATCCTTTATCTGGAATGGATCTATTCCATGACTAGCAAAATCCACACTATATCTACCTACACAGTTGGGAGGACTGGCACTCCCGAATTTGCGGGTCTACTATTGGGCTGCGATGTTAGTGACGGCCTACTGGTGGTTTGAGAGGAAACAATCTAATGCTGCAGTGTGTGTGGAGGCGGCTCGGTTGGGGTCAATGCAGGCTTTCCAAAATTTAGTGTACAGAGTGATAAAGGCCTATGCTGAGTTACCTGCCCCAACAAGGGCAACGATTCAAGTTTGGACTGCGGCTCAACGCAGGTTTTTCCTTGTGGAGAGATGGTCACCTGTCCAACCTCTCTGGGGAAACCCTAATCTACCTCACTTCCGGACAATTCCAGACCCTCAAGTGTGGGCAAGATTTGGCATAAAAACATTGAGAGACATTATGCCCACTGGTTCACTAATGTCATTTGCCCAGATGGCCAGGATATATGAGCTTCTGGGTTGGATGTTTTTCCGTTATGCCCAATTGCGCTACGCGGCAAGGGCACAGTTCCCTGTACCCCTACTCCTTCAATTGGACCCGGTGGAGGACCTGTTGTCCTGTAGTGACTTGGAGAAGCCTCTCTCTGCTTTATATAGTACCCTACTACCCAAGGAATCTCCCAGAATGGATAGGTTGTGGTATGTGTGGAAGTAAGATATCCCTACTCTAGAAAAAGAAGATTGGGAGGATTGTCTGGAGCGGGGTCCAAAACTGGTAGTCTCGGCGGGGGATAAATTGATTCAAATAAAATTCTTACATAGAGTTTACTTTACCCCGGTGAGGCTGTCTAGGATATACCCTGATAGGGACCCACACTGCCCCCTATGTCGGACGCAGGTGGGCACCTATCTATACATGTTCTGGGACTGCCCCGCACTATCGACCTTTTGGTCGGGAGTATTTGAACAATTAAATATCTGACTGCCGTTGTCTGTACCCAGGACACCTGAGTTGGCTCTATTAGAAATACATGAAGATGAGCAAAGACCGCACCACAGCAAACTTCTAATCTCGTTTTTTCTTTTTTATGCAAAAAAAGAAATCCTCTGTAAGTGGTCATCCCCCAGCCCTCCACTTTCACTTCTTGGGAAAATAAAATTAATGCTGCTCTGCCTCTGTATAAATTGACGTATATTAGCAGGGGTTGCCCCTGGAAGTTTGATAAGGTCTGGTTGCCCTGAACTACTTAGTGTGGAGGATATAGTTTTATGCATGTCAATTGCTCTGTTAAATAGTGTGCAAGGAATACAGGGATCGATCGATTCTTCCCCACGACCTCCCCTCTGCTGCCCCCCCCCCCTCATCTTCCCACCTCTTTTTCCCCCTGCCTTTCCCTTCTTACCCCTAATACCTAAACTGGTATGATTAATACATGTGGCACTCTCTCATTGCATTAGTTACATTTGTTCCTTAAACAAGATGATGGAAGGTGAAAATTAAAGTGAGGAAAGATATGTTTAGAAGTATGTAATATACATTGACTGATACTAGTGACAATTGTATACTTTACTGTATTGTAACTAATTTTTTAAATAAAGCACTCCTGATTGTTCAAAAAAGTAAGAATACATGATTTACAACCAGGAAATTGCGTGTTATTAAAGAACTTGGGGGTACCAGGGACACACAAGCTGGCTGACCGAAGGCGACCGCAACCTTATGTCATTTGTAAACAGCTTCCAGGGCTACCAGTCTACCAAATCAGACCTGAAGGTAAACAAGGGCCTTTGAAGATTTGGCATCGAAACCATCTGCTTCCATTGTCTGATGCGGTCAGGGAGCCTCAAGTACCCTCTTCACCTCCTCCAAAGCCAACTCCACCCAAGACACGTTCACAGCAACGAACTTCTATACCTGTTGTACTACCAGAGGAAGAAGAAGATGATGAAGAAGAATATGTACCACGACAAGTTCCTACTACCACTGTATTACCAGAGGAAGAAGAAGATGATGAGGAAGAAGAAGCCTTCTGGATGTGGCTTACAGAAACTGAACCTGATGCAGGAACTATGAATGTGAAAAGAGGAGGAGTGTCGACTAAAGTGCCAAATAAAATGACTAACACAATATGAAGATCACTCAGTCCAGAACTGGAAATCCTACCATCGTTCAGGGAAGCTGATAGGATCAAGGTTGGGAGTACTAGCCCAACCTCTGAGAAAGAAACAAGAGACTTGATCAATTTTGCTGATGAACCTTTGCCTTTGCCTGAATCAGATTGCCCTGCAGAGGCTGAAGTTCCCTGCATGGATGTGGAAAACGGAAAATGCCAGATACCTATTTCTACACTGCTTGAAGAGATTGATCTTTCCTTCCCACTGCCAAGTTCTTAGTCTGCAGCTAACAGAGAATCCTGTTCAACCCCAATAAATAAAAATAAGTGTGCTTACAATCAAAAGTTCAAATGTTATTTGAAATGAATATAAATGAATACTTAATAAAATTGAATATCCTGAGAGGTGTTTTTCTGGTGCAGCTACAGTCTTGCAATTCTTTTGGCTCTACAGCACAGGTTTTTTTTCTTATTTTAATCCTGTTCAACCCACTGAGAAGTATTCCCCAGTTTGGTTGAGACTAAATATACATCCTCCAAAGAGACTCACTTGACACTTTAGGAGAGAACTCTGATGAATTAATTCATACTATTCAAAGGCAAGTTCCCATGCCTAATCCCTCTACCATCAATTGGGTAGGGGCGACTCTGCTCTGACCTCTGTCACCAGTGGGTGGGAAATGGCGATCGCCCTGGCTTGTTCAAAAACTGATTTTGAATTAACTGAAAGTGTATATAAATGGTTTCAGCAAAACCCAGTGGTGTGTCAATATCTGTTGAGTTTAGATTGTGGTTGATGTTATTATAAATTTGTTAGTAACCTTTTCTTCCCACAAAATTCATTAAGTTTAATGTCTCTGTGTCTTTGGGGACCAAAGAATTCAAGTGGGGGGAGAATGTAGCCAGGCACTGACTATTATGCCTGCAATTCAGAGACATTTTTGCTGTGTTATTAATGTGGGGTTGGCTCCCTCTAATGTTTGCTGGACTCAATGTGTCATTTCCTTTTCTTTGTGACAAAATTCAGAGCAAACCATCATGGTATGTATAGTTCAGAATGCTGAAGTTTCAATGCCAGCAAGACTGATGTGAACTACAATTAACAGATTGCTGAGTGGATAGAACAGACTGCTGGGAAAGGATATAAAAAAAGGCTGGCGCGGCCTAGATCGGCCTCTTGGGATGCCGTTTGACTCTGCCAGCAGAAGGTCTGTGTGACAGTGAACTGCTGTAGATTTGCAGCCTACACGGCCATTCAGCTATACCCAGAGGGACCTCTGCAGACAGCATCGCTTCTTCCCTACAGTGGACTGGAGGGTGTCCCAAGTCATCCAGAGACGCCTGCACATCAGATCCAGGTGGGCCGCGGCGGGCGCCATTTTCCAGAGCCAGGATACAGAGAGAGTTCCTGATAGAGTCTTCTCTATCACCTACATCATTGCCAGCTGTATCTGAGTTTCAGAGTGGTGAGCGGGAATAGCCCATCTTGTTGTTATACGTCACTGCTTTCAGACATCATTCACACAGTTCAGCTTGGTGGTACTTGTAGTTCCACTGGAAGTCAGTTCTTATGCTATAAGGAACACTGAAAGCAGACATCTATGCCTCGTTCACATTATTGATTCTTGTAGCTGCACTGGATAACACCATTAGGATCATATGAGAGGAAAGTACAATACAAGGATACCTTAAAGTTCTGCCAAGGGTGTGGCTTGTGGCGCATGGAGTAGAACATGCTGAGGGTTCTCTCCGCCAAATCTCCTGCCATTTACCCTGATTACATCCTCTAGCAGCCACGTTTTTGCCGTTACTCACTGACTGCACACTCGGTACAGCCTCAGCAGTCCTCTGGTGTCTCTCCTGTCCTTCTGTGCCATGTCCAGATGAGGAAAAGACCTGCTTGCAGGACTGGACCATGCAGGCCCAAGATGGCAGCCGGACACACAGATCAGCAAAAGAGGCTGCTCAAAAGTTGTTCTCTAAGACCATGGGAAAAGACCTCCCAGCTAAACTGATGGCGGCACTCTCGGAAGCCTCTGTGGATCCCCCTGTGGAGACAGAGAATGGCCCTACATGGATAGATGATCCCGCTGAGATACTATGGGACACAGTGAGTACCCCTGCTATCCTGGCTTCAGACAGTGCACATGGCGCTCCAAGCAATCAGATTCCTGAACCTACATTAAGAGAGATCTTTGTTGCAATCACCTCCTGCAATACTAACCTGTCTAATCTTACTACTGAGTTTAAAGGAGTGAAATTTGAAGTGGCATTAATCAGACAGGATATGCAAAAACTGAAGGATCGCACAGCTGCATTAGAAGGCCGTGTCAGTACTATTGAGGATGATGTTGCCCCATCACTGCATGAAGTGAGACAGGTGTAGGTCTCAACTGCTAGCCATGCTGCACGCTTGGAGGACATGGAAAATAGGCTGAGAAGGAACAATGTGAGAGCTGTGGGAATCCCGGAAAAAACAGAGGGGAAGAACCCCGTGGCATTCATAGAACACTGGCTTATTAAAGCTTTTGGCTGGGAGGTATATTCTCCAATGTTTGCTGTAGAACGGGTGCATCGTGTCCCTGGAAAATCCCCACACCCTGGGGAACCTCCGCGGCCATTCCTGTTTAAGCTCCTAAATTTTAAAGATCAGGATGCTATCCTTTACCAAGCCAGAACCAAGGGTGAGGCGATGAAAGTGAATAACGTCCGGATTTCTTTCTACCCAGATTTCTCAGCTGAATTGCAACGCAAGCAGGCAAAGTTTACAGTGGTTAAAAGGCAATTGCGAGGCTATGATGTCTCCTATGCGATGCTTTACCCTGCAAAACTGAGGATAACAGCGCATGATCGCACCCATTTATTCAAAAATCCTGTTGCAGCGTCTGCCTGGCTTGATCACGAGGAACATACCCTGCGGAAACCTTCGAATACCTGAGCCACTGTCAGGGCTGGCTCAGCCCTTCCTTCTCTGAGCTGGCCGCTCAGCTGTCGGCTAATTGCCAGCTTTCATCTCTCTCCACAGTTAACCAGCTGTTGTGGATCTGCTCATCAGTCCCGCCTACTTAAAGATCTCCAGCTCACTTCATTCCTGCCTTCGCCTTGGTCACATCATAAGAAACCATCTCCTGCGTTCCTGTTTAAAGACTGGCTTTGCTGACATCCCTTCTGGCTCCTTATCCTGCTTGCTGTTCCTCTACTTGGATCACTGACTTCTGGCCTGGCTGATTACCCGATCTGGTTACTGAACTCTGGCTTGGCTGATTACCCGATCTGGTTACTGAACTCTAGAAACAAAGTCCAAGCCAAAAACAATTAAGTCCAAGGCAGAAAAAATTAAGTGCCAAAAAATGTGCAACAAAAAAGGTGAATAAGCAGTAATGATCTTCCTCTGCCGTAAACACTCTGCTCCACCACACCGATTGTGATTGTGAATCACTCTTATGGAGCTGCACTCACCAGATGTGCATGCCTTGCACTCTCATGCGCGGCGTGTAAGCTTTATAAACATCCCCCCAAGGGGTTACTCGAGCTGGATAAAGATGGGCCCACGCAGATGGAACTCCTTACTTAGCAACGCAACTGCAATCAACATGTGGCCTGGAGCATGACCTTTTTTTTTTGTTCACAGTTCAGATCAGGTGGCATCAGTGTTTGGGGAATATTTTGAGAATGTGTATACCTCCAATGTCTCTCCCACAGATACTTAGCAACCTTCTTGGATCAGTGTCCTCTCCCAGCTCTACCTACAGGTGGTCATAAGAAATTAAATGCTCCTATAACACTGGAGGAACTTACTGAAGCAGTTGCCTCTATGGCTAATAGTAAATCCCTAGGCACGGATGGTCTCCCAGCTGAGATCTACAAGCAGTATAGTGAATCACTCCTTCCTCCCCTGTTAGATACCTTAAACGCTGCTGTGCGATCCGGAAATCTCCCACAATCTATGAATGAGGCTGTCATAGTGGTCATACCCAAGCCGGGCAAGAATCCATTGCAACCTGACTCGTATAGGCCCATTTCACTTATAAACTCGGACATTAAGCTACTGGGTAGGGTTCTAGCCATGAGATTGGTGGCAGTTGTCTCAGGTTTGGTGCATTTGGTTCAATCTGGTTTCATACCAGCCAGGTCTACTGCGCTCAACATACGTCGTTTATTCTTGAATATCCAGCTGCTGGTGGATAATCCTGGAAATAGGGCGGTGTTCTCCCTCAACGCTGCCAAAGCTTTTGACAGCAACGAGTGGAAGTAGCTGTGGGCATCTTTTCTTGCCTGGGTGCAGCTACTGTATGCGGCTCCTCGGGCCAGAATACAAGTCAATGGGATATTGTTGGAGGTGTTTCCTTTGCATAGGGGCACTAGGCAGGGGTGCCCACTTTTACCCCTGCTTTTTGCCTTGGTGCTGAAACCATTGGCAGCTATGGTTAGGTCCTCTCCGGATATAGTGGGGTTTCGTCAGGGGGAGAGGGAGGACAAAATCTCCCTCTACCACGATGACACTTTGATATAGCTAGGGGACACGGTCGGTTCACTAGAGGCGGTTATGCGACTTATAGAGAGGTTTAGGCAGTACTCTGGATTTACCATCAACTGGCATAAATCCTCCCTCCTCTTATTAGACCCCTTAGACTCTCCCTTACCGGACTCTGCAGCTCAGGTAGAGATAGTACGTTCCTTTAGATACCTGGGAATTTAAGTGATTGGGTACCCTAGAGACTATATCCCCTTAAATCTGAAACTTATTCTTCAAAAATGTAAACTTAAATGTGCCAGTTGGTGCAAACTTCCACTATCGGTGACTGGCGTGGCTAATCTTATTAAAATGGTGTGGGCACCGCAACTGTTATATTTCCTTCACAATGCGCACATCTGGATTGGTTTGCCTGTATAGAATCCCAATATAGAGCTTTAATATGGAAGAATGGAGTGGCCAGAATTAAATTAACTACATTGCAATACACTAAAGATCGGGGGGAATGGCTATTCCGCACTCCTTGACTTACTTTCTAGCTACACAGCTGCAACACCTTGCAGGATGGGATCTATCAGCAGTGACTGATCCTTCCAGGACCCTGCTGATCCACCCCCTTACGGAGTATTCTGCAATGTCTCAGCTGGAAATGGGCCTACCTAGGGCTCCAATGGAATGCCCCACTGACCACATGCTTAGGAATTGGCTGAATGGTGCTATTTTTTCAAACATTAAAGGTGACCAACCCACATCCCTGAAACATAACAAAATGCATAAAGTTTTCCTCTAAGTGGGACTTTAAAGTGGTAATAGTCATCTATGCGTCATACCATTGTCATAAAAGTATTGGTTTTATTGAAAAATGGTTAAAAAGTAAGGTGTACAATACATATAATATACATAGGATGCAAATACAAGAATATATACAAAAAGGAAGAAATAGTTGAAAATGACCACTACTCTGATGAGCAAGGGACAACAGAGATAAACCAACGCATTTTGAGTCTGCAATATTAATTCTCTTCTTCAGGGTTAAGTGGTTTTACAGCAGGACATGAATATGTCTATAATTGATAAGAAGAAAGTATAAAAATATATATACATTTCTATAAAATAAACATATCATCAATTGTATTCAATTGCATATAGAGAAACTGACCGTCCAGCCTGCATAGAAACTCAGAAATGTTGCATCCAAATTTAAAAAGGATTGGGATAAATGCTGCTGTCTCCAGCTCACATTACCTACAAATCTTGCAAATCAATGGCATTAAATATAGATGGGGTTCCCCTTTAAACTTTCCTTCTCTCACCAAGGCCGCCAGTACCAGGCACCCTCATTGCCTGAACTACGGCGGCACTTCCAAGAATTGCGCTTGGACCTTCCACCATCTCAAACAGAACCGTCCTCCTCATCCTCCCACCCATGGTTTTCGCAGCTTCCTCGCAAACCATCTCAGGCATCACAGCAAGGTTCCAGGCCCTTCGTTCTCTACAAGTGCAACGCCTCAGGATGTCCCCATCGCCTGATGACTTGGACTCCCTTTGAGGCTTTAATTTTACCATGAGCCTGGGTATTACCTTACACTTTCTACTTTTTGTAGCCTGTATAGGCTGCATTTGCTGGGACAGGACCCATCTCCTCTTTGTATCGGAGTGGCTCCCCTGAGCCACATTGCTGGTATTCTACTCTAGTTTTGTTTTATTTATTTTTGGGGGTTTTTTTTAAGATAAAAAGAAAAAAAAGGAGAAGAAAAGGGGAATATATAGAAAAGAAAAGACAGAGGAAATAACAAGTTGTTCTGCATTTACTTGTGGTTTACAATAGCAGTAGTGGGTTTGCCAGCCTGGGCCGCCCAATGAGATGGATGGTGGTCCTGGCTGGAGGTTGCCCGCATCCGGCATGCTGACTGTATACTTTCCTCCTAATTTATGTGTTGAGCCATACGCCGCCCGCCTTGGTTGCAGATTTGCCCCATGCCTATCCTGGTCATGGATTGTGCCCTTGTTTTTTCTGGCCATGGTGGACGGCGTGTAAGTTGTATTGCTTTGTACATTTTAGTGAGATAATACCGTTAATCTCCTTAATACCGATGTGTTATGTTGCAGACTTCTCACTAAGGGTTGACCTGAGACAAGATTGGTTCCCTGGGCTTCCCTGGTTTCCACCGGGGGGCCCGGGATGGGTGGTACAAGAGTTAGATATTTTCTCTCTATTCAGATATTGATGCGGTTTTGTTTTTGTTTTATGTTTACTTTCCAAATTATATTTTGCTTGGTGCTCACATGTAGTTTTGATTAACCTGTTTAAAAATAGCCAAATGGGTCCGGTGGACCACTGCTCCCCCATAGTGTCAGCACTTGCCTAGGACCATGGTCCTGGATAACTCTCGACCTTTCCGTGGGCCTTTAGACCCACCCATTGATGCATTTTTGCTTTATCAGAAGTTCCTGACCAGAGATGATCTCGGATTTCTTGTGCTTTTTCTCTTGGCTCTCCTCTATCTTCCTTTTATTTCCTCACAATCCTATCTCTTCTTCTCCCACGTTGAGTCAGCGAGGTCTGCATACGGAGCCACTATTGTGCCTTTAACTTTTTTCCCACCAAGGCATTGAACTGGTTATCACTGAATGTTCAAGGTATGAATTCACCGCAAAAGAGAGTGAAGGTCTTTAAGTATCTAAACAAACAGCATATAGACATAGTGTGTCTACAGGAGACCCATTTCTTTTCCACCGCCTACCCTAAGTACTTTGATGCACAATGCCCTAAGGTTTTTTTTGGCCACGGGCCCAACTAAACAGAGGGGAGTCCTCATAGCCTTCCGTAAATATGTCCCCTTCCATTGTACCAAACAGATAGCAGACCCAGATAGTAGATGCCTCCTGCTTCAGGGTACCATTTATGAAACAGAGATTACCATAATGACCTACTATGCGCCCAATTCCAATCCCGGACCCTTCTTGGCCCATGTTTGCTCCTTATTGACATACCATCAAAAGGGTACTCTCCTACTGGCAGGGGACTCAAATGTAGTATTGGACCCTGTCCTGGATAAATATCCCTCAGAACGTGTGGCCATATCACCCGCAGCAAAAAAAAATTCCCACTCCCTATATTCTCATGATCTGGTAGACCTCTGGAGAGAACTACACCCACTGGGTAGGGATTACACCTACTATTCCCACCCGCACCACTCCCATTCCAGAATTGACCACGTGCTCATGCTTAGAAAACATCTTCCTCTGGTTAGCTCAGCATCTATTCTTACTGCCCCATGGACAGATCATGATCCTCTCTTGGTGGTCTGTTGGTCCTTATTATGTAAGCCCCAACACTCCCCCTGGGTCATGAACGATTCGCTCCCGTCCCTTAAGGCCATTCGGGAAGACCTCTTGAAAACCTCTGTGGAATACTTTCGTCTTAACTCAGACTCGGTCTCCTCCCCGATGACTCTGTGGGGGGCATATAGGGCCATACTTAGGGGACATATTATACAGTTGGCCACAAAATGTAAAAGGGAATGTCAACAGTTACAACAGATGCTAGAAACGTCTAGAATCTATTTCTGCTACTTTTAAACAAACCCCCACACCCATTAATCGCCATTTTTTAGATCAGGCACATATGTAATTGGACTTATGCCTTACTGATGGGGCGGAGTGCGCTTTACGCTTTACGCTGGTCCCGACAAAACTTATACGCAAGGTCGAATAAACCAAATACGATGCTGGCCAGGAGATTACGTACCTTTAGCCCCAAACTCACTCATATCACCTTGTGCACTCGTCATAATGTCCTTACCAGCAACCTGATTCGCATACTAGATGAGTTCTGTCATAGGCTTGCGACTTTATACTCGGCTCATAACCTTGCGAATGACCAGGATATAGCTGATTTTTTTGCACTGTTCTACACTACCCACACTATCCACAACGCACACAGACCTTATGGACCGTGACATTTAGGAATCTGAAGTCAGGCAAGGTATTAAAGAATTAAATGTGGGCAAGCGGCCCGGTTCAGATGGCCTCATGGCACTCTATTATAGAAAACTAGTGGACGTTCTGCTTTGCACCTGGTCTTTTGACAGCGAACATAGTGATGTTGCCAAAACCCCACCGTGACCACTCCTCCTGGGCCAACTTCAGACGTATTTCCCTTATCAACATTGATATGAAAATCCTTACAAAAATTTTGGCCAACCGTTTAAATTCATTCCTCCCCCCGTTTGATTAAAAAGGACCAGGTCGGATTTGTGCCTCAAAGACAGGCAGAGGATGCCATTAGATGAATCATACAATTGCAACACCTTGCCCATAACCGTTCTTTGGAAACAATGCTTTTATCACTGGATGTGAACAAAGCGTTTGACACCCTGTCGTGGCCTTACCCTATGTCCGTACTGTGGAAAAGAAACCCACTATTCACAGAAAACAGCTGTTAGCACTTACCACATCCTGGTTATATAGAAAGAAGAAAAAAACCCCTTGGGAATGGGATTTTGAAAGTGACTGGAAACAGTAGAGTATATAAAAAAATATAAAGTTTATTATGTAAATACAAACATTCATAAGTTAAGAATAAATCATGTGGAATATGCAAATCCAATTTGAATGTAGATTGAATACATATAAAAAACAGCTCTTTGTAAGACCCAACAATCGTTTCTGGCTTGATGCCCTTCTTCAGGGAATTTACAAACGTATAGAGCCAAAATGTCTAATGAAAGAACATATTGCATTAGTGTACCAAATAAAACATACATATATCCTGTTCAACAAATGTAATGTACAGGAACAATTAGATGAGGACAAAAAGATCTTACATCAAAGAAGATTCTGCATGGTATCCCACATGACAAGAAAAAAGTGTACGGCTACTGTTAAAAAGTTCTCTTCAGATCCAAAAAAACAGTGAGTCCCAACGAGGGTCCCCGCACAGTCTCCAAGGAGGGAATAACTTGTAGACTGAAGATCTAAAAATAGTGGCAAGTAATTTTAAGTATTTTCAAAAACCAGCTAAAAAAGTGCCTATCATAATGAATTAAAAACTAAAGTAAACACAAACCTACCCAGATTTATGGATCAAAAAAAGTATAATTAGTAACCCAAGAAATCCAGCCATATAACAAAATGCATCCCAATATGGAAGGAGGATCCAAGTCGTCCTATAGTCCAAGGGATATGCCTATGGATGCAAATAAATAGATAACATGAATGTCCAAAAGTAAATACTGGAGTAACAACATAGGGGTAAGTGGGTGGCAAAGCAATTTATTTACCTGATTGTTTATATAGCCAAGAATACGTGGATATACTTCAGCAGTACGAGCCATCACAGCTAGTATATACTTGCTGCTAGACGGTTTAAATAGGAGATCGGGACGCCCAAGCATGCGTAGTGATGCTGAAGGGTGGGGTGACGTAATCGCGACGATGAGTAGCAGGTGTCGCAGGTAGATGACGCGCACGCATGTGTAATGGCATAGTGTTGCCAAGACAACAACCCGGCGCATTAGCATAGAGACATCGTGAAGTAATCACAATAAAGCAATGCACTAGAGCATCTGGGAAACAGAAATATCAGATTTTGCGTGCGCGACCGTTATAAAGGAACAATCCACAGATACTGGCATCCAAAAGACGGCAAATTAGTATCCCGTTTAGGAGAAGGCAGGAGCCCCCTGCATGAGAAGCGCACGGCACCACCCAGAGGGGGGGAGTGACGCCATGCGCTAAGCGTGCACCAACGCGAATCTACAGTAAAGCAGTGAGTAAACCGGTATGCCACCACAAAACAGGTGGCGGGCACATCCCTGGGTGTGTCGGGTGGGAGACACTGAGAACAGAAAATGAAGAGAATTACAATATAAAACAATGTCATATGAGACACAGCAGAACCCACATCATGGACCAAATATGGGCATTCAAAGGAGATAAGGGGGCACAAAAAAGAAGAAAAAAAAATCAGAAAGTCAATAAACCACAACAATATGGATGAATAATGAAGAATACAAAAAAAGAAAAAAAAATCTTTTTTTTTTTTTAAATTAAACAAAGCATCTTAAATATAAATCCCATCTACTATAGGGTAAATGTTATAGGGAAGAACATAAAAAAACAAGACATCATACAAAAAATGATGTCTAATGTTTTCATTCTTCCCAGCCTTCTGAGGCAAAGCCTTCTAAAAATGGGCGGTAACTTATTACATCATTAAGACCCGGGGCTGACGTAGCATTCAAAATTGCTATCCATCTAGTTTCTCGCTGCAGCAGGATCCTATTCCAGTCACCTCCCCGAGTGTGTGGGTGCATTCTGTCCAATATGAGAAACTTAATTTTAGGGATCCTACTATTATGAATATCCCTTACATGGCGGCCCAGGGGAAGTTCCCGGGCAGGATTTCTTCATACTAGTAATGTGTCTTAACGCTCTTTTGTGGAATGGTTGTTTAGTTTTGCCCACAAAGAATGCGCCGCATTGGCACATCAACATGTAGACAACACCTATGGTTTTACAATTTGCGTAGTGGACTGGTTTTAAAACCTTCCCATTAGGTAAGATCACGTTTACACCAATGTACATGTATTGACACAAATTGCAATCGCCACAGCGAAACGTACCAGGGTGTTTGCAAGGGTCAGCACGGAACCCCCCTCGTAAACTCACTTTGTATTAGGGTATCCTTTAAGAATTTAGTTATACGATATGGATGGATGGTTTAGATGACACAAAGGAATTTAATAAAGGATCTATCTTTAAAAGATGCCAATATTTAGAGATAATCCTATTGAATTGGTGATTTTGTTTAAGTATATCTAGTGATGATTCGTAGGGTGTTAGGTTTGGGTTCAATCATCTTTGCTGTAGTTGTTTTTTAAATAATAGGTCTTGTCTTGATCTCAGGGTGGCCCTCTTGATGGCCTTCTTCAGGCAAGTGAGTGAATAGCCCCTCAAAAGCAGATGATCTCATCTTTGCTTCTTTTTGGAATGTTAGTCGTGCGTACAGTTCCGACACAGCCGTAAATATTGGCTGAACGGAATCGACCTAATGAGGGGCGTGGGATGGGCACTGCCAGCATGTAAAATACTGTTGCACGTGATATCCTTCCGATACAATGCACTAGTTAGTTTACCGTCTTTTTCCTTTGATATAGTAATATCAAGGAAGTTGATAGAAGAGGTGCTATATGTCATGGTAAATTTCAAATTGTACAAATTTTTTTTCATGGCATCCAAACAGGAAATTAGTAAATCTGGAGGACCAGCCCAAACAATTAAGATATCGTCTATGTAACTAGCACCTCTTCTATCAACTTCCTTGATATTACTATATCAAAGGAAAAAGACTGTAAACTAACTAGTGCATTGTATCGGAAGGATATCACGTTGTCAGAAACCATGAACCAGACCAAGACAGAAGTACAGTAAAATCACGCTTGTTTATTAATAAAAATAAAAAGGTAAATAGAGTAAGCGTAGTAAAAGCATAGCCAGAGTCCAGTAACCGGATCAGGTAGTCAGCCAAGCCAGAGTTCAGTAACCAGATCGGGTAATCAGCCATGCCAGAGTCCATTAACCAGATCGGGTAATCAGCCAAGCCAGAAGTCAGGGATCCAAGTAGAGGAACAGCAAGCAGGATAAGGAGCCAGAAGGGATGTCAGCAAAGCCAGTCTTTAACCGGTTCAATACAGGGCAATTTCACCCCCTTCCTTCCCAGGCCAAATTTTAGTTTTCAGCACTGTCGCACTTTGAACATCAATTGCGCGGTCGTGCGACGTTGTACCCAAAAAAAATTGACGTCCTTTTTTCACCACAAATAGAGCTTTCTTTTGGTGGTATTTGATCGCCTCTGCGGTTTTTATTTTTTGCGCTATAAACAAAAGAAGAGCGACAATTTTGAAAAAAACACAATATTTTTTACTTTTTGCTATAATAAATATCCCAATTTTTTTTTTTAAAAACAAATTTTTTCCTCAGTTTCGGCCGATACGTATTCTTCTACATATTTTTGGTAAAAAAAAATCGCAATAAGCGTATATTGATTGGTTTGCACAAAAGTTATAGCGTCTACAAAATAGGGGATAGATTTATGGCATTTTAAAAAAAAAAAAATTTATTTATTTTTTTAGCGGCGATCGCGATTTTTTTTCGTGACTGCGACATTATGGCGGACACATCGGACACTTTTGACACATTTTTGGGACCGTTCACATTTATACAGCGATCAATGCTATACAATTGCATTGATTACTGTGTAAATGTGACAGGCAGTGAAGGGGTTAACCACTAGGGGGCGGGGAGGGGTTAATATGTTTCCTAGGGAGTGATTACTAACTGAAGAGGGAGGGGACGCTCAAGGGGAGGAGACCGATCAGTGTTCCTCCGTTCTGGGAACACAGATCGCTCTCCTCAGAGCTGACAGGCTGTGGATCTGTGTGTTTACACACACAGATCCACATGCCGGCCCGGTTAACGGGCAATCGCGGGTGCCCGGCGGACATCGCGGCCGCCGGGCACACGCACGCGCCCCCTAGGCGGCCGGGAATCCCAGGACGTCATATGACGCCCACCCAGGATGGGAGATCCCATCCCAGGACGTCATATGACTATGGGCGGGTAGGGAAGTGGTTAAACAGGAACGCAGGAGATGGTTTCTTGTGATGTGACCAAGGCGAAGGCAGGAATGAAGTGAGCTGGAGATCTTTAAGTAGGCGGGACTGACGAGCAGATCCACAACAGCTGGTTAACTGTGGAGAGAGATGAGAGCTGGCAATTAGCCGACAGCTGAGCGGCCAGCTCAGAGAAGGAGGGGCTGAGCCAGCCCTGACACACGTGCAACAGTATTTTACATGCTGGCAGTGCTCATCCCATGCCCCTCATTAGGTTGATTCCGTTCAGCCAATATTTACGGCCGCGTCGGAATTGTATGCACTACCTAACATTCCAAAAAGAATCAAACGACCTGAGAGATCGTGTGCTTTTGAGGGGCTATTCACTCACTTGCCTGAAGAAGGCCTTAAAGAGGGCCACCCTGAGATCAAGACATGACCTATTATTTTAAAAAAACAACTACAGCAAAGATGATTTAACCCAAACCTAACACCCTACGAATCATCACTAGATATACTTAAACAAAATCACCAAGTCAATAGGATTATCTTTAAATATTGGCATCTTTTAAAGATAGATCCTTTATTAAATTCCTTTGTGTCATCTAAACGTCCATCGCATATCGTAGAACTAAATCCTTAATGGATACCCTAATACAAAGCGAGTTTACGGGGGAGTTCCGTGCTGACCCTTGCAAACGCCCTGGTACGTTTCGCTGTGACGGTTGCAATTTGTGTCAATACATGTACATCGGTGAAAACATGATCTTACCTAATGGGAAGGTTTTCAAACCAGTCCACTACGCAAATTGTAAAACCATAGGTGTTGTCTACATGTTGATGTGCCAATGCGGCGCATTCTGTGTGGGCAAAACTAAACAACCATTCCACAAATGAGCGCTAAGACACATTACTAGTATGAAAAAATCCTGCCTGGAACTTCCCCTGGGCCGCCATGTAAGGGATATTCATAATAGTAGGATCCCTAAAATTAAGTTTCTCATAATGGACAGAGTACACTCAAACACTCAGGAAGTGACTGAAATAGGATCCTGCTGCAGCGAGAAACTAAATGGATAGCAATTTTGAATGCTACATCAGCCCCGGGTCTTAATGATGTAACAAGTTACTGCCCGTTTTTAGAATGCTTTGCCTCAGGAGGCTGGGAAGAATGAAAACATTAGACATCATTTTTCGTCTTGTTTTTTCTATGTTCGTCCCTATAACATTTACCCTATAGTAGATGGGATTTATATTTAAGATGCTTTGTTCAATTTTAAAAAAATTTTTTTTTCTTTTTTTATATTCTTCATTATTCTTCCAATTGGTTGTGGTTCTTTGACTTTCTGATTTTTTTCTTCTTTTTTGTGCCCCCTTTATCTCCTTTGTATGCCCATATTTGGTCCATGATGTGGGTTCTGCTGTGTCTCATATGACATTGTTTTATATTGTAATTCTCTTCATTTTCTGTTCTCAGTGTCTCCCACCCGGCGCACCCAGGGATGTGCCCCCCACCTGTTTGGCGGTGGCATCCCGGTTTACTCACGGCTTTACTGTGGATTCACGTTGGTGCACGCTTAGCGCATGGCGTCACTCCCCCCCTTCGGGGTGGTGCCGTGCGCTTCTTGTGCAGGGGGCCCCTGCCTTCTCCTAATCAGGATACTAATTTGCCATCTTTTGGATGCCAGTATCCATGGATTGTTCCGTTATAAAGGTCGCACACACAAGATCTGATATTTCTGTTTCCCAGATACTCTAGTGCATTGCTTCATCGTGATTACTTCACGATGTCTCTATGCTAATGCGCCGGGTTGTTGTCCTGGCAACACTATGCCATTACACTTTCGTGTGCGTCATCTACCTGCGACACCTGATACTTATCGTCACAATTACATTGCCCCGCCCTTCAGCATCACTGTGCATGCTTGGGCGTCCCGATCTCCTATTTAAACCGTCTAGCAGCAAGTGTATACTAGCTGTGACGGCTCGAACCGCGGAAGTACATCCACATATTCCTGGCTATATAAACAATCAGGTAAATAAGTTGCTTTTCCACCCACTTACCCCTATGTTGTTACTCCAGTATTTACTTTTGGACATTCATGTTAGCTATTTATTTGCATCCATAGGCATATCCCTTGGACTATAGGATGACTTGGATCCTCCTTCCATATTGGGATGCATTTTGTTATATGGCTGGATTTCTTGGGTTACTAATTATACTTTTTTTGATCCCTAAATCTGGGTACTTTTTAACATTAGCCGTACACTTTTTTCTTGTCATGTGGGATACCATGCAGAATCTTCATTGATGTAAGATCTTTTTGTCCTCATCTAATGGCCCCTGTACATTACATTTGTTGAACAGGATATATGTATGTTTTATTTGGTACACTATGGCAATATGTTCTTTCATTAGACATTTTGGCTCTATACGTTTGTAAATTCTCTGAAGAAGGACATCAAGCAGAAACGATCTTTGGGTCTTACAAAGAGCCGTTTTTTATATGTATTCAATCTACATTCAAATTGGATTCGTATATTCCACATGATTTGTTCTTAACTTATGAATGTTTGTATTTACATAATAAACTTTATATTTTTTTATATACTCTACTGTTTCCAGTCACTTTCAAAATCCCTTTCCCAAGGGGATTTTTTCTTCTTTCTTTGTCCGTACAGTGGCACTATGGGTTTGGTACTTCCTTTTTGAGTTGGTTGACGGCATTATATGATGCCCCCCAGGCCAAAATTAAATATTATGGATATGAATCATCTCTCTTCCCTATCCGAAGGGGTACTCGTTAGGGTTGTCCACTTTCGCCATTCCTTTTTGTCCTGGCCTTGGAGCCTTTGGCAGAAGCGGATCGTTCACACCCAGATATAAAAGACATTGAGATTGCGGGGTCTGCCCATAAGATCTCATTATTCGCGGACGACATTCTGCTAACTCTGACGATGCCCAGAGTTTCACTGCCTAATTTATTATCTCTTTTAAGTACTTTTGCATCCCTTTCAGGCCTGCATGTTAACTCAAATAAGTCTAAGGCTATGTTGGTGAATCTCTCTTCTCCCGAATTGGCTTCATTGAAAGAGACTTTCCCATTTCAGTGGCTTCCCTCTTTGCCTTATTTAGGGGTTTGACTTACCCCTAAATATGACGGGCTATATCAGGCTAATTTCCCCCCTCTCTTTAGGAAACTGACAGATATGCTCTCCTCCTGGTCCCCCCTCCAATTATCTTGGTTTGGCAGGATTGCTACGGTTCGTACGTCTTATCTTCTGAATTACTATATTTTTTCCGAGTATTGCCGGTCCCGATCCCTTCACATATACTGTGTATTCATCAAAGTAAACTTTTGAAATTTATATGGGGCTCTGATCGACCCAGAATCAACAAACGGGTATTATACTCTGAGAGGATCAATGGGGGACTTTCGGTTCCCAACTTACAATCATACTATACTGCAGCAACCATAGCCCCATTATCCCATCTTCATGATACATAGCTACCTTTATGGGCCACTATAGACCTGGTGGACTCCCACCGTATTCCTGTGTCATCATTACCCTGGCTCCCTCCTGTACATCACCCGACTAAACTCGGACCATACTTGACCCATTCTCTCCACCTATGGGAACCTGGAAAATTTTCGGCAAGTTTAATATCCCCCCCATTTACCTCTACTTCTCCTTATACACTGCCCGCTATTCCCTCCCGGCTGCGGCAATCCTAAGCAAATCACCCCTATGAAAATATTGACTTTTGAATCTCTTAGATCTTCCCATGATATTCCTCTACGAGAACATTACAGCTATCTACAAATTAGACACTTCCTCCAACAACTGATAAAATCTTAACCTACCGCATATACATTGACCTCTTTCGGGAGTTTATGCAGGGCACGACCCTATTCCCCAGGAATAATTTCTTTGCTCTACTCTTCAATCATTTCCTACAGGAGACCCCCAGTACGATCCTACCATTTACAATGGGAAAGGATTTGGGAAGGCAAATAGATCCAGAGGACTGGCAGATCATGATGATACCCCTTTCCAAAAGTTCCAAGAATGTCCTTATATTGGAAAATGCTTATAAGGTGTTTTATAGATGGTATTATATGCCTGCTAGGTTGGCCCGTTTCATTCCATCCTACTCTCCGCTTTGCTACTGGGGCTGCTCACAAGACGGTACAATGGCTCATGTTTGGTGGACATGTCCCAAGGTCTGCTATGACTATGGGTCTATGGGTATGACTATGGGACAGAGTCTATACTCTTCTTCGTAACATGTTTCACACCAACCTTAGAAGAGACCCCTATGAAGCCTTCCTTTGTAAACCAATCCTGGAATTGCTTTGCCCTGAGCGCCAACAGGCCCTACATCTTTTCACTGCCACTAAGTTGACCATTGCGAGAGCCTGGAAGTCCCCAGTGCTTAGTTTTGAAGCAGTCAAGCATCCTATGAACAATATCATGATCAATGAGAAATTGTGAGCCCTTGCTTCGGACACCCACAATAAATTTCTCAAGGTATGGCAACCATGGATAACGTATTCCCAACCTTCCAGGTTCGACGATAGACTTCTTTCAATTTAAAGGTCTCCCGCTGCACCCCCCGCTGGACTCTTCTCCCTCCTTTTCTTCTCTACTTTTCATCCTCCTTCTTTTTTAACTCTTTCGTTTTTCTCCCTTTTTTCTCTCTTACGCTTCAGTTTCCGCCCTATTACAATTATTTTTTTATAAAATGGTTACATTTATACATCACCATTAATGTACAGTATATTTGTATATATAGGCAGCCTCTCTTTTTTGATTAAACTGTTTTGTACTTTGCTCGATCATTTGATGCGCCTAAGCTTTATTTCACCATGCACCATAAATCTGGAGCACCGAGTGCTCCACCCTGAGGACTTCAACTAACATTACATTGTTTTGGTGATGTTTCTAATATTCCAATTGCATCCCTTAATTGGGATTCTTTTCTGTATGTTATGTTTAATGTAACCATCTAAACGTAACCTGTTGAATTTATTTTTTCTACAAATATACTTTGTAAAAGAAAAGTTCTGCCAAACTTGCTATACCCTGTTATCAAGGATTACCTTAGTTACAATACAATGAGGCTAGCTAAAGACATCTGGATTTCAAGGAATACCTTTTTACCTTTTGTTATCCTTTTTCCTCATCGGCTTTAATTGCATCAGACTTCATTTAAAAGGGAGACAGCCAACTTGAATATAATAGTTTGCATATTGTTTTCTTTATGTTGTGCAAGTTTTAATGGCCTATGGGTTGAGGAGACAGAAGGGAGGAGCCTGACATAGAAGATACAGTGCCAGCTCTCTACCCCCCTGCGGACCTGTTCACATAGGTTTCTGTGATTGGGTTAATATCTGTGTCTATTTACAGTTAAAGGGGCTTCAGATCACAAGGTTGCCTTTTTCATAAGTATAAAGTATTTGTAAGTGTGCCTTTTTTTATCTTACAATATTGAGATATACTTATTTCTGTGTTCTTACTAATACAGTAAACAAACTGTTTCATTGATACTGTGTAAGTCTCTCCTTATTAATACAGTTGGTAAGATGACTGAACCCAGGGTGTCTGAGGTAGAGGAGGATTTGCAGAGTCCAGGTAATCAGTGGGGTACAGAGTTTGTTAGCAGCCCTCATGGGGGTAGCGCTACATTTGTTAAGACGGCTCTCATAGGGAAACATTAAATTTGACATGTCATATGACTTAGGGTCTCACAAGTCGGATTCCATGTCGCGGCAGTGTGAACCGAGCCTTAGGATAAGTGCTGGTTCCACACTTGTGCGATGCTGGAACCCTGCAAATCCACTGCAGATTCCCGCATCGCACCCGACTCATACGGCAGTTCACACTGCCATATGTTAACTGCTGGGAGTGTCAATACATTGTTAATGACACCCCCATTTCGGTTTGCATATCGCACTGCGAACTGACAGTTCGGACATGAATCGGATCACATGGGTGTGAACACCCATGCAATCCGATTCTGGTGCGGACCAAAAAAAGGGTCCTGTGCGAGTCTGGTCCGAATGCAAAGCGATATCAGTCATATTATCTGTATGGCTGAAATCGCATTACATGGACATCACATGTGATTTGCACTGCAGTGCGGTGTGAATCACATGCGATCTCGCAATAATACATTTATTACATTTTTGTTTTTCTTGCTAGTAAAAAATAGGATTGCAGTGTATTAAGTATTGACCTAAATGATTGTTTCAGTGAGCTTGGATTTCTGAATGTCTTTGTACTATAATATGCAAACGTCAACACTTATGGCAGTGCTGAAAGCTTGCCTACCCCCAATGGATGGCTGCACTGGCCATTAGTAACATGTCGTAGGCAAGCTGTTTAGACTACCAGAATGCATCAATTTGTATTACAGTGATAAGGGATTCAGCAATGGAGAAAGCATCTAAAAGTATCTACAGCTAGTAATGCCACAGCCTTTTCAGCACCAGCTACCAGAATCTGTGCACTTCTCCAAGTGGGTGGTTTCCCTGCAAAAAATGTTTATTGTCCTACCCCTGCTACAGCCATTGTTTTGTCTTTTAAAAAAAGAGAGAGAGAGAGAGAGAGGGAGAGAGGGAGAGAGGGAGAGAGAGTGAGAGAGAGAGACAGAGAGAGAGAGAGAGGGAGAGGGGGAGAGAGAGGAAGAGAAGGAGAGAGAGAGAGAGTTTTATTTCCCCATTAATCGATTTGCCTCTAGAGCAAAATTTTTTTTTCACACATGTTAAAATCTGCATATTTGTCTTACCGACCGGCCACTGTATATATACGTCATTTTTTTGAAGACGGATATCTCGGTAACGGCAGCAGCTGCTGCCACAACCGAGGTATCCATCTTTAGGGCCGGTGGTTCTGTACACGATAATGGTGGTCTCTGCGGCGGGTTCACCGCAAGATCACCGTTATCGGTGGCGGGAGAGGTGCCACCCCCCCTCCCGCCGCTCTCCCGCGCCTTCCGCGGTAGCGGCGGAGGCGATCGGGTCCTTTCCCTTCCTCAGTATGGAGAGGAGTGAGGCTAAGATGGCCCCCACCCGTCTCAATACTATAGGACGGCTGAAGCGACGTCATTACGTCAGCTCCGCCCACTTGTCTTAAAAGGCACACATTTTTTTGTGTAATTTTTTCAAACGATTTTTTTTTTTTTTTTTCATTAAAGTCTAAATATGAGATCTGAGGACTTTTTGACCCCAGATCTCATATTTAAGAGGACCTGTAATGCGTTTTTCTATTACAAGGGATGTTTACATTCTTTGTAATATGAATAAAAGTGATCCAATTTTTTTTTTTTAAACAGTGAAAAAATAAATAAAATAAAGTAAAATAAATAAGAAAAAAAAAATTTTTTTACAGCGCCCTGCCCTGACGAGCTCGCGCGCAGAAGAGAACGCATACGCAAGTAGCGGCCGCATATGAAAACGGTGGTCAAACCACACATGTGAGGTGTCGCCGCGACCGGTAGAGCAAGAGAAATAATTCTAGCCCTAGACCTCCTCTGTAACGCAAAACATGCAACCTGTAGAATTTTTTAAATGTCGCCTATGGAGATTTTTAAGGGTAAAAGTTTGACACCATTCCACGAGCGGGCGCAATTTTGAAGCGTGACATGTTGGGTATCAATTTACTTGGTGTAACATTATATTTCACAAGATAAAAAAAAATTGGGCTAACTATACTGTTGTCTTATTTTTTTATTCAAAAAAGTGAATTTTTTCCAAAAAAAGTGCGTTTATAAGACCGCTGCGCAAATACGGTGCAAAAAAAAGTATTGCAATGACCGCAATTTTATTCTCTAGGGTGTTAGAAAAAAAACAATATATAATGTTTTGAAGTTCTAAGTAATTTTCTAATTTTTTCAAAAAAAAACTGTTTTAAACATGTAAACACCTAAAATCCAAAATGAGGCTGGTCTTTAAGTGGTTAAAATGACTTAAAACACCCAGATATAGGGCCCTTTCACATGGACGTGTCCGTATATGGGCTCCGCTTTGCTCAGCGGGAGATCGCTCCGTCGTTCCCCGCTGAGCAGGCAGATGACAGGTCTGTTTCTGCACACTGTGCAGGGACCGACCTGTCAGAGCGACGCTCTCCTCTATGGGGGAATTGGATGAAGACAGACCGTAAAATCCGTTTTCATCTGATCCGCCAGATGGATGGAATCGGATCGGAGTGGGTCGGATTTCAGCGGACATGTCACCACTGACATCCTTCGCTCCATAGAGCGTCCTTTCAGGTCCGCCTAAAAAACTGACAGGCGGACCTAAACGGTCCGCCATGTGAAAGGGGCCTTATTCTGAACACTAAAAATTATTTTATTGGGCACAAACACAATTTAAAGGAAAAGTATAGCAAAAGCACAAACAAAGTCCATTAAGACAAGGATGAGCAAGTTTGGGGTGGAGGAGCTTGACTGGCCTGCACAGAGTTCTGACCTCAACCTAATAGAACACCTTTGGGATGAGTCACACCAGTGCATAACCTCACAAATGCACTTCTGGAATAATGGTCAAACATTCCCATAGACACACTCCTAAACCTTGTGGACAGCCTTCCCAGAATAGTTATAGCTGCAAAGGGTGGGCCAACTCAGTATTGTACCCTACAGACTAAGACTGGGATGCCATTAAAGTTCATGTGCATGTAGAGGCAGCTGTCCCAATACTTTTGGCAATATATTGTATATACAGGTAGGGAAAAGCGTCTAAATCATATGCATTACCACCCCCACAGGCACCTTTAGGCAAAAGTTACAGGAACAAATGGGAAATGGAGCGCTGACAGGTGCTACTAATGAAATGAAAAATGGGACAGTGGTGGGGATCAGGAAGTGTGGTGTTGAATTACTTGATAAAAACTTTGTAAATAAGGGCCTTTAACATGGGTAGGGTTAAAGATGTATTTGGGGCGGAAGGAGGTATGTTGAATGGGTGGGGAGGTGGAAGGAAGTTGAGTGAAGTATGGTGAAAAGGCATCTGTTTTGCCATCTCCGATGTATAGGTCTTCAAGGAGAGCTAGGCAGGAAGCATCCATTGTGTTGTCAGCGGTGGGGTCATCACAGGATTCAATGGATGTAGTGTCTGTGATGGGATTTTCTGTGGCTTTAATATTGAAAAACCTTTTTACAGTTAGGTCTCGGATGAATTTATTGAGGTCTCTGAACAAGGTAAAGGGGTTTGGCCCAGCTGAGGGGGCAAAATTGAGGCCTTTGCTAAGTAGTGACATATCTTCAGGGCTGAGGGTTAGTGAGGATAAATTGTAGATTTTAATTGTTTGGCTAGCTTCCCTTTTTTCCGTGTGTCTTCTCCCCCCTCGTCTGCGTCTTCTCCTAATTTTATTTTTTGGGCAGGTTGGGGGGTTTTTTGGCTAAAAAAGAAGGCTCAAGGGTGAATGAAGGGTCTGTGGTGTCTGAATTAACTGGATGAGCTTGTGTGCTTGTTGGAGGTGAGCCTATGGTACGAGGCAGAGAAATTATTATTTATTTTTTTTTATTATTATTATTATTATTTTATTTTTTATTTTTGCATTTTTTACTTTTTGATACTTTTTTAATCCTATTTTTTCTATATATTTTTTCATATATTCTAATATATTTTTTAAGAAAAATTTTTTTTCTTATTTATTTTTTATATCTTTTATATATTTTTTTCACTATTTTTTATTTATTTGCACAACCATCCCTTATCCTCCAGTTTTCTCACGTACTTTCCCGCATTACTTTTCTTTCTTTCATTATTTTTTCCATTCTCATCACTACTTTCCCCCCCTCCCCCTTCACCTCTTTTTTCCCACCCTGCCATACAATCCGCTTTTACACTCCCTTGCGAGCCACATGATCATTCCATTTGTCTACCTCATTACAACTCCCTTTGCCTTACTACGATTGCACCAGCCTGCGTGTGTCTGACACACACACCAACGCTGCTTGACAGATCAATCCAACTCTGCATCCCGCCCCTTCCCCCTCCCCTTTTCCCTATATAATCAGGACTTGTCATGGCCGTCACACACGCCTGATGAAGGAGCACGCATGCTCTGAACGTGAGCGCTACGGCCACGCCCCCCCGGCTCTCCAGCATCTGTCATCTCCACCCACGGACCAGCTGACGCACTGTCTGACGGAACTACATACCTCGGAGCTTCGGACGCCACCGGAAGCGCCAGAAGCGGCCGGAGAATGACTCCTCCACAGCCCAGCGGTTCACCGGATGTGAGCTCATTAAGTTAAAGAGTAACACTACATGCCTGTTTTTATCAGCCTAAATGTGAGTGCATATTTTAAACATTATTAAAGTCTTTTATACACACTACTACCCTTAGAGCGGCGCTGCTCTTTTTTTCTACCTTTAGGCAAAATGCACTGCTTTTTAGCAGATGAGTGGGGGAGCCATTGAAAATGAATGGCACCCCCACGCATTGGACAACTCAGCTCAGTTTCCATGTGGATGTGATTTTAAAAAGGTGCATGGACCGTTTTCCTGAATTTCCCGCAGGTACAACAGCCCATTTATATGAATGGACTGCTGTGCTTGCACAAACGCAGCACGCAAAAAATAGCTAGGTGTGTGAACCTATCGTTAGGGCCTGTGTCAATAGATTTTGAGCTTGTTTCAAAGGCATCCGTGTGACATAAAGTGCCTTGAAAAAGTATTCATACCCCTTGAATGTTTCCACATTTTGTCATATTACAACCAAAAGTGTAAATGTATTTTATTGGAATTTCATGTGATAGACCAACACAAAGTGGCACATAATTGTGAAGTGGAAGGAAAATGATAAATGGTTTTCAAAATTTTTTACAGATATGTGAAAAGTGTGGCGTGCATTTGAAATACCATTCATGTGAATGACACCACAAATTGCGGTGTGGGTCTGCCGCGTTTCGCGTGGCAATCGCGGCAACATGCATCGCTGGAAGCATGTCGCCCAAAAGTAGCTCCTGAACTTTTTTTGGGTGACATGCTTCCCGTGATGGCCTGCACCATGATTTGAGGTGTCATTCAAATAAATGGTATCTCAAATGCGAGTCCCGCGATTTGACATTCACACATCAGCTAAAACATCAAAGCGGCGCTCTCACCAGTTAACTTGAAATAAAACTGACTGGCTAGTACAAGGTCACTACTATGTACGTAAAAAAGTTTTAAAACGGACAAAAACTGATGTAAATAAGTGAAGAGTCTCTAGTGGACGTAGATGGTATATGCAGCAAAAAATTGATGAGTGCACCATTCACCAAATGCTTTTCCACCTCGTGCTCCACACACCCACAAGGGGTTCAAACTCACCAGAACCCGAAGGTTATCAGGCCTCAATCAGCATCCTATAGCATGTTCACTCTGGATGTCCTCATAAGAAATCTTTATAAACATCTCCGAGATCCGCGTGCATGGAAAAGAGACTCCACATAGTCTAATTCCGTTTTACGTTTATTTGAAAACTCAGTAAATAAAATCCAATAATCAATGGCGCAGTGACAGTCCGACAGTGGTCGTGTAGCTCCAGGTCGTTTTATAAGTGAGCTTATACTAACCACTTTTTTTCAGGGGTTACAAGGACGGAGTGTACTTCGGTGTAGATAGTAATGATCTCAACATCCAGCACTTCCTCCTTCCGGTTAGATTCCCTGGGTCTTGGAACGCACAGCATCGTGACGTAATTTCAGGTCGACGTGAGGTCACGAACTGACGCGTTTCGTCATCACGACTTTATCAGAGGGCGTCATCTCTCACCACCCGCCCTCACTCTCATCTCTCACTCGCTTGGTGCTTGTGTTTCAACTGCAGCTAGTTTACCTGTGCTGAGGAGAGGCTGACAGCATTGTACATGGCTGCAAGAACTCTGCAATGCTGGGGGGAGACTTGATTTTACATGTAAATTAATTAGTGACAAACTGCTATTTTTTGGGTGGCAACCAGGTAACTGTGGCAATCCCCATTCTTCTAGCAGTTAGTGTGGCAAGTGACATCCCTATCTGGTGGCAGGCAACGTGGCAAGTGACATCCCCATCTGGTGGCAGGCAGCATGGCAAGTGACATCCCCATCTGGTGGCAGGCAGCGTGGCAAGTGACATCCCCATCTGGTAGCAGGCAGCGTAGCAAGTGACATCCCCCAATCTGGTGGCAGGCAGCGTGGCAAGTGACATCCCCATCTGGTGGCAGGCATAGTGGCAAGTGACATCCTCATCTGGTGGTAGGCATAGTGGCAAGTGACATCCCCATCTAGTGGCAGGTGACGTGGTAAGTGACAAGCGACGGTGGCAAGTGACATGCTCAAGGCTGCCACTGATTCTGCATTATTGTGAGTTTAACTATTTCATTTTATATTACAATGTAATGATATAAATAATGCGTTTCAAGCATCCTGACACCATACCAACCAAGGTGCCAGGATGATTGAGGCACTAAAACCCGCCATTGCCCTGAAAAATTGCCCGTGAAAGATCGCTTGGCACAATTTTCTTGCACACAGCCTGTCCCCGGTGCCAAAAAGGTTGGGGACCGCTGCCCCACATGGCTTCTCACAAACTGCAAATGGGACATTGTATGGCTTTCAACAATGGCTTTCTTCTTGCCACTCTTCAATAAAGGCCAGATTTGTGGAGTACACGACTAATAGTTGTCCTGTGGACAGATTCTCCCACCGGAGCTGTGGATCTCTGCAGCTCTTCCAGAGTTACCATAGGCCTCTTGGCTGCTTCTCTGATTAATGCTCTCCTTGCCCGGCCTGTCAGTTTAGGTGGACGGCCATGTCTTGGTAGGTTTGCAGCTGTGCCATACTCTTTTCATTTTCAGATGATGGATTGAACAGTGCTTCGTGAGATGTTCAAAGCTTGGAATTATTTTTTTTATAACCTAACCCTGCTTTAAACTTCTCCACAACTTTATCTCTGACCTGTCTGGTGTGTTCCTTGGCCTTCATGATGCTGTTTGTTCACTAAGGTTCTCTAACAAACCTCTGAGGGCTTCACAGAACAGCTGTATTTATACTGAGAATAAATTACCCACAGGTGGACTCTATATAATAATTAGGTGACTTCTGAAGCCAGTTGGGTTCACTAGATTTTAGTTAGGGGTATCAGAGTAAAGGAGGCTGAATACAAATGCACGCCACACTTTCCATATATTTATTTGTAAAAAAAATTGAAAACCATTTATTATTTTCCTTCCACTTCACAATTATGTGCCACTTTGTGTTGGTCTATCATATAAAATCCCAATAAAAATACATTTAGGTTTTTGGTTGTAACATGACAAAATGTGGAAAATTTTAGGGGTATGAATACTTTTTCAAGGCACTAAAGGTTGGAGATGCTTCTGAGATCATTCAGAATTAATTGAAAGGTGTATTTGGAATGCATTTGATCTGCTTCAAGCAGGTTTTCTATAATTATATGCTCTTATCAGCATTGTAATAATAATAATTTTGACAATCCAAAATAAGCTTACTTAAAAATATCTCCTTTCATGTTGAGAGTGCTGCCTGTCTGCTGGCCATCTCTTTCCACAACTTCCTGGGTTCCCTGCATGCTTTGCAGTTTCTCTTCTGCCATTTACGTTCAGTTTCTAGGGACTACATATCCCATGGTACCTTGCCTGCAAGCTGTGATGCCTGTACTGACTCCGCCTCCTGAAACCCCTGCTTTTAGCACCTCTGTAGGTCAGAAGCAGGCTCTGTGAAATTTGTGTCACAACAGTGTCTACCCACAGGGCATAGTGAATAAGTGTCACAGTATTCAAGGGAGTAATTGTACAAGAATCTTCACAAAGTAAATTTACAAACTTCAAGATTTTTAGTCAACCCTTTTTTGATCTTGTACCTACAGCCTATAATAAGGCTTACCTGTAGGTACAGTGCATATCTCCTAAATCTGCGCAGTTTAGGAGATATTCACACTGCTTGCAACCAGTGACAGCAGCGGCGCATGCTCTCTGAAGGGATGGCACACCTGTGGTATCCATACAGAGCTCCATGCTGCGGTTCGTGACTCCCGCACGCATGTGCGTAAGTGATGTCATTGCAGCTTGGCCAATCAGACGGCCAGAAGATGCAAACACGGAAGGAAGACCGGTTGAGGATGGAAGTGCCTTCAGCGGTGACAGCGCGCCACCGGAGGGCTTTGTTTTACGGCAAGTATTTCATAAAGTGCTAGTATGCTTTGCATACTAGCGCATTATGCCATTGTCTTACAGGGTTAAAAAAAATGCGGTTTACTACCACTTTAATAGGAGTATGCTACAAATAATTGAAATGCAATGTGGGAAGATATATATGATTTTACATTTTGAACATAGATACACCTGAAGTGAACAAAAGCCTATCGACACAGACCCTTATACAAATACAGTAGACAGTTCTTTGCCAGCTGCCGTATTTATAAGGAAAGAATATTTAAGTGTTTCGGTAGTTGTAGAAAATAACTAACAATCTGCAGATTGAAGACAACTGGGGAAAGAGGGGGGATTTAGGGACTTTCAGGAAGCCATGATCTGGTAAGATCATGTATTTCCATCCCTAGCCACTAGACATCCGCGCTATGGCCGAATGACGGCCACAGCGCGGACCTACATTCCCGGGAGGCCGGCCTCCCCTGTGCACGCTCCCTGCGCGCGCCCTGCAGGGCGCGCGCCGGGCGCGGTGTGATCACCGAGTCACTGAGACTCGGCTGATCACCGATCTGAGTAAGGGGCCGGTCCCGGCCCCTTACCATGTGATCAGCTGTCAGCCAATGACAGCTGATCACATGATGTAAACAGGAAGATCGGTAATCGTTTTTTTTTTTACTCGCGCTGACAGCGCGAGTAGAGAAAAAAGCCGATCACCGGCTCAGATGCCAGGGACATCGGTCCCAAAGTGGAAGCACAAAACATTCCTCATCAGTGCCACCCAAAAGTGCCACCTAACAGTGCCACCTAACAGTGCCCACAGTGCCACCTAACAGTGCCCACAGTGCCACCTATCAATGCCAACAAGTGCCACCTATCAATGCTCACAAGTGCCACCTACCAATGCCCACCTGTAGTGCCAATCAGTGCCACCTGTCAGTGCTGCCCATCACTGCCACCCATCAGTGCCCATCACTGCCACCCATCAGTGCCCATCACTGCCACCTATCAGTGCCCATCACTGCCGCCTCATCAACGTACATCAATGAAGGAGAAAAATTACCTGTTAAAATTTTTTTATAACAAAATATAAAAAAAAAAATTTTTTTTTTTTTAAAAATTCAGGTTTTTACATTTTTTTAACAAAAAGTAAAAACCGCAGAGGTGATCAAATACCACCAAAAGAAAGCTCTATTTGTGGGAAAAAAATGATAAAAATTTCATTTGGGTACAGCGTTGTATGACCGCGCAATTGTCATTCAAAATGCGTTAGCGCTGAAAGCTAAAAATTGGTCTGGATAGGAGGGGGGTTTAAGTGCTCGGTAAGCAAGTGGCTAGGGACTTTATATGATATCATGACCTGGTAAGGACATAGATATCCATCCCATTTATAATTGAAGAAAAAAAGTATATAACCATATACCAGGGGTGTGGGACTTTGTGTGAAGCATATGACAGCCCAGAGAATAATAGGGTGAATATGAAGGAATTTTATTACACATTGCATTATACATACATATTCAAAGTAGCAAAGGTAATTTAACATACCGTATATACTCGAGTATAAGTCGTTCCGAGTATAAGTCGAGGCCCTAATTTACCACAAAAAAATGGGAAAAACTTATTGACCCGAGTATAAGACGAGGGTGAGAAATGCACAGCTACTGTAAGTGGAAAAGAGGGTCAATAATGCCCATTTGCAGCATCACTGTGCCCATTTGCATGCCTCACTGTGCCCATTTGCAGCCATAGGTCCCCTGAACTTCAAACTCGGTAGTTAAGGGTTCCTAGATGCCCCCTAGCTGCAGCCAAAATTTGGGGTCTCTGAACCCAAAGGGTCCCGAAATGACATTGCTGCAGATAGACACTGTTGACTGAATTTGGGGCCCCGTATCTCGGGGCCACATAGTGCTAAGAACCCCAAATGTGGTGTGCAAACCCAGTGGAACTAGCACCATAAAATTTCCAAAGCTGGGGTTTCTAGCACCAAGTGGCCACGTGATACAGGGCCCCAAAAATCAGTTCAGAAAATGTCAAGCACTTTTTTGCAGCAGAGAATGACATTTTCCGAACCAGTTTTGGGGCCCTGTATCTCAGGGCCACTTAGTGCTAGGAACCCAAGCTTTGGAAATGTTATGGTACTAGTTCCACTGGGTTTGCACACCACATTTGGGGTTCTTAGCACTAAGTGGCCCTGAGATATGGGGCCCCAAAGTCGGTTCAGAAAATATCAAGCACTTTTCTGCAGCAGAGAATGACATTTTCCGAACCGACTTTGGGGCCCCGTATGTCGGGGCCACTTAGGGCTAGGAACTTCAGCTTTGGATATGTTGTGGTACTAGGTCCACTGGGTTTGCATACCAAATTTGGGGTTTCTAGCATCAAGTGGCCCTGAGATACGGGGCCCCAAAATCGGTTCGGAAAATGAAATTTTTTGCTGCAGAAAAGTGCTTGACTCCAGTATAAGTCGAGGGGGGCACTTTCAGCACAAAAAAATGTGCTGAAAAATTCGACTTATACTCGAGTATATACGGTACATAGGTAATAAGACTATTGAGCACAGTTTATAGTATATATGCTGGTAACAGTGAAAGTATGCATGAATCACAATAATGACTCTAAATTGATAATAAAATGATCATATCATATGGTAAAAATATTTGGTAGAAATATTTAAAATTCCCAGGTTCACCACAGAATAAAGGTGTATGCTATTAATTAGAAAGGATATAGCCTGCAGGACCTATGGCCTCACTGGCCTGTAAGAGTACAGAACACATAATGACTTGAAGTTCTTATGACACTAGTGGAAACACGGCAAATCAAGAGCTCTACGCGTTTTGTGGCTTAAGTCACTCGTCAGGAGCAGGCACGTGTAGTTTCTATAAAGTTGAAAAAATTGAAAAAATGAAAAACCAATAAAAATACAAGAACAAGGTTAGGGGTAAAGTATGGAACCACCGTAACCAAGGCTTACTTACTCGGTTTGGGCATGTTGAAGGTGCAATGGCAAGGCCCCACAGACAGTCCGGGAAACAACTCCACACCGGGAGTTGCAGATTGCAGATTACCCTCTGTTTCAATCTGCAGATTGAAACAGAGGGTAATTTTAACACTAGATTACAAAATATGTTGTGTAGCATATACTTTATATCAATTAAATGTAATAAAATAGATATAATAAGGCACACTGAAGGTCATAAACGGACGTTTTTGGGAGTTTGGGCGGTTTTTTTTTAACAACCCATAAACTCCCCTCTAAGTTATCCTATTCATCCATGAACACATGGACGTTTTTGGATGTTTATCAGCAGTGGGAGTTTAAGGGCTGTTTTCTGATCGCCATAAAATCGCGTTCAGGAGTCGTTTTTCTGACCACGAAAAAAGCCAAACGCTGATAAACGTCAATAAACACTCAAAAATGTGGCTCACCAGCGTTTTTTAACATTTTTGATCCACTGAAATAAAAAAATGCTAAAAAAATGTTAACACAGAAAAACGCTAGTAAATGCTGTTTTCAAAAACGTTGAAAGACTCACTGCAAAGCTACTGGCGTTTTTATAACGTTATTTTAACGTCCAGTGTGCATGGAGCCTAAAAGTGGAGTTGACCTTTAACAAATTGTTTGACTTCCTTGCGTAATTGCATGCTGATTATTTTTATATAGAAAAATATAATACCTTTTGCAAACTATTAAAGTGGAAGTAAGCTTCCATCTCTTGCTTTTACCTATAGGTACACCTATAATAAGGCTTACCTATAGATAGTGTAAATATCTCCTAAACCTGCGCCTTTTAGGAGATATTTAGTGTACATGCAGCCAGTGACATCACTGGCGCATGCGTCCCATTTCTTCAAAACCGTGCCCTGAACGGCGGCTCCTGCATGCATGACATCATCACAGCTTTGGCCCGTCACAGAACCGGAGTCCACAAACCCGGAAGCAAGATGGGTGAAGATGAGAGTGCCTGCAGTGCTGACATCTCAGTGCTGGAAGAGCTTTGTTTTAAGATAATTTAACATAATGTGCTAGTATGCGATGAATACTAGCACATTATGCCTTTAACTTGGTACAAAATAAATAAATAAAAAATGTCCAGTGGTTTACAACTGCTTAAACAAAATAAAAAAACAAACAAACAACCAACCTTTACTTCTCGTTGCAATAGCATTTCCAGCATGCTGGAAATAATTTCCATGCAGAATACAGACTTTCAATACAGGTGATACTCGAAAAATTAGAATATCGTGCAAAAGTTCATTTATTTCACTAATGCAACTTAAAAAGTGAAACGAATATATGACATTGACTCATTACATGCAAAGCAAGATAGTTCAAGCCGTGATTTGTCATAATTGTGATGATTATGGCTTACAGCTCATGAAAACCCCAAATCCACAATCTCAGAAAGGGTGCTTCAATAGCAGCCTTTAGCTCTTCTGTATTGTTCGGTCTCATATCTCTCATCTTTCTCTTGGCAATGCCCCATAGATTCTCTATGGGGTTCAGGTTCGGGCGAGTTTGCTGGCCAATCAAGCACAGTAATCCCACGGTCATTGAACTAGGTTTTGGTGCTTTTGGTAGTGTGGGCAGGTGCCAAGTCCTGCTGGAAAATGAAGTCAGCATCCCCATAGAGCTTGTCTGTGGAAGGAAGCATGAAGTGCTCCAAAATCTCCTGGTAGAGGGCTGCGTTGACTCTGGACTTAATGAAGCACAGTGGACCAACATCAGCAGTTGACATGGCTCCCCAAATCAACACAGACTGTGGAAACTTCACACTGGACTTCAAGCATCTTGCAGTGTGTGCCTCTCCATTCTTCCTCCATACTCTGGGTCCTTGGTTTCCAAATGAGATGCAAAATTTGCTCTCATCAGAAGACTTTGGACCACTGAACAACAGGCCAGGTCTGTTTTTCTTTAGCCCAGGTAAGACGCTTCTGACGTTGTTTGTTGTTCAGGAGTGGCTTGACAAGAGGAATATGACATTTGAAGCCAGGATCCGTCTGTATGTGGTGGCTCTTGATGCACTGACTCCAGCCTCAGTCCACTCCTTGTGAAAGTCACAACACTTTTGAATGGCCTTTTCCTGACAATCCTCTCCAGGCTGCGGTCATCCCTGCTGTTTGTGCCCCTTTTTCTTCCACACATTTCCCTTCCACATAACTTTCTATTAATGTGCTTTGATACAGCACTTTGGGAACATTCAAATTCTTTTGCAATTACATTTTGAGGCTTTCCCTCCTTATGGAGGGTGTCAATGATGGTTTTCTGCACAACTGTCAGGTCAGCAGTCTTTCCCACTGGGCCGATCCTGGACGAGTGCGCGGGGTGCTCTGCACCCGGGCGCCACAGAAGGGGGGGCGCTGAAGTGTCAGAGTGCTAGCCTCCCTCCTCCTCTCCTTGTTCTATGAAGTAGCGTCACTATGGGAAAGGCGGCCGCGGTGCAGTGAACACAAGTGGCCATGCTGTGACAAGGGGGAGGCTAGCTGCGGTATGTCAGTGTATCTCCCCCGCTCGCCCCCCCTTCTGCTGTCAGCAGAGCACGGCTCTCATCTTGTTATCTGCTCAGTTTGGTGCCCGATTTTCTTCGGTCCCCATTGGCCACAGTGGAGAGCCAATCAGAAGATGCTAGCAGTGCATCATGGGACATGAAGTCCTGGAAGATCTGCAAAGAAATCTGTAAAGTGTAAAGGAACTACGGAAGGCTTCCTCTGCCCTGTGCCCAGTGATTGCAGGTATGTGCAGGGGGAGGGGTGGGTGAGTGAGCCTGTTACTTTATCAGTTGCCAGCAGCAGGACAGAATGTCTGTGTACACTGCAGGCTGCTCAAAAGAACAGCCCGGGAATGAAGGGGGGGGGGAGAGTGAACGTACCTGAGCTCCTCACTGACTTCCCCCTGACTTGGCCACCCTTACCATTAATGTAGAAGGCTGTAAGGGGTGAGCAGTAGGCTGACGCATAAGCAAGTCAGTCAGCTTGTCCACCTGACACTCCCCCCTTACAGACAGTGGGGTGTAAGAAGTAAGTCACACACAGTATGCTATACCATCTCTGAAGACTTGAGGGAGAGCCAGGAGTAGAGAAAATTCTCTATTGGGGTAATTTAAGGGGATAGTCTGTACTGGGAATGGGGAGGGGGCAATATTTTTTGTACACTGGCCAGTGTGTTACCTCTGTGCCATGTGCATGGCACACTCCTGAGCACTGTCTGAAACACATACTTGAACCCTCTACTTTATGCATTCCTCAGCCCAGCAAAACAATCAAACCTCAGCCCAACACCCGTACAATACGCATTCCTGAACCCTCCACTCTGTGCACTATGGGGGGTGAGTACCTGCACCTATTCTCTGAGAAGAAAAAAAGTCCTGAGTTATGTTTGAAGTCTCTGACCATCTCTTGTATCATTTATGCAGTCTCTGACCATCTCCTGTATCATGTCTGCAGTCTCTGACCATCTCCTGTACTATGTATGCAGTCTCTGACCATCTCCTGTACTATGTCTGCAGTCTCTGACCATCTTCTGTAGTATGTCCGCAGTCTCTGATCATCTCTTGTATCATGTCTGCAGTCTCTGACCATCTCCTGTACTATGTCTGCAGTCTCTGATCATCTCTTGTATCATGTCTGCAGTCTCTGACCATCTCCTGTACTATGTCTGCAGTCTCTGACCATTTCTTGTATCATGTCTGCAGTCTCTGACCATCTCTTTTATCATGTCTGCAGTCTCTGACCATTTCTTGTATCATGTCTGCAGTCTCTGACCGTCTCCTGTACTATGTCTGTGGTATGTCTAGGGGCTCTTTCTACTAGACTTTCTAACAGAAGCCCTCTCTGTGTCCATCAGAGAGACCCCCTCTCCAGGTCCCATTAATGTACTCTCTTCCTGTAATTTGTTTATTGTTAAGAGATCACGGGAGGATCCCAGGGTAACGAAAACTCCTTAGGTGAGCATCTCTGTGTTTGAGTTGTTGACATAGAAACATTTGTAACAGGGTGGAGTTAGTAAGATGACCACGCCCATGTAAGGGTGCCAGAAATATTTCTGCACCCAGGTGACGGTGACCCTAGAATTGGCCCTGCTTTCCCATGATTGTGATTCCTACTGAACCAGACTGAGAGAACATTTAAACGCTCAGGAACCCTTTACATGTGTTATGGCTTAATTAGCTGATTAGAATGGGACACTTTGAGCCTAGAATATTGCACCTTTTCACAATATTCTAATTTTCTGAGATTGTGGATTTGGGGTTTTCATGAGATGTAAGCCATAATCATCACAATTATGACAAATCACGGCTTGAACTATCTTGCTTTGCATGTAATTAGTCTATCTCATATATTAGCTTCACCTTTTAAGTTGCATTAGTGAAAAAAAATAATTTTTGCACGATATTCAAATTTTTCGAGTATCACCTGTATATGGGAGCATTTGAATTCTGAATACTACAACATGTGAACTTAAGACCCCTTTCACACTGAAGATTTTTTCAAGCGCTTTTGCATAAAAAAAAAGCGCCTGAAAAGCTCACGAAAACTGCATCCTAATAAAAATCAATGGATGCTTTCACACTGGGGCGGTGCGCTGGCAGGGAGGTAAAAAACTCCTGCAAGCAGCATCTTTGGAGAACTAAAATAAAGTGTCTCAAAAGTGCTCCTCTCAATTGAAATGAATGGGAAGCACCTGAAAAGCTGGTAGCCATGGTAGCCAATCAGCTTCTAACTTCAGCTTCCATTTAAGTGATATTAAAGACTTTTTAAAAAAATAAACATTATACTTACCTGCTCTGTGCAGTGGTTTTTGGGTCCCCGCTGGCGTTCCTGGTCCCTTTCTCCTGCTTATTGCCCCCACAGCAAGCAGCTTGCTGTGAGGGTACCCAAGCAGGCTTGCTCCTGAGCCCCTGCTCTGCGTGTCCATTCACGAACAGAGCCGTGGCTCGGCTCCACCACTCTCTCTCCTCATTGGCTCACTGGCTGTGATTGACAGCAGCTGGAGCCAACAACTCTTGCTGCTGCCTCAGCCAATGAGGAGGGAGAGTCCCGGACAGCCGAGTCTCTCATGCACATCATTGGATCGAGATGGGGCTCAGGAGAGTATTAGGGAGGGCTGCGGGAGCTGGCGCACAGAGATGGTTTTTTAACTTCATACATAGAATGCTATAAAACCATTCTATGCATTAAGATAAAAAAAATCAGTGTGCAGTAGCCCCCCTCAGCCCCCCTAATTAGGGTTGCCACATCATCCCTTTAATCCAGGACACATATTAATTACACAGGTTCTGATGCTGATTTAATGCAGATAAGGCACCAAGTAAGTTTAATTACCACCTTAATCAGCCACAGAACCCGTGTAATTAATGTGTGTCCTGGATTAAAAGGATGATGTGGTAACCCTACCCCCAATACTTACCTGAGCCCCATCTCGATCCAATGATGTGCATTATAGAATCGGCTGTGCGGGACTCTCCCTCCTGATTGGCTGAGACACACAGCTGGCACCATTGGCTCCTGCTGCTGTCAATTAAAGTCAGTGAGCTAATGAGGAGAGAGGGGGCGGGGCCAAGCTGCAGCACTGTGTCTGAATGGACACACAGAGCAGCGACTTGGCTCGGGTGCCCCCATAGCAAGCTGCTTGCTGTGGGGGCACTTGGCAGGAGGGAGGGACCAGGAGCTCCAGCCAGGGCCCGAGAAGAGGAGGATCTGGGCTGCTCTGTGCAAAACCATTGCAACAGAGCAGGTAAGTATAACATGTTTTCTATTTTTAAACAAAAAAAAAACAAAACTTTAATATCACTTTAAGCTTTGGCAATAAGACCTGGGAGCTGGTTTCTTTGCAAAGCTGCACCAGATTTTGCATGCTCCAGTTTTAGTAAATAACCCCCTTCTATGTCAATATTTCATTTAAAGTTTTTCTCAACAATAAACGTGAATTAAAACAAACGTATAAGGTTGTCTTTCATTTACGCATTACGTGTAAACAAATAAAGCACACAGGCCTTAATCCACAAAATGCTAAAGCACATTTATTATTCCCATACCTGTGTAACCTAAATAAAATCATATAGCCAGAGAGCACTATCCAAAAAGATTCCATCCATGGGAGGGACCATTCAGAGCCTGGCCTCAGATTCCCATACAGGGAGAGGCTTTTACAGCATTCCTCCAGAAACAAAGGCACAACTAACGGTTAACCCTTTCCTGCAGATGTTCAGTCTCTCTAGGGACTTGTGATATTACTATGGATAGAATACAGTACTGTTGTTTCCATTTTAAATGAGACAATCATTTTCTAGGCACCTGCAATGAAATGTTATGGCTGCTCCCAGAACAAGTAGGAAGAAAAACGCTTTACAAGATGTCACTTTGGAATTAAATGGCATTACTTATATTTATAAAGGCAATAATCAGGTATTTGCCTCGTATATGTATACTGCAAAGCTCGCCCAGTAAGAATGGCATTACTTATAGGCAGTAATCAGTATTTGCTTTGTATATGTATACTACAAAGCTCTCCCCGTAAGAATGGCATTACTTATAGGCAATAATCGGGTATTTGCTTCGTATATGTATACTACAAAGCTCGCCCAGTAAGAATGGCATTACTTATAGGCAATAATCGGGTATTTGCTTCGTATATGTATACTACAAAGCTCGCCCAGTAAGAATGGCATTATTTATAGGCAATAATTGGGTATTTGCTTCGTATATGTATACCGCAAAGCTCTCCCCGTAAGAATGGCATTACTTATAGGCAATAATCTGGTATTTGCTTTGTATATGTATACTACAAAGCTCGCCCAGTAAGAATGGCATTACTTATAGGCAATAATCGGGTATTTGCTTTGTATATGTATACTACAAAGCTCGCCCAGTAAGCATGGCATTACTCATAGGTAATAATCAGGTATTTGCTTTGTATATGTATACTACAAAGCTCGCCCAGTAAGACAAAATCTAATAATTGTGTTATCATGGCTTGATCATTTGAAGTCTACAGTTATCTATACATGCTGCACAACATTTTGTGTCTTTGTTATGTAAAGCATAGTGTACATAGCACACATATTTCATGTCTATGTATGCCGACTCAGAACAATGAAAACAGCCTGTACAGTGTGTGTGTGGTTCGCGCACTTCTGTAGCTTGCAACTACTGGTCCCTGTGCCTACTATTCCACCTCTGTTTCCTTTGTTAAAAGCAAATCTCCTCTTTCCATTGGTGGTGCCAGCTTTGTGGCTCCTGGCATCTTGCACACATGGATCTCTCTCTCTATAGCATCTTCCTTTACCTTATATAGCAGAGAGCAGATGCATTTCTCACTTCTAATATTAATAGCCAGGAGGAGCTCAGGGGAGCTGCCAAAAATAGCAGGGAGGAGAGCGACAGAGGAGGAGATAGGAGGCTAGGGGGAGGTGAAGGGGTGAGACAGACACCAGCAGTTACTTTGGGTACAAGAGAGGACACTTGTAACTTGGCTTGGGCTTTGGATACCTGCAATGAGAAACATTACCAGCAGGAGGTAAGTGACTATAAAATATATAGTACAAATTGCACCTAAAATTAATAGCAAGTATAGGTACTCTTAGGGGACCCGGTTTACATGGTAGATCACCTGCATATTGAAATTCAAGGCACAGCAGCAACAGACACTCAGCTTTCATCAGTCATTAGCATTTAAAAAATGATCACTGAAAATCTTTGTAATGCTTACTTTAAAATAAGCAAAATACATTAGTTCTGTGATAGTTGGACAGCTGCAGAAAGTTTCTAAATACTTCTAAAATTACATTTCAAATATTCTGTATGACAAATGGATGTTTAAGTTCCGCAGCCGAGCAATGCAAACTTCTACACGGATGCATCCGATTAATTTTAGGTAAAAGCGCTGTCTTTGCGTGAAATATATAGAATGAATAAGTACAAGCTCAAACTGGTGTATTACAAGAAACAGGCCTAAGTGCAATTCAGCACTTTTACATTAAAAAAAAAGTCTTATCTGTAGCAAACCTTTCTTCAGTTAACTATGTTCGGTATTTGTGTGGCATATGTGATAAAGTCACCCGCACAGCTGTCCTGTATGAAAGCAGCACAAGTGTAATGTGTAGGAGGGGCCGATCTAGGCCTAGAGTTACACTGATACCCCAATGCCTGGCCTTTTAAGGAAGGATCAGGCCACCGGATTACAGACTTTACATTAGGTACCCTTCTCATTGCTACTGCATCACAAAGAAAAGTTCAATTAGGTTGAAACATTTTTGTGCATGATGATTGATGCAATGTTACACTTATATTTTGGTGCTACTATACTGTCATAACGTTCTATGTTCCTTTATAAGGAAACGGAGCGCATGATGTGCTAGAAACATTTAAATACCAAGAACTCGTAATGCTCGCCAGTTTTGGATGACTGTGGGCTATGTACAATCAACTGAGACGTTCTTATTTTCATCTCTGCACTCGCAGGTTATTTACAAGGGTTTTAAACAACACACAGAGCATGTAGCCTGATACATCTATTATGCCGCGTACACACGAGCGCACTTCTCGTCGGACTGAACTCCGAAGGACTTTTCGACGGAGTTCCGACTTGCCTACACACGATCCCACTAAAGTCGAAACGTTTAGAACGTGATGATGTACGACCAGACTAGAAAAGGAAGTTCAATAGCCAGTAGCCAATAGCTGCCCTTGCGTCGTTTTCGGTCCGTCGGACTAGCATACAGAAGAACGTTTTTTTTCGATAGGAATCGAGTCCGTCGGAAAAGATTTGAAACTTGTTCTATTTCTAAGGTCCGTCAGATTTTTCGCCAGAAAAGGTCCGATGAAGCCCACACACGATTGGAATGTCCGATGGATTTGTTCCGTCGGACCTTTTCTGCCGGAAAGTCCGGTCGTGTGTATGCGGCATTACTGGCCAACAGGTAGCTCGCATGTTAGGGATTCAGAGATGCTGCCATGAGTGCCCACATATGGTGTAATTATCAGTGTTTGTACTCTTATAGCCAGGTCGGGAATACATTGGCAGTAATATGATCCCAAATATTTAGAATGGTAGATGTGCATTTACTGTGTTTGACAAAGTAAGCATTTATTGTTGTTCCACACGCAATGCTGTACGCTCAAAGTACACTAAATTGTCTAAAGTATTGGGACACTGCCTTTTCACGCACATGAACTTTAATGGCATCCCAGTCTTAGTCTGTAGGATTCAATATTGAGTTGGCCCACCCTTTGCAGCTATAACTCTTCTGGGAAGGCTGTCCACAAGGTTTAGGAGTGTGTCTATGGGAATGTTTGACCATTCTTACAGAAGCACATTTGTGAGGTCCAGGACTGATGTTGGAGGAGAAGGCCTGGCTCACAGTCTCCCCTCTAATTCATCCCAAAGGTGTTCTATTGGGTTGAGGTCAGGACTCTGTGCAGGCCAGTCAAGTTCCTTCACCCCAAACTCGCTCCTCCATGTCTTTATGGACCTTGCTTTGTGCATTGGTGCACAGTCATGTTGTAACAGGAAGGGGTCATCCCCAAACTGTTCCCACAAAGTTGGGAGCATGAAATTGTCCAAAATGTCTTGGCATGCTGACGCCTTAAGAGTTCCCTTTACTGGAACTAAAGGAGCTTAGCCCAACCCCTGAAAAACAACCCCACACCAAAATCCCCCCTCCACCAAATGATTTGCACCAGTGCACAAAGCAAGTTCCATAAAGACGTGGATGAGCGAGTTTGGGGTGGAGGAACTTGACTGGCCTGCACAGTCCTGACCTCAACCCGATAGAATACCTTTGGGAGGAATTAAAGCCGAGACTGTGAGCCAGGCCTTCTAGTCCATATCAGTGCCTGACCTCACAAATGCTCTTCTGGAGGAATGGTCAAACATTCCCATAGACACACTCCTAAACCTTGTGGACAGCCTTCCCAGAAGAGTTGAAGCTGTTATAGCTGCAAAGGATGGGCCAGGTCAATATTGAACCCTACGGAATAAGACTGGGATGCCTTTAAAAAGTTAAAGTGCATGTAAAGGCAGGTCTCCCAATACTTTTGACAATATAGTGTATGTTGTGAAAGAAGCACATTCATTGAAGCTGTGCCCAAAAAAGGCAAACAGAGGGCAAATACTAGTCACCCGTATAGTCTGTGGTCTCCTGCATGATCCTGATGATCTTTTTCCCATTACTGACTTATCATACCTTGTTCTACACTATGTTTCTGTGCGGGGGTGGCCATATTGGTAAAGGAACAGGTCTTTTTCTTTTTCTGATGCCAGAACCGTTTGCCTGATGGCTGATGATCTTCTTATGGTTGGGGGGTATATTAGAGGAGAGCAGGTCAGCTTCACAAAGCACAGATACACAGAATAAATGAAAGAAGAAGCGGGAAGATATACTGTATGTACTACAGGTTCCTCTTCTTCAGCAATGAGCATAGTAAAGACATTACCAGATCTCGCTCCAAATCCCGTGGGACTGGCAATCAGAAGCAGCAGTGTCCTAGATCTCACACTGCAGATATACATCCAAGAGGCTATAGGTATAGGAGTGCCTAGGGACCTTCCAATACAACAATTGCATTACTGTTTTTCAGGAGGAATCCAAGGGGAAAAGATATAGTTTTCAAAATACTGCTTAGGCATAATTAACATTTCTAAATGTTCCCTATAGCATTGCAAATCTTTACCTTTTGAGTTCAGTGGTACTTTAACCGCTTCAGCCCCCTTCCTGACCAGAGCACTTTTTGCGATTCCGCACTCCGTCTCTTTAACTGACAATTGCGCGGTCGTGCAACGTTGCACCCAAACAAAATTGACGTCCTTTTTTTCCCACAAATAGAGCTTTCTTTTGGTGGTATTTGATCACCTCTGCGGTTTTATTTTTTTCGCTATAAACAAAAAAAAGAGCGACAATTTTGAAAAAAAAAAAACACAATATTTTGCTATAATAAATATCCCCATTTTTTTAAAAAAAAAGCTAATTTTTTCTCAGTTTAGGCCGAAATGTAATCTTCTACATGTTTTTGGTAAAAAAAAAAATCACAAAAAGCGTATATTGATTGGTTTGCGCAAAAGTTATAGCGTCTACAAAATAGGGGATATTTTTATAGCATTTATTATTTTTTTTTTTTTTTTTACTGGTAGCAGCGGCGATCTGCGATTTTTATCGTGACTGTGACATTATGGCGGACACATCGGACAATTTTGACACATTTTTGGGACACAGCAATCAGTGCTATAAAAATGCATTGATTACTGTAAAAATGTCACTGGCAGTGAAGGGGTTAACACTGGGGGCGATCAAGGGGTTAATTGTGTTCCCTAGTGTGTGTTCTAACTGAAGGGGGAGGGGACTGACTAGGGGAGATGACAGATCTCTGTTCATACTTAGTATGAACAGACAATCTGTCACTTCTCCCCTCAGAGAACCAGAAACTGTTTACACACACAGATCCCGGTTCTCACCGTGTTACGAGCGATCGCAGGAGCCCGGTGGTCACCGAGACCGCTGGGCACTCGCATCGGCTCCGGGGGCGAGCAGCGGGCACGCGCCCCTAGTGGCCACCTTAGGAACCAACATAACGGCGATTCACCTGCCTGTGCCATTCTGCCGCAGTACAACTGTGACGGCTGGTTGGCAAGCAGTTAATGCTCTGAATATGCCCAGGCACTTACAGTATTTACATACAAGTGTATTTGTACTTAAAGCCAGTTCAGTTTACAATAGTGTCGGGGAGATTTAACATTTTTGTTGGGTTTTAATTTCTGATTGTGTTCCCATTAGGGATACATCCCCTCACTTTCTGTTCCTGTGACACAATGACAAGATATAAGGGCATTAACTTTTTGCAGTTTCTGTACAGCAGAGCTCAGACTGGGGGAGGGGATACGCAGCACAAGGAGCCAAATAGTTGGTCATTAGCACATGAAGAAAGTTTATAGGAGGAGAGTGCAGAGTGACATTGTGATGAGCTCAGTAACCTGCTGCCTCTCCTTTAACTAATTAGTCACACAATTGGGGGGGGGGACAAGAAGGAGATCTGTAAGTGTTACTGAACTAGAGCATGGAAAAATCATGTCTTTTTTCCCTGCCAGAAAGGGCTGTGTGGATGGGAAGAGCTGTATAAATCTCAGGACAGGGGACAGCAATGCATATGCTATACAGTGATGCCTCGGTATGCAAGCGTTTTGCAAGACGAGCTTATGTTCTTTAAAAATTCTGACTTGATTTGCGAGCGCTGTCTCGCAAAACGAGCAGGACTCAAGCCGCTGGCGTATGTATTACCGTATGTGGCCAGAGGTCCGGGGGCGCTGGAGAACTCAAGAGACGCTTGGGGACACTCCAAGCGGGTGTAACGTGCGTCTGAGCACCCGAAGGTGTGAACAGTTCCAGAGTGTCTCCGAGCGTCTCCAGCGCCCCCCGCACCTCTGGCCACATACAGTACTGCATACACTAGCAGTGGTTGTAGAACGAATCATCTGAGTTTCCATTACTTCTTATGGGGAAACTTGCTTTGATATACAAAGCATGCTTCTGGAAAGAATTATGCTTGTAATCTAAGGTATTACATTACTTTGGCAGGTAAAACTGCTCCCTTATTTGTATTATATCTTTAAATGGTTAGTTCAACTTTTCAGAAAAAATGAAACGGTGAACTAACACTGTACACCAGAGGCATAACTAAGACCTTCAGGGTCCAGGTGCAAGAAACCATTAGGGGCAGCCCTGTCCTTCCCTCTGGGCCTGGGGCTCTTCCCACTGATCCCAGGACCCTTCATTATGGTCCTGCAGCAGGACCCTTTCACATGTTCTGAAGTAGGCCCCCCTATGGTGCCAGAATGCCAGTCCCCGGTCATAAGTGCAACCTTTGCGACCCAGGTAGATTTGCCACTAGTGTTGGTAGTTTTTTTTATTCTATTTTTTATCATTTTATTTAATTTTTTTACAATTTTATATTATATTATTTTTCAGTTTTTTTAGGAGCCCGGTTGAGGGGGGGCTTTGGTGAAATATCAGGAGTCTAAACAGACCACCTTTGAGACAGAAAGGAGAATGAGGACACAGCCCTCAGCTGCACAGAATAAATGGACAGGAATAGCTCTGTACAGAGCTTCCTGTTCATCCACAAAACCACAGCATGGTAAAAACACAGTTTACTATTGCAAAAAGAATGCCGGTGTTCTGCCGAGAAAGTTCCCCTCGGCGAATAAGGACCCCCCTTTACTGGGCAAGCGCAGCGCTTGTGCAGTACGAGCTGGTGGAAATAGCCAAAGCCGAATAGTTGTACACGGCGCCTGTAAAAGGGCCCCTCGCCACGATTTGGGCAAAACGCTAACATGTTTCAGCAAAAGTCTTCCTCATAGCAAGTTTACTATGCCTCAGTTATAAATGGACAGAGTCCATTCAAAAAAGCATCTCCATCCTGACACACCCCCTGCAGCAACCAGTGGGAGATGGGAGGGGGAAATCCAGCAGTGTTGCAGGGGGGTTGGGTCAAGAGAGTACACAGGAGCCAGGGGGCAGAAAAACCTGGATAGGAGGGGCGGCATAGAAGAACCGATCCCCTCTATTTTCCTCCTGGAACCACTGAATGTCTGCGGGAGGGAGAGGAGGCGAAGCTGGCTTTCAGCCGCTGCAGGAGGAAATTAGAGGGGATCAGTTCCTTTATATGCCAGTCCCACCACCCCTTCTATCCAGGTGTACAGGGGAGTCAATGCCCACGCAGCCAGTGTAGTGGCCTGGGGATTTGAAATCCCAGGGCTGGCGCAAGGATTTTTTACACCCTAGGCGAAACCTAATTTTGCCTCCCCCATTGGCTCAGCCCCTGCCGCCACCCCCTTTGCCCTGCCCATGTATAGCCCACCTTTTTAATGACTGCTCAAAAACAAAGTTGCTGCTTTCTTCACAAACCAGACTACAGCTCTTCTCCACAAATCAAACTTCTCCTGTTCTCCTGTACCCTGCAATCCCTGCTCCCAGCACCCTGCCATTCCTGCCACACCAGCACCCTGCCATCCCTGATCCCAGCACCCTGCCATCCGTGCTCCCAGCCACACCTGCACCCTGCAATCCCTGCTCCCAGCACGCTGCCATTCCTGCCACACCAGCACCCTGATCCCAGCACCCTGCTATCCCTGCCACACCAGCACCCTGCTATCCCTGCCACACCAGCACCCTGCCACACCTGCTCCCAGCACCCTGCCATCCCTGCTCTCAGAACCCTGCCATCCCTGCTCCCAGCCACACCTGCACCCTGCAATCCCCACTCTCAGCACGCTGCCATTCCTGCCACACCAGCAACCTACAATCCCTGCTACACCAGCACCCTGAAATCCCTGCTCCCAGCACCCTGCCACAGCAGCACCCTGCAATCCCAGCACCCTGCCATTCCTGCCACACCAGCACCCTGTCATCCCTGCTCCTAGTGCCATACAAACCCTGCTGCTAACAATCCCCGCTTCCAGCACCCCGCTATCCCTTAGCCCAGCCTGTCACCCCAGCACCCTGCCGCCTCTGCCCCCCCCAGCAAACTTTGGTCAGGATGTTAAGAAGTGGGCGGTCCCCGATCCCGCATACAGCAGAGCAGGAGGAATTATCACTGATCTCCCCTCTCCAGCCTCCCTCCACCTCTTCCCAGGCTGGCTGAGTCAGACACAATAGGAAGAAAAGAACGGCTGCACACCACAGGAACATTCCAACGATTTTATTTAAAAAAATAGCAATAAACAGCCAGCAAAGACAGAGTGCCGGAACCCAGGAGGGGCGAACCCTGGTTGATAGAAGGAAATCGTTGGTGGGGCGGGAGAGGAGACACAGACATGGCCAAATAGTGGTACCTCACACTGTGCGGCCCGGATCCCCCAACTGATGTGTGCTTTAGGCCGGCACCTACCTTGCCTATAGGTAGCGCTGGCCCTGTTAAATCCGCATTTTTTTTCTCCTCCTTTTTTCTGCAGCACTTCCGGGACAGATCAGTCCAATGCTCTGTGCTGATGCTGACTAATCAAAATCGCTCTGATCCATCCCAGAAACCATGCAGAAAAAGAGAAAGAAAAGTGGGGCTTTCAAATCCCCAGACCGCTTGCTTGGGCACAGACAGCTCATCACCCATCGAAGTAAGTAAAGCGGGGGCAAGGTAGGGTATTAGTTCACCTATTTTTTTTTCTGAAAATGGTTAACTTACACTCTAAAGCAGAATTAACGTATTTTTTTTTTTTTGGAAGTCAGGGCCTATTCACACTAGGAATTACATGTGAATCACACAGGATTATACTGCGTGTTTCTGTGCAATTCGCATGCAGTTCTTTGCAGTGCAATTTCAGCCTATTCATTTTGAATGGGCTGAAATTGCGCCGCGTCATACCAAAAGTAGTGCATGCACTACTTTTAGATATGAAGTGCAGCCAGATCGCATGGGACAAATGCACTGCATTTGCGACTTGCATTTGAGGTGTTGTTAACTTTGCACTGACACCTGCTGTAGATTACAAGGGCAGTGAGATTTGAATTCAGTGCGGGAAACCAGAATGCAGTTTCCCACACGGAATTCTAGTGTGAACTGGCCCTACTGAAGTTTAACTAAAAAAAAAGTTTTCTTTAACTAAACTTTAGCTTGAAAAATAGTGAATGCCCAGCTATGTCTTGAGACTTTTACAGGTCTCCAGCTGACAGCAGGCATAGCAGAAGGTCTTGGCATTTCCCATGTCCTCTTGGATATAACACTTTTGGCTGCACAGTGCCGAGGTCATGGGCCTTCCACGCCTCCCTTATAGTATGCGATTATGCATCTTTATTTGCATAAGGGGCAGAGACCATCACTGCACAAAACAATATAACTCTCCCAATGCCTATCCTGTGTTCTAACCTTCCAATTGATTGACAGACTAATAAAAGAACAGAAGAGAGGGAGGATTAACCTGACTATACACTAATGGATTTTTGAACAAAAGTTTGTATGAATATTTCTACAAATATTCATACGGAAATTCTCTGTACATTCGATTACTAAAAGCAGCGTTCCACCCAAAAATGGAACTTCTGCTTTAAGTGTTGGTGACCCCCTGACATGCCACATTTTTTTGTGGTGGGGAGCGGGTACCCTGTTTTTGGAGGCACCCAGCTCCCACTTCCTCCCCTGGCGCTAGAAGGAAGATCACCTCTCCCCCCTCCCTCCCTGCAATCTTCTGGGACACGTCACAGGTCCCAGAAGATCACCTCTCCTCCCCCCCTCCCTCCCTCCCTCCCTGCAATCTTCTGGGACACGTCACAGGTCCCAGAAGATCACCTCTCCTCCCCCCCTCCCTCCCTGCAATCTTCTGGGACACGTCACAGGTCCCAGAAGATCACCTCTCCCCCCTCCCTCCCTGCAATCTTCTGGGACACGTCACAGGTCCCAGAAGATCGCCTGGCCCCTGGCCACTTTTTTGTAGCTGCTGACTTTTAAATAGGTGGAACTCCGCTTAAGCCTAGGTTCACATTGGAGCAATTTGTCATGCAATTTGGGAGATCAAATCGCATGACAAGTCGCAACCTATTGAAGGCAATGGCACTGTTCCAATCGGTGTGACACCGATTTTGTGGCGCCGCACTGATTTGCTAAAGTAGTTCTGGCATTACTTTTGCCGATTTCAGGTGCGACTTCAATAGACATCTGTACATGAAGCCACACAGATGTCTATTAAGTAGCACCTGAAATTGCATTGACCTTGCTACTTTGAAATCACGCTACTTCACTTGAAGTAGCGCAATTTCAAAGTAGCATCAGTGTGAATCAGGGCTTGAGGAATGATATTCAAAAGTATTTGAAAATTTTGTTTGCTTTGGAATGAATGTAGTTCATCAGCTTTAGAAATTTGTTCAAGAAATATTTTCCTTTCTGCTCCTTTGAAATTTCTCATCACTACGGTCTAAAAGGACCGTAGTTTTTACTCCACTAACAATTAGAAAATCAAACAAATGGTCTTAAAATGAACAATGACATACATTATTCTACTAGTGTATGGCCAGCTTTAGGGAGGGATTACACCACCCTATTAGGTGTCCAGTTCCCGGTAAATAATAATATAAGTTTTCACCAGGAATTTCCTGGAAGGTACGGATTACATCACTTCCCTTAAAGGTCAGCACTGCCTTCATACTAATACTGACAAAGAGACTAGGCAAAATGGCACAGGGATAATATGAAATATAGATAATGCAAAAGCTAACACAGTTGAGAAAGTATGCAAACATGCACAATTTTTTACTTGCAGTTTCAGAGTGCTTGTGTATCATTATAGCAGCACCAACTACTAGAGTGATTGTCAGCTTCCACAGTGGTCCATCAGATATGAAATATGCATACTTTCATTGGTTCAAGCTGGACCAATGTAACTATGCAATTTAGATCATACCTGGAGTTCAGTTTTAAATATATTTTAGTTCTGCTTAAAGTGGTTGTAAACCCTGGTACACCACTTGTACCTAACAGGTAAGCCTATAATAGGGCTGATCTGTAGGAACTGTAAATATCTCCTAAACCTCCATATTTACCATATACACCTGCGCCGACATCATTGGCACATGCGCTGTGAAGAAGGGGCCTCCGTGCCGTGACTGACGGCTCCCGTGCGCATGTATGGGAGCAGGTTGGCTATAAATCAATGTTTTTTTTTAAAAAAATCTAAAAAAAATTGGATTTTTTATTTAAATCGTTTTTTTTATTTAAATCGATTTTTTTTATTTTTATCAAATTTATTTTAATAAAATGCTTTTGGAGTAAAAATCTATCTAAAGATAGTTTTCTATTTAAGATACATTAATTATTTAGTTTATTCAGCATGAAATGGAGCATGAGGCTGTATATTCTGCAATATTTATATTTGTGGTAAACTCATTCAATGAATCTAAGCTTTGCAAGCTGAGATAACATGCACTGTATTGATGCATTCACACAATGCCACAGTAACCATGTGATAAACCAAAGTTCAGGAATTTTCCTTTATCCCATTGTTTTGCAAATCTATGTACACTACAAACTGTATGATTGAATCTGTTCTGATATCGCTGTTTTACTAACCTGACAGCTTATTATTCTAAATAGGGAACCTTCATTTTGTTTTCAAATATTAAAGATTCTAACAACTTTACAAGCAAGAATGAGTCCTTACATTTAAAGAACGCCTGTCATTTCAGATCCATCATGGCACCGCTGGTTAGAGGGTATCCACTCACCTCCTGCCGCCACATCCCTCACCTTGTTGTGTCACTGCTGCATCACCAGCCAATGCCATCCCATTAAAGTGAATAGGACTGTCTGTGAGACAACAGCGGGTCAGAGGAGAAGCCGCTGCGGAACAGAAATGACAGTTGCTCTTTAAAAATGATGATTTAAATCAAGACTTTTTACTAGTGATTTAAATAGTGATTTAACACGACTTGATTTGAATCAAATCCACCCTGCACGGGAGTCACAGAGCCGGAGTCCGCGGCCCCGGAAGGAAGCAGGGTGAAGATGGATGCTGCCACAAGCGGGGACATCGCAGGCTTCGTTTGCAGGTAAGTGCCACATAATGGGCTAGTATTGCGATGCAGACTAGCCCATTATGCTTTTTCTTTGTAGGGGAAAAACGAGGAAGTAAAACCCATCAGGGTTTACTTCCTCTTTAAAGTTTGTATATTGGATAAAGTACATACACTGGCACGTAGATTTTCTTATAAAAGAATTTCTAAGTTGAGACTTTGGGGTATATGTGCAAAAAGTTTGTAAATGTAAAACCCATCCGCTTAGCTCCTACGAAACTTGCTATATTCTGTGTTATATACTGTATATCTTGCATGATTGTAAGCGCCATCTAGTGACCATAATTCAGTATTTGCTTTAAAATATCTCATTCAGGAAAAAAAAGGAATTATGGCCATTAGATGGCGCTTACAATAGATAAGATAGATAGTTATATAACAGAATACGGCAAGTTTTGTTGGAGCTGTGCAAATGGATATCACATTAGTTCAGTGAACTTTTTCTTCATATACCACTTTGTGTCCTAAAAATAAATATATATTAAAAAAATGTAAGGTCATTCTATTTAACAACTTCTAAAATCTGATGACAGGAATATCATTCAATTAACTGAATTTGGTTTGTCTCTTTTGCAGAAAATCTGTAACAACCGGGGATTGCAACTTTGTGGACTACCCATCTATTTCACCTCTGGGAAACATACTTCTTTATATGCCCATATTGGATCTCGTGGCTATGGAATGTTAAGAAGTATGTAACCTAGAGGGAGCATTCCAGCTGGATATCGAAGGCTACATTGCTACCATCTTTAAAGCAACCTCTTACCATATCTCAGCAGATTTCAACAATAAGGCGATAAACCTAACTGGGCAAAACACTGGTGAAGGGATAAGGTTTGTTTTCAGGAAAACCATGCTAAACAACTGCATATATGGTCTTGAATTTGGATTGACTGGACTTTAGGAAGAACTCACATAGTTATGACAAGTATTCTCCACGAAACGGTTATATAACAGTTTGTTTAACAAAACACTTAGATATGTTTGGAGGCATTGGCAGGCATCTTTGGGCACCTACCTTTGATACACCTTACCAGTTCATTGGTACTTAGCAGATTAAATGTAAAGCTTGAATGGCAAATGAAGCTCCCCTGCCAAACTAAATCTTACATTTATCATTTCACACTTAAATGAACATTCTTTCTGAAGTTAAAGGAGTTCTATGATCACAAGATAAACTTTTATTGTATAACAGCAACACTGTAATAACAATGGAAACAATAGTTATTATTGACAATCCAATATAACCATACTTGAGAAATTTCCTTTCATGTTGTGAGATCTGCCTGTCTGCTGGCTATCTCTTTCCACAACCTCCTGGATTGTTGTTTACTTTCAATTTCTAAGGACTACATATCCCATGGTACCATGCTGCGTGCAGGAAGTCATTTCTGTTTGGAGGCTCCTCTTCTCAGCACCTCAGTAGTTTAGAATGCAGGCTCTGTGAATTCTGTGAAACAGCAGTGCCTATTGACAAGGCAGAGTAGTAAATGCCACAAAATTCCAGGTACTAAATATGTGGAGAGCTTCACAAAGTAAGTTTCCAAAATTCCTGATTGATCAGATTAATAGGAGTAGACTAGAAATAAGTGAAATACAATGTGGAAATGAATATATGATTTTACATTGTGATCATAGATACACTTTAAAGCAATTAAATCATATGATTGGTTGCTGGGTAGAAAATCACTACTTTTTTTTTTCTTCAAAATTTGCAGTTTATATAATAAAAAAAATAAAAACCCAGTGGTGATCAAATACCATCAAAAGAAAGCTCTATTTGTGTGAAGAAAATGATATAAATTCAATTTGTGTACAGTGTTGCATGACCGCACAATTGTCAGTGCCGAATAGCAAAAAAATGGTCTGGTCACGAAGGGGTGGGGTAAAACCTTCCAGAGGGCAAGTGGTTAATGCATGGCCCATTTCCTTTTCCCCTCCCATCTCCTTCAAATAACAGAGATTCTGAATTTTGGGCATGCGCTGGGAAGGTAAAATGAATCTACAGGTTAAAGGGCATCTATACTCAAAACTTGTTTTTGGTTTTGAATTGAACTAGAACCCCTGTTCTCCATTAGAGTGATATGCCCCAACTTTCTCTTCTGGAAACAAACTTTGCTGGACACGAAGTGAGGGAAAATCTGCTCATCATGCTGACAGACACAAAATGAATTAATTGTTGCAGGTTGTGAAAGTGACAACTTTCTGCAGTATTTGCATAACCACACTTCTTAAGTAAGTAAGTAATGTAAATGTATGCATACCTGCCAACTTTCTGAGATGGGAACGAGGGACACCTATTAGCAAAAGCATGTAGGCATAGGACACACCTCCTGCCACGCCTCCTTAAAGGAGAATTATGCAAATTAACTAATTAGTTAAATCCGCAAGTGTTCTTTTATCACTTCTATTCCTTTATATACTGGCTTTTGAAATTTACAAATGCAGCCATTTAAAAATTGGATGGAAGGTTTAGCAATGGGAAAAACACTTTTTAAAAGATGAAAAATGCATTTTTTATACAACTATACAAATCGGATCAAAATGAGGCACACATGAGGAGGAAAGAGGGACATTGTTCCAAATCAGAGACAGTCCCTCCAGATCAGGGACAGTTGGGAGCTACGTGTATGTATTCAATATATTTATATCAACCTATATTATGTAATCATAGAGCCACTTTAAAATGGACCTGCACTCTCCAAAACCACTTTGTATCTTTTGCTTACGTTTCTTTCCATGTGAGAAGTTCCTCCTTAAGCACAGCAAAACACTTTTGTTAGTTCATTTATAGATCTGTATCTATATATAGGTAGATAATTATTTTGACAGAAAGAAGGAAAAAGGGATCATGGTCAAAAAAGACATTATTTTCTTTGTTTAACCACTTCAGCCCCGGAAGAATTTACCCCCTTCCTGACCAGAGCACTTTTTGCGATTCGGCACTGCGTCGCGTTATTTGACGAGGTAGCTCCCAAACAAAATTGACGTTCTTTTTTTCCCCACAAATAGAGCTTTCTTTTGGTGGTATTTGATCACCTCTGCGGTTTTTATTTTTTGCGCTATAAACAAAAAAAGAGCGACAATTTTGAAACAAAACACAATATCTTTTACTTTTTGCTGTAATAAATATCCCCATTTAAAAAAAAAAACAAATTTATTTCTCAGTTTAGGCCGATATGTATTCTTCTACATATTTTTGGTAAAAAAAAAAAAATCGCAATAAGCGTACATTGATTGATTTGCGCAAAATTTATTGCATCTACAACAGGGATATGCAATTAGCGGACCTCCAGCTGTTGCAAAACTACAAGTCCCATCATGCCTCTGCCTCTGGGTGTCATGCTTGTGGCTGTCAGAGTCTTGCTAGGCCTCAAGGGACTTGTAGTTTTGCAACAGCTGGAGGTCCGCTAATTGCATATCCCTGATCTATAATATAGGGGGTAGATTCATAGCATTTTTATTTTTATTTTATTTTTGCTAGTAATGGCGGCGATCTGCGATTTTTATTGTGACTGCAACATTATGGCGGACACATCGGACAATTTTGACAAATTTTTGGGACCACTGGCATTAATACAGCGATCAATGCTTTTAAAAATGCATTGATTACTGTAAAAATGTCACTGACAGTGAAGGGGTTAACACTAGGGGGCGGTGAAAGGAATAACTGTGTTCCCTGGGAGGTGATTCTAACTGAAGGGGGAGGGGACTGTCTAGAGGAAGTGACGGATTGTGGTTCCTAGCTAATAGGAACACACGATCTGTCACTCCTGTCAGAACAGGGAAGTGTGTGTTTACACACACTTGTCCCTGTTCGGTGTCTCCTGGTCACGATCGCTCGTGGCCGGCGGTCATCGCGACCATCGTTCACGAGCATTGGCACCCCGCTGTGGCAGTTGATCGGGAATCGGTTAATAGGAAAACTAATACAATAACAGCAGGGAATAGGAAAGAGAAATTGCAATTAAACAAAGTCTTGAAGGTTTTAGTGTATTTTGTAAGGCTACTTTCACACTGGGGCGGGGGTAGTTAGTGGCAAAGCACTGCTAGTTTTAGCGGTGCTTTATTGATGTTATAGCGGCGCTTTTCGGCTGCTAGCAGGGCGCTTGTAACCCCCGCTAACAGCCAAATAAAGGGTTAAAAGCACCCGCAAAGCGCCGCTACTGAAGCGCTTTCCAGGCACTTTGGCAGTGCTGCCCATTGATTTCAATGGCAGGGGTGGTGGAATACCACACTGCCCCAAAAATGCTGCTTGCAGGACTTTTATCCCGTCCTGCAAGTGCGCCGCCCCAGTGTGAAAGCACTCAGGCTTTCACACTGGGGTGGCTTGAGACTTGAGAGGTGCTTTTCTGGCTTTTCAGGTGTTCGCAAAAACACCTGAAAAGCGTCCCAGTGTGAAAGGGGTCTACAGTGTGAAAAAAAACACTGTGGGGGAAATTATAAAAAAAAAAACTGGAGCAGGCAGAATCTGGAGCAGTTGTACGTGGCAACCAATCAGCTTAGGCATCAAACTAACTAAATACAAAATATAGCTGGATGTGAAGCTAGTCTCCATCCTTATCCACAAAGAGATACAGCAAGTGTGCTGTGTAATCATTTGTTTGTAGCATATAGCGAGAAGAAACTTACATTTTGTAAGCTTACTGGTGATCTTGTATTTTAACTGCAGCTCTCCTGCTTAAGCCCCGGTTCACGCTGCCGCAACTTGTCATGCGACTTGAGAGTTCAAAGTCACATGACAATTCGCACCCCATTATCGGCAATGGAACCATTCTAATCTGTGCGAGTCAAGTCGCTCTGACCTAGAAAAAGGTTCCTGCACTACTTTGGTACGACTTCAACATGACTTGCATTGACTTCTGTTAAAGAAGTCGTATGCATGCCACGATGAAGTCGTGCAGGGATGTTGGATTCAAAATCGTGTGACTTTGAAGCCACAGCAGTGTGAACAATGGCTAACTCCTGTATGAGTTCAGTTCCTATCTTGCGTGCTGTCCCGATGGCAGCTATGGTTCTCACACAAGCTGCTATATCAAAAGCCAGAGATGTCATCTGAATACTGCATGTTTGTAAACGGGGATTTAGTGCTAGTTTTCCTCTAGTCTTCTCGTTACCCTTCATTTTAAAAAGGGTTATAACCCCTGGCAGCTTTTTTATCACCTATGCCCCATTCTCCTAACCAAAACGGGAAGTTAGAGAAAATTCCTCCAAAGTGAGGGAATTTCTCACCAGAACAAGTGTCCCCAGATTGAAGATTGCTCATCTATTCCTGTTCTGGGGACAACCCACAATTTTCTTTCACTTTCACTGCTCTGATAGCAGTAAACTAAACAATAAATGAGAGGGTGAATCTCCTTAACGGGAACACAGACAGCAATCAAAGCTTGACAGGTAGTCTAATCCCTCTCCGCTCTATCTGAAAAAAACAAAGTTTTGTCTTTAGTAATACTTAAGATATTCACTGCAAATGAGAGCCAGTTCTCCCACAACCTACTGTTCTACAGTTGTTTTAATAAAATACATACAGTGAGGAAAAAAAAGTATTTGATCCCCTGCTGATTTTGTACGTTTGCCCACAGACAAAGAAATGATCAGTCTATATTTTAATGGTAGGCTTATTTTAACACTGAGAGGCAGAATAACAGCCAAAAAAAAAAATCCAGAAAAACGCATTTCAAAAAAGTTAGAAAAAATTTGCATTTTAATGCGTGAAATAATTCTTTGACCCCTTCACAAAACATGACTTAGTATTTGGGGGAAAAACCCTTGTTGGCAATCACAGAGGTCAGACGTTTCTTGTAGTTGGCCACCAGGTTTGCACACATCTCGGGGGGGGGGGGGGGGGGTTTATCCTACAGATCCTCTCCAAGTCATTAAGGTTTCCAGGCTGATGTTTGGGAACTCGAACCTTCAGCTCTCTCCACATATTTTCTATGGGATTAAGGTCTGGAGCCACTCCTTTGTTGCCTTGGCCCTGTGTTTTGGGTCATTGTCATGCTGGAAGACCCATCCACGACCCATTTTAAATGCCCTGGCTGAGGGAAGGAGGTTCTCACCCAACATTTGACGGTACATGGCCCCGTCCATCGTCCGTTTGATGCGGTGAAGTTGCTCTGTCCCCTGAGCAGAAAAACCCCCCCAAAGCATGTTTCCACCTCCATATTTGATAGTGGGGATGGTGTTCATGGGGTCATAAGCAGCATTCCTCCCCCTCCAAACACAGCAAGTTGAGTTGATGCCAAAGAGCTTGATTTTGGTCTCATCTGACCACAATACTTTCACTCAGTTCTCCTCTGAATCATTCAGATGTTCATTAGCAAACTTCAGACGGGCCTGTACATGTGCTTTCTTGAGCAGGGGGACCTTGCGGCCGCTGCAGGATTTCAGTCCTTCACTGCGTAGTGTGTTACCAATTGTTTTCTTGGTGACTATGGTCCCAGCTGCCTTGAGATCATTGCCAAGATTCTCCAATGTAGTTCTTGGCCGATTCCTCACTGTTCACATGATCACTGAAACTCCACGAGGTGAGATCTTGCATGGAACCCCAGAACGAGGGAGAGTGACAGTTATTTTGTGTTTCTTCTAATTGCGAATAATCGCACCAGTTGATGTCACCCTCACACCGAGCTGCTTGGCAATGGTCTTGTAGCATATTCCAGCCTTGTGTAGGTCTACAATCTTGTCCCTGACATCCTTGGGCAGCTCTTTGGTCCTGGCCATGATGGAGAGATTGTAATCTGATTGATTGCTTCTGTGGACAGGTGTCTTTTATACAAGTAACAAGCTGAGATTAGGAGCACTCCCTTTGAGAGTGCTCCTAATCTCAACTCATTACCTGTATAGAAAACACCTGGGAGCTAGAAATCTTGCTGATTAATAGGGGATCAAATACTTATTTCAAATCAATTTATAACGTTTTTGAAATGGATTTTTATGGATAATATTGTTGTTATTCTGTCTCTCACTGTTAAAATAAACCAGCCATTAAAATTATAGACTGATCATTTCTTTGTCAGTGGGCAAACGTACAGAATCAGCAGGGGATCAAATACTTTTTTGTCCTCACTGTATACAAGAAGGGGTTAAAATGGCCTGTTAATGAGGCAGGGCATATTATCATTCAAAAAACTTTCAAGTGACAAGTGCAGTGTTTTTTTTCCCCCTACCCTCCACTATGGCAGAATATAATTTACCAAAAAGACATAGGTACACTATAGGAGAAGTTATCATTAGCTTTGGCTGTGATGAAGTGGGACAGGGCAGCTACTGAGGTGTGCACACTGCACAGAACTTAAAAGTAAAAAAGTGAGTTTAAAATGAAAAAAACATACAACACACTCAAAAAAAAAGGACATATTCCCTCGGTTTTTGGCACTTTCAGCAGCTGATTTAGCCCCTGTTCACACAGGTGGGCATTGTCATGCGATTTGACAGTTCCAGATTGCATGAGAAGTCGCACCCTATTGACTGTTCAAATCGGTGCCACACTGGTTTGGAAAAAGGTTCCTGCACTATATTTATCATTTTCAGGTGCGACTTGCATAGACATCTGTGCAAGAAATTGCACAGATATCAGGCAAGTTGCACCTGAAATTGCACTGACCTGTGGCATTGAAATCATGCTACTTATAGTGAAGCAGCACAATTTCAAAGTTGCAATCAGTGTGAACGGGGGCCTAATCACTTATGCAGAGTCTTCCAGTTCGATGTTCCGGTTTAAGCTGATGCCATGACTGCTGCCCCAGGTTCCCACTACAGGGTGGCTCCTTTCTCTTGCAGCATCCTATGAAGCAGGAGCCAGCAGCATTGAAATTTGAATATTGTAAGTGCTGGGGTAAGAGATGTAACAAAAATCTGGAATAAAATCTGGAAGGTTTATTTTATTGTGCTCAACATGTTAAAGTAGAACTAAAGGAAAAACATTTTTTTCCCCATTTTTTAAGAGTAAGAAAGGGTTATAACTAGGGTTGCACTGATACTAGTATCATTATACAGAGTATTTGCACAAGTATCGGTACTCATGCAAATGCCCCGATACCTGAAACCGATAGTGTCAGGTTCGGTTCTTTGAGCTGTCAGTGGGTCTCTTGACAGCTAAAGTGTTAAAGAAGTCCGGTCATGAAAAAATAAAAAAGCAGCCGGCAATGTTTATTAACAACATTGCTCAACCGCTGAAACACTAAAATTAAAAAAAAAAACAAACATTGTTTCTTTTTGTATCTTTCTGTTTCTTCATCTGCAGATCAAAGGGATGAACAAATGTTCCTCTATTTAACCCCTTATCAACCCTTAATTTACTCTAATCAGCCTTAATTAACTCCCTATTCTCCTCCATTTAATTATTATTTTCATGCTTTTTTTTTTTTTTTTTTGTTCATGTCTATTTTATAAATGATAAACAATTAAAACTTTTTTTTTTGCTTTGTTAGTGAATATTTAGTTAATATTTTTACACATATATATTAACATATATTTACACATTTCACATTGAAAAAGCGCAAAATTTAAATAAATCTATTTCGTTTTTAAATACTGTAACTTTTTAATGCTTTGTACCATTGCTGACAGCTGAAGTGAAAACAAAACAGTTGAGGTGGGTATCGGTAATTGGTATCGGCGAGTACTTAAAAAAAAAAGAAAAAAAAAGTATCGGTACTTGTACTCGTTGTAAAAAAAATTGTATCAGTGCATTCCTAGTTATAACCTGTCAGGTTTTTTTTTGCCATCTGTGTCCCACTGGAGAGATTTCCCTTCACTTCCTGTCCCAAAACAGGACATTCCTGCATATTAAGAGAACCAGAACTAGTGTCCCCATTGGATGGTTTCCCCTCCATTACTTTTCTGGAGACAAACCAAAATGAGGGTTTTTCTTTTACTTTCAATGATAATGGTAAACAGGACAAAGAGAATCTCTCTAATGGGGATGCAGACAGCAATAAAAACTGACAGGGGTTCTAATTCATCTCTGCTCTATCCAAGTCTAAAAAAAAAAAAGTTTTGTGTTTAGTTATACTTTAAGACAAAAATCCAGAGGGTTTAATTTTACTTTAAAGCCCGACTCCACATCCTCATACACATAGTAATTATTGAGAAAGTTGTTTTGAACCAATAAAGTTGTGTATTTCCTTGGACCTTCCATTCCAATTGTTATCAGCTTGGATGGCTTTTGGATATGACAGAAAGTCTAATCAATGTGTCTAAGAAGTTATTTTAGAGTTTTCTTTAGTTCTTTAAATGACCCAATGAGTTTGGTAAGGGTGCTAAACTGTCAGCTTTAATTACACCTGCATATATTAAGGTTTATACAAGGAAAACACCACATTGTCAGTTGAATCCTGGAGAAGTTTAAATCATGGGTGCTCAACCTGTGGCCCTCCAGCTGTTATAGAACTACAATTCCCATCATACCTCTGCCTTTGGAAGTCATGCTTGTAACTGTCAGCCTTGCAATGCCTCATGTGACTTATAGCTCCGCAACAGCTGGAGGGCCCAAGGTTGAACACTTATGGTTTAAATGATTAATATTATAACTGCATTTCGTCTTAAAATATATGCTTTCTCTTTAAAACTCTAATAAAATGCACATACTATAATGTTATCATGGCAGCAAGTGGTTGGGTGTAGGTTAGCAGTTTTCAATTTTTTTTTTTTTTCTGTGTATGCATAAAACATATATGGTACCGACTGGATAACAAATATATCTGGTCCAATAAATGCTACAAAAGATTATGTTTAATGATTAACCATTGATACTTACAGCATAAAGTAAGGTTCAAGAAGTGATGGAGTCAAAAGAAGAGGAATGCTTTATGTATATTGCCTGGTTGTAGCTGGTGAAAAGGAACCACATCGACCCTGCACAGGATTTGGTCCCCTTCAACCAGCCGCAACTGAGCAGAAAACTTGCTGCATCAGATACTCTGTCACTGCTATATGATCACTGAGACATATCAAAACAAATGTCTTTTCAAGATCATGTGAAGTTGTTAGCATATTTTCTCATGTTTTATGTTTGCATATATTATGGATATAAAAAACTTGGAAAAAAAATGACTGGTACACAATATTTTTGACTATTATTTTGCAAATGTGATGTGCTAAAGTGATTACAATGGAGCCTACTCTTCAGATCTAATTTTCCCTTGGAAACTCGGAAGGCTCTTTAACCAGTTGAACAATTAAATACACACTAAGTCCTGCTTCACACCTATGCATTTTTTAGTTCGTTTTCAGTTTTGCAGAAACACACTACAGTCCATTTAACATGGTTTCCTATGGGTCGCGTTCTGTGCAATTTATGGTAAGGGCCAGGAACTTTTTTCTGGTTTTTGGTTCCATAGACTTCAATGGATCAAAAATGTGTATTGAAAAACGCAAAATGCACCTGGAATATGCAAACTGCAACCTGCATAGGTGTGAACCAGGCCTAATAGTAGATTTACATTTACTTCAATAGGGTCCTTCTAAGCTTTACAGAAACTCCTTTATTTGGCTATTGTTACAAAATCAGTGAGTGTAACATGGACATGATACCCTTCATTCACATATGCACGTTAGGGGCATACAATGTAAAATTCTGGCACTTCTTTTGTTGAACAGGTGCCCAGGTACTACATACAGTTGCCCACAGACAGGAATGGTTGCATATGTCTGCAAGATGCTACTCGTGTAAACCTGCATATAGTGTATGGACATCCTCCTGAGGGCACAAAGTCTGCATTCAGGAAATACGCCTGTATGCTATACAGGATATACATGAGAGTATTGACATATACAGCAATGCACAGCCATTTATGACTATGGATGGCTGCACACAGCACCTAAGCTTCCCTGGCATGAAAAAAAAACTGAATTGTATGTGGTACGCTGCTAATGTGCCCATGTGCATGAGCCCTTACAATCAATTTAAGGCCAAATGCAGCTTTTTTTTTTTCAGGTGCAGTCAGTTTGCATTTAGAATCAGTTTGAGACACTTCTAATATTTTCAGGATTCCTTCACCAGTGCATCTAACTTCCTAAGCTGCTAGAACCTGCTTCAAGCTGTTTTTGTGTATGGTGAGAGAAGCAGTTCTAGCATAAATAGAAGCCCAACAACACAGGCCCTATAGGTGCCATAACTCAACCATTATTTCTGCATAAGTGTATATAAACAATTTACCCTTTTACTGGACAATGAGCAGTGTACAGGCCTGGCCTTTAAAGTGAATCCATTCTGAAATGTTAATGGTTTTACCCATAGATGTGTGCAGCCTATTGCGTTAGGGTGTGCACCCCAAAACTCAAACACACATGCGTGTGTGTGTGTGTGCATGTGTATATATACTGACAGTGTCAGTAGAGCAGTGGATGGTGTCATAAGGGCAGAGATTGAGGTCTGTAGTTTTAATTTTATTAAGTTTGGGATACACACACTAGCCACCTACCCTCAACATACCCATCCTTTGGGCTGGCTCTTTGGGTTTTGATGGCATTGGGTGATATTATCCATTTATGCTCTGTATGTCTAATATCAAATTATCTCTACGATATTGACTTTGCTCATTGTATATGTTTTCCTTGTCTTTTAGACATTTTTTTCTATTTTTGTAAAATAATAAAGTTGGCATATGTTTGCCTTTTATCCCCATTTACTTCTCCTACTCCTTCTTTCCTGCCTTTAAAATCCAAAGGGGCGTCCCCTATATGCACTCTGTTGCATACAATTTTTTAGTATTATTTAGGATGATGGCAGGCTTTGCACACCAGCATATTCTCATATAACTTGATTTTCTCAATTTTATTAAATTTTTTTTACAATTTAATTTTTTTTTTTACAATTTTTTTATTTTATTACAATTTTTTTACAATTTTTTTTTAGGCGAAAAGGAGGAACATTTATTTATTTGGTGAAATATCAGGAGTCTGAGCAGGGGGAATATGCACCGCACGGGGTGATTAGGGTGTGCTCAGGCACACCCTGTGCGCACGCCTATGATTTTACCGAAATGGATAAAGTGCAAGCAAAGGGCTGAAATACTTAAATTTTCTGGAGAAAATGCCACACCAGAGATGGCCATAAGCTCAAAAGCCTTTCCATAGAAATCAAACAATTAAATTCTTCAGCTTTAAAGTATTTAAGATATGCTGTTGAAACCATCTTTTTAAAACATAAAAAGCTTTAAAGTGTAATTCCATTTTTGGTGAGAAAAAAAAACATTCCCCTCTGGGTGATCAATGCACAGGATTATTACAAACTTTGTAACACTGCCACGTCCATCCTCGCGACGTTACCATGCCCGCCGACCCCATGAGGCTGTCAGTTCGAATCCCAGGATGGATATACAGTACATTGCATATATGCTCGTTTTTAACTGCCTCTATGTAAGTAGTTGGTATCTTCTCTTTAATAAATTTTATATGGTTTCACACTATGGGAGTTTGATTGATTGATCCTACATGCATGATCTGCCGGTGAACCATCAATTATTCCCTATGTGGGGGTCCCCGTTGGACACCAAAAAAAAGCCACAGAGGTCTCCCATTTGCTGAAAAGGAAAGAGAGTTGATGACTCGTGTCTTAAAGGGTAACTCCAATTTCGTGGGGAAAAAAAATAGCAAATAAAGAAAAAATAATATAGCATGTACAATTGCGATACAAGTCATATTGTAATTGAATGTTATTAAAAATTACCTTTCTATGCAGCAATCTCACCATCCTCTTCTCTGCAAGCCTCTGAGGACCGCAGAAGCAACAGGTACGGATCTACCCACTACCCACTCTCCGATCCCCCCTACTGAACTTTCGATCGCCCCCTCCGGCGGCCATATGCTGGGCAGCCTCTCGCAGACTTTCCCCCCATGCCTCATAGGGCCTGCGCCCTCTATATCATCCGGCCAGCCATCCCCCTCCTGGGACTCCTATGCTCCAGAATGGGACCCCCGCTCCCTGCCACAACGCTCCCAGCCTCACAGGGACAGAGCCCCCTCTCTCTCCCCTCTCCAGAGGGACACAGTCCAGGCTCCGGCATCATCCCAGGCCCTAAAGCCACCAGGATCTCAGGGGGCTTATTCACATATGGAGAGCCCACAAGGCCCACTGCTAACCAAGCACTCCAGCATTACCTCCCCTCCACTACCACCCCAGAGGGGACCCCCCACGCCAGCTTCCTACTCTGCAGTAGTACAGAGCTCCCATGCCCACACTACACCAGACTTTGACCCTGACCCTGAAGCATGTACATCTTGGCGAGATTACGTCCGCTACATGCCCACAAAACAGGACTTCCGAATGCTAATTCAGGAAGTGCGGGACACATGTAGAACAGAGATCAACATGCTTCGCACTGATCTTCATCAACTGTCCACTAAAGTCACATCCTTAGAAGAAGAAACAAATGACACTAAAATTGAAATCTCACAAATACATGACCGCTTAACTTCACAAGCTACCACCCTTAGAGACTTCCAACGTCACCTCGAGGACCTCGACAACAGAGGTAGACGTAATAACATCAGGGTCAGAGGTCTACCGGAGGCGACACAAGAAGAAGACCTGAATGTGACTCTGCAAGCCATTTTCAACAGCATTCTAGGTCGCCCAGAACATCAGCGGGTTAAGCTGGATCGTGCACACCGAGCTTTGCGTCCCCGTGGGCCAGGATCTTGCCCACGAGACGTGATCTGCAGGGTCCACAACTACACCCTCAAAGAGGACATTATGAGAAAGGCGCGAAACATGCATGCTATTGATTTTGACGGGGCCTCCCTACAACTTTTTCCAGACCTCTCATGGATCACCCTTCAACAGAGAAGATCTTTGCAACCACTCCTCACCCTGCTAAGAGAACATGACTTTCGATATCATTGGGGCTTCCCCTTCAGCCTCACGGCAAAAAAAGATGGAAAGTCCACAACCCTCCGTTACCCGGAGGATCTTCAATTTTTCTGCAGAGAATTGGACATCCCGGTACCACCTACCCCTGGATGGGAACCGTTGCCAGTACCCCCACCTCGCCCAGACCCTTGGATCCAAGTCGCAGGCCGGAAACGCACAAGACCACGATCTGCGGGCCCTTCTCCTCCACCTCGTCAGCGATGAACTGCTGCTCATCTGAACTCCCCTCTCACCCAGTTGTATCACCTCAGTTTTGCATGGATTGTCTCTTCCTATTTCTCTACCTGAGAACCTAGAGACATATCCTGCTCATCCTACTCATTTAAAGTATGGACTTACTTAGCAAACAGATTCTCTCTTGAGTTAGCAATACATGTTTAATTGTGTTTATAAGGTCTAGATAGGACTTACATAACTAGTCGGGTTGTGCCATCTCCCCCCCCCCATGCTCCTCCTCTTTTTTCACACAACCTCATCTTCCCTACCTTCTCCCCCCTCGCCCCTTTCTTTCCCATCTTTATCCTCTCCTCCCCCCCCCCCATCCCCCTCCCCATCTCCCCTCTCCTACATCTATCTACACTCGCTCACCTACTCTCACTCTCTCCCCTTTCTCTTACCGTCTGTTACAGAGGAGGGACATGGCTAGATGGGAGGGTTACCTCCCCCCTCACCTCTTCTCTGTTTTGCTTCCCCCCTGCTAGGGGTTAAACTATAGAGGAATACTATTATGAAGAGGGGTATTTCATATTTCATATACTTATACTTTTATATCATCGTTTTTGAATAAATAGAACATGTCTTACTACTGCTCCAAATCTCACGTATCAAAAGCTTAAATGGTTTACTCTTTTATTCGATCCGAAGTCATAAGTATAGATATGTCGGTTGCCAATTAACACATGCAGGTTCCCTGTTTTTTCTGTTACTTAGTTTTTCATTTTTTTTTTTTTTTGTTTGGATTTAGATGCAGGCAGGCCCGGAAGGGGGTTGTCCTCCCCTCCTTGGGTCCATCCTTTCCTCCCCCCCGGGGCTCTCCGAATGGCTCCTTTTTTTATTTTCTCTGACAGTGGCATTTTTGACCCCGATGTCAGAGGGGGCCCTTAGGAGTCTCCCACCCCATCACTTTGTGTAGGTGGGTTATATTGTGAATGGTTAACTAACCTCAATACCGTACTAACCTTTGTGTTTTTTTCCTGTTTTCTGTACCTTTTTTTATGTTCTTCTCCTACTGCTATTCCCATTTCTTTTCCCCTTCTCAATCTTTTGGGCGCCGCCCGTCTCCGAGACCAGGTTCATGTTCGAGGGGTTGCAGGCCTCTAAACCGCAGCCACCATGGAAACCCACAATAGGGACTTCTTATACTCCAAGGCTCTACTACACCCACTAGGTAAGCTATCGTTTCTTTCCACAAAATATCCACCATGATTGACATATTTTCATTAAACGTGAAGGGCCTTAACTCAAATGTTAAGAGAAGCCTAGCACTACGAGAGTTCAAACGGTCTAAAGCGGACATTATTTTCATTCAGGAGACCCACCTTGATAAAACAGGCACCATGACATTCGCACGACGGCAATACCCTCACATATACCAGACCTCTGGTCCACATAAACGGGCAGGGGTAGCAATCCTTTTTAAGCAAGGCTCCCCCTTCCAGTTGCAATCCCTATACTCTGATCCTTCGGGACATTACCTCATCCTCCGAGGCCTCTGGAGAGGAGTGAATATCACTCTATGCAATATCAATGCCCCAAACACGAATCAAATCCCTTTTTTGTCTAAGGTCTTTGACCGCCTGTTTGAAGCCTCCCATCAATACCTGGTGATCGGAGGAGATTTTAACCTTGTCCACTCTCTGGGTCTTGATAAACACTCAATGGGTCAGGGGAAATCCCAAGCAAACACTAATAGAACAGCCACCCAGTTTCGCCAACTTACTAGGAAATATGCCCTGTTTGACACCTGGCGCACCACATACCCATCAGCTAAACAATTCACTTTTTATTCCCATCCCCATATGTCCCACTCACGACTAGATTATTTTTTTGTTAATGCCCCGACCCCGTACAAACATGCACGAACTCAGACATTAAGGCCATCTCTTGGTCGGATCACGCACCGATTACAATCTCTCTGACACTCTCTCCGAGCTTCCTTCGTGAATGCCATTGGCGCATTATTATTATTATTATTATTATTATTATTATTATTCAGGATTTATATAGCGCCAACAGTTTACGCAGCGCTTTACAATATAAAAGGGAGACAATACAGTTATAATACAATACAATACAATAGGTTTAAGAGGGCCCTGCTCAGAAGAGCTTACAATCTAATAGGGTGGGGCAGGTGGTACAAAAGGTTGTAACTGTGGGGAATGAGCTGGTGGAAGTGGTAGGAGATTAGTTGCAGACGTGATAGGCTTTCCTGAAGAGATGAGTTTTCAGGGATTGCCTGAAGGTAGCAAGAGTAGGGGATAGCCGGATAGATGGAGGTAGCGAGTTCCAGAGGATGGGAGAGGCTCTGGAGAAATCCTGGAGACGAGCATGGGAGGAGGAGATGAGAGAGCTTGAAAGCAGGAGGTCTTGAGAAGAGCGGAGAGGTCGATTTGGGTGATATTTGGAGACAAGATTAGTGATGTAGCTTGGGGCAAAGTTGTGAATGGCTTTGTATGTTGTTTGTATGGCGCATAAATGACTTCCTACTCAAACATGACCCATCCAGAATGGAACTAGAACAAACTTTGAAGTTGTACTTTGCGGAAAATTGCTCCTCTGAGATCTCCGCCCCATCTCTGTGGGAAGCCCACAAGGCGGTCTTCCGAGGCCAATGCATCTCGCTCTCCACTGCCTTAAAAAGAAACGCTAATGCCACACGCAGCGCCCTCTTAGACAGACTTAAGCATCTAGAAACACGCTTGCTCACATCTCCATCCCTGACAATCCTTAGGGAACTCACTAGTGTAAGGGCTGGACTGAAAGATATCGAAATAGGGAAGATAGAAAAAGCGCTAGTCAGGCTTAGACAGACTTACTACGACAAAGCCAACAAACCACATACGCTCTTGGCGAAACAGCTTCGTGACAAGGCAGCAACAACAACCACTACACAACTTAGGGAGGCAAATGGCGTCCTCCACTCCCACCCTAACAAAATAGCACAACTTTTTCACAACTTTTATTCTGCACTGTATAATGACCCGAACGTTCCGCATAACCCACCCCCTCCTGACTTATCTCAGGCCATCTATACCTATTTAGCGGAAGCGGACACTCCTACGCTCACCTCCTCTGCCCTGGAGACTCTTAATGCCTCCATTACAGAGGAGGAGCTAACAGACACAATTAAACTATTGCCAAATAATAAGGCCCCTGGGCCTGATGGACTACCATACCTCTATTATAAGACGTTTCAACCACATTTACTCCCCCATATGACAAATCTCTTTAATTCATTTCTCTCTAACACACCCATCCCCAGAGATATGCAAAACTCCTACCTGACACTAATCCCAAAGCAAGGGAAAGATCACACCCTTCCGTCCAATTATAGACCGATAGCACTTCTTAATACAGACTTAAAAATTTTTACGAAACTACTGGCAAATAGATTAAACAACTTCATGCCATCCCTGGTCCATAGGGATCAGGTGGGCTTTATCCCTTGTCGACAGGCTGGGGATAACACCCGGAGGGTTATTGACCTGGTTGAGGTTGCGAACAGGAACACAATGGAGGCAATATTGCTCAGTCTGGATGCCGAAAAAGCCTTTGATAGGCTGGGCTGGCCTTTCCTGTTCGCGACTCTCAACCGGGCTGGTATTGAGGGCCCGTTCTTCCGAACTATCACCCACCTATACTCGACCCCAACAGCCCAGGTTTGCACTAATTTTGCCACTTCCCCTACTTTTATTATCTCTAATGGGACCCGCCAAGGCTGTCCACTCTCCCCTCTTCTATATGCCCTATGCATTGAACCGCTAGCAGCCCATATCAGAAATAACCCAAGTATCCATGGTATACCAGTCCGTACTAGAGATTTTAAGATCTCCTTATTTGCGGACGATGTCCTCCTCACTCTCACCCAACCTCACATATCTCTCCCGAACCTACAAGTGGAGCTGGAGAGATATAGCACCCTCTCGGGTTATAAAATTAACAGTTCCAAGACAGAGGTTCTCCCTCTTAATTTATCTCCCCATACATTTTCAACGCTCTCACAAACTTTTCCATACTCTTGGCGGTCCTCCTCCTTAAAATACCTGGGGGTACATATTACACCCACATATGATACTCTATACAAGGCCAACTTTCCACAAATGTTTGCCTCTATCAGAGCCTCCCTAAATAAATGGAAATCTTTGAAACTGTCCCTTTTTGGTAGACTTGCAACCTTGAAGATGACGATACTACCTAGACTTCTATATCTGTTTGAGACGCTCCCTATCCCCATTCCGAGTTCACACCTAAAAAAATTTCTAGGTGACCTGATAAACTTCTTCTGGAATTATAAAAGACACCGCATTGCTAGATCGGTTCTATATGCCCCACGTAACCAAGGTGGACTAGCGTTCCCCAACATAGCTAAGTACTACCTAGCAGCTCAACTAAGACCTATAGCCTCCTGGTGCACCCTACATGCTTACAATAGGTGGACACAGATAGAAAAGTTATGGCTAGCCCCCATACATCCAAACTCCATGCTTTGGAGCTCTGATATACCTCCGGGAGGCGTACAATTGCTAGGACCAATGGCTCTCTTACGTACATTATGGCGACGGGCCAAATTGAAATACCCGCTCACCACCACGTCTTCCCCAGTCACTTCATTCCTATTTACACCCAATATCCCCGACAGCTTAACCTCACAGATGTCCCATTTCTGGATGAATAAGGCCATATTTCGTTATGGACAATTAATTGACCCTAAAACCAGAATGCTACGATCCTTCCAAGAACTGCAAAAGACTTTTGATATTCCCAAACAGGCCTTTTTCAGTTACCTACAAATACGCCATTATGCACAGTCACTGAGGTCGAATTTAAGATTTTCTCCCCTGACAGACTTTGAAAAGCTATGTTTAGAGGGCTCATCCCCTAAGGGCATGATTTCCCGCTCCTATCAAATACTGGTCACTGATTTCTCACCAGATGGCCCGCGACATCCATATATGGCTAAGTGGGAGCAGGCGTTGGGTACAGACTTATCCTTAAAGACCTGGCAATTCATATGGAACCAGGCTACTAAAAGCTCCATATGCACGCTTTATAAAGAGAATCAATACAAAATTCTATTCCATTGGTATCAGACCCCTGACCTGCTCCACTCCATATACCCCACAGCTGATTCTCGCTGTTGGAGATGTTATAAGGATAGGGGAACATTATTCCATGTCTATTGGACCTGCCCTCTAATCATCCCCTACTGGGGTATGGTACAATCCCTACTCCAGTCCATCTTTGACACAGAAGTGCTCCTCGATCCGAGGATTTTTCTCTTAGGCCTCCCACCTATCACCTTCTCAAAAATATCCAAAAAACTTTTAGCTCATGAGCTTACTGCAGCACGCTGTCTGGTGGCTCTTAAATGGAAAAAAAGAGAGACTCCCTCATTGACTGAGCTACACTCCAGGATTAGGGATGTTAAGAGAATGGAATATCTTACGGCCTCATTAAATGATACTCTTGAGAAGCATAACCGTATTTGGGAACCCTGGGTTCTGTTTGAGACTCCTGTGACCTAATGATATATGTCATTTATGTATTTATGACCCGTCCCCCACGGACCCGCCCCGGGTCTGGAGATGGGTGGCTATCCCTCCCCCCCCTTTTTTCCTCCTTTCTCTATTCTTTTCCTTCTTCTTTTTTTTCTTTTTGTGACGTTATATATATATATATATATATATATGTAAAGGGTACTAATGGATATACTGTATGAGATGTATAACAATCTAGTAAAATCACTCCGTTCCATCACTAACTGTTTATATTGACAGACTTAACCGCCCAATGTTTGAATGACCGTGTGCCAAATTGAATTGTGACACTACGATCTCTTTCTATCCTTGTACCCAATGCTATAATGCTGTATTTGTTATCTTTCTTTTTTGTGGAAAAAATAATAAAAATTGTCAATTATAAAAAAAAAAAAAATTACCTTTCCTTTTCAATCTGCAGCTACTGCAATTTTTTGTAAATGCAGTGCAATATGGCTATCTGGAGTTGTTCGGTACACAGAGTGTGTACTGACCACTCCCCAGAAACATAATTTCCTGCTTGTGTGATTGGCTCACCAATTTTCCCAGAAGTCTGCCTTATGCCGCGTACACACGAGCGGACTTTACGGTAGACTTTGCCCGGCGGACGGGATTTCGTCGGACAATTCGATGTGTGTGGGCTCCAGCGGACTTTGTTTTCTCAAAAGTTGGACGGACTTAGATTTGAAACATGTTTTAAATCAATCCGTCGAAATAGAGTCCGGTCGAAAAGTCCGCTCGTCTGTATGCTAGTTCGACGGACAAAAAGCCGCGCTTGGGCAGCTATTGGCTACTGGCTATGAACTTCCTTGTTTTAGTCCGGTCATACATCATCACGTACGAATTCAACGGACTTGAGTGTAGGCAAGTCCGTTCATTCAGAAAGTCCGTCATAAAGTTTGTCGAAAAGTCCGCCGGGCAAAGTCTGCCGTAAAGTCCGACCGTGTGTACGCGGCATAAGATACAAGTCAGATTTCAGGCATCCCTGCAACAAAAATTAAATTTTTGGTGAGATATTTCCAATAGGAACACGTCTAAAGGGATGCAGGCCCAGCAGCTGCCACAGCTGACAGATAATTATGAAACCACTCCCATTAGACCCACAGAGAAACACACATGGGTTTCTTCAGTTATCTACAAAAAGGTAAAAATCTGCAACAAGGGTTGTTATAATCCTTGTAATGTACATAGATCACCCAGGGGGGAATGTTTTTTTCTCAAGAAAAGTGGAGTTATGCTTTAAGGATATTCTATCATACTGCGCTCATGAATCTTATAATCTAGAGTTAAAGGGGTTGAAAGACAATTTAAAAAAACAAACAAAAAACAAACAAAAAAAACAAACATGTTATACTTACCTCCACTGCGCAGCTCGTTTTGCAGAGTGGCCCCGAACCTGGTCTTCTGGGGTCCCTCGGCAGCTGTCTCAGCTCCTCCCCGCAAGAACTAACCACCTTCAAGCAAGCTCTCTCATGGTGGTTAGTTCTTGGGGGCGCACTCCCATAATACAGCCGGCTGCTATAGCCGCTCACTGTATCACTCGGCCTGGCCCCTGGCGCTCTGCATCATTGGATGCGATTGACAGCAGCGCGAGCCAATGGCTGCGTTGCTTTCAATCTATCCACTCTAGCCAATCAACGGCCAGGCTGAGCGGCGAAGAGGACATCGGGGGCAAGCGCAGCAGGTGAACGGGCTTAGGTAAGTAAAACGGGGGGGCGGTATTGTCGGATGTTTTTTCACCTTAATGCATAGGATGCATTAAGGTGAAAAAACACAAACCTTTACCCCTTTAATTTCCTCTGGTAAGCAGCCATCTCATATTATATGGTGAAGGCGCATCTGGGTGTTTCACCTTTTTATACGATATTCACTATCAAGGCGTTTCATGTTTGGACTATATCACTTCTATATGGACTGTAATATTTATGGGACTTTATTTCTGTGTCATTTTAGCGTGGAATTTCTCTGTCTTGTAAATGTTGTTTAAGATTTACAATCTTATCCATATTGTTTTTACCAGCAGCTTTCTAATTTGGGTTTATCTGCACAATAATGTTGAAAATTGTACTACACTATTGAAGAGTGTGCCTAAAATTTGACACAAGCAAGCAGAAATCACACAGGCAGGAAATTTATATATATATTATATTTCTTATTCCATGAAAGTGCAGTTATCCTGTGGCAGGAGGTGATTGGTTCTCTTGGTTTTATTTGAACAGATGAAAAAAACAATGCCACTAGTATAAGAAGAACCAGTATGCACCTGGCCACATCCTCATCATTTGCCAACTAGAACAGCACTTCCTCACCCTATGTTTACACCTATAAGTTTTTTTAGTGCTTTTTGCAGTTTGCAGAAATGCACTACAGTCAATTTAATCACACCTATGTGTTTTGCAGCCAGAGCGTTTTTGGAACGGGTCAGGGACTTTTTCCTGCATTTTGTGCGTAATAGAATTCAATGGAGTCGCATCAGAAATGCAAGAGTTGCATTTCGGATGCAATTTCTGATGCGTTTTGCATTCTTTTCCCTTTAAAAGCACTATATATAGCTGGTTGCTAAGGACCAGGCCGAAAATCTGGCTGCCGCATCCTTAACAGCTGATGAGTCATCAGCTGTCAGACAGCTGAATGTAAACAAAAGAATTTACATTCTTCGGTCTGGTACGGATTTGGAGGGAACCCCCATGCCAAAATTAAAAAAAAAAAAAATGGAGTGAGGTCCCCCCCCAAAATCCATACCAGATGAGTGAGCGCCCCCCCATGAACAATATCATGCCCTCAACATGGGGGGTGCTTTGGGATAAGGGGGGGTTCATGTTGATGGGGACAAGGGCCTCTTCCCGAAAACCCTGCTCAGTTGTTGTGGGGGGTCTGCAGAATCTAGAAGCCCCCTTTAACGGGGGGGGGCCCAGATCCCAGCCCCCCCCACGTGAATAAGTATGGGGTATATTGTACACCTACTCATTCACCAAAAAAGTGTAAAAAATAAAGAAAAATAGTAGACAATTTCCCGTCGTAGCACCAACGTGTCTTCTTTCCCCGATACCGCCACCAATGTCTCCCGTGGTGTCTTCTCCTTCCGGCTATGTCTATTTCCTCATCCACTGCTGACCTGCTAAAACTTTTAAAAAACAGTCCTCCTCTAACGCTGGCCCCCTCCGTTGTCTGCCAGTTCTTATATAGCCATGGGGCTTGGCCATCCGGTGAAGTCACCCGGAGAACCCACCCCTTGTGACATCACCAGATACCCCATCCATGGCTATATAAGAACTGGCAGACAGCAGAGCTGACACAACGGGGGGAGCCAGCGTCGGAGGAGGACTGTTTTTTTTATATGTTTAGCAGGTCAGTGGCGGCGGTGGTCCAATTTGCCTGCCGCAATGTCACAGTCCTGCAAAAAAAAAAAAAAAAAAAAATTAAAATTGCTGATTGCCGCCATTACTAGTAAAAAAAATAAAAATAAATTAAAATTCCATAAATATATCCCAGAGTTTGTAGACGCTATAACTTTTGCACAAACCAATCAAAATATGCTTATTGGGATTTTCTTTACCAAAAATATGTAGCAGAATACATATTGGCCTAAATTGATGAATAAATTAGCATTTTTACATTTTTTATTGGGTATGTTTTATAGCATAAAGTAAAAAATATTTTTTTATTTTTCAAAATTGTCGGTCTTATTTTGTTTATATCACAAAAAATAAAAACCGCAGAGGTGATCAAATATCACCAAAAGAAAGCTCTATTTGTGGGGAAAAAAAGGACATCAATTTTATTTGGGTACAGCATCACACAACCACACAATTGTCAGTTAAAGTAACGCAGTGCCATATTGCAAAAAATGGCCTGGTCATGAAGGGGTAAACCTTCCGGGGCTAAAGTAGTTAAACAAAAAAAAAAAAAAAAGCAAAATGCATGAAAACTGCATGCAAAAAAAATGCTTCAAAAATGAGTTTAAAATTGCAAAACGCACAGCACATCGTGCCTGAAAAACACATCAAGCACAGCCAGCATAGATGTGAACCTAAACTCAGTCCACCCATACATAGCACACAGTCAATGAATGAATGAACAGTCTATGAAGCTAATAACATGCTGACTAAAAAACAAGTGTAGTGATTCCTTATCCACACACTCTACACTAGGGGCAGCATAGCTGACGAGACAGCCCTGCTGCTTGCTAGGCAATGAAGAAACTGCAGACCAGCAAAGGTGCATAGTTTTTCAACTTATGGTAATGTTTTATTCTTATCTTCATACTATACCAAGAGAGACTATTTACTCTCCCAATTCTAGTCATGAATTTACTTATCGTTCAAGTTATAATTTAGCTGGTTTAGACCCCTTTCACAGTGAGGCATTTTTGAGGTGTTTTAGCGCTAAAAATATTACCTGAAAACTGCCTCCCATTAATTTGAATGGGTGATTTTACACTGGGGCAGTGCGCTTGCGGGATGGTAGAAAAAGTCCTGCAAGCAGCATCTTTGGAGCATGTTTGGAGTACTGTAAAAAGTGCTCCAAAAACACCCCTGCCCATTGAAACTAATAGGCAGTGCTTCCAAAGCGCCTTAAAAGCGATTCGAAAGCACCGCAAAACTGGTCTTTTTTGGGGGGTTTTAAAGTCACGTTCTCACATCCCCTTAAAAAAGCGATACGCTAGTGCCCGAAAAGCGCTATTCAAATCGCTCCCCAAAGTCGCCAAAAGTAGTACAGGAACTACTTTTGGAAGTCGATGAGGCGCCGCAAAGTCAGCGCTGCACAGATTCGGATAGTGCCATTGTCGGCAATAGTCGCAGATTTGCCATGCAATTTGACATGTCAAATTGCATGTCAAATCGGCCCAATGTGGACGTGGACTAAAGCATGTTTACTTAGGCTGGATTCACACTGCTGCCAGATGCAGCTTGCAGCAGGGGTCCGGAGCATCCTTGTTCTCTGTTTCAGGGACGATTTAGGGACAAATTTTTGCCTGAATTCGGACCTAAAATGGAGCCAAAGATGCACAGGACTCCTGTGCAATCGGCTCCGCAGCCACAACGTAGATATGTGAACCGGCTCCATAGAGAGTCGTTCACAAACTCCTGTCATGCTAATAGGATGCGGAGAAATCCACATCCAATTCACACTAGTGTGAACCCAGCCTTACAGTCTGAATACACAGCCTAAGGCTAGGTACACACCGGCCGACTTTCGGCTTGTGTGTACAACTTTCTGTCTGACAGAAGACAGTCTCACGACCAGCATCTGTAGAGCAAGCATGCTGGAAAACCAATATAAAGAGAAAAACTGCGCTTGGAAAGAAAAAAAAGAAAGAAAAGCAAAAAACAAGCTGCGGTTATAAGTGTAGCCCACCAAATCAAATTAAAAAGAGAAAAAACCGCGCTATAAGTGATATAAGAGTCCAAGTATGAAGTCCCGTATAACATAAATGAATAGTCCCAATGGTAATCCAGACAAGAAGGATCAATAGGTGGTAAACTTCTTCCAAAGGAAACGGTAATAATGGACACAATCAGCAGAACACTCCAACATATATTGCGCTTACCAGAAGTAAGACTTTAAAGGGCGAGTGGCTTAAACACAGCCTGGGCCTTTAGATGTACACTCCAAGTGAGGCAGGAAGGGCGCCCTCATCCCGTGTATCCACAGATATAATGCAAAAGAATACAACAAAAATATAGCGTAATATTGTTTTAGAAAATACGCCACACCAGAAAGAGAAAGTGACACTCAATTACCCTTAATCACGTGAAATCATATAGAATCCTACGCTAAATAGCTAGGACCATGGAGTGGGTGTCATGCATTCGTGCAAACATAGGTGGAAAAATATATTGTTTAGGTGAAGATAAATAGTATGGGTGAAAACTGCGACGACCTCCAAAATCTGCTAACCAAATAATGGGACAGTCGGCGTGTGTAAAGCACTCCAAAATAAGTGAAGGGTTGTGAAAAAGAACTCCCACCAAGTGCTGGGACAACTAGTAGTGCGAGCTGGGCCTTTATGAGGGTTGACCCTCATATGCAGAATAGTGGAAAAAACAGGAACCGACACCAAGGAATAAATGATAAACGGACCTTTGGGATTGTCCCCTTACCAGACAAAATAGGCAAAAAGGCAGATGTATTACGATCCCAGCCACACTCCCGACCGGAATGGTGCACCCCGTCTTGCCCTCTCTGTCCAGACTAGGGTTGTGCTTTCTATATACACCTTATTTTTTATCTCTTCTGGCCGGTTACAGCAGTCACGCGACCTTCCCGGCTGACGTCGGAGGGGGAACTCGACCTCTCACTCTGCAGCCTCTTTTTTTGTGAGGTCACTTGACTTCAGTAACACTTTTGGCTTTTGTTATTCTGAAGAAATCACTGCTTTGCTCCTCTGTGCCCCTGGGACCTGTGCAATCGGCTCCGCAGCCACAACGTAGATATGTGAACCGGCTCCATAGAGAGTCGTTCACAAACTCCTGTCATGCTAATAGGATGCGGAGAAAACCACATTCAATTCACACTAGTGTGAACCCAGCCTTACAGTCTGAATACACAGCCTAAGGCTAGGTACACACCGGCCGACTTTCGGCTTGTGTGTACAACTTTCTGTCTGACAGAAGACAGTCTCACGACCAGCATCTGTAGAGCGAGCATGCTGGAAAACCAGCATCCGATTCCAAACACTGCTCAAAGCCAATGGCTGCCAGTGCTGATCAGTGTGTTTTGGCGGGGAGCAGTCCCCCTATCAGAACACAATAGCTCAGTGGGGGAGATTGCTGCACTAACATCGTTTCGTTAGTATTATGACCTCTCCAATTTTTTTCGTTCAGCCCGCTGGGTTGAACAGAAAAAACTCTACATGTGTACCCGGCTTAAAGCAGGATAAACACATTCAGTTTGTTTTTTCCAGGGTTGAGAGTGAAGAGATACACAATATGTGGTGACTTCTGTGACACCCTCCACCAGCATAAGGATTGGCCCCTCACCTCATGATATGGACCCCTGAGTTAATCAGTCAGGTCTGGTACAGCATTCCCATTGCTGGGTCAGTAAGCACACATCAAAACTTGCAGTGGAGGGACAGTCTGGATAGGAGATCCTCTTCAACTCCAATCAGTAAATGCATGTAATAAAATAAGCAATATCTAGTGCTCTCTGTATTTAAAACCATATCTCTGTTTATTAAAAGTTGAAAAAAAAACTCACAAGTGTAGCACTGTGCCCCAGTGCTAGGGATCAAAGGCAGTCATAAACACGGCGTGTCTGCGGGAATCAGCATCAAGACGCGGGTGACGTCAGGAATGTATCATGTGATGTCCGTACGTGTTACGTCCCATAGAGTAGGTGGGACTTCAGTATAACTAAAGTCAGCTGATCCGCTTAGCCAACAACAAATGCTAGGTAGTCACCATAGTAACTCCGAAGCTACGGAGCGCTGACACTAACAAGCTGATTCCCCATTATACCCGTCATAGTATAAAAATACTTATAAACAGCAGATGAAATAAATCAAATAGACAAGAATCAGAACACCGTAGCACCAGCGTTCCTGCTAACTCCCTCAGACCCCCATAAATAATGACAAATGTCAAATAAAATAACCAAATAAATCTACTTAATATAAAACAATATAAAAACATCATAAACATTAACAATCAGAAATAAAACAATATCGAATTTGACTTTTAAGCCCCCGGGCACAAGTACCATTGTGTCATGGATCCAATAAGATTCCCTGCGACTAATTTGTCGCAGGAAATTGCCCCCTCTCCAATGTTTGGTCACTCGTTCGATGTCCCAGAACTGGAGACATTTGGGGTTTTTATTATGAACCAATCTAGGCCCTAGGTTGCTCCCTGGGGTCATATCCACCCTTCTAAGTGCAAGAAAACCTACAAATGCAGTGTATACAAGGGTCTGGGACAAGTTTTGTCATTTGCTGCGGCAGTGACTTTAATTCAATCTTCACCTCTACGTCCAATATTCTGGCATTTCTTCAGACGGGTCTCGATCTAGGACTTGGCTTGAGCCCCCTCAAGGTACAGGTAGCAATATCTGCCGCAACTAATAAGAGATAGAGGATCCTTTGGTGGATACTTTCCTCAGAGGAGTGTTAAAGATTCGCCCACCTGTCAGACGCTCATTTCCCAAGTGGGATCTGTCCGTAGTTCTCGAGGTTCTGTCCGGCCATCCATTCACTCCGGTGGAGCAGGTAGCAACATGGAATCTAACGCTGAAAACTGCTTTCCTTTTGGCCATTATATCCAGCAGAAGGATCTCAGAACTTCACTCTCTAGGGATAGGTGATGACCATATCTCCATTTTCCCGGACAGGGTGGAACTTCGACCTCTTCATTGGTTCACACCTAAAAGGTTGCTACTCCAAGTCACCTGTTGGAACCCTGGGCGCTACCAGTATTTACAGACTCGGATTCAGAGTCCTGTCACGAGCTTAACATCTCCAGAGTGCTCAGGGCCTACTTAGAAGCCACCAGATCCTTCAGAAACTCAGAGAGGCTATTAATTATACTGCTCGGTAAAAACACAGGTAAAGAAGCCTCCTTCAGAACCCTGGCATCTTGGGTTGTAAAATTGATTCAGAAGGCTTACAGGGCGAGGAATACGGTGCCTCTTTCCCAAGTGAATGCTTATTCAACCAGGGCAGTCTCAGCTTCTTGGGCAGCAAGGGCTAATATTTCTTTGGAGACGGTTTGCAGGGCCGCCACCTGGTTTTCCAGCCATACTCTTTTTAGGCACTACCATATTGATCCAGGGGCTCTCGTGACTGTAGAGTTTGGAAGGAGGACAGTTCAGGTTGCAATGTCCTCATCTAATTAAAATACCTATTAACATTATGCCACCAGTGTCATCTACGTATTTATTATCTGTATGCTGCCATGGAGGCACTAGGAAAATTGTATCATACTTACCATAAAATTTTCCTTTACTGGTGCCTATCCATGGCAGCAGACAAAGAATTAGGGGGCACACCCTAAAAAATACATTAAAGATGGTGCAGCCATAAGACCAGACAGACAAAACAAAAGATTACAGCGCACAAATACAAAATATAGAGGAGTGTTTTTCTCCCATGGTTCACAAAAGCAGGATCTTCCATTCTATGGATAGCGTAGGACCCACTGATAATGGGGTACTTTGACGTAGTAGTGGGCTTAGCACTATATGGCCATATGGTGTAACTAAATCCCCATATTTTCTGAATATGTTCAGGTGTTTTAAATAGCCTTGCAAATGTTAAATGTCATTTTTGTATGTGTGCGCTGTAATCTTTTGTTTCATCCATGGCAGCATACGCTCCCAGCCTTGGTATTCTATGTTACGGAGAATGTTGGGGGAGGGACTACACCTTCATTATGCTATTCACTGGTCCTGAGGGAGGAGTTGAGGCAGAGCTCTATCATCTGTATGCTGCCATGGATAGCCACCAGGAAAGGAAAATGACGATAAGTATGATACAATTTTCGGTTTTAAATGTTGCCAACCACTCTCTGGCTTTGTAGCTTGGTTTGCGTATTAGTATTGTCATTGGCAAAGCAACCGAGTATCTACACTTTGGAGAGATGCATTTAAGCTCCTTACCGAAGTAACAGGATTAACAATAATCCCTTCCCCAGAGCTTGCACTGCTAGGCATTGGCGAGTAAATATTCCCCAATGCTTCCACACCATAAATCGCACATATGCTACTAGCTTATAGATTATCTATTGTTCGCCACTGGAAAACCCCTGACGTACCTACTAAACATGAAGTAGCCTCCTTGATTCATACCCATGGTTCCTATGAATGCATGTTTGCTACAAGTGAAGGTAGAATCCCTTCGATCTCCAAGAAACGGTCAACTGGCTAGAGTGGTATAAGAGTACTCAAACCTGAAATCTATACCGATCACTAAAACAGGCTTAGGGTAACCTGGCCCCCAGGCACAGTTTGATCTCAGATGGGGTGCCTGGGGGTATTGGACAATACACTCCACCTTATAGTTAGCACTTAGCAAGGATTCCATCATTTACTTAAGTTTATTATGGTGTTATGTTAATGTGTACTCATCTTTATGACTCTTTACTATGTACCATTCTACGACAGATACGATTTCTTTGTTCTTTTTGTGAAAAACTTCAATAAAAACATTGAACCATAAAATTAAAATAAATTAATCTAAAACGAATCTAATAATAAATCTAAGAAATAAGTAATCTTTATAGTAAAGGGTTCCTTTACTGTGAAGTGTATGTTCAGCAAAAACTGTTTTTCTATTAATTTTGGATGAAGTGGGGAAGGGTTAAAAATCACTGTAAGGTCTTTACTGTTATCTGTGGCTCTGAGTGATTTAAAGTGGTTGTAAACCTCAGTAATGAAATCTGAACAGAGCACATATATCTGTAGTGTTTACTGGTCAATCTCCAAAGCTCTAAGTGTGGTTTCTCTTGGTGCCTCCTTCCTCTTTTATCAGCATAACTTCTGAGAAGTTATACAAGATACATTTGTGATGGGAGGAAAGCTTAGCACACAGCTTGTCTATTCACAACACAGCTCTGCATCCTTCCTTCACTCCTGTGCCGTGTGTGAAGGGGTGTGGGTCCCTTTCCTCCAATTAGCTCTCAAACAGTGTAACTGTAGCTCTCTGCCCCTCACAGATGCAGGAGGATTTTATCACAAATCTTGCACTTTTGAAGGGATGCTGGGAAGAGAAGACTACAGATAAGCAAATAAAACCTATGTATGAGGATTTGTTTCTCTGTATCACCTAAAGCTGTTCACTTCACTGGGTATATGAAAGGGGTTTACAACCACTTTATTCCCAATTTCTGTCCTGCTGATAACAGTTTAGCAGACAGAAAGCAAGGGGAACTCTCCAGCAGCTGCACAGCCAAATAAAAATGCTTTTATTTAGTATAGTAGGGAAAAGCTACTACTGCATCCATGTGGCAGATTTTTCCTCACTTTCTCTGTGGTAAAAATAATGACGAGATGGGATAAAACTCTAGTTGATCCGAAGATAGCAGTAATAACCTGACAGGTTCTAATCCCTCTCCAAAAGCTTTTGGCTTGACATACACTTATTTAAAACAATATTTTAAAAATACAAATAAACAAATTAATATGAATTGCTAATGAATTATTTTTATTGTTACACAAAATACCATATTAAACAAAAGTACACAGGAAACTGCAGGGTATGCCAACTCCTAAAATACTGAAGTCACCGGCAAACTATATAGTGGAAGTCAATTTTTTTCCGACTTAGATTTGCCTTTATTTTCGGTGGGTCAATTAAATTTTAGCAGTTACCCTGATGTTTAAAAATTATGGACTGGTTATAACAGACAAAAACAAACCACAATCCTTTATATTTAGATTGGCCAAATGTTACCAAAATCCCACCACATTTATTGGCTTTGAAAACGAGCTTGGCACAGAGGTATGTAGGTAGGTATTGTCTGCCAAGCAATACATTTTGCCAGCCAAGAATTTAGTCCCAAGAAGCAGAAAAGATGAAGGAACTTGCTTCATTTACAATGTAATCCTTAACGAGGAACTTAAGGTTAAAACAAGAAACAAAAAAAACAAAAAACTTTCTGATGGAAGAGTCAATATCTAAATAAAACAATTTTGTTTCCATTTTTGAAGCCGGGAGGGTTGCACTATACGAATGAGCTCATCTCCTTACCAGACAGTCAGTTATGGTTTAAAGTAAAGTAATCAGGAGAGAAAGAAAAGAATAAAAAAAGAGAAAAAAAAATAGATCCAGAAACAATTCTGAGGAATCAGAAAAACAAAACAACTTTACTTTATAAAATATCATGAATCAAAACTTGGCTTAAATATATTTACATTGACAGGATCTGTGCAGAAGGGGAAAAAAAAAAAACAAAAAACACCAAAATACTGACTGCCTCTAAAAAAGGATGAAAACCCATCCTTGAGTAAAAAGTGATTAAAAAGAAAACAAAAACAAAAAAAGTTGTCTTATTTTGTATATTGTGGTTTTCATCATATTTTTAGATGGTGAGCAAAAGACTATGTGCAAGGTTTTGGCACTGGTAAAAAGGAAACAGCCATGTTTCATTATGGGTTCCAGCGTGATTGGTAAACATGAGACAAATATATATTTAAGAAAAAAAATAATAATAATACCACAGGATAGACATGGTGATCTCTGGTGGAATGCAGTAAACAAAGTAATATTGATAAACTTAATTACTTTAACATAACATTTTTCTGCTATTGAAACATAAAAAATACACTGGCAGTAGGTAACTATGGTGCTTTGGGATAAAGTACCAAAAAGGAAAGATGTTTCCAAGATAAATGTTTTTTTAGAACGTTTAAAAGGATGTAATATGCGGTCACGTTTTCGTCGCTCAGCTCACAAATGAGAGCCGAAACATAGGATACTTCTCCACCCCAAAAAAAAAAAAAAAAAGAAAAATGCAGAAAAGGGAAAATAAAAAACCATGAATAGTTATTAGCTGCTGAAGGATCAGAGTCTGGAAAATTTTATATCATTCATCTCTGATTTAAAATTAGGTAAGGTGTGCTCAGATCTGAAGGAGTCTTTTAGAGATGCCCAAAACATTTCATTCAGTGCATTCATCAGTTAGAGGAGGACATATCTGAAAGACAAAAATAAATAATAAAAATTTCATAAAAAACACCCAAAAAAAAATACTGAAATATCACATTTACTTTAAGTATTCAGATTTAATATCGCCTGACGAACGTTGCTTCATGAAACGTGTTGAATTGTATAATGCTGCTTAATCATCTCTGCTTTCATCTTTAAAGGGGTTGTAAACCTTTACCGTTTTTCACCTTAATGCCTTCTATGCATCAAGATGAAAAACATTTTTAATGCAGCAGCGCCCCCTCAAGCCCCCCTTATACTTACCTGAGCCCCAAAATTTGTGCAACAGGAACGAACACACCAGCTCTGGCCACTGTCTCGTGTCCTGATTGGAAAGATTAATAGCAGCGCTCCCGCTGCTGTCAAACAAATCCAATAACGCGGGCGCCGGGGCCGAGTCCGGCATTCGTGTCTATGGATGCAAATGCTTGACTCGGGAGCGTGCCGCAAGGTAACCCCCTCGGGAGAGCGCTTCTCCTAGGGGGTTATCTGATGTGGGGAGGAGCCGCGAGAGCCGCTGGGGGACCCCAGAAGAAGGTTCGGGGACACACTGTGCAAAACGAACTGCACAGTGGAGGCAAGTATGACGACATGTTTGTTATTTTAAACAAAAAGGAAAAAAAAAAACAAAACCTTACAATCACTTTAATGTTGTTCAACAGCAGTCAATTATTTCAATTGCTGATTCAAGCACTATTGATATATTTAAAATGATTGTTTGTATTTTCTTATCAATATTTATACATTGAACAAAATTTAGATGAAATTTTACATTATATGTAAAATGGAAGGCGTACCTTCCTAAAAGTCCCATGGGCAGTTTCTTTTCTTGTGTGAATCTGTTTTCACTTTGTCATTATGGGGTACTATAGTGTAGATTAAAGCGGAATTCCATTTAAAAGTGGAACTTCCGCTTTAAGGACTCCTGACATTCCACATGTCATTTTTTTGGGGGGTACCTAATTTTGACAGGTACCCAGCTCCCACTTCCGCTCGGGCTGCCTAGGCGGCCCCTCCCTGCAATCTTATGGAACACATCACAGGTCCCAGAAGATTGCCCGACCATTTAGGATATGCAGTTTGAAGCCGCAAGAGCCCACACTAGTGATGCCGGCACTGCGGAGAGGCGGGGGTAGAGAACTGAGGCTTCGGGCGGTGGAATTGCTGGATCGTGGGCAGGTGAGTGTGTGTATTAAAAAAGTCAGCAGCTACACTTTTTGTAGCTGCTGACTTTTAATAAACACAGAAACGTCTGGAACTCCGCTTTATTGGAAAAAAAAAAATGAATACCTTTAAACAACTGTAGTATTTGTCTGCAACATAACAGAATTGAAAAAGTGAAGAAGGTCTGAAGACTTTATGAATGCACTGTAAATTTTTTTGATTGGATTACAAATAGTAGTAAAAATCCAACAAGGGTGCCAAACCTTGGATACAGCATCCAAAACTTAAAAAAAAAAACAAAAAAAAAAAACTGCACTTTAACCTCTTCAGCCCCGGAAGGATTTGCCCCCTTAATGACCAGGCCATTTTTTGCGTTACGGCACTGCGTTGCTTTAACTGACAATTGCGCAGTCGTGCAACGCTGTACCCAAACAAAATTGACGTCCTTTTTTACCCACAAATAGAGCTTTCTTTTGGTGGTATCTGATCACCTCTTAGGGACTTTTATTGTTTTTGCTGGTAATGGTGGCAATCTGCGTTTTTTTGCGGAACTGCGACATTGCGGCAGACAAATCTGACCCCAAATGGCACTTTTTGGGGACCAGTGGCATTACATTGATCAGTGCTATAAAAATGCACTGATCAATGTGAAAATGACACTGGCAGGGAAGGGGTTAACACTAGGGGGCGATCAGGGGGGTTAAATGTGTTCCCTTGGTGTGTTCTAACTGTAGGGGGGGGATGGGCTCACTGGGACCTGACAGAGATCACTGTTCCCAATTACTGGGAACAGAAGATCTGACATGTCATTAGGCAGAATTGGAAATTGCCTTGCTGGGTTGCCGGTGGACATAGAGTCCGCGGGACCTGCGGGCATGCTCCTGCTATCCTCCTTGCACGGACTGACATACAGGTGCGTAGGTTTGCACAGGAGAGCCGACCTGCCGCAGTAAATGTACGTTAGCAGGTCGGCAAGTGGTTAAAAGACAAGTTCACCTTTCATAACATATTACATGATATGAATGCACCTGGCACCGCCCCTGCCCTCAATCCCCGCTGTGACAGCAAATCAGGGATCTTCTCCCCGTGTCTGCTGCCACAATTAAAAAAAAAAAAAAAAAAAAAAAAAAAAAAGGGACATGGCCATGCTGGGTTCTGCCCACACAGCTGTGTCACTCATTCACAGTCCTCTGTAAAATGGAAAACTACAAGGTCCGGCAGCAGCTACCAGCGCTGTGGTAGTTCAAAATGTATCAGATTTCTTGTAAGAGGCAAGAGCAAGCTGATACGCTGACAGATCTGGATGTGACCTGCATGGCATCAGCGATCAGCTGATTGCTAGTGCAATGCTTTACAGGCACCCAAAAAAAAAAAAAAAAGCGTGTTTATTATTTTTTGTCAAAAGGTGAACTTATCCTTTAAAGTACATTTGTGCTCATAAGGTTTACATACCCTGGCAGAATGTATGATTTCTTGGCCATTTTTCAGAGAATATGAATGTTAACACAAAAACATTTCTTTTACTCATGGTTAGTGTTTGACTGAAGCCATTTATTATCAATCAACTGAGTTTACTCTTTTTAAATTATAATCACAACAGAAACTACCCAAATGACCCTGATCAAAAGTTTACATACCCTGGTGATTTTGGCCTGATACCATGCACACATGTTGACACAAAGAGGTTTGAACGGTTATTAAAGTTAACCAACCTCATCGGTTTGCTTGTAATTAGTGTGTGTATAAAAGGTTAATGAGTTTCTGGACTCCTGACAGACCTTTCTTTGCATCTGTCATCCAGTGCTGCACTGACGTTTCTGGATTCTGAGTCATGGGGAAAGCAAAAGAATTGTCAAAGGATCTGTGGGAAAAGTTAGTTGAACTGTATAAAACAGGAAAGGGATATAAAAAGATATCCAAGGAATTGAGAATGCAGCCGTGTTCAAACTCTAATCAAGAAGTGGAAAATGAGGGGTTCTGTTAAAACCAAAACACAGCTAAAATTTCAGCCACTGCCAGGGAAAAATGTTTGGGATGCAAAGAAAAACCCGCAAATAACTTCAGTTGAAATACAGGATTCTCTGAAAACATGTGGTGCGGCTGTTTCAAGATGCACAATAAAGGGGCATTTGAAGAAAAATGGGCTGCATGGTCGAGTCACCAGAAGAAAGCCATTACTACCCAAATGCCACAAAGTATGCCGCTTACAATACGCCAAACAGCACAGAGACAAGCCTCAAACCTTCTGGCACAAAGTCATTTGGAGTGATGAGACCAAAATTCAGCTTTTTGGCCGCAACCATAAAACGCTACATTTGGAGAGGAGTCAACAAGGCCTATGATCAAAGGTATGTAGGTTGATCGCTGATGTTTTGGGGATGTGTAAGCTACAAAAGGCACAGGAAATTTGGTCAAAGTTGTTGGCAAGATGAATGCAGTATATCATCAAAAGATACTGGAGGAACATTTGCATTCATCAGTCAGGAAGCTGCGCATGGGACATACTTGGACATTCCAACATAACAATGATCCAAAACACAAGGCCAAGTCGACTTGTCATTGGCTACAGCAGAATTAAGTGAAGGTTCTGGAGTGGCCATCTCAGTCTCCTGACCTCAATATCATTGAGCCACTCTGGGGAGATCTCAAACGTGCAGTTCATGCAAGGTAGCCCAAGAATGTACAGGAACTGGAGACTTTTTGCCAAGAGGAATGGGCAGCTTTACCATTTGAGAAGATAAAGAGCCTCATCCACAAATACCACAAAAGACTTCAGGCTGTCATTGATGTTAAAGGGGGCAATACACGGTATTAAGAACTGGGGTATGTAAACTTTTGATCATTTAGGCAGTTTCTGTTGTGATTATTATTTAAAAAGAATAAAACACAGTTGATTGATAATAAATGGCTTCAGCCAAACACTAACCATGAGTGAAAGAAAAGTTTGTGTGTTATAATTCATATTCTCTGAAAAATGGCCAAGAAATCATAAATTCTGCCAGGGTTTTTTAACCTAATGAGCACAACTGTACTTAACTAAACTGTGGATCTACCCAAGCAACTTCCATTCATGACTGAGGCCCCACCTATAATGTAGTTATAATTGGCTGGACCAGCACAGATTTTGTTAGAGATTTGAGCTTACCAGTTTACAGGTATAGATAGTGAGGTAGTGTGTGGGTTTTCCCATTAGAAAAATTTTATGCACACATCTACCAGATAACATTTGCATTATTTATCTGAATAGTCCTTCGCACAATTGTTGGAAAAATGTATTTTTTAGTGCAGCCTGCTATACACAACATACTTTAAAGAAAATAGACCAGAAAAGGATTACCAAACATAAAAACACTGACAACATAATAGGTATATTACTACAGTATTTTACCTTAAAACAGTTATGCTTGCACATCAACTAGTTCTGGAGGCATTGGGGACTTGGGATGTTTGCTTTCAAAGTGCTGCTTGAATGTTTTAGGGTCTGGCATCTGTGTCTAAAATTTGAATCAAATACAAAAAGGAAAACCATTAGAAAGAAAGGATAGCACAAATACAACAATCCAAAATTACTCTGAGTTCCCTCTTTCTATCCTATTGACTTCTTATAAATACCTGCTGCCAACAGAAAGCCCTTGTTCTTCCTTCTGAAAAAGGCAAGTCAGCTAGAGTTGACAAAAACCCCAGATTATGAGCAAGCTGTCCAGAGGTATCCAGTGATCACAAAACTCACGATATTAGACAGATATTCATATAAAATACTGCTCACAATCATTAATTGGTTGATAACCATTTCATCAAGTGAGTTGAACTACACAGATATAATAAGCTGGAATTCTAACGTCATTCAGATGGGCAAAAAAAAACAAAAAAACAAAAAAACAAAAAAAAAAAAACCACACACCACATAGGGCCGGCTATACACGGTTCGAATCTTGGCCGGTTCAGCAGGAATTGGGCAGGCTGAATGTACCAAGTTGATCGAGCGATCAACTTGGGTACAACCAGCCTGCCGGATTCCCTTACGATTATGGCTAGCGGCTATCACTATTACGACTTCCCCTCCGCTCGCCGGGAGAAGACAATGGCCCTACAGGAAGGATTCCCCTGTCAGCGTTGATGGGGGAATTGTGCAAGTTTCGGGTTGCAGGAAAGAAATTTGCACCATGTATGGCCTGCCTAAGACAGACACCTGTCATTGTGACACGCAATAAATTAGAAAAAAGGCAACGTTCAAACAAAATGGTACCTCTAGAACTGCTTATTTAATCTATGTTGCCTAACTACTTCCATACCGGGTCAATTCTGGCACTTCTTCTACAAGTAAAAATCATTACATAATTTTTTTGCTAGAATATTACTCAGAACCCCCAAACATATTTTTTAAGCAAAGGCCCTAGAGAATAAAAAAGAGTGGGTGTTGCAATTTTTTGTCACACGGTATTTGCGCAGTGATTTTTTAAACGCAATTTTTGAAAAAAATAAACCATTTTAATGCAAAAAAAAAAAAAAAAAAAAAAACACGCAATTTTTTGTTAAAATATTAAAGAGGAGAAGCTTTAAAAATTGAGTACGCTCATGGAATGGCAGCACCAAACTATGGTACTTAAAAATCTCCATAGGCGAAGCTTGAAAACTTTACAGGTTACCAGTTTAGCATTACAGAGGAGGTCTAGTGCTAAATTACTGCTCTCGCTATAACATTCGTGGCAAAACCTCACGTGTGGTGCAAACAGTTTACATATGCGGGAGCGACCTACGTATGCGTTCAGTTCTGTACACGAGCTACAAGTGGAAAGGGGCGCTTTTTCTTTTTCTTTTTTTTTTTTTTTTTTAACATTGTCCCCTTAATTTTTTTTTAACTTTTTTTCTTAAAGCGGTGTTCAGCCCAAGAAAAAAAGAAGAAAAAATTAAAAGCCAGCAGCTACACATACTGCAGCTGCTGGCTTTTAACAATAAGACATTTACCTGTCCTGAAGTCCCGCAATGTCGGCACCGTAGCCGTTTCCTTACAGTTTCACGCCGGGAAGCCTACTGCACATGCGTGAGGCCCCGCTCCTCTCTCCTACTGGCCCGGCGTCAGGGAGAGGAGGAGGGAGCCCCGCGGTGATGTCAGGGGCCACGGCCCGGACTCCCGAAAGTGGGAAAAGGATATTCTGACCCCCCCCGAAAGGTGCCAAATGCGGCCCCGGAGGGGGGAGAGAAGACAAATGAGCGGAAGTTATACTTTTGGGTGGAACTTCGCTTGAACTTTATTTCCCTTTTATTCCCATCACAGGAAATATAAACATTCTTGTGATAGAAATAAGTCATGACAGGTCCTCTTTATGGAGACATCGGGGGTCTATAAGACCCTAGATCTCTCCCTCTACCCTGAAAAGCATGAGATTACACAAATAAAAATAAATAAACCCATTGATCTCATGCTTTCCAGGAAAAAGAAATAGCAGTGTTCCGGTCCACGACCAGCTCTATGGCAACTCAGCGACACTGCCGGATCGGATCCTGGGCTCCACGATCACACGGGAGAGCCTGGAGAGGCGCTGGCAGCTGGTGATGCCTGTAAAAAGGAATCCAGTGGCTAATTAGCTGCTAGGATGGCTTTTACATTGTTTCGAAATTGCTGGCTGAAAAAAAGAAAAAAAAAAAAAAAAAAAAAAAAAAAAAAAGGATACGATACGATACCGGGAGGATGCCTGTAGCTGCAGGCATCAGCCTGATATTTCCACTTCAAGTCCAGGATGTCATATTACGTCCTACAGGCAGGAAGCGGTTAATCACAAGTGAATACTCTTAGTATGCGTTTCTCTATGGTCACAGGCTAACCCTCTGCGCCAGTCTTTTTTCTTAGTGAGTGGCAGGACAAAAGTAATGTTGCCACCCTAGATACAATACTATGCATTGAAAAAGTATTCATACCCCTTAAAATTTTCCACATTTTTTCATGTTACAACCAAAAATGTAAATGTATATTGAGAGTTTATGTGATAGATCAACACAAAGTGGCACATAAATTGTGAAGTGGAAGGAAAATTATAAATGGTTTTCAATTTTTTTTTTTTCTACAAATAAATGTGAAAAGTGTGGTGTGCATTTGTATTCAGCCCCCCTGAGTCAATACTTTGTAGAACCACCTTTGGCTGCAATTACAGCTGCAAGTCTTTTCAGGTATGTCTCTACCAGCTTTGCACATCTAGAGAGTAACATTTTTGCCCGTTCTTTGCAAAATAGCTCAAGCTCTGTCAGATTGGATGGCGAGCATCTGTGAACAGCAATTCTCAAGTCTCGCCAGATTCTCAATTGGATTTAGGTCTGGACTTTGACTGGGCCATTCTAACACAAGGCTTCTCACAAACTGGACTTCTTATGGCTTTCTTTCAACAATGGCTTTCTTCTTGCCACTCTTCCATAAAGGCCAGATTTGTGGAGTGCACGACCAATAGTTCTCCTGTGGACAGATTCTCCCACCTGAGCTGCAGATCTCTGCATCTCCTGCAGAGTTACCATGGGCCTCTTGGCTGCTTCTCTGATTAATGCTCTCCTTGCTTGGCCTGTCAGTTTAGATGGACGGCCATGTCTTGGTAGGTTTGCAGTTGTGCCATACTCTTTCCATTTCCGGATGATGGATTGAACAGTGCGCTGTGAGATGGTCAAAGCTTGGGATATTTGTATATAACCTAATCCTGCTTTAAACTTCTCCACAACTTTATCCCTGGCCTGTCTGGTGTGTTTGGCCTTCATGATGTGGTTTGTTCACTAAGGTTCTCTAGCAAACCTCTGAGGACTTCAAAGAACAGCTGTATTTATTCAGAGAAGAAATTACACACAGGTTGACTATTTACTAATCAGGTGACTTCTGAACGCAATCAGTTCCACTAGATTTTAGTTAGGGGTATCAGAGTAAAAGGTGGCTGAATACAAATGCACGCCACACTTTTCAGATATTTGTAAAAAAAATTTGAAAAAACAGTTATCATTTTGCTTCCACTTCACAATTATGTGCCATTTAGTGTTGGTCTATCACATAAAATCCCAAAAAAGTAAATTTAGGTTTTTGGCTGTAACATGACAAAAGTGTGCAAAATTTCAAGGGGTACGAGTACTTTTTCAAGGCACTGTGACTGCGCATGCTCACTAGAGACAGCCTTCAGGAGGTACCCAGAGAAAATATCTAACTGATAAATCAGTGCAGCTTCCAAGTACCAACAATGACTAGGAATTAGCCACTTCAATAGCTGCTGAACAGCGTTGTTGACCCTGCAATGGAAATTGAGTTATAATCAGGGAAATGGCAGGATCACCAACTAATATCTTTAAAAATACCCAGTCTTTGAAAAATGGGCATATTAATTATATGCATATATTTGGAATACTGGGAAAAGCAACTTTTTAAAACATTTTTGTCAGGAGAGAGGAAAATTCACTTAACTGCAAAGATGATAGCCATACATTTTCCAATTGCAGAAGTGACCTCTCATACTTGCAAAGCATGAATTGCAACACTCACACTTAAGCTGCACATGTAATAGTATATCTTTTACAAATGGATGCAAGTGGTCACGCATATGTTAATCTGCAACAAAAAGCATCAGGTGCCTTCCTCTTGTAAACCTATTTAATCTCAGAGTTACAACAATGGAAGCGCATACCTCTGGGGCAATTTACAACAAAAGTTATAAGAACACGTTTAGTTATTACACATTTATATAAGAATACAAATCTCTAGTGAGAGTTACCAGTAACAGTATTTCTAGGAATTGTCCAGGACAGCAACATGAGAGATGACCGTTTCCTGCAGAGGAAGGAATCAAACAGAACAGTGAAAAATCATTCATACCCCCTCATCTTTCAGATAAGATTAAAAGGAGAATATCTCCCTCAGTGCACAAGGGAAAAAAATATGAATAAGACACCTAAAGATATGATGGGAAGGAGCCTTGCTGTCCTGGAAGATTCATAGAAATACTTTACAAAGTAAAACTAAGTGGGAGTTTCCCTCAATCATCTTCCAGGACAACAATATGCATTTTCAGAAAGCAAAGTCCCTGGAGAATAAAATAATGAATGTTGCATTTTTTTTATGTCACATGATATTTGGCCAGTGTTTTACCAAATGCAAATTAAAAAAAAAAAAAAAAAAAAAAAATATACACTGTACCTGTATTGAATGTTAGTTCACACAAAATATAAAAGTCCCAAATTTTTGGTAGAATATAAAAGATGATGTTACGCCGAGTAAATAGGTACCCAACATCTCTCAATTTAAGATTGCGTACGCCTGTGGAATAGCGACAAAATATGGGACCTAAAAATGGCCATAGGCAACGATTTAAAAGCCTTTACAGGTTACCAGTTTATGGTTACACAGGAGGACAGGCCTCTTTACTTTGTTTTACTTTATTGCTATCTCAAGGGATGAACAACATCCCATGTTCTCTTTATGGAGGAATCCGGGGTCTATTAGACCCCAGATCTCTCCCTTGACTTTCAAAGCAGCCAGTCAAACCAAAATCAGTTTTGTCAGCTGCTTTACAAGCCAGTAATGGCTTGTAAACAAAAACAAAAAGGAAGTGACGAAATCTTGGTGGCCACTTCCAATAGGATAATGCACCATCTCAAAGCTCAAATCATCTCACCACTGGTTTCTTGAACATGACAATGAGTTTAATGTACTTCGATGGCCTCCACAGTCACCAGATCTCAATCCAAAAGAGCACGTTTGGGATGTGGCGAAACAAGGGATTCGCATCATGAATATGCAGCCGACAAATCTGCAGCAACTGCGTGATGCTATAATGTCAATATGGGACAAAATCTATAAGGAATGTTTCTATGCCAGGCAGTTCTGAATGCAAAAGGGGGGTCTAACTTGGTACTAGCAAGGTGTACCTAATGAAGTGGCCCGCGAATGTACATACACGTATGGTCAGATGGGAAGTGGTTTAAAGTGGCTGTAAACCTTTACATATACACAGTAAAATGATTAGCTTCAGGTGATACACAGATGAAACACTTCCTCCTACACAGTTGTACCCGTTTGTTTCCAGCCACCTCTTCTGTACAACCATTTAAAGTACAGAATTTAGACAGCATTTCTGAGCTTCCAGGGGCGGGGATTTGATGCCACACACGGCACAGCTCAAAGAGAGAAAAGCCGTGTGTATACCGAGACCTGAGGGAAGAGTCATACCATCCTTTACACAACCTCATAGGGAAACATGCACAACTGAGACTGTCAATCACAAGCTGTATACTGGAAGCCTCCTCCCCATCTCAGTGGATTCTTTGAAGTCGGCACAACCTATCAAAAAAAGGAGTCTGCAGGCACAAATCACACTGTTTGGATCAAGGCAAGTATACATTATATAAAGGATGTGCTTTGTTCATTTTTCATGTCAGAGGTTTTTTAACCACTTTAATGAACAGTCTAATAAGAGTTCAAAAGGTGATCTGGTTAGTCAATTAAAGTGACACTAAACGAGGGCTTGGCAAATTTGCTTTGAACCTAGGAGCATGCTAAAAATTTAGCAGCCAGTTTTTTTTTTTTTAAAAGTATTTTTTCTTTAAATCATACTTACCTAGGTGGATTGTAGCATTTGTCTGATGTTGCAAATGTCCCCCACTGACTCCAAGACAGTGCTCCATGAGCAGAGAGCTGGTGACTGAAGTGCTGGGCTGTGGAGAGGGCGGGAGCGGTTGGTTCAGGCTCTCAGTGGCTCTGAGCCAAGTGTCAATCCAGGCTACTGGGTGGGCCCCCACCATACGGTTGCAATCTTTCCCCAGCCTGGACCGGCTCTGTGCCATCAGGAGGCTTCAGCCCACTGACAACTGAAAGCGGGTCACAGGAGTGCAGAACGAACTGCACTCCTATAATCCACAGGAGATCCACGTAGCCAAATGAGCTTTGACTGTACCTCTCCTTTAACAAAGCTTATGGGTAGAACATGTAACATGTTCCTGAAGGTGAACTTATCCTTTAACCCAGGAGTGTTCAAACTTTTTTCAAGGAGGGCCAGATTTGATGAAGTGAACATGTGTGAGGGCCGACCATTTTGCCTGACATTCTTTAAACCATTAAAATTCAGTCTAAGTGTGTTCATCCAAACACTTATACACTGCCCAACAAGAATTCTCTTGCCTTTGTGGCTGTGTGTGTAGCGAGAAGATGAGCTTGGGCGTGTTATTTGGATATACTGTATTTATCAGCATATAACACGCACCTTCACTTTAAGAGGGAAGTTTCAGGAAAAAACTTAAATTTTAAATAAAGAACTGTGAAGAAAAATAAGGGTCAGTGCCCATCTGCAGCCTCGGAGGGGACAGGGAGGGGGGTGGGACTAGTGCCGACAGATTACATACAGAAGATCCTCCTGTTTACTCAGCGGCCTCTTTTTTTTTTTTACAACAAGGTTGGTCTTTATTGGAGAAGACATCATTTTACAGTTAACATCTACAATTAAGCTCTCATATACAATTTGAAAGTAAAAGGGTCAAAATACAAAAAGGTTCACTTGCAAAACAACATAAAATGCGGAGTCAGATATAGGGAGGAAAAACTGCTAACTAGTGTAGGTATCCCTAAAATAGCTGTCCACGTGTATAGGATCTAGAATGTCGGGTTTTAAGATATCGCTTATCTGGTGGGAGGGGAATACTACATCATCTTATGTTAATGCCATAATATTAACACACAATGTCCTACTTATTACAGTATGGGGTACTAAAACTGTTCAGTCCAAGGCAGCCATATTCGATCAAACTTCTGCGGACATCCTCTATTGGTGTAAGTCATCTTATATAAAAGGTAACACAGCATTGACAGTAGAGTCCCACGCCTCCACCCAGGGGGAAGACGGCGACGCCCACTTTTTAAGAATTTCCTTCTTGGCATAGAACAGCAACAATGAAATCAGTATTTTCGAACATTTAGGCCTCTGGTCGTCATCATCATGGATGCCCAAGAGAGCCAGCTCGGGCGATACCGGCAACGTTAACTGTAGGCGGATATTAATACTTTCAAAAATGGCTGTCCAGTACTTCACAAGAAGAGGGCAGGTCCAGAACATATGCAAATATGTGCTGTCTGGAGACTGACATCTATTACAGTTTGGTGATCTATTAGGGTAAATCTGATGCAGTCTCTGTGGGGTGTAATATACCCGGTGTAAAAACTTGGTATGTAGCAACCTATCTCTAGATGAAACCATTAACTTGTATCCATCTTAAAAGCATTCTTCCCAAGTCTGCCTGTCCAGGCTGGGAATATCAGTTGGCCCATAGTGAGTGCATCTTCGGTGAATTAGTTTCCAGTAGAGCAAGGTACAGGGTGGAAAGGGTCTTCTTAAGAATTTCTTGTGCCAGTGTTTCCTCAGTGGGGTCTGGTTTTAGGTGTATAAGATTGATTAATTGAGCTCTAGTTGCATGCCTCAACTGATAGTATCTGAATATCATTCTACTAGGGAGCCCAAATTTCTCTGCTAATTCCTGAAACGAGAGCAATGCCCCTGAGTGAATTATGTCCTTGAGGACCTTAATCCCAAATCTGGCCCATAGTTGTGGGTCTGGTATGGTTTTTAAGTTGAGGGAGGGACGGGTTCCCCCAAAGTGGTGTAAAGGGGGATTACTGACATGGGCAAAAGAATCTCTTCCTGGCCACTGCCCATACTTTTAGGGTCGTCCTGGTGGGCCCTGGGAGCAGAGAGTAGGCCGAGGGACCCTTATAAGCTATATTCCCCAGTTCCGTAAATGAGCCTATGATAGCAGCCTCCAGACATGTGGCGGCGTTTGATCTGGATTGTTCAAACCACCATCGCACAGTAACTAGTACCGCTGCCCAGTAGTAAATGAATAGGTTAGGTAATGCAAGACCCCCACAGTGGACCGGAAGCTGCAGAGTTGACCTAGCCAATCTGGGGGAAGATCCCTTCCATAAAAATGAACCGATACACCCATCTAGGTCCTTAAATAGGGAGCTAGGGAGCCACACAGGGCAATTCCGAAACACATAGTTAAATCTGGGCAGGTACTCAGCGGCCTCTTTAATACAAAGTCCCACATCCTATGATAAACAGAACAGTCCTCCAATGTCAGCCCAGGAGACGGGCCTTACTATTACAGACGCCGCAAAGTAAACAGCTGATTCTCCTGTATAATCTGATAGCGCTCGTCCTGCCCCCTCCGAGGCAGGGCCAATAAATACGTTATAAAAATCACCAGGGGAGCCATATTAAACCAGAACCAATTGTGGCCCGCGGGCAGGACTTTGGACATGTCTGTTTTAACCCTTTCCCTGCCAGAGTCATTTTTTGCACACGGTTAAAATATTATTTTAAGCCTGACGGTTACATAAAATATTATATATTATCTGAAAGCAGACACCCTAGAGAATAATCTAGAGGAAGTCCCAATTTTTTACGTGACACGATATTACTGCAAAGGTCTAGGGAACACAAAATTTGTTAAAAAAAAAAAACACTAAAATTCATTTTAGGGCACACAAAAGCAATACATTAACCATTTTTTTTGGTAAAATACATAAGCGGAGGATGCACAGAGTAAATAGATACCTAACATGCCGAACCTTAAATTTGCGTGTGCCCCTGATTTGGTGACAAACTTCAGTGCCCTATATTTTTCATAGGCGATGCTTTAAAAGCCCCCAATGGGTGATTAGTTTAGCATTACAAAGGAGGTCTAGTGCTAAAATTATTGCTCTTAATCAGACGTGTGTGGCAAAATGTAACATGTGTATCTCAATCAACGTTTTCCGGCTTAGGCACCCCGACTCGCACGTTTGTCTCAATTTTTTTACCCCATCACATAAGGGACAAAAAGTCCCCTATGTGATGATTTCATTTGGTGATAGGTTCTCTTTAATCCATGGATCAGCCCAGGCATCAGGACGCAATTTCTTGTCCCCGTGGCGACCTGGGATTTTTTTGAGCCCTGCACTAAATATCCTTATTCTTCAAAAATAATCCACACACATCCACTACCTAATGGCCCTGTAATCTATTGTTTATGAAATTGTTTCTTACTGTGTTTTTCTGCCTCTAGCGTCCCCTGTGAGCTTCTGAACCTCTGCTTTTCCTCCTCACTTCTTTGGAACAAGTAGTGTACGTTAGTTGCAGTCCTGTAAACTGCTCTATGCATGCTACAAATCCAACACTCTATTGTTAATCTTGAGAGTGAGCAGCTATGTTTTTACATTCAGTGGGACCATGGAGAATGAATGTATCCACCCTCTAACAGAAAGTTGGATCACAGCAGCAAAAAACAAAACAAAAAAAAAAAACGCCTGAATATAGAATGGAGCAAGGTCTTGGTTTACGCTATCCTTGGAGAAAAAAAAAAAAAAAAAAAAACACTAGAATTGCTAGTATTGTTGCAGGTGAAATTATTTTAACATTAGGAGAAAAACAGTCTTTAAATCAGAGGAGGCATTTTCATTAGCTTCCTCTTCCTGAGCAACCACTGCTCTAAAAGACTGGATGGTAAGATACCATCTCCATCCCCACAGTATAAACAAAATGTTTCATTAAAGCAAAGGTTTCACATTCCATCAGCTTTCGTACACAATTGTTGAAAAAGGGCTTAGTGCCAGATGCAGACATTTTCTCACTGCTTTACCACAGTGCTTTCTAAAGCACTAGATCCCAATGATGTTGCTGCAGGTGGGGTAGTACAAGTCGGAAATGAGGATTTTTCAGCCATGGGGCCCCTGCAACAAAAGAAGGCATATAGGTCTCAAACAAGGTGCATTGTGACAAGGCTCAAAAGGGGAGGGAAGGAGAATCCATTATAACCCAGCAGTCGCCCCCCTACCCACCATCACAGTGAATAACAGAGCAGGTACATAGACAATATGCCCAGATGGAATGCTCACCCACTGGTTGTCTTTCCTTTGACCACAATTTTCAGTGGTGCTTTACCTTCCTCAGCCTCCCTTGGATCCATGGCTGGGATCAGCTGCAGCTCTCCATGCTGTGTCAAGCACGTGTTCCGTTGAGGCCAGAAATACCTCATCTGGGACTCGGAGTTACGACATGGGATCCCAGAATTAGGTCAGATACTAACTTGGACCAAAAAATGATCTGCAAGTCCCCTGGCCAGGAAAAAATAAAAAGACACCCTAGGCCACAGATCAGGACACCACACCTTGAACACTTTCATGTCCCCAGACTGGGGGGGGACGGGGGACTACAGGACAACGCCTGGGCCTTCAGGAGTTAACTCCAAAAAAAGAAGGGACATGATCCTGAAAAAAAAAAAAAAAAAGGGAGGCTACCTTCAGGCTAGGCAGAAAGGCACTGCAGATCTACACCAACATAGGTTTGGCTGCTCCTGAACAGCAGGAAACTCCAGACTGAGGGACTATGGGGGGGGTTCTTCACTATTGTGCTTGTGAATCCTGCAGAGGAAGGAACCAATCATTTTTCACGTTGCGTTACAGGAAGATGTTCGGGGGAAAATAGATATTACCCTGCACACAGGACATGTGAAGACTAAAGCTGCCTTTGCGGCAGCTTTCTGATCAGACCCATGTTTCTTCTTCTCAGCTTGCTTCTTGGCATTCTTTTGTTGGGATTGTATCTTCTGTTGTCCCCTTGCCATCTTGCCAGCCCTGAAAATGCATAGTAAAAGGTTATTACTTACATAAGTAAAGCTTTCAGTATAATTTGCTCTGAACTGTTGCAGTATTAACAGAGTTTATCAGCCACGTGATTCGCAGGCCTTTTTTTACCTTTACCTTTCAGAATTTACCCCATTAGTTTTTTTTTGGGACAGACAGAACCTCAATTTGGATGTGTTTCTATCTCTACAGGTTTTTATTGGGCGAAAAAATGTACAAAGTGTGGAAAAATGCATTTTCCTGTAGTTTTTTTTCCAACAGAGCAACCATGTAACTTGCATACCCTATATATTTACTAGAAAATATCAACAAAGTCTGCTTTTTAAAATATCACATCAGGTCGACTTATGTAATGTAGCAGAATAGTGACACTCAAAATGATATGTATTTGTTCTACTTTAGGAGAACTTTATTCATTTCTGGTTTTACATTGTGATGCACAGTGGAAAAAGAAAAGAGAACTGCAAAAATCGTTAGCAAAACTTTAAAATAAGATTAACTCAGGTTGAAGAGGGGCACAAAGTTTTCTTGTTTTCTCTCTTTTTTTTTTTTTTTTACAGGTTTTCGATTGCAAAATTTCAAACAAAACTCATTGCAAAGTGAACATAAATGCCATCCCTTCCATTAGGGTTGCACCAATTCTATCGGTGCCAATACCAAGTATTTGCACAAGTATCGGTACTCGTGCAAATGCGCCAATACCTGAAACCGATACTTTCAGGCTCGGTTCTTTAAACTGTCAGTGGGTCTCCCCTGTGTTAAAGAATTCCGGTAATTGGAGCTGTTAATAAACAACATTGCTCAGCCCTGAAACACTAAGATAAAAAGAAACATTGTTTCTTTTTGTATATTTCGGTTTCTTCATCTGCAGATCAAATGGATGAACAAATGTTTCTCTGTTTAATCCCTTAATTTACTCTAATCAGCCTTAATTAACTCCCTATTCTCCTCCATTTAATTATTAATTTTCCTGCTTTTTTTCTTTTGTTCACGTCTATTTTATAAATGATAAACACTTAAAACTTTTTTTGTTTGCTTTGTCAGTGAAATTTTTTTTCACATATATTTACACATTTCACATTGAAAAAGTGCTAAATATAAAAAAAAAAAATGTATTTAATTTGTAAATAACGTTTCGATGCTTTGTACCATTGCTGACAGCTGAAGTTAAAACAAAACAGTTGCAGTAGGTATCGGCGAGTAATAAAAAAAAAAAAAAAAAAAAAAAAAAAAAAAAAATGTATCTGTACCTGTACTCATTGTGGAAAAAAAAAAAAAAAAAAAAAAAAAAAAAAAATGGTATCGGTGCATCATCCCTTCCTTCCATCTGATGTCATTGCTTGGATCTGGGGAAGGACTATTTTTATTTACACATATTGTTCCAACACGAGGTGCAGGAAATACCTGCTCCCCTGATGTCTACTACACTAAGGCCCCATACACATTATTAGATTTTATGCAGATTTTTGTCTTCAAATTTATCCAAAGCATATGAGGTCAAACCTTATAAGTTTAAATTTGTATGCAATCAGGCAGGCCCCTGCACTACACAGTTTTGGTAAATCTGAAGACAAAAATCTGCAGACAATCTAATAGTGTGCATGGGGTCTAAAGGTGGCCATGGATGGATCATAATTTGGCTGTTTCAGCAGGGACCAGCTGAATTTCACTCCATGTTTGGCCACTGCAGTTAAACAGAAATGGATCTACCAATCCATTTCCGTTCACCCGATCTGTCGAATAAAAAAAAAAGACTTGATTAGCGGCTGCAGCGCTGATCTGTGTATTCTCACTGTGTGGAGTCTCCGCACCGTCAGAGTACAATAGTTAGGCTTCCCCCATCCACCTCAAACGTGTGGATGGGGGAATTGGTGAATTTTTTTTTTTTTTTTGTTCAGCCAGTGGGCTGAATGATAAAACTGAACCATATTAAAGCTTAAAGTTGCCTAGGGCTGGAACCAAATGATCTCCAGTCAGTGGTCTAGGCATTCGACAAAGCTGAAAATGTGCCCGTTCTTCCAGATTCTGCTGACAAGCTTGCTCAGAAAGACTGTGAACAGTTAATAAATGACCGGTGGGAATATAAACCAGTGGTTGCCAACTTGCAAAGTATAGATGGCCTCATGTGGACTCACCAATGGCCACATATAACATTTATCATATGTAATGCTACTGAAGTCTGACTAGAAGACAGAGAATGTGTTACAGGAGTGCCCAAAGAATGGCAGGTCATCTGCCGGGGACATGTTACAAGAGACTGCTATTAAAGCTGATCCATAGGTTTCTCGTCACTTTAGTTTGTTTGAACCAAGCTGCTCCAAAACAAAACGATTTCCTTCACTAACTGCTGCACTGGCTCGAAGCACTGTATGAACTGTAAATTGCTTCAGCTCCATGCAGTACACAGTGCCGCCTTCCGGTTGTGAGACAGAATTTTCCCATCTTACACCTGGAACAAACCAGAATAAGGCTGAGCAGCACTCAGAGGCAGCTTTGTATTCTGTGAAAGAATACAAAGCTTCCTCTGATTAGCGGAGTCAGGAATTGTGACGTCATCAGCCTGCCTCAGCCAATCAGAAGAGGTTTTGTGTTCATTCACAGAATACAAAGTTGCCTCTGAATGGCTGAGTGCCGGTCCAGCTGTGTAATGGCAAGAGTGTGCCTCACAGCTGGAACCCGGCACTGTGACACAGCTGTTAGTAAAGGATATAGTTCATTTGGAGCAGCTTGGTCCAAAGAAACTATTTAAAGTGACCTGGAGATCAGTTTTAAACGCCTCTTTACAAAAAAAAAAAATCAATACTTGGCTGCACTACAAACAGCTATAAGGTCCCCCTGGGCTGCAGGTTGGGCACTAGGAGAATAAACTGTCTTCTTCTGCATGTTGTGTGATTGTTTCTCTTTTGAATGACTTTAACCCACAATCTCTCAGCAACTTGCTCCGCTTCTACATAGGAACACATTTTCTTTCCTCTGCTTTGTAGATCCCATTTTACAGGGATGTAATCCAGAAAACATAGCTCCTCAGCTGTCATATCCTGATTCATGGCAGTGGGATTTATTTCCATACTTCAGCCCAGAGTAAAACTATTCATCCTGCTTTGTCCTATGAGACGTGTAATAAAGCGATCACAGAGCTGCCTGGATTTAGTAGTGGCCACCATACTCTCACATATAACATGTCTGGCCATAGAGGGGCACCGAGCAAAACACAATCATTGCCCCGGCCATATCATCATGGCAATGGTCTGCCAACAGCAGCATCCATGAGCCCAGCTGCCATGTCCTCCATGTTGTCTGCCCAGACTCTGGTGTTCCCCGGTACCGGCCCTCGTCTTGGCGGCCCCTTACCTACCTCTCTTCCTCCTCAAGACACCACCAAACCGCACCCGACTCCTCTCCTGTCACGATAGCTCAGTCACGCGGTGTCGCGACACACAGGCAGCACTCACATCCGGGCTTTTCCGGCTTCTTCCAGTTTTCGCCATTACGTCACTTCCTCGCTGGGTCGAGAAAGAGTGCTGCTAGGCAACAGTCACCATAGAGTAGATCTATGTAATAGAGTGAACGCTGGCTGTCCACTGGAAAAGGCTCAGTGGGGGTCATTTGCCACAAGAAACACACATTACACAGACCAGACTTATGCAAAATAAAAAGCAAATATATAAGAAAAATGTGCTAAGTTAACTAATATGCATAGCTGCCAATCAGCTGGCTGATCAATTTGTTAAATGAACCACTTGCCCCCAAGCCAATTCTGACACTTCTCTTCTACATGCAAAAATCATCATTTTTTTACTTAAACCCCCCCTTTAACATTATATATGTTTTTTAGCAGAGACCCTAGAGAATAACATAGTGGTCGTTGCAATTTTTTATGTCGCACGCTAAAGTTAGCCCGATTTTTTTTTGTATAATGTGAAAGATGATGTTATGCCGAGTAAATAGATACCTCACATGTCGCGCTTGAAAATTGTGCACGCTCATGGAATGGCGCCAAACTTTGGTACCTAAAAATCTCCATTAGGCGACGTTTTAAAAAAATGTACAGGTTACCTGTTTAGAGTTACAGAGGAGGTCTTGGGCTACAATTATTGCTCTCGCTCTAACGTTCGTGGCGATACCTCACATGTGTGATTTGAATGGCGTCTACATATGTGGGCACAACCTACGTATACGTTCGCTTCTGCGTGCGAGGGACAGGGGCCCTTGAGTTTAGCTGGTTAGCCACCGGCATCCGTTTTAACAAAAGAGCATACAAAAGTGTTTACAATGAACACATAAAGTAAAAAATATATACTTAATAGATGAATATCCGAACATTTTTAAGGCAGGATACAATGTGCGTTCTTTCAAATAGAGATCTCTACTGGTGATATAGTTTGTATTATCCATGTCTCAATGGGGTAGCCCCTGTATTAATTTATTATTTTTTTTGTTTGTTTACAAACTTTTTTATTAGGTACAAAAGGTGGTACAGAGCGATTTGACAAAAATCAAGAGAAATACATAGAAAAATAGATAGTCGTACAAAAAATGATGTTTGTGTTTACAGCGGTTGTACATTTTGGTATATACAATTCAAGTGTTTTTTATTGAATAGTAGACACAGAAAATGATTTAATCCAAAATAATAAACTGATTTGCATGAGCGAACCAAGGGTTCCATTTTTTATTAAATATATGTTTTGAATTATTTAGGGTGTGAAATATGTTTTCCATAAGAAGAATATTGTTGATTCTTGTTTAAAGTTGAGATAAGGGTAGCGAGGATGATTTCCAGTGGTATGCAATAAGCCAGTGTATGGCAACACATATTGTGTGGACCAGTCTCATATGAAAAGAATTTAGACCTATGATAGGTGAGAATAAAAGACAGTTGGAAAGAGTGAGATTAACATTGTTTTTGCAAAACCTTCAAGCTGTTTCCATATTTGAGAGACTTTTTCACAATCCCAAATAATATGGGTGAATGAACCCGTGGAGATACATCCTCTAAGGCTCGATTCACACAGGGGCAACACGACTTCAGCGCGACTTTGCACGGCGACTTCAACGCGACTTCAGCGACACTTTAGCAAATTACAACGCGACTTGAAGTCGCCTCCATGACAGGCGACTTCGGCTGTGGCCAATCACAGGACAATCAGCTCTCTGGGAGGGAGGGGTTTGCCTGGGCAAACGAAAGTTTTTGCCTGCAAAGTCGCTTGACTTAAGAGAGAGATCCGACTTGGAGGCGACTTCCATTGATTTCTATGGTACAGGTCGCCTACCAAGTCGGATCCATGTAGTACAGGGAGTACGCTCTGAAGTCAGGGCGACTTCAGTAGTGTCTATTAAGACGCTCCCATTCACTCCCATTGAATCTCTTTCTGGGGCGACTTGAGGGCGTACAAGTCGGATCCCAAGTCGTCCCAGTGTGAACCGAGCCTAAAGCATGTATGAGGTATTGTTGGGAAAATGGCATGAAGTTTGGCTGGAGTTTTTATTATTTTAAATGTGACATTATCAAAATGCATCTCAATCTCCAAATACAGTTAAAGTGGAGTTCCACCCAAAAATGGAACTTCCACTTTTTGGATTCCTCCCCCCCTCCGGTGTCACATTTGGCACCTTTCAGGGGGAGGAGGGAGCAGATACCTGTCTAATACAGGTATTTGCTCCCACTTCCTGGCATAGCTCACCGCAGCGCTTGCGGTGACCTATGCCACTTCCGGCGCCTACCCCGTCCTCCCCCGCTGTATTCTGTGAGACACAGAACACAGCAGGGACCTGAGAGGACGCGCAGCGCGACTCAAGTATGTGTAGTAGGGAACCAGGAAGTGAAGCCGCATGGCTTCATTTCCTTATTCCCTTACCGAGGATGGCGGCGGCAGCAGCCAAGAGCCGAAGGACGGATCGGCTTCGGCTGCCGACATGGCGGGCTCCCTGGACAGGTAAGTGTCCATATATTAAAAGTCAGCAGCTGCAGTATTTGTAGCTGCTGGCTTTTAATATTTTTTTTTCAGCGGACCTCCACTTTAACTATGGAACCTCTATCTCTCGCAAATTCCAATTAAAAGTCAGCTTATGACTTCCAGTAGATTTCAGATGCACTTAAGATCTACCTTGCACATTAATGAAAGGGGTCTACACCTTCAAAGAGAGGAGACCTCATCTCTCGTCAACCCGAAAAAGGACCCCACTCTAAGGAGATAATTAATTAGGGATTAATTAAGGATTAATTCAGCCTTAGTTTGCTGTACAATGCCTTCCTACTGCTACACTTCTATCCAGCGCCACTCAGGTACCTTGCACACTTCCTGCTTCCCTACATGGGTTTGCGTTTGGATTATTTTCTATTTTTCTTTTTTGTTCCTGCTGTTCCCAACGGGATATACTAACATTGATGACAGAAAGACCTCCTCGATACTCAGACTCCTCATGCTCCTATAGGGTGATGGAACTTCTGGTCTCCTCCTTGCTCTTCGCTGGCGTGTTGTTCCCAGCTGGGGTTTGGGAGAGACTATGTGACTTTAATATTCCTGTTGCCTAAATTAGTTGTGCAGACCTTGAGAATGCACTGTACTTTATTGCACTTGTCTATTCTTTATGTGATACCAGAGAGACCTTTATTGAGGCCTATCCGGGGTTATCCCTCCCGGTAATTATATGGTCTGATGATCTTATGTAGGTTGAAGGGGGCCATACTCTAAATGGGAATACACCTCTCCACTGCAGCACCTGCCGATTGGAGAGGATGTCCCATCTAGATACAGGCTGAGGGGCTGATGGATTGACAAGTTGGGTCCACGGTCTCTGCCCATTACCCACGTGGGCATCTATAGCCTCCCATGCACTGATTGTTTTATCTCTAAGATATTCATTTTTTGTTGGCTTTAATATTGTTATTCATAGTTATGTTCCAAGGGTCCCTGTTAGCATCTGGGGCCACCTTTCCCCCATGGTGTTGCATCATGCTTTGACGACTCCTCTATGAGGAAGTGGGGGCGATCTTGCTTGGGTATACTTGCCCATGCAGACCGCCGACCTCCTTCTCGGGTGCTCTGTTGTGTGTTCTACAATTTATATGACTTATTTTTATAGATGTGCTTCTGTTAAGCTGTTTTTGCCTGTTACATTACTGGGCTCACGGCTCAGATTTATCCATCTCAACTTCCCACCCTCAATAGGCTTGGCCCGAACTGTGCCTACATACGTAATTTTTCACCTGGTGTCTCGCTCCTGTGAGCACTCTAGTATTTTTTAGGCTCCTTATCCAGGCGTCCTCTGCCTAATCCTTCCCATTATATACCTTTGCTATCTTATTAATTTCCCCTTCCCTTCCCCATCCCCCTTCTGCTTTCTGCTGTCTATACCTTGACCCCTTTTCCTCACTCCACTATGGCCCACACAGTGATATCTCACCCTCGCTTGAAATTTTGCTCTTACAATGTAAATGGCCTCAATGTGGCATCCAAAAGAGGGCAAATCCTCTACCACATGCATAAACAACAGGTCAATGTTTTACTGCTACAGGAGACCCATTTCCACTCAGATTCCACCCCTTCCTGTTCCAATAGATATTTTAACAGGTGGTTTCACAGTACAGTACAGTACCCCCTTGGATCCGCTCCTAGACTATTCAACCTCCCGTTCATCCATCTCCTTTACTAAGCTGAGGGCCTTTAAACAAGCTATTTACGATTTCCACCAAATTGACATTTGGCGGGTTCTGTACCCTAAGACTCAAAACTATACTCATTTCTCACAGGTCCACTATTCCTATAGCCGTATTGATTATTTTCTCATCGACCATAGCTGTTTGGATCGGTCCCTCAACTGCAAAATAGACCCTATGGTTTGGTCTTACCACTCACCTATCTATCTGACACTGTCAATGCCTTCCACTCCGGTGAAGAAATGAACGTGGCGGCTAAATGATTGACTCCTTACGAATCCTGACTGCACTCAAAAGGTCTCTGAAACCATCTCCAATTTCTTTACAGATCATGCCATGGACACTACCCCGCTACCTATACAATGGGAGGCACTTAAAGCTGTCCTGCGAGGAAACTTTAGTCAGATAGGGGCCCGCTTGAAGAAGGAACAATTGGCCGCAATAATGTCTGCAATGCAAAAGCTTTGAGATCTTAAAACTCAACTTAAATGAGCCCCAACGTTGGTGACTCTTACAGAGGTCTCAACAGCTCGATCCCAACTCAAGAAACTGTATGAGACCTCAGCTCGTACCTATGCGGACAGGATTGTCTTACATTACTATCAATTCCAAGATAAATGCGGTAGATCTTTAGCTCGCTCCCTCCACCCAAACACGTCCTCCACATTTATACACCATATTTGGGCCCCATCTGGAGAAATAATCAATGAACCCTCTAAGATATCACAGACATTCAGAGATTTCTACCAATCATTATATAATTTATCCCCTGGCATACCTTCTAGCCCCCCTCCTATCCAGGAGCCTGATAGACAGTCTTATATTACAGAAACAGCTCTTCCTGTATTGGACGGCGAAACTGTAGAAGAGCTTGAGACGGCACTCACTGCTGACAAGGTCGCAGGAGCAATAGCAACCACTCCCTTTGGTAAAAGCCCAGGCCTTGATGGCTTTACTCAATTTTATTTTATAAAATCTTCGCTCTCCTACAGACCCCCTTCTTAACTAAAGTATTTAATCCCTTGTCAGAAGGTTCAGCATTTTCTCCGCAAACAATTGAAGCCCACATCGCCCTTATCCCCAAACCAGAGAAAGACCCGACCCTGTGCGCAAATTATAGGCCCATATCATTAATTGGCGTAGATTTAAAAATATTTGCTAAAACCCTAGCCAATAGATTGCAGCCACTGCTACCCTGCCTAATACACCTGGATCAGGTGGGTTTTGTGAATGGTCGTGAGGTGAGAGACAACACCTTGAAAACCTTGCTCCTTACTGACTTTGCCCACTCTCACAATGTCCCTCTATGCCTTCTTAAGGTCGACACGGAAAAGGCATTTGATCGGGTCAACTGGCAATTCCTTCAGATGTTCTTATAGCAAATAGGTCTGGGCCCCCACATGCTGTCCTGCATTATGTCTCTGTACTCCTCTCTATCTGCCAGAATTTGGGTGAATGGCTCATTGTCCCCCACATTCTCTGTCCATAATAAGACACGCCTGGGTTGCCCTCTTTCTCCTCTCCTTTATGTCCTTGTCATGAAACAATTAGCAATCACTTTGCGTAATAATTCCAATATCTCAGGGATCTCGGTAGGCCCCACTCACTCTAAACTGGCTCTTTTTGCCGATGACCTATTAATGTTTGTGACCCAACCCTGTCTGTCCCGACCACACATACTGCAGGAATTAAGAAGTTTGGGGTGAATCATAATAAGTCAGTAATCCTGAATATTTCACTGTCCCAGGAGACCCGTCAATAACTTTCAACTAAGTTTCCTTTCAAAATGGGCTCCACCTCCATTCATTATCTAAGAATCCAAGTGCCACCAGATGGGTCCCTATTGTTCTCCATGAACTTCACTCCACTTCTTCTTAGAACCAAGACGGAGCTCTCAAACTATACAAAGAAACACCTGTCTTGGCTAGGTAGGGTGAATGCTCTAAAAATGGACGTTCTTCCTCGGTTTCTATATTTGTTCCAGACAATTCCTATCCACATACCCTCCTTGTTATTTAAGAAGCTCCGCCAATTGTTTTTCCTACATTATTTGGAGGGGGGCCTGACCAAGGATATGCTATGAAACATTATCACTCCCAAAGATTCGTGGAGGAGCTGGGCCCAGATGCCTCTATTTATCATAGAGCGGCAGTACTCACACGTGTACTTAATTGGTTCCACCACTCCTCAATCAAGTTATGGGTTCAAATAGAGAGCCATCTGAATCCAATAGATCTCCGCGCTTTGCTGTGGAAGCCTGTGGAATTCCTGAAGGGCATGTTACTTCGATCTCACCCGACAAACAATACAAATTTGGAACCGACTAAATTCCGCTAAGGCCTTATCTCAAAGGGACCCATGACTCCCCTATTTGGGACTCCGGCTTTTCCACCGGAATTGGACCTTGGTGTAAAGAGGATCATCGACGACTTGCCCAAGTCCTTCGAGCAGACTTCTCTTTAACTATGGATGTTCCCTCCGGACCTTCCTCTTACACCCCGACACACTGGATTCAGAGACAACAAGTGATATCCTATATTCGTACTTTTTCGTATCTGCTCGATATACTTACCAACTTAACCGACTTTGAGAACATGCTGCTTCAGATCGACCCCCCTACACATGTGGTTTCCCAACTCTATTCTCTCATACATACTGCCTCTAACCCAGACCTCCCCCCGTACACACAGGCCTGGAAGATAGAATTGGGTCATTCCATTTCACCCATTGACTGGCAAAAGTGCTTCATCCTGACCCATAAACTATCCTTAGCATCCAAAACTCAAGAAAAAGGGTTCAAGTTGCTGACCTGCTGGTACAGGTACCCCTCGACTTTACACTTCATCAATCTGACGCTCCCAGACACCTGTTGACGCTGCTTGTCGTCCAGGGGAACCCTGCTCCACATCTGGTGGGAATGCCCTCCTGTACGGAAATTCTGCCAAACGATCCTCAACCTGTACTGCAGACTAATGGCGACCTCTATTACACCCTCCCCTGAGATAGTTCTACTATCTATGCTCCCTGGACCGCTCAAATCGGTCAAAAAAGATGTACTGCACCACTTTCTGGCAGCAGCTAGGATGGTTATACCAAGACATTGGAAATCAACGAGCACGCCTTCCCTGGGGGATCCGGCAGTTGAGGTGGACCGAATTAATAGTTTGAAGCGACTGTTGTCACAGGAATCGGGTAAAGAGGAACAATTTTCGAAAACCTGGACCTCGTGGTCTATGTTTCGTTACTTCACATAATTTATCTCCTGCGCTGAGGAGGATTCTACCAATCACACTAATTAGCCAGAGTGGAGTGCCCCCTCTTTATATCTACTTACCCTATCATCTTGTCCCTTTTTTTTCTCTCCTTCTCCCTTTCCTTCCCTCCTCTCTTCTTACTACACTTAAGTGTTACACAAACATCCAAACTACAACCCCTAGTCATGCCAAAGAGGAATATCTGTGATCCAAATAACGTATCCCTATACCAGGAAATGCGATTACCACAGTATGAAACGCCTTATTGAGCTTCAACTAAGTGGGCACCACTCGTTGAGTAGATAGTGGTGTTCCCTGAGTCTTATTGTGTTATGCAAGGTGTTTCTAGCCACTAGGACCTACATGTTTTAATGTACCAGTTGAAGTTGTTGAATTTTCTACACTATAAGATCATAAAATGTTCTCCATGTAACATTACTTATTTCTGATTGGCTATTGCTGAACGCTACATTCTTGTATTCCATATTATTTTTCAATAAAATAAGATAGACCTAAATTCCCCTATAGTCTTGAAGCTGATCTCCAGTTTTTAGTGAAGTTTGTGGCATAGTTCACCTTTATCAAAAAGCTGTCTATGCAGATAAGGGATATCTGTAGATGAAAACAAGCCGTACAGCTTTAGCCAAAATTGAATAACGCCCCAATGCCTGCACCATTACACCTCAGTTAAGCTCCAATGCCTGCACCATTACACCTCAGATCAGCCCAATTCCTGCACCTTCACACCTTAAGATAACCCCCAATTCCTGCCCCTTCACACCTTAGATGGGCCCCAAATCTTGCCTCATCACTTTTCAAATCAGCCCTGATTCCTGCACCTTCACAGCTCAGATCAGCCCCAATTCCTGCACCATCACACCTCAGATCAGCCCAAATTCCTGCACCTTTACACCTCGGATCAGCCCAATTCCTGCACCTTCACACCTCAGATGGGCCCCGATTCCTGCACCTTCACACCTCAGATGGACCCCGATTCCTGCACTATCACTTCTCAGATTAGCCCTGATTCCTGTAATTTCACCCCACAGATGATCCCAATTCTTACACCTTCACACTTCAGATTATCCTAATTCCTGCATCTTCACACCTCAGATCAGCCCCAATTCCTGCACCATGACACCTCAGATCAGCCTTAATTCTGCACCTTCACACCTCAGATCAGCCCCAATTCCCGTACCTTCACACCTCCGATCATTCCAATTCCTGAACCTTCACACCTCCGATCAGCCCCGATTCCTGCATCTTCACACCTCCGATCAGCCCAATTCCTGCACCTTCACATCTCATATCACCCAGTTCCTGCACCTTCACACCTAAGATTATCCCATTTCCTGCACCCTCACACTTCAGATCAGCCCCGATTCCTGCACCTTCACACCTCAGATCACCCCAATTCACACCCTCCTCAACACCTCAAATCAGCCACAATTTCTTCATCTTCACACCTCAAATCAGCCACAATTTCTGCACCTTCACACCTCAGTTCACCCCAATTCCTGCACCTTCACACCTCAGATCACCCCAATTCCTGCACTTCAACACCTCAGATCACCCAATCCCTGCACCATCACTTCTCAGATCAGCCCCAATTCCTGCACCTTCAAAGCTCAGATTAGTCCCAATTTCTACACCTCTAAATTAGCAGTTCCCAATAGCTGGTTAATTGCCAGTGCAAAATGAGAACGGGCAGCTTGATGCGTCTACTCAACACCAAGACCAGATCTAGCCTGTTTGATGTGAGGGTACAGTAAAAAATATTGGGGGGCAGAGGATGGGAGGTCAGCAGGGCAGAGGAAAGGGTCAGCAGTTTGTAGGGCAGTCTACAGAGGCCAGGCGGGCAGAGAATAGGAAGTCAGCATTAGAGTGTACGGGGGTCAACAAAGCAGAGAACAGGAGCCTGTAGGGTGGAAACAGGGTTCAGCAGGGTGGTCAGCAGGGGTTAGCATGGCAGAAGATGGGGGTCAGTAGGGCAGCCTCTGACCTCCTGTTGTTCCCCCCCCCCGCAGCCTCTGACCTCTCCTGTCATCCCCTCCTCAGCCTCTGACCTCCTGTCATCCCCCCAGCAGCCTCTGACCTCCTGTCATCCCCTCTGCAGCCTCAGCTCCTGTCGTCCCCCCCCCCGCAGCCTCTGATCTCGCCTGTCGCCCCCCCCCGTAGCCTCTGAACTCTCCTGTCGCCCCCTCCACAGCCTCTGACCTCTCCTATCGTCCCCTCCGCAGCTTCTGACCTCTCCTGTCGTCCCCTCTGCAGCCTCTGACCTCCCCTGCCGTCCCCTCTGCAGCCTCTGACCTCCCCTGCACCATCTGCAGCCTCTGACCTCCCTTGCACCATCTACAGCCTCTGACCTCCCCTGCACCATCCGCAGCCTCTGACCTCCCCTGTACCATCAGCAGCCTCTGACCTCCCCTGCACCATACCCAGCCTCTGACCTCCCCTGTACCATCTGCAGCCTCTGACCTCTCCTGTACCATCCAAAGCCTCTGACCTCTCCTGTACCATCCAAAGCCTCTGACCTCTCCTGTACCATCCGCAGCCTCTGACCTCTCCTGTACCATCCACAGCCTCTGACCATCTCTTGTCTTATATCACGACTGCAGTCTGGAGAGGAGTCAAGAGTGGGAGTGCCGCAGGGATGGGGGTCATGGGAGAAGTCAGACATGTATGGACTGTGGTGGGTTAAAACCAGAGCCACCGAGTTGGAGCCGACTGACTGAGCCCTGTACGGTGCACCTGAGAGGAGGTCAGTGACAGCGCCGCCAGGCCAGCCTAAGAGGGGGGGGTCAATACAATATTGTAAGGGGGCACTGATATAAAGGTTTCCCCTTTATATGAGTAAACCCCCGTACCTTAGTGTTTTCTTTCTGCGGAAGGTGGTCTCTGGTCACCAGAGTCCTCCCCACATTCCCAGAGCTCCCCTTTACATCATAGTCTGAAGGATTCCACCTAACAGTGCAAGGGGGAACTCTGATGTAAAGGGCAATGATGGAGACCCTGATGTAAGTGAGAACTCTGATGTAAAGGGGAATGCAGTAATGCAGTGGACTCTGATATAAGTGGGGTCACCAGTTCCCCCCTTTTATATCAGAGTTCCCGCTTAGATCATGATCTGCAATGTTCCCCTTTATGTCAGAGTTCCCTTGCACTGTAAAGGGGAATCCTCCTGATATATGGGGGAACTCTGTGTTGGGTTATATTAATCTGACCTTCATGTAAATGGAGAAATATGTTTTTTGACTTTTGTTTAACTTAACACATTGCTAATAGCAGTTTATAGCTTAAATATTTATATTTGCACTGAAACCTGGCATTTACGGCACCTTTTTTTTTGCAGTGTCAGTAAAAAATGTGCCAGTAAATGGCATGATTTTTGCCAGTAAAAAATTGCTGCTGTTTGTAAATTCCATGTCTCTCTTATCTATATATAATACACTCTACAAATGTGCTTTAAAATGCATGGTTTTCCCTTTTGTGAACAAGAAAATAATGACGTTATGCGGTTGGGCTGGTATAAAAATGCTATGGGGCTGGTATGAAATTATTTCCGGGGCTGGTTTTTATTCCCAGTCCGGCCCTGGGCAGAGGATGGGGTAAGCAGCTATGATTAAGCAACAATGTTGTGAAACGCGTCAGCTATCTTACCCTGCTTCTGCTGTTACATGAACTGTGATTACCTGCTACAATAAAGGCTTTTATTGGAGTGCGGCTGTCAAGATTCCTTTTCTTCATTAGTGAGCAGGTAAGAGGACAGGGATGAGCAAGATAGAGGACAGGGGTCAGCAGGGTAGAGAATGGGGTCAGTGGAGCATAGGATTGGGTCAGCAGGACATAGGACAGTCATCAGTGGTGCAGAGGACAAGGTCAACGGGGAAGAGAACAAGATCAACAGGGCAGAGGATGAGGTCAACGGGGCAGAAAATAGGGTCAGTGGGACAGAAGATGGGGTCAGCTGGACATAGGATGGGGCCAGCAGGGCAGAGTTAGCAAGGTGAAGGATGGCATCAGCAGAGCATAGGATGGGATCAGCAGGGCACAGGACAGGGTCAACTGGGCATTGGATGGGATAGCAGGGCAGAGGATGGCATCAACAGGGCAAAGGGGGGTCAGCAGGGCAAAGGGGGTCAGCAGAGCAGGGGATAGGGTGACTACTGGCAGGGCACTCATTAGAGCTGTTCCTCCCCACACTGCACACAGCTGAGATCACGTTCTTTTACAGACACAACCCCAATCTGTACAGTGTGTAGCTGGCTGTTGCTGCTGTGTTGCCTTTCTGATCTGGGGATTTCACAGATCAGAGCTGCAACAGCTAGCAACACACTGTGAAAATTGGGGTTGTGTCTGTAAAAGAATCTGACCTCAGCTGTGTGCATTGTGGGGAGGAGCAGCTCTCCTGCATGTTCTTTGTCGAGGCTGAGTACAGGCTGAGGTTGGTGGGAGGAGCTCACCGACCCAGGCACAGCATCCATAGGGGAAAGGGCCACACACCACCCACTACATCCAGCCATCCTCAACACAGCTTCATTGTTGGCTGAAAGGCAAGCCGAGTGAAGTGGGCTGGAATGGAGGCAGCATGGGATTGAAGTGATAAATTGGGTGTCTTTGCAGAAGGAGGGATTGTTGTAGAGCCATGCTTATTACTCTTTGCCCCAGGATATTAATGGGGAATTTAGCTACCAATGATGACAATGTTCCCTGGACCATGAGGAACTGGAAACCTCCTCCCCAGCCTAAGAGACCAGATTTTATTTTTATCAATTTCCAATGATAAGGAAGGTCATTCCTATTGCTATAGCCCCGTACACATGGGCCAAATATCGGATGGTATCGGCCGGTTCAACAGAACCTGGCCGAATGTCTGGCATCTGTTGAAGGGGCATGACCAAAAAAGATCTGCCGATCTTTATCTGATCAGCGCTCTCAGCCAATGGCTAAGAGTGCTGACCGGTGTTCTGGCAGAAGGGGGAACATACCCTGTCAGAACACAATAGCTCAGTGGTGAGATCGCTGTACTAATGCGCCCTGCTAGCGGCTGAACAGCACTGCTAAAATGATGGTAAGCGCCGCTAAAACTAGCGGCGTTTTACTGTCAATGCCCCAGTGTGAAAGGGGTCTAAGGGTAAGATTATATAATACAGGGTCATGTCGGTTGTTCATTGTCCTAGTCCAGTTAGCTGCAGCTTGATGTTCTGAAAGTGTAGTGAGAGATGGTTGCAGGATTGGACCTGTCAGATTACAAACAGCCTTTAGGAGCATCTCAAACTTTCTATCTGCCGAATCTTTGAAAGAAGGTACCCCTTCAACAGTAACAGTGAGATGTTTCTCTAGGACAGAGACTGCAGGATCAACTACAGGAATAGCCCACTTCTTTGCAAACCCTTTTTTCCACTGGATAGAGTTCAGCAAAGATTTTGGGGGGAGTGAAAATCCTCAACCATCAACTGCACATTCTATTTCATGAAAAAGAAATGTTTTGTAGGTCTCTTTGTACCCAAAGATGCATGGTAAGACGGAGGAGAGTCAGGTTTCACAATACCAAAGCTTTTGTAGACAGAGGCAACAAACTTTTCTTTTTTTTCTTTAAACTTTATTTGGTTTTATGTTATTAACATCATAACATCATTTGTATCCATTTCCCCTATCAATCACCACAGTTAAATAAAAAACATTACTCCCTTTACCCTCATATACTTGTTATCCATCCACCCCCCACCCATGATCATGAATCCCCAGTCTACCCTGTCAAATGCTTTTTCTGCATCTATGGACAGGAGTAGAACTGGGGATTCCCCCCTTCTCTCTTTATTTAACAATAACAATGTTCTTATACTGTTATCTGTACTTTCCCTCCCCGGCATGAATCCCATTTGATCCTCATGGATCCACACTGGCATCAGCTTTTTTAGCCTTGTTGCTATTATTTTAGCAAATAGTTTTGTATCGGCATTTAAGAGTGCTATTGCTCTATAAGTGGAAAACATTTGTGGCATCTTTTCCCTCTTTAGTTATCACTGTAACAAACGCCCATAGTGACTCTCTCCTCATCTCTTCCCCCTCCCCAAAACCATTTAGATATTCGCATAAGTATAGAATTAGATATTCCTTACATTTTTTGTAATATTTAATTGTAAATCCACCTGGGCCTGGAGTTTTCCCTGCTGCTATACTCTTTGTTGCAGCTGTAATCTCCTCTTGTGTTATTGGGTCTTCCAATGATAGTCATTTTTCTATTGGGGCCTGCGGTAATTTTGCTTTTCTTAATTAAGCCTGCATTTTTTCCCTCCTTTTTTTCACTTCTTGTGTCACCTTCTCTCTCACAGAATAGAGAGCACTATAATAACTTTGGAATACTTTTGCAATTTCTGTTGTTTAGTATACCATCTCCCCTTTAATGTTTTTCATCTTTTCTATATAATGTGTTGATTTTTTATATTTGAATACATTTGCAAGATATTTTGCTGGCTTATTTCCCCATTTATATATATCTTTGGCAGCCTTATTAAAGACCTTTCTAGTTTCCTGTTCCATCAGGTCCTTTAGGTGGTTCCTTTTTATTATTAATCTTTGATGTATGTCAACGTCCAGGCAATTTTTTATGCTTTTGTTCTAGATCAGTGTTTCTCAACTCCAGTCCTCAAGGCGCACCAACAGGTCATGTTTTCAGGATTTCCACTATTTTGCACAGGTGATTTGATCAGTTTCACTGCCTTAGTAATTACCACAGCCTTTTCATCTGAGGGAAATCCTGAAAACATGACCTGTTGGTGCGCCTTGAGGACTGGAGTTGAGAAACACTGTTCTAGATCATGGGTTTCTTTTATTGTTCCTTCCATATCTCTTGCTCGATATTTTTTTTCTAGCTCCAATGTAAATCAATATTCCTCTGATGTATGCCTTATGTGCCTCCCATATTGTGGCCCTTGAGACCCCCGGGGACCTATTCAGAAAAAAAGTATTGCTCTATTTCCTTTTTTATCTTTTCTTCTACTTCTACGTCTTGTATCAGATCTTCATTTACTCTGCAAGTTCTCCTTCCTTTTTGTGTCCCTATGGGTCTCAACTCCACAATTACTGGGCCATGGTCTGAGAGGGATGATATCTCAATGGATAATTTTGCCACTATCTCCAATAATCGATGTTCAACCATGACATAATCTATCCTCGTGTATGTGTTATGCACCGCAGAATAGAATGTATAGTCTCTTGCACTAGCTGACATTGATGTAATTTTTTCTTTACCGTTCTCAATGCAGGGTTTCCCATTTTTGGTGCATTCGACGTACTATGCATTCAAGGATCTAAACAGAAATTAAAGTCTCCTGCCAATACTGTACTGCCCCCCTTGAAGTACATCAGTCTATTCAGGATTTCTTTCAAGTAATTTTCTGGGCCTTTGTTAGGGCAGTACACATTGGCCAGGGTACATTCTGTCTCCTGCAATTTTCTCTTCAAGAATAAGTATCTTCCCTCTGGGTCTATCAACCTGTCCTCCAATACAAATCTTATCTCTTTTGAAAAGCCTATTGCTACTCCTTTTGCTTTACTTGTTGGTGAGTCCCCATAGTACCATGTTGGGTAAGTTTTGTAATATAGTTTGATATTTGTATTTTGGCGATGTGTGTCTCCTGCATAAACACAATATCTTTCACATATCTTTCCATTTCTTTTAACATTTTATACCCTTTTTCTGGGATATTCAGACCTCTGCCATTATACGTTAAGTATTTAAAGGAAGACATTTTCTGGGGGATGGGCACCAGGAGGCGGGGAAACAACCCCCTGAGGGGCTCTGGAGATTTTACAAATTGAGCTTTCCAGACTTTTCTCCCATTTCTCCACCCTCTCCCCTCCTCCCTCCCCGGTGGTATTTTGACCTTCCCCTAGTCATTGAGCAGCATTCTATTTGGGCCTCCTTTACCCTTCTGCTCCTTCAGACCTGAGGTGGTGCTCTATCTGGGGCTCTTACTGAGACCCCCCTCCCTCAAAAATTGTGGGAGGTCTGTCTGAAGCCTCCGGGTTTTCCAGGTCCCCCCAACCCCATGCTTTATTTTATCTTTTTTTTTTTTAGAGATCCACACAGTCAGTTTGGACAGAGTTAAAACATCCACTTTTTGCTTCTGATATGCCAACTCGCCATAGCAAATTCCTAGAAGCAAGCTAAGACTGACCCATCTGGCCAGTCTGATAAAGACTCCCTGGCCAACTGCTTCTGAGATAGAGGTTGCCTTTAAATAAACACAGCTGTTTAATTTAGGCCTGGCATGGAATCATTAATGAGTGTAGGCCTTCTTAGTCTCTGTCCATTTGTCATTGCCTCTGGCCTGCAACTTGGTTTTGCATCTTGGTCGACACACCAGTTACCACCAGTCCACTATGATTTTTGTAGAGATTTCCTTGGTTTGTCACTTCTGGCAGTAAAATACATAGTGGTTCCTTCAGGGCTAAAGAGGACCTGTCCCTGTTGCAGAAGCAGGTTGTCGCTCGTCTTCCTGAGAAGTGGTGTTGGTGTTGAGGGCTGGAGAGATTTACAATCCATTATGCTCATGATGTGCACTCTTTTAGGGTATAGAATATACCTGCCCAATAAGTCAAGCCGGTAGGGCCAGGCCTTGCTGAGTTAATAGGAAGGCTTCAGCCCAGCACAGCACACCTGCTATCAGCATTAGCAGTATTGCAGACACAAACCACAACCTGTGAGGCAAAAGTAAACAGACTGAAACTATGGACAGGCCAGAAAATTTGCATGTGTGACATATGCTTACAGCAGTAACTGAATACTATGGATTTGTGCACAATGTGGTGCCTTACCACTTGCAAGCTTCATGGTCAAACCGGAAGTCCAATGAATGTCCGTCCATTGAGTCATGATGATGGAGCAATCCCTAGAGACCAGATACCATCGCCCCCCTTATCCTGGATCTTGAGGGGGGAGGTCTCCTCCATATAGGTGTTCGTTTCAACCTGTACAGCGGGGAGCTTCATCACAGGAGAGGCTTGAACCTGTGCGGCTTGTCCAGATGAATCCGGCAAGGTGAGGGAAAAGAAAAATCCTGCTTTCAGCAGCAGCATAACCGGCTGTAGCAGTGAGGGAAAAAAAAAAAGAATGTGGCCTGCAGGGAGGAGACTTACTAGTATAACCAGTCCTGGAATAGGCCAGGGGGCAGAGCCTACCCATATGTATATGCTGTCATGCTGTGTCAGGAGAGTGGTTTTAGTATCCTCCTTAAAGTTTCTTGTGACAGATCTGCAAATATCTGTAAGGTCTTGTCCTCATATTTTATTGGCAGTTTTCCTCTCATATTTCCCCATATTAGATTTTTTCTTCAAAATCATGAAGTCTTACAATTGTATCTCTTGGGGTCTCTGTTGATACACTTTTTGGCCTTTTAATCCTATGAACGCTTTCTATTTTTAGCCTATTCGTTTCTTCTTTACCCATTATAGGGTTAAATATTTTCCGTATTTTTTCTGTTAAATCTTCCCCTTGTGTTGGTTCTGGTAGGCCTCTGTCAGGGCTGGGCTCAGCCCTTCCTTCTCAAAGAAGCTGGCCACTCAGCTGTCGGCTAATTGCCAGCTCCTTTCTCTCCACAGTGACTCACCTATTGATGATATCCTGCTAGTCAGTCCTGCCTACTTAAGCCGTCCAGCCCAGATGATCTCTGCCTTCGTCTTGGTCACATCTCTAGAGACGCTCTCCTGTGTTCCTGTTAAAGACTTGTGTAGCGGTACCCCCGTAAGGGCTGCTGATTTGGTTACTTAGCAAACCGCCAATCACCCTGCTGCCATACTTCCCACGATCAATTAAATCAAAGAACAGTCAGTTTCACGGTTTTGTTATATTTATTGCAGGATACAACTTGGATGGGAGAAGGATAATATGAGATGCCCATAGCATTTAGCACATTGCAAGTTGTAGTTAGTTATTCCGTGGCCATGGCCTTACAAGAAACTTGATACACTGCTTGCACCCCAGTCTCTTTTAGTTTGAATAACTCTTCTGCAGACTATTACTTCTGCTTTCCTTGTACAAATCCTTACTGCAAAATATTCTGATATTCTATTTCTTCACTTCCATTTGAACAAAGAAGAATCACTCTGAATAATTCCCCCTTGTAGACCATGATGGGATGGGATTGTCCATGTGAGTCAAAGAGCCAGAAGCGCACATTGCTTCTCCCCGATGGTCCAGAGAATCAGACAGCCACACAGTCTTTGGAAGGCACTGCCATTATGCTAACCAGGCCAGAGGTAACACGGTACCTTCCCCCGACGACCTGACACATGGCAGTGAACGGACCACTGCTTTCAGCCAGTCCAAGACTATCAACGCTGTGTTCCCAGGCCACAGCATTCTACACTGACCTTTCTCTAGGAGGATAATAGTTCTGTGTCCCCGGTCACAGAACGCTGCTCAACTCTCCTCCGCTTGACTGCTACTTCTTCCTTCCAGATCTCCTCCAGCATGCAAGTCCTGTGTTCCCCAGTCACAGCAGCTTGATACTTCTTTAAGGATGAAGATCTTTATTTTAAATTCCATCCTGGCGGTTCCTCCATCCCTCCTCTGCACACGGTGCATCCCCGCGTGGGGATGCCCGGAACAGCAACTCCTTACTCCATCGTCTGTTCCTTATTCCCAGAACTCTCCTTGGAAGCATGTGACCCCAGCCTATATGAGAGGCCTGCCCCCTGCCAAAACCCAGAGATAATTGGTCAGGGCTCCTCACATGAGCTGCCTGGCACTCAAACATCAGCTCCAACCCCCTTTCCAGAACAATCCTTCTGAAAGCAGGGGAGGCACCACAGAGTCCAAGTACAGGTGGCCACACCCACCACTACACTGAACACTTCCAGTCCCAAATCACAACAACCTGGCTCAGCCTAAAGCACAGGCCTGGATAAATTTACCTGCACTTAGGCCCTGAGCTAAAGAAATACTACACTAGCACCTACCTTTAGATAGAGGGTGCTACATTTGCTTGGCTGACATTCCTTCTGGCTCCAGATCCTGCTTGCTGTTCTACTACGCTCTTCTCTGGCTCCCTGATGTTTTGGCTTAAATGACTATCCGTTCCAGTTCCTGAACTCTGGCTATGTTTTTACTACGTTTACTCTGTTTATCTTTTTATTATTATTATTAAACAAGTGTGATAAACTGTACTTCTGTCTTAGGCCCCTTTCACACGATCGGACCGTTCAGGTCCGCCTGTCAGTTTTGACGGCGGACCTGAACAGGCGCTCCATGTTAGCCTATGGAGCAATGGATATCAGCGGAGACATGTCCGCTGACATCCGACCCTGTCCGATCTGCAAAAAGCAGATGGATGGCCCTACGTCCAGATCCGTCGCTGGCGGATCGGATCGGGTGAGATCTGATGAAAACTAACATGCTGTCCGTTTTCATCCGATCCCTCCATAGGCAGCAGCGGTGCCTGACAGGCCCCTCCCCGCTCAGTGAGCAGAGAGGGACCTGTCATCCACCGGCTCAGCAGAGATCAACGGAGAGATCTCCCGCTGAGCCGGCGGACCGAGGCGGACTCCGTGGAAGCGGACTCCGTGGAAGCGGAATCCGCCTCGTGTGAATAAGGGCTTAGTCTGATTCATGGTTTCTGACAGCCTCGTATTGTTTTTCCTTCTACCGGTTCTCCTGGTCTTCCAGCTCATACACTATCTCTCGTTCAGTTTTTAATACCTTCATCTCTTTTTTCAATTTTTTTTTAATTCGTATATGGCTATCCGATCTCTTTTCCATTTCTTCTACCCTTGTGAGTACACGTCCCAAGCCTTTTTGTTGAGCTACCCCCTTTTTTAAAAACATTTCTTATCTTCTGCTTCATTTCTCTTCATTCTGTTTAGTGGTGAGCCACCTTTTCTGCGAGTTTTTATTTTCAGCAATCCATCATGCCCCCCGATGCAATAAATAACTCCAGTCTCCATGTATTACACATTCTGTTTATTTCTATAAGCAAAATTATGCGAGATGCAAAGCCTGTACTCCATGTTATGGACGTCTGTCCAAATCTAATAAATGCTGCTTGGCTTAAAGTGCAGGTTTAGAGTACTCAGTCTCGCTAAGCCATGTTATGTGAGGTATTACAGGGTAAATGCCAGGTACTCACCACTCTCCATTTGTTATCACAGGCTCTTGTCATCCATTTTGATGCAAATGATTTTCATTAGAAAGGGATAACATTTTGCTTGTGATGCTTGGTAATAAGGGGGGTCCCAGGATCTTCCATTTGGGCGGCTCCGCTTATCTCTCCCCTTACTTGGCATTTCAATCTCACTCCAGTTTTTGTAGCTGTCAACTGCTTTCAGCCACTCTTTCCTAGCTCCCCGCACTCATTGCATGTCTCAAGGTATGGAGGGAGAGATAGTACCAGAGGCACAAAAAAACAGAGCTGGGTTGGGGCGGTCAATCTGTTATGCCATTAGGGATCGGAGGTATCGGAAGCATCCGGAGCTCCACAAGCTCCCAGCTGGCGCCATTGCTAGGCTCCTCCCTCCAGCCATCTTCAATAGCACATAATGCACTGGCAACAAGCTTTTCAACATTAGCAAGCATATTGTGTGAAGCTCCCTCTTCAATACAGTAACAATCTGGGCAAAAAAAAAAAAACCTGCCGCATCTTCCTCCAGTACTGCCTTATCCTCTTCCTTCCCTTCTGTGTTTGTCTTGCCTAGGACCAGCAGATCAGGATCTGATTCCAGTTGAGGAATTAGAAGTAGCATCTTTGGAGGAGGATGACTATTAAAGTGATTGTATTTTTTTTTTTTTTTAAATAACAAACATGTTATACTTACCTGCTCTGTGCAAGGGTTTTGCACAAAGCAGCCCTGATCGTCTTCTTCTAGGGTGCCCTGGCGGCGCTCCTTGCTCCTCCTCTTCATTGGGTGCCCCCACGGAAAACCGCTTTCCTTGGGGGCACCCGTGTGGGTGCGCTCACGAGTCCCCCTGCTGCGTCTATTGACACAGACAGCAGGACATGGCCTCGCCCCCCGCTCACGTGTCACTGGATTTGATTGACAGCATCTATCCAATGAGGACAAAGACAGCAGCTGGAGCTGCTGGGCTCGTGCTCCTCTCTGGAATGGACAAGTTCAGGTAAGAAAAAGGGGGGCAGTTGCAGCACAGGTTTTTCACCTTATTGCATAGAATGCATTAAGGTGAAAAGCCTTGAGACTTTACAACTACTTTAACAACAATGACTCATCTGCTGTCAGTGGGATGTAAACAAAAGAAGTGCTAGCATAAAAAAAAAAAGCAAAGAAAAACAAAAAAAAAAAACCAGCATGGCCCCTTCCCAATCCATAGTAGGCAGTTTGGGTCTTGTATGGATTTTGAGGCGAACCGTACACCAAAATAAAAATAAATAAATGGCGTAGCCCCCCCCCCCCCCCCAAAAAAAAAAAAAATCCATACCAGACCCTTATCTGAGCAAGCAGCCTAGCAGGTCAAGAAAGAGGGGGAAGGAGCAAGCACTTTTTAAGGCTGTAATCTATCTGAGGAAATGTGACATACCCAAACATATTACCAAAAGTATTGCGACACCTTCCTTTACATGCACATGAACTGTAATGTCATCCCAGTCTTCGCCCGTAGGGTTCAATATTGAGTTGGCCAACTCTTTGCAGCTATAACTCTTCTGGGAAGGCCGTCCACAAGGTTTAGGAGTGGGTCTATAGGAATATTTGACCATTCTTCCAGAAGTGTATTTGTGAGGTCAGGCACTGATGTGGATGAGAAGGCTTGGCTCGCAATCTCCGCTCTAATTCATCCCAAAGGTGTTCTGTCGTGTTGAGGTCAGGACTCTGCAGGCCAGTCAAGTTTCTCCACCCCAAACTGGCTCATCCATGTCTTTATGGACCTTGCTTTGTGCACTGGTCCAAATCATTTGGTGGAGGGGAGATTATGCTGTGGGGTTGTTTTTCAGGGGTTGGGCTTTGTCCCTTAGTTCCGGTGAAGGGAACTCTTAAGGTGTCAGCATACCAAGACATTTTAGACAATTTCATGCTCCTAACTTTGTGGGAACAGTTTGGGAATGGCCCATTCCTGTTCTAGCATGACTGCGCACCAGTGCACAAATCAAGGTCCATAAAGACATGGATGAGCCAGTTTGGGGTAGAGGAACTTGTCTGGCCTGCACAGAGTCCTGACCTCAACCCGCTAGAACACCTTTGGGATGGATTAGAGCGGAGACTGCGAGCCAGGTCTTCTCGTCCACATCAGTGCCTGATCTCACAAATGCGTTCCTGGAAGAATGATAAAACTTTCCCATAGACCAGCCCTCAAATTTTCCACTTGCCTACTCACATTTTGTGAGTGGAAAATGATGATTGCTGGTGCGTGTGGGGCTGCCTCTGGGGGGGGGGGGTCAGCGAGCACTGCTGGCAGACGTGGTTGAATGGGAGCCGTGCTCCAAGCCAGGGCAAGGAAGAGGAGAGGAAGAGGTGAGTACATTATGAGGACTTTGAGATGAAGTTGCAGTAAAGTGTGCGACCAGTGGTGTGATGTAACACCTGGTTATCCACCTGAGATTGATCTGCATGGTTTAATTTTAACACCAAGTTTTAAAAAATGTACATGGAGAGGAATACAAATCAAACACAGATCCATTTTTACAGTAACAGAGTGACCCTGTCAATTACGTTGGACTAGACAGGCTTTGCCTGTCATGGTGGGCATATATTTAGGTCTTCAGGACTAGATTCCATTGTGATGAACCAAGGCCCTGGACCTGTAAAGGATCCTGTAACTAACTGAATGTGTTGCACTAAGGGCCAATGAAGGATCTAGCCCTCAAAGCAACATTACAGGCCATCCCTACCGTATGGGGTTGAGCCCCAAAGGTTTTATCAAGGCTATCACATTTCTGGATACACTGCTTCAATGCTGGCATTAGAAGATATTGAGGGCTTGATTGAAGAATCAAAAGATAAAATAAACTAGTTTTTGTGTTTATAAAGCCAGGGTTTTTATTTTAAACCTTACCGCATTCTATGCAGAAAGGTAAAAAAAAAATCTTCTGCATCCAGCTCCCTTGCAGCCCCCTAAATACTTACCTAAACCTGATCTCGATCCAGTGACATACATGAGAGCCAAGGCTTTCCCAGGTCTCTCGCTCCTGATTGGCTCAGATACAGCAGCATCTGTCAATCAGAGCCAGTGATGAAGGAACAGGGCCAAGCCCTACTCTGTGTCTTATGGACACTCAGAGCAGAGCTCAAGAGCAACCATGCACAAGTGCCACCATACCAAGTGGCTTTCTATGGGGGCTCTCAGTGGGGGACCCCAGAAGGGGAAAAAATCAAGGCTGCTCTGAAAAACCATTGCACTGAGCAGGTAAGTATGACGTTTGTGATTTTAAGAAATAAAAACCAAAGGCTTTACAATAACCTTAAGCTAAAGGTGCTTTACTCCATGAAGAACAGGTCCATCACCTTAAGACACTAGAACAAAACTGAGCTAGGACTTGCGGAGTCAAGTAGAATTATAGGGGGCGGCTCCCTGGGGGGGTCATAGCCTTTAAAAAGTGTCCAATTGCCTGAAGTTACACACCTATAACCAATGGTGTATAATTACGCTACCTGTGTCCTATACTGCAGGATTAAGACATACCTTTTCCAAATAAGCCTAATTGGCAGCATCACTTCCTGCAAGTGAAGGTGCACTGTAAAAGATTTGATGGCAGCTGACATGGCTCAAACCCAGTGACTCTGGAAGAAGAGGACTCTGAAGAGGCAACTTCAAGTTAGTGCACAGCACGTCTGCCAGGAATCCCACTGTGGTCTTCTGTGTGGGTGACAAGGACTTATCTACAGAGGATTACTAATGCATGACAGCAGTGGCTCGGCTGGTGAAGTTTTAGGATGGGGGGACGCCAGACCCCGCTTTTCCTTTTTGACCCCTCCCACTTGTCAAAAAGGGGCGTGGTTTCAGTGAATATTGGGCGTGACTTAAAGGGGTGTGGTTAGCATCCAAGATGAACCAGGGAGGGAGAGAGAGATGGAGGGACAGTAGGCCCAGATCCTACACAATAGAAACGTGTATTCCAGAAAGTTTAACAACCAGCAGATAGATAAAGATACTCCAAACACCTGGTGTTAGCGCTTCAATCATCCCAGCACCATGGTTGGTATGGTGTCTGGATGATTGAAACGCATTATTTCTATTATTACATTGTAATATAAAATTTCATTATTCAACTCGCCATAATGCAGAATCACTGGGAGCCCCGAGCGTGTCACCTGCCACCAGTTTCACCCAGCAGAGTCCCTCCTTACATCAGGTGCCCCCAGCAGAGTCCCTCCCTACATCAGGTGCCCCCAGCAGCGGAGCCCTCCTCACATCTATGTCCCTATCAGCAGAGCACCTCCTTACATCTGTGTCCCCATCAGCGGAGCCCCTCCTAACATCTGTCTCCCCATCAGCGGAGCCCCTCCTTACATCTGTGTCCCCATCAGCGGAGCCCCTCCTTACATCTGTGTCCCCATCAGCGGAGCCCCTTCTTACATCTGTGTCCCCATCAGCGGAGCCCCTCCTTACATCTGTGTCCCCATCAGCGGAGCCCCTCCTTCATGCCACGTCTGTCTCTATCCCCTTCAGTGGCAGCTAGTTCCCGGCTTTCTCTGTGTGTTCAGTAGAGGCGAGGGGCCTCCTCTCTCCACTGAACACAAGACGATTAGTCCTCACAGTGGTGGTCATCTTTTTGTAGCCCGCCGGAAGTGGCGTTGTTCTCACACTGTAGGGTTTTGGAGGCGTCCCCTATGGACAGGCTGCCACTGCTTCACAGCTTCCTCTTTATCTTGAGAGTGTTCCTTTGAGTCTCATGCTCCTGCAAAAGGACCGGGGGAAAGAAAATCCATGCTTGTGAACTTCCGTAAGCCGCTCTCACAAACTAAAAATGGCTGCAGAAAATTCCTTCTCTTGTAACAAAGGAACCAGGGGATTTTGCCTGAGATGATGGAAATACCAGATAAGAGCAAGGAATCAGGGGAAATCACCCCGATGACCAAGTGTCCCAGATACTTGCTACATTCTAGTGCTGCGCTATACAGAGGCTGTAGCAACGTAGCTTCAGGCCTAATGCACACGAGACGCCGGTGCAAACTCTGCTGAACACATTTTTAAAAGCTGAAACCGGCGTTTAGAAACGCCCGTTTTGCCACGCTTGCATGCAGCGTTTTACTGCATTTGCGTCTAGAAGCGTCTGCAGAGCAGAGAATGACATTTTGCAACCCAACTTTGGGGCCCGTATCTCAGGGCCACTTGGTGCTAAGAACCCCAAATTTGGTATGCTAACACAGTGGAACTACACTACAACATATCCAAATTTGGGGTTCCTAGCACCAAGTGGCCCCGAGATACGGGGCCCCAAAGTTGGGTCGCAAAATGTCAAGCACTTCTGCAGCAGAGAATGACATTTTCCAACCTGAATTTGGGGCCCCATTTCTCGGGGCCACTTGGTGCTAGGAACCCCAAATTTGAATATGGTATAGTGTTAGTCCAACTGTGTTAGCACACCAAATTTGGGGTTCCTAAAATCAAGTTCTGAGATATGGGGCCCCAAAGTCAAGTCGCAAAATGTCAAGCACTTTCCTGCAGCAGAGTATGACATTTTGTGACCCGACTTTGGGGCCCCATATCTCAAGGCCACTTGGTGCCAGGAACCCCAAATTTGGATATGTTGTAGTGCTGGAGGCATTTCAAGAGCTAAATGTGGTAACTCACATTTAGCCATGTTTTGTTTACAGGCGTTTTTCATTTTTGGCTATTAAAAAAAAAACACGCTTCTAAAACACAAACACGGCATAACGGACGTTTTAACCACTTAAGGACCGCCTCACGCCGATGTACGTCGGCAAGGCGGCACGGGCAGGCAAAATCACGTACATGTACGTGATTTGCCTCCCGCGGGTGGGGGGTCCGATCGGACCCCCCCCCGCCGCCCGAGGCGGTCCCGTTTTGTCCCCCGGCGATCGGAGACGAGGGGGAGGCCATCCGATCGTGGCCCCCCCCTCGCGATCGCCACCGGCCAATAGGAACACTCCTTTGCTGCTGTATGCTAAACAGCAGCAAAGGAAGTGATGTCATCTCCCCTCGGGTCGGTATTTTCCGTTCCGGCCCGAGGAGAGACGACATGTGAGTGAATGCACTAACACACACACACACACAGTAGAACATGCCAGGCCCACCCAAGTGCAGTATCGATCGATCACTGTCACTTACAAAACACTAAACGCATAACTGCAGCGTTCGCAGCGTCAGGCCTGATCCCTGCAATCGCTAACAGTTTTTTTGGTAGCATTTTGGTGAACTGGCAAGCACCAGCCCCAGGCAGCGTCAGGTTAGCGCCAGTAGCGCTAACACCCACGCACGCACCGTACACCTCCCTTAGTGGTATAGTATCTGAACGGATCAATATCTGATCCAATCAGATCTATACTAGCGTCACCAGCAGTTTAGGGTTCCCAAAAACGCAGTGTTAGCGGGATCAGCCCAGATACCTGCTAGCACCTGCGTTTTGCCCCTCCGCCCGGCCCAGCCCAGCCCATCTAAGTGCAGTATCGATCGATCACTGTCACTTACAGAACACTAAACGCATAACTGCAGCGTTCGCAGAGTCAGGCCTGATCCCTGCGATCGCTAACAGTTTTTTTGGTAGCGTTTTGGTGAACTGGCAAGCACCAGCCCCAGGCAGCGTCAGGTTAGCGCCAGTACCGCTAACACCCACGCACGCAGCATACACCTCCCTTAGTGGTATAGTATCTGATCGGATCAATATCTGATCTGATCAGATCTATACTAGCGTCCCCAGCAGTTTAGGGTTCCCACAAACGCAGTGTTAGCGGGATCAGCCCAGATACCTGCTAGCACCTGCGTTTTGCCCCTCCGCCCGGCCCGGCCCAGCCCACCCAAGTGCAGTATCGATCGATCACTGTCACTTACAAAAGACTAAACGCATAACTGCAGCGTTCGCAGAGTCAGGCCTGATCCCTGCGATCGCTAACAGTTTTTTTGGTAGCGTTTTGGGGAACTGGCAAGCACCAGCGGCGTAGTACACCCCGGTCATAGTCAAACCAGCACTGCAGTAACACTTGGTGACGTGGCGAGTCCCATAAGTGCAGTTCAAGCTGGTGAGGTGGCAAGCACAAGTAGTGTCCCGCTGCCACCAAGAAGACAAACACAGGCCCGTCGTGCCCATAATGCCCTTCCTGCTGCATTCGCCAATCCTAATTGGGAACCCACCGCTTCTGCAGCGCCCGTACTTCCCCCATTCACATCCCCAACCAAATGCAGTCGGCTGCATGAGAGGCATTTATATGTCCTCCCGAGTACCCCTACCCAACGAACCCCCCAAAAAAAGATGTTGTGTCTGCAGCAAGCGCGGATATAGGCGTGACACCCGCTATTATTGTCCCTCCTGTCCTGACAATCCTGGTCTTTGCATTGGTGAATGTTTTGAACGCTACCATTCACTAGTTGAGTATTAGCGTAGGGTACAGCATTGCACAGACTAGGCACACTTTCACAGGGTCTCCCAAGATGCCATCGCATTTTGAGAGACCCGAACCTGGAACCGGTTACCGTTATAAAAGTTAGTTACAAAAAAAAGTGTAAAAAAAAAAAATATATAAAATAAAAAAAAATAGTTGTCGTTTTATTGTTCTCTCTCTCTCTATTCTCTCTCTCTATTGTTCTGCTCTTTTTTTTACTGTATTCTATTCTGCAATGTTTTATTGTTATTGTTATTATGTTTTATCATGTTTGTTTTTCAGGTATGTAATTATTTATACTTTACTGTTTACTGTTTATTGTTAACCATTGTTAACCATTTTTTTGTCTTCAGGTACGCCATTCACGACTTTGAGTGGTTATACCAGAATGATGCCTGCAGGTTTAGGTATCATCTTGGTATCATTCTTTTCAGCCAGCGGTCGGCTTTCATGTAAAAGCAATCCTAGCGGCTAATTAGCCTCTAGACTGCTTTTACAAGCCGTGGGAGGGAATGCCCCCCCCCACCGTCTTTCGTGTTTTTCTCTGGCTCTCCTGTCTCAACAGGGAACCTGAGAATGCAGCTGGTGATTCAGCCAGCTGACCATAGAGCTGATCAGAGACCAGAGTGGCTCCAAACATCTCTATGGCCTAAGAAACCGGAAGCTACGAGCATTTCATGACTTAGATTTCGCCAGATGTAAATAGCGCCATTGGGAAATTGGGGAAGCATTTTATCACACCGATCTTGGTGTGGTCAGATGCTTTGAGGGCAGAGGAGAGATCTAGGGTCTAATAGACCCCAATTTTTTCAAAAAAGAGTACCTGTCACTACCTATTGCTATCATAGGGGATATTTACATTCCCCGAGATAACAATAAAAATGATTAAAAAAAAAAAATATGAAAGGAACAGTTTAAAAGTAAGATTAAAAAAGCAAAAAAAAATAAAGAAGAAAAAAAAAAAAAAAAAAAAGCACCCCTGTCGCCCCCTGCTCTCGCGCTAAGGCGAGCGCAAGCGGCGGTCTGTCGTCAAACGTAAACAGCAATTGCACCATGCATGTGAGGTATCACCGCGAAGGCCAGATCGAGTGCAGTAATTTTTCCAGTAGACCTCCTCTGTAAATCTAAAGTGGTAACCTGTAAAGGCTTTTAAAGGCTTTTAAACATGTATTTATTTTGTTGCCACTGCACGTTTGTGCGCAATTTTAAAGCATGTCATGTTTGGTATCCATGTACTCGGCCTAAGATCATCTTTTTTATTTCATCAAACATTTGGGCAATATAGTGTGTTTTAGTGCATTAAAATTTAAAAAAGTGTGTTTTTTTCCCCAAAAAATGCGTTTGAAAAATCGCTGCGCAATTACTGTGTGAAAAAAAAAAATGACACACCCACCATTTTAATCTGTAGGGCATTTGCTTTAAAAAAATATATAATGTTTGGGGGTTCAAAGTAATTTTTTTGCAAAAAAAAATAACTTTTTCATGTAAACAATAAGTGTCAGAAAGGGCTTTGTCTTCAAGTGGTTAGAAGAGTGGGTGATGTGTGACATAAGCTTCTAAATGTTGTGCATAAAATGCCAGGACAGTTCAAAACCCCCCCAAATGACCCCATTTTGGAAAGTAGACACCCCAAGCTATTTGCTGAGAGGCATGTCGAGTCCATGGAATATTTTATATTGCGACACAAGTTGCGGGAAAGAGACAAATTTTTTATTTTTTTTGCACAAAGTTGTCACTAAATGATATATTGCTCAAACATGCCATGGGAATATGTGAAATTACACCCCAAAATACATTCTCCTGCTTCTCCTGAGTACGGGGATACCACATGTGTGAGACTTTTTGGGAGCCTAGCCGCGTACGGGACCCCGAAAACCAAGCACCGCCTTCAGGCTTTCTAAGGGCATGAATTTTTGATTTCACTCTTCACTGCCTATCACAGTTTCGGAGGCCATGGAATGCCCAGGTGGCACAAAACCCCCCCAAATGACCCCATTTTGGAAAGTAGACACCCCAAGCTATTTGCTGAGAGGTATAGTGAGTATTTTGCAGACCTCACTTTTTGTCACAAAGTTTTGAAAATTGAAAAAAGAAAAAAAAAAAATGTTTTTTCTTGTCTTTCTTCATTTTCAAAAACAAATGAGAGCTGCAAAATACTCACCATGCCTCTCAGCAAATAGCTTGGGGTGTCTACTTTCCAAAATGGGGTCATTTTGGGGGGTTTTGTGCCACCTGGGCATTCCATGGCCTCCGAAACTGTGATAGGCAGTGAAGAGTGAAATCAAAAATTTACACCCTTAGAAATCCTGAAGGCGGTGATTGGTTTTCGGGGCCCCGTACGCGGCTAGGCTCCCAAAAAGTCCCACACATGTGGTATCCCCATACTCAGGAGAAGCAGCTGAATGTATTTTGGGGTGCAATTCCACATAGGCCCATGGCCTGTGTGAGCAATATATCATTTAGTGACAACTTTTTGTAAATATTTTTTTTTTTTTTTTTTTTTTGTCATTTTTCAATCACTTGGGACAAAAAAAATAAATATTCAATGGGTTCAACATGCCTCTCAGCAATTTCCTTGGGGTGTCTACTTTCCAAAATGGGGTCATTTGGGGGGGTTTTGTACTGTCCTGCCATTTTAGCAGATCAAGAAATGACATAGGCAGTCATAAACTAAAAGCTGTGTAAATTACAGAAAATGTACCCTAGTTTGTAGACGCTATAACTTTTGCGCAAACCAATAAATATACGCTTATTGACATTTTTTTTACCAAAGACATGTGGCCGAATACATTTTGGCCTAAATGTATGACTAAAATTTAGTTTATTGGATTTTTTTTATAACAAAAAGTAGAAAATATCATTTTTTTTCAAAATTTTCGGTCTTTTTCCGTTTATAGCGCAAAAAATAAAAACCGCAGAGGTGATCAAATACCATCAAAAGAAAGCTCTATTTGTGGGAAGAAAAGGACGCAAATTTCGTTTGGGTACAGCATTGCATGACCGCGCAATTAGCAGTTAAAGCGACGCAGTGCCAAATTGGAAAAAGACCTCTGGTCCTTAGGCAGCATAATGGTCCGGGGCTCAAGTGGTTAAACGTAGGTTACTATCTGTCAAGTTAAATCGTTCAGGAGAGGTTGTAAAAACGTCCTGTGTACATGAAGCCTTATTGTTGAATTTGTTTTATGCTGTAGAGGTCCGCAAATGCACATTATTGTGCACAGGGAACTGGCAAAATGACAGATGAACGTGAGTACATCAACATGCACGTGTGGCTTTCCAGTCATTTTGAATATCACTACTAAAGGTGTATCTCTTGTCTGCCAAACAAAAAAACAGCCTACCCACACCAAAGCACAGGGAGCACTGGAGGGGAGGACTGCCACTTGCTCCTTTGTAAACAGACACTCACCAGTCCATGTCGCAGGGCCAAGTTTTTACCCATCATGGCAGGAGCACCCCAGCAAGGCCTTCAGGGACTATACTTTTTATCCCCCCCCCCCAACCCAAGGGGATCACTGCTCTGGATCTATAAAGCATCCTGTCAGGTCATCCAATATGTAGTACTCTGGAGATCACTGTCCGCAGAATCCAGCACTTGCACACAGGGTCCAGGTACAGTTCCTGCTTAGCCTTCTAGTCAAAATGACTGCACCAAATGAAGCCCCTTTTCCAGCCAAGCTGGGGTGTTAAGATTAGGTCAGAATATTAGGGGAATAAAATTCAATGATAGGTGATGTATGTGCCTACTGATCGAGGACACTGGATAAACATCTGAAGCTCAAAGAGGAACTGCAGTCACACAATTTGTAACAAAACCATCTTTGCCATTCTGAAGCTTCCCTTCAACCACTTTGCATATTAATTTTATATATACTGTGATTCTGTACTTGCCAAATATGCTGCAGAAATCTACCTCCACTAAGTCTGGCTGCAGCCATTTTAAGCGTGGGCAGCTGAAGCTGCTGCCTGTTCCCTTCCTTGATTTACAGAGTCACACCTCCAGCTCTGCAGCTCTCATTGGCCCTCTTATGACTCACCCCCCCTCCCTTCCTGGCAAACTCTCACAAGAGAGAGCTGTGCATGATGTCATAAGCCTAGGCTAATGACCAGACAAGAAACCGGAAGTGGGCTCTATAAGGTATTTACTGGCAGAAAAAAAAAAGTTTTACTATCCAAAGTTAAAACAAGGGCAGAGGTTTTAATAGATGGAAAGTTGAAAACGTGACTGAAGGTCCGCTTTAACTGAGCTGGAAGGGGGTTAGGTCTGAGTGAGGAATTCCTGCCTTTTTTGGCCAGTGTGCCTTTAGGTGGCAGCATAACTAAAGTGAATATGAAGTACCCAGAGTCCTGTGATGTATAAATGAAAAACATACATTTTGTCATTTAAAGCTGAACACCAGGCAAACAGATGAAATACGTAAATGAATATGAGAGCGGTTTTAGCCATCAGAAGATTTGTATTTTTGTTCAATATTGAGCTTAAACACAGCTGTCACACATCTCTGTCTGGCAGGGGGAGGAACCTAACCTTTCTATGCCGCAGTTTCACTCATAAGTCTCTCCCCCCCCCCCCCCCACACACACACACCTTGTGACTGGACAATGAAAGGAGAAGCAGCACAATGATGATCTTCTGTATGAAATTCCTCCTCCTTTTCATTAAAAATCTCACATTTCTCTCACAACTATGACATCAATGTTAGTATCCCACTGCTTATAAACATGGCTCATTGCCTCTTCACAGCAGTTCATAGACATTTTGGTCATTTCAGTCTGTTAAAATGATAGGCTGTCTTTCCTGTACTAGGAGGAACCTATTGGTGAGTAACTTGCATTGTATAGGCAAGTATTCACACAATATTGTTTTTGAAACCTGTTTTAATATTTTGGTCATAAATGTTACAACTTTAAACTAGAATGTAGTGTGAATACCTACCCAAGCAATATTTATTGCAAATATATCTGATAAACAAAATTGTTGCCCGCTAGATTTGCAGTTCAAATGTCCACAAACTCAACTATTTCATTATAAGGGTGGCCTGACGCAGCATGTGAGCAGACGTCTTTCCTAGCAGCTCCGAGATCCCTCTGCACAATCCTGTGTAATCCTGCTTACCTGCCACTCAATGTCGGCTGAAACAACTATTTCATTATAACAAAATGTAGGTTCACGCATTTTTTTCAAATTATACTAATCCAACCTACCTTATAGGAGAACTGACACTGAGAAAGTGGATTACAGTATAAAATGAAGCCAATGTAGATTTATGGTGTTCTGCATCATTTTATAAACCTTTATCCCCCTCTCTGCCTTTTCCATCTCAAAGTGCCTGTGTATACAGGCTTTAGTTCGCTTCGGAGTTGCTTTTCCTCACCATACAATTCAATGGGAAAGCTTGATGGAACTCAGAAAGTGGTCAACCACAAGTTAGAGGCACCTCAAAGTGATCCCAAATGCAAGCTGAATGCACCTGAACATGTACTGGATTTGCCTTTCTACACAAGCTATTACCAAGAAGACAGACTTCTGTGAATGGACAGCACAGTACACATTTGTTTTGCATTGATAACTAAAGATACGGTTTAATTTACAGCTGCATTTTTTACTACAAGGCTTATGGGGAGGTACACTTTCTTTTAAATCCTCAACAAGATGCATGTACTCTATTTATTGGGACCTTAGTTTGAGGTTGTTCCTTTAACTTGGCAAAATAACAGTCCTCCATTTTCGGTAAAATGTAAATGTTTTGTTTATATTTTTACTAACCATTCAGAGTCTCCTTTAGGTAACCTAGCCCACTTGTTGCCTTGGATCTCAAAGCCACTGCACAGTTTGCATTTCTACAAGATATTTTTACCATTTAAAAGCTAATATGTAGTGAATGAAGAGGCAAGTAATTAACCCATGAACATGGAAAAGGGGCAAGGAGCTTTTTCTTTTTATGCTTGCCATAAAAGCTCTGTACATAAAAAACACAAATCAGTTATTTATTGTACAAGCAGGGTAAAAGACACAAAATGTGACTACTTTGTCTTTAATATTAAACTCTTTAACTGCTAAAACAAAAAAAAATAAAACAAAAAAAAACAAAACAATCAAAGACGTGAAAAATGAGACTCGTTACAACTCTTTAAAATACAAGGGGATAGCAACATAACACAATGAAACATGTTGAGGTCCCCTCTGATAGAAAAGAGAGTAATGAATAATCAGTGACATACAGAATAATTTGCTTCTCTCTGAACTCCAAAATCCTTCTCTCGAGAGTGCATGTTCTGCAAGAGTCTAGCAGATCTTCCATGATTTACAAATGCTAAAAATTCCTCTGGAAATGTACCCCCTTTTTCTTATTTCTACAATAAAAAAAAATCCAAGCTATTTTTTAGGTTTCTCTGTTTCAAAGAGTAAGAGGGTTATACAATTGAAAGTTTCTGAAAAAAATGGCCTTGTGTTTAATGCCCTTGGAAGGAAAGATGCATGGGTAATTAAAACTGTGTAACAATCAAATATTCAAGGGGGTCTTGTTTCTTTTTCTTGCCATGTTTGAAACCAAGAATAAGAGCAATATACTTTTCAAATTCTTTGATTTTTCTCTTTTACGTGTGCATCAAAACTATTTGTTATATACTCGCTTCAAGGTTTCCTTTTAAAGCAACATAGCGCACACCTGCCTAATATAAACTTAAAAAAAGAAAAATACAAAAATGAGACAAACGTGTTTGGTTTATTCTATTTACTGTATGCATCTGTAAATAGCAGGGCAAAAAAAAACTTCTTAGAAGGAAAACTTTGGAGATATTAAAAAAAAAACTTGTAGTGAAAATAGGCAATTGTAGGTTTTTTTTTTTATATATATTCTCAAAACCTGCAAACCATTCAGTTTTTACGGCTCTGTGGGGTAAATAATTAAATAGTGTGTATGCAAGCATATTTTTTCTAACAAAATGCAAAGTTGACAGATTTCAGCCTGCATTTGTTTTATAAATGTTCATGATTCAGGTTTACGGTCTTGGTCACAGTGGGAATTCTGGGGGCTGAGACGTATAGAAGGAAATCCCAAATGATTTAAGATCTGCCATCTTGTTATTACGTGACATAAATATTTTTTTTTTATCAATCAGAGGTGCGTGCAATTTCATATGGTTTTGCAATAGACGTATCAGCCTTATTAAATGGTTTCCTCAGCGTAAACATCACAACTCCTGTTTAAGCACAAGAGATATTGGTTGTGCTAATTCCACACTACAAGTGGTAGATCTGGTCTAAGAACTATTTGCTACTGGTTGCAGTACTACTGGTTTCCAGTGTAGAATAGCAATGTAAATACGTGGACAGAGAAAATGCCAAATATGAAGTATAATGTGACCCCCACAATTACTGGGTAAATGTTAAGTGGACTGTTTAATTGGAAGGATGCCAAAACTCCTTGGAAAGTCAAAATGGCTTGCTACAGAGTTTACATATATTTTCAAACTGTCATTGAATAAAGTAAAATGGGTGGCACCTTTATGCACCCTTTACAGTGTTACACAACACTAGTGTGAAGAGACTCTTGTCTTAACCCTTTCAGCTGCTCCTACTATATTTCTGCAGTAGAGAGAGTTAAAAGCAATCACCCCTATGCTCCAGTTACAAACAAATTACAGTTCCTACTTTGGGGTTTAACACCTAAAGTTAGGTGTACAATTTTAGAGTCCATTGCTCATCTCTGTGCCGGCCACAAAGATATAGGGCTGTTATGTCCATATCCTGTTTAGAACCCGCAAGGAAAATGCTTACATATAAACAGGGATGGACTCATGGGCAAAAAGGGCAGTGTATCAGTTCCAGGTGAGAAAGTTCACAGTTTAGTGCTTGCCCAGCCCAGCTTCATGTAGAACAAATAGTACTTAGGGCTTTGGAAGTTGGAAAGATGGGAGGATCTGAAGAAACTTTAATCAGAGAGTTCCCCTTCTGAGTCCTCTTTCGCTTTGGTCAGCTCTTCGTGAATTTCTCGAACCATAAGGATGCGAGTCAGCATGCTGTCCAATGTGCCCAGGTCAATGGGCATGGTGGAAAACCACATGGGGCTATTGGGTACACAGGAGCGCTCTGGCTGAAGGTAAAAGACATCACTCCGCTGCTTTACACTTTCAGAACTGTAAAAGACAGAAGATGACATTTAATCAACATTAGCAATGTTTATATAAAGGGAAAAAAACGCACTAAAAAGCAATTATAAATGCTGAACTGCAGCTGCACCAAAAAAACACTAATATCAGTGTAATAAACGAAAGCAAATAAAAAGTGCGCTTACAGTCAGATGGTCACAGATATAAATTCATGTGTTACTTGCATAAATGAATAAATAAATAAGTAAAGAAGTATATATAAGCTGTAAATAATTGATAAATCAAATACCAAAATCAGAAAGTGCTTATAGGTAAATAAACTCCAATGTTGAATTGAGTGCACAGTAAGTGACCAAACGTATAAATAGATATAGATGAATCAAATTTCATAAATTATAAATGAAATCAAATGTGAATATAAAAATGGGAAAAGTGAGTACAGTCCATTCATAAGAAAGTCAATGAAGGCGCATCAGTCCCATGAAGGAAAAGTCACGTATCCACAGTTCATTGAGAGCAGCCAGTGTGGGTGAAGAAAAGAAGAAGGTGGTGTTAAGGGATATCCAGATAAACAGTGAATCCGGAGGACACTATAGATGAATGCAGCGTTCCAACGGAAGGCGATTCCAAAGCGTCCACCTGGAGGGAGGCACCCACTAGTTGTCCCGGATTTTTTAGTCTCCTAGACCCACACTGTGGGTACGTGACATCACAGATACTGTGGATACTTGACATTTCCTTCATGGGACTGATGCGCCTTCATTGACTTGCTTATGAATGGACTGTACTCACTTTTCCCATTTTTATATTCACATTTGATTTCATTTATAATTTATGAAATTTGATTCATCTATATCTATTTATACGTTTGGTCACTTACTGTGAACTCAATTCAATATTGGAGTTTATTTACCTATAAGCATTAGCAATGTTTAGGCTCCCTTATAGACATTAAGGAAAAGTACAAAGAAATGCATACATATATATTCTCAAAATTATACCAAACAGTAAAAGCCTTGCGTGACATTAGGAGTTTTTCCATCCCATACCTATTGCTTTTCTTAAGGTGTATGTAAACGCTAACACAAATTTCTCTTTTATGCTCTCCTTTGGTTTGTTAACAGTTATAGTAAAGTGGTTTTAAAAGTTATAAGGTTTTTTACTTTAATGCATTCTCTACATTAAGGTAAAAAACGTTTTAATATTACTCCCCTGAAATACTCGCCCGTCTCATCTCCCCTCTCCAGGAATCAATTAGTCCTGATGAATTAACTGCCCAGCTGTCTTGAGGTCCTAAAATGCCAGGACAGTACAAATACCCACAAAATAACCCTTTTTGGGAAAGCTGACAGTCCAAAGTATTTGTTAAGGGGCATGGTGAGTTTTTTGAAAGGTGATTAAATAACGTTTTTATTTTGGTTTTGTTTTTTACACATGGTCACCAGAGCAGTACAGCATCATCATATGACTGGTGCGGCGGCGATTAGGGACACTGACTATTGACAGTGTGTTAAACAAAAAAACACACCTTTTTCCCCCCCCCCATACTGTGACTAGAGCAGTACAGTGCTACCATAGCGACACTGTACTACTCTGGGGAAGTGATCAGGATTTTTTTTACACTGATTGGTCATAGTGATCACATGGTACAATCACAGTGATGAACGCAACAGTACACAATAAATGGCTATGAATATATTCCATTCATGTACAATGGTCATGTGATACCAGCAGTGGCCCAGTACATTGATTCTCATCCACTGTGTCTGGTGGACAAAGCATGTGACAGATTGCGCTGCAGCACAATCCTTAGGGCATGCACAAGGCATGATCCTGGGTGGACATTGTATGTCATCTACCCAGAATGAAAGAGCTCCTGCTCGGCCGTCATTTGACAATAGGCCGGGCGGAAAGCAGTTAATGTGGCCCCAGAGCTATTCTTATCATAGGGGTGGGACAGAAATTCCTCTTTAAGCTGGCCATACACAGTTACACTAACAGATTCCTGGTTAACAGGTAACAGTGTGAAAATGGGAGGAGATGGTTAAGAATGGAGTGCAGCCAGTGTGGGGAGAGCTGCCAAAGTAGCTTTTGCAATTTAGTTTGGGGAGAGCTGATGTGTGTCCCGGGACAGAGGCATATGACAAAAATCTAGAAGTATTCAAATACACTTTCCTGCTACTTTAATTTCTGGCGTCGGCTGTAAAGGAGAATGGTACATCCTCTCTTTGCCACACAGGAAAAGAGGACTGAAACTCCCATTTTCTATGAGCACTTGGCCAGGGCTGAGATTCATGTGCCGTGAACAGCTAGTCAGGGATAGGTACTCAGAGAAAACAGTGGCAGAACCCAAGTGAGAGAAGGAAGTTTCAACTCCTACGAAAATTTTAGAGAGGACAGATAGGGATTATACTAAATCCTAAAAAGCAAAGCACTTACCATTTGGATAAGTAAAATTCATATAGCCTGACAGGACACCTGAGTGGATTGTCTGTGTTCTCAGCCATCTCCATCACAAACTGACCATCCTCTTCCTCTAACCTTTTTCGCTTGCCACCTGTTACTTTTTCTGTAATGCAAAAAAGTGAATTTAGGTAAAAAAGAGGATCTTGTGCTTCTTTATTTCTTGTACTGTGCAACATGTTATCTGCTTTCACGGCAATCCCTTGCAAGCCATCATTATGTGTGGACCCATAAAAAGATAAGTACAAACTCTTTATCTAACCTCTCTGTTGTTCAAGGGAGAAGTTCTCCTTAGCCACTAAGCCACCGCCCACCGTCATATGATGGCTGGACGAGGCTTCTGTTGTTCTGGCAGGACGTCCTATGACGTCCTCGCCCTCCCGAGCCACTAGGGGGCGCGCGTGCCCGCTGCGCCACTCGGGACCCGGTGCGCGTGCCCGCGATGTCCGCCGGGCACCCGCGATTGCCGGGTAACAGAGCAGGAGCGTGGATCTGTGCATGTAAACACAGATCCACGTCCTGTCAGAGAGGAGAGGAGACCGATGGCGTGTCCCTTGTACATAGGGACAGCGATCGGTCACCTCCCCCAGTCAGTCCCCTCCCCCCACAGTTAGAATCACCTCCTTAGGTCATACATTAACCCCTCGAGCCCCCCCTAGTGTTTACCCCCTTCCCTGCCAGTCACATTTACACAGTAATCAATGCAATTTTATAGCATTGATCGCTGTATAAATGTGAATGGTCCCAAAAATGTGCCAAAAGTGTCCGTTGTGTCCGCCGCAATATCGTAGTCAATAAAAATTGCAGATCGCCGCCATGACTAGTAAAAAATAAATAAATAATAAAAATGCTATAAATCTATCCCCTATTTTGTAGACGCTATAACTTTTGCGCAAACCAATCAATATACGCTTATCGCAATTTTTTTTTACCAAAAATATGTAGAAGAATACGTATCGGCCTAAACTGAGGAAAAAATTTGTTTAAAAAAAATAAATAAAATGGATATTTATTATAGCAAAAAGTAAAAAATATTGTGTTTTTTCAAAATTGTCCCTCTTCTTTTGTTTATAGCGCAATAAATAAAAACCGCAGAGGTGATCAAATACCACCAAAAGAAAGCTCTATTTGTGGGGAAAAAAATGATAAAAATTTAATTAAGGTGCAGTGTAACATGACCGCGCAATTGTCATTCAAAGTGCGACAGCGCTGAAAACTGAAAAATGGCTTGGGCAGGAAGGGGGTGTAAGTGCCCTGTATTGAGGTGGTTAAAGAGGGGATAAACAGCTTTTCTACACATCACATTTAATGGTCTAGAATGTTTCGTAAAATATTTTTTTGAATAAAAATACACACACCATGTTCTGACTCCTGCTTTGGAAAAGGGGGCATAAAGCGCAGGTAGGTGGTTTTCGTGTTGTATTTCAGAGTTTTTGTACGTCTCATGACATAGGCAAAGGAGAGTTGATGGTGTTCTGTCACAGTCTTTAACTGGAAGAATTTGGTGGTGAAGAATAAAAGGGTGTTGAGAAGGATGATAGGTGAGTAGGCACCAAGCTGTTTACACTCCCACAAATGTTCTTCTTCGATCCTTGAAAACAAATAACCTGGAAAAGAGATTAAAAGGCAGCTAAAATGGACCTGTAATAACACATTTTTATAGACATACAAATGTTGCCAACATATGGAAACTCGTGTATGGCTTACCATTAGGTAAGAGAGGTGGGTGCCAATTCTTTAACAGCTTTGTAAGTTCCACCATAAACCTGGAGTAGGGTTCCATAAAGATATTATCTATCCGCCCATTTTCAAAAAGATACTGAAAAATAAGGAGAGAAAGATCGTTTGTCATATGGAGGATATACCTCTGATGTAGTCAGATGGTACCAGTATAACTGGTCTAGTTTTGGCCCTCTATCCCAGTTGTTCATCGGTTTGACTGCATGTCCTTACAACTTGAAGCCCTGTTTAGATGCGTATAACCACTTGGTACTTTTTTTTGCAAGTGCATCCGAGAAGTTTTAAGCTCGACTATGGATTTGTACTTTCTAGTCACATGAAGTGTCCAGTTCTAGAGACCCCCTTTACCAAAAAAAAAAATATAATAAGATAGAACAGAGATGGGCAACAAAAATGGTGAAAGGTCTGATTGATAAAACATACCAGGAGAGAGTTCAGGAGCTTAATATGTACAGTCTGGAGGAAAGAGGGGAAAGGGGTGACATGACTGAAATTTTTAAATTTAGGGGGTGAATAAGGTTCAGAAGGGCAGTATTTTCAACAAAGAAAATGAGATCAAGAACACGGGGACATGACCTCAAACTAGCAGGAAGAAAGTTCAAAACGAGTCTTAGTATTATATACTTAGTATATTTTACCAAAACGTAGTTGATGCATGAACTAAACTATATATACAGTGCTCAGCATAAATGAGTACACCCCTTTTAAAACGTAAGCTTTTAATCAATCAATATCTTAATGAACACAAGAACAATTTCCAAAATTTTGACAAAACTGAGTTTTATAGAACATTATTTTAGCTCATTACATGACAGTAAGGTTAATATAAATTGAATTACAAAATCTTCAGTTTTATTCAAATTAGTTGATGCAAAAATGAATAAACCCCAAAACAAAAACTACTACTATATCAAGTATTTTGTATGACCCCCCTGATTTGTAAGGACAGCACCAAATCTTCTAGGCATGAAATGAACAAGTTAGCGACAAATTGCAACATCTACCTTTTTCCATTCTTCAGGAACGACCTCTTTTAGAGCTTAGATACTGGAGAGTAATGCTCAACTTCCCCATAGTTGTTCGATTGGGTTCAGATCAGGAGACATACTTGGCCACTGAATCACTTTCACCCTGTTTTTCTACAAAAATGCAACAGTGGCCTTAGATGTGTGTATTGGATCATTGTCATGTTGGAAAAGTGCATGACAACCCAGGGTACAGAGTGATGGTAGCATCTTCTCTTTCAAAATAGAGCAGTACATCTGTGGACTTATGATACCATCAATGAAATGCAGCTCGCTGACACCAGCAGCACTTATGCAGCCCCACAGAAGGACACTGCCACCACATTTCACTGTATGCACCATGCATTTTTCTTTGTACACACCTTTGCGATGCCATACAGTTTTGAAGCCATCAGTTGCAAAAACATTTATCTTGGTCTCATTACTCCAGAGTCCCAGTAGTCTTATTTTTCAGCATGGGAACTGGCAAATTCTAGGCAGGCTTTTTTGCGCATGGGCTTTAGGAGAGGCTTCCTTCGTGGATGACACCCATGCGTGCCATTCCTCTGCAGTGAACATCGTATGTTTTCACCCCAGTCTGGCTTTTTACTTCTTTAGCTAACTGCAGTGAACCTGTATGGCGATTTTCTTCAACACTTCTCATGAGAAGACACTCCTGTAGAGATGTTAACTTACATGGACGGCCTGGATGTCTTTGGGATTGTTGCAGTTCCATCTTTGTTAAATTTTTGTATCACTTTTGTTACAATATTCTGACTAAGTAAAGCTTTGCTGCTCTGCTTGTAGCCTTCACCTTTCTTGTGTAAAGAAATTATTTTCTTTCTCAGGCCTTGTGTGACATTTCTCTTCCATGTGGTGCCATTGTTGACAACATGAAATGGGAATGAGTTTTCTTCGTTAAAGAGGAAGTAAACCCCATCAGGTTTTGCTTCCTCTTTTGCTCCCCGCAAGGACTGCAAATGAAAAGCATAATGGGTTAGTATGCATCACATACTAGCCCATTATATGATACTTACCTGCAAACAAAGCCCGCGCTGTCCCCTGAGCAGGCCGCGTCCATCTTCGCCCCTCTTCTGGGGCCCGGGACTCCGGCTCTGTGACTGGCCAGTCGCATGACGTCACTCCAGCGCAGCATGCGCAAAGGAGCCGTCAGTCACGGCACACGCTGGGGGAAGGAACGGCACGTGGCTCGTTTCTTCAAAGCGCATACACCAATGACGACATTGGTGCACTACAAGTGAAATATCTCCAAAACGACGCACGTTTAGGAGATATTTCCACTACCTATAGGTAAGCCTTATTCTAGGCCTACCTATAGGTAAAAGTCACCAAAAAGGGTTTACAACCACTTTAAGTAAAGCCCTTTATAATCAACTGTCTGCTGGACACCTGTTTAATGAATTAGACTTACCTGAAGTTGAATTCTTGTTAAATTAGGATTTTGCCATCCAAAATTTAGCTTTGCTCCTAAGAATTTCATGTGGGGTGTATTCAATTTTTTCAACATGGACTTTGTTAGAAAAAATACTTTTTTTGTGTGTGCAAATGAACAAATATTGGTTGCAATCAATGGCACACATTTGTGGGAGTATTTTGTAGTACAGTGTCTCATAGAAAATGTTGATTCTGAAAGGAAAGTAAAGGTTTTCTGACAAATCTGTTCGGGTGAGGATCATTGCAGCGCAATATTGACTGAAGGCATGGACATTAATATCATAGCGCTCACATCTGCAGTAAAAAGGGTTTTTTAACCAGCAGATTTGTTTACAGATATATGCTGATGCATACAGATTTTAAAATTTTGCAATCTCAGTGAGAATTGTAGGACAATTAGCAACAGGTCTGTGCATGACACTTATATCTGGAAATATGAAGAAAGGTTTGATGCTGTTAAACAGATTTGTGCATTACAAATTACAGATATCTGCTGAGGCACACATTTAAAACTTTGCAAGCTTAGTGAGAACCGTATGACGTAATTTGCAATCGGTCTGTGCATAACACCTACACCTAGAAAGGAGTTTGTATCAGCTATAAGAAACACAGTGAGAACTGTTTGATAGTGACAGATTGCAAGCATAATTGTAATGCACAAAACAAGTGGAGTGAACACATAAAGGTACTTGCACGTAAGCCCTCATTATTGAGCTGTCTAACCCATTTAGCAACAGTGACATACACTGTTGGAATCTCGGCCATTCGAACCATGTATGGGACAGGCTGAATGTACCAAGTTGATCAATCGATCAATTTAGGTACAGCCAGCTTTTGGATTTTAGAGATTATCGCTAGCAATGACTGTCTTCACCTGGCGGGGATGGCTTCCCCCGCCAGGAGAATACAATGGCTCGGCAAGAGGGATTCCCATATCAATAAGTCTGTGTTGCTAGAGAAATCAAGGAAATGTATTAACTGCAACCACCGTGTATGGCCGGAATTAGAAATAGGATTTCCTTTATGAAGACGTGCAAAACAGTGAGGAGTCTGTTTTTCAGATAGGGTCCGTTTGATAGCCACAGCCTCTGACAGCTCTGACCATATCCATACAATGTAAAGCAATTGCTCTGGGATGCTTTGGGGCAGGGCACAAAGTAAGGACAATGTCCTCATTGAGTTGAAAGGCTGGTACCACCTTAGGCAAAAAGAAGTGTTGTAGACGCAAGACCACTTTATCCATGTGAAGAATCAGGAAGATGGAATGGATAAGGCTAAAAATTGTCAGTTAAGAGTACTTAACCACTTCAATACAGGGCACTTGTACACCTTCCTGCCCAGACCAATTTTCAGCTTTCAGCGCTGTCGCAGTTTGAATGACAATTGCGCGGTCATGCTACACTGTACCCAAACTAAATTTTTATCATTTTGTTCCCACAAATAGAGATTTCTTTTGGTGGTATTTGATCACCTCTGCAGTTTTTATTTTTTGCGAAACAAATAAAAAAAGACCGAAAATTTTGAAACAGTTTTGCTTTTGTTTCTGTTTAAAAATTTTGTAAATAAGTAAGTTTTCTCTTTCACTGATGGGCACTGATAAGGCGGCAGCGATGAGGTGGCACCAATGAGTGGGCACTGATATGTGGCACGGATATACAGCACTGATGGGCATTGATAGGCGGCACTGATGGGCACTGATGGGTGCCACTGGGTGGGCGACTGATGGGCACTGAAAGGCTGCAAAGATGGGTTCTTATGGGTGGCACTGATGGGCACTGATACACAGCACTGACAGGCATCCCTGGTGGCACTGGCAGTGGTAGGCATTGGAGTGGCACTGATTGGCAGCTGCCTGGGCATTGATTGGCAGCTGCCTTTGCACTGATTAGTATTTCCCTGGGGTCTAGGGGGCATACCTGGTGGTCCAGTGTGGCTGGTTTCCCTGGTGGTCCTGGCAGCTTCCCTGGTGGTCCTGGGTGGGATCCGAGGGGGGGGCTGTGCTGATAAACAAATCAGCACAGACCCCCCCTGTCAGGAGAGCAGCTGATCGGCTCTCTTCTACTCGCGTCTGTCAGACGCGAGTGAGGAAAAGCCGATCACCAGCTCTTCCTATTTAAATCGTGATCAGCCATGATTGGACACGGCTGATCACATGGTAAAGAGTCTCCATCAGAGACTCTTTACCTAGATCGATCGCCGCAAAGCGCGCCCCCAGGGGCGCGCAGCGGCTCAATATCCTGAGGACGTCATATGATGCCCTGTCAGGGTATTGAAACCACTTCCATACTGGCCCTATGTAAATATTTTTTTGCTAGAAAATTACTCAGAACCCCCAAACATTATATATATGTTTTTTTTAGCAGACACCATAGGGAATAAAATGGCGGTCGTTGCAACTTTTTATGTCACACGGTATTTACGCAACAGTTTTTTACATGCGTTTTTTGGGGTAAAAAAACTGTCATGAATTAAAAAAAACAACAAAACAGTAAAGTTAGCCCAATTTTTTTGTATAATGAGAAAGATGCTACGTTGTTTAAATAGATACCCAACATGTCACGCTTTAAAATTGCGCACACTCAGAAGGTGCCAAACTTCGGTACTTAAAAATCTCCATAGGCGACGCTTTAAATTTTTTTTTACAGGTTACCAGTTTAGAGTTACAGAGGAGGTCTAGTGCTAGAATTGTTGCTCTTGCTCTAACGCATGCTGCGATACCTCACGTGTGGTTTGAACGGCGTTTACATATGTGGACGTACGCGTGCGATCGCTTCTCTGCGCGAGCACACAGGGACGCTTTAAATTTTTATTATTGTTTATTGTACTTTTTTTTTTATTTTTAGATCGCTTTAATTTTTTTTGACCACTGTTATTCCTATTGCAAGGAATGTAAACAAACCTTGTAAAAGGAATGGTGCATGACAGGTCCCATTTATGGAGCGATGTGGGGTCTATGAAACCCCACATCTCTCCTCCAGGCTGGAAACATAAGATAAAAATAAAAAATAACGATCCCATGCTTTCCAGCCGCGATCACTGCTTTGTTTATATTTGGATGATGCCTGTAGCTGCAGGCATTATTCAGATATCCCCACTGAAAGTCAAGGGTGTCATATGACGTCCTTGGGCTGGAAGTGGTTAACCGCTTCCTGACTGCCTCACGCAGATATACTGCGGCAGAAGGGCACGTACCTGTACGTTGCCCTTTAAGAGGTGGCTCGCGGGCGAGCCCACCGGGAGCTCCATGACCACGATCGCGGGTCCGTGGACTCCATGTCCGTGGGAATAACCGCGATCGTCTCACGGTGAGGAAGAACAGGGAGATGCTAATGTAAAAAAGCATCTCCCCGTTCTGCCTAGTGACACGGTCACTGATCACAGCTCCCTGTAATCGGGAGTGGTGATCAGTGACATGTCACTCTTAGCCACGTCCCCCAACAGTTAGAATCACTCCCTAGGACACACTTAACCCCTCCCTAGCCCCCTAGTGGTTAACCCCTTCACTGCCCGTGTCATTTTTTTTTACAGTAATCAGTGCAATTTTTTAGCACTGATCTCTGTAAAAATGACAATGGTTCCAAAAATGTGTCAAAATTGTCCAACGCTTATTGCGATTTTTTTTACCAAAAATATGTAGAATACGCATCGGCCTAAACTGAGGGAAACATTTTTTCTATATATATTTTTTGGGGATGTTTATTATAGCAAAAAGTAAAAAATAATGCTTTTTTTCAAAATTGTCACTTTTTGTTGATAGCGCAAAAAAATAAAAACCGCAGAGGTGATCAAATACCACCAAAAGAAAGCTTTATTTGTAGGAAAAAAAGGACGTCAATTTTGTTTTGGTGCAACGTCGCCTGATCGCGCAATTGTCACTTAAAGCGACGCAGTGCAGAATCGCAAAAAGTGCTCTGGTCAGGAAGGGGGTAAATCCTTCCGGGGCTGAGGTGGTTAAACTGTTACTAAACCCACAACAGTAAAATCAGTCTGTATTTGTAGTAAAGCATGAATGCTATACTCACTGCAGAACCTAAGTGGTTAATCCTTTGCATTGTGAAAAAGGCTGCTTATACTTGTATGCACAGATCCTCCTCTTCTTCCACTGACTCCAGAACATGTCTGGATAGTACAGAGCCTTTTGAGTCAGGCTGCACATGCTCAGTTTGGTGTGTATTGCTAGAGTTTTTTTCCTTTTTCTTGGGAGGGTGCATGTGATCAGCACAGGGCCAATCAGCACTGTCCAGAAAGAGGGTCAGGGGTCCTGCAGCCTGATAGGACAGCTCAGTGCAGTATGAAAACTTCAATATACTGCTGATGAGAAAAGATATTTAAACGTTTATATTTACTAAAATAAATGCATTTCCACGTTCTGTGTACTGTGGGAAACCAGATATAGTGAATGTAGGCTCCTGGGTTTAGTAACACTTCAAGGCCAAATTCTGGTCAAGTCTCGATCATAGAAAAGCAGGAATGTGAGGTACAGAGTAATCTCTGAGGCAGACACCAAGCATAAAAAAAAAAAATAAAAAAAAAATTACCAGGTACGGTAGAGATTATTTCATGAAGTGGATTTTCTGTGTCTGAATAAAGGTACAGAGTCAGATAAACCCCCGTCTTTCGAGGCCTAGGTCTCAACAGCCATGCTGGTAAAGTCAGTGACCGAGAAGCATGATGGATCGGGGGCTGTTCCAGATATTCGAATAGCTTTGTGTACTGGACTGGTTTCTTCTGGGTCAGTTAGGTGGGATGAGAGCCACAGATTCCTACTCTTCCTCTATTTTGCAGAGCAGTCGAGGAAGAATCTGCACCAGATAGAAGACATATTAACCAGAACGAAGTGCAGAAAATTACCAGGGCATACAATCCCAGCGCTGGAGGATACTTGGTTCTGGCCACAAACAGGTTACTTCTTGTTGTACTTGGAAGACAGGATGTGTGCATTTGGAGTCCCCCATTTTTGAGACAGGAGACTGAAGATGATGGGTAAAGTGACCATTCCCCCAATCCAGGCCGTGATGGCTAAGGAAATCTGCCTGCTAATTGTCCACACCTGGAATGTAAACATCAGATTGCAGTGTTTGTCAACCCAGGAGATAACCAGACTTGCCTCTTAGGGCTGCCTGATTCCTGGTACTCCCTATGTTCAGGGGGAACTAGGTTCCCTCAACCATGAGAGCCTGGAAGTGAACCATAAGGGCCAGAAACTCATTTGATCATAAGCTGAGCATATGATCTTCGGGAGGAAAGCCTGTTTGCCAGAAGGAAAAATTTTTGCCTGGGCCTTGTCCAGAATGAGGGAAGCGCTAAAGGGCAGACTTTTGGAAGCCGATTACCCAGTTAACAATGAAAAATCTAGGTAGTCCTTTAGATGTTTACAGATAGATTTAAAAGGAAAAGAATCCTTCAGAAGGTTCAGGTACCATGGACTTGCGACGAGTTTATAAGAGGGTGAATAGGGCAAGTACTTTTGTGAATAGTCTTGTGGGGGCAGAGGACAGAACGAATGGCGGCATTAAAACAGAAGGTGCTTACCTCCTATTGCAAAGAACAGAAAGCACTGATGAAATGGGTTAATGGGAATATGTGAGTAGGCATCTTGAATGTCTACCGATACCGAAGCCAAGTATTACCCTTGTCTCAGAGGCAATAACTGACCTTGCAAAATCCATTTGAAACTTTAGAACGAATACCCTCCATTGGGATTTGGGACCGCGAACAGGTTTTAACAGAACTCTTTGAACACATAGGTTGGACTTGCGTCTTTTTTCAACCTCACCTACTATGTAACTATGTAACTTGTCCTCCAAAAGGACTGGAACAACCACTCCCTAGGACAAAAGACGGACAGTCTACAAACTGGACGGTTTGGGTAGTTTAAGTTCCCCTTTTGAACCCACCGACTGAATCCATAGGTCTAGGTTGTCTGTGACCAAGAAGAATGCAAATTGCAACAGGAATCCCTCCACCAGTAAGAACAAGGGTGTCCCTTCATTGTGGTGAAGACTGTGGGGTAGACTTGGTGGACTTTGTGTTCCATGTCTTGTTGCTGAAATCAAAGGTTGAATTTTGGTTTGGGAAGGGCGCTGAGGTTCTCTTGTTTTAGAGGAGGTAGGAACCCCATGGGGGGGAGATGGGTTGGATCCTTCCATTGTGGAAGAAGATTCTTTCCTCAATTTGTCAAGTGCATCACCAAAGAGGAAGCCTTCTTCAAAAGTGAGGCATCTTTTTCTACACAGGCATCATCTATCCGGGCTTTTAGCCATAATATTCCACAGATATAGACAGAAATGTGAACCATTGTTGAAATGTCATGACTTGTTCTAGGGCATCAACATAGAAAAAGGAGGGTGAAAGACAATGTCTGTTAGTGTGCTGTTAGAACTAGGTCCTGGAAAACAGGATCCTGTTGATTGTTCATTGCCCTAGTCTTACTCTAAATAGCTACCGGCAACCGCCGGTTGCTGGGCTGGACCTGCAAGAGTAAAGAGACCTTTTAGAGCGTCTCAATTTGTCTGCATCTGACGGAACACCTTCTTTAGGGACAGTAAGATGTTTAAGACTGAAATAGTAGGATATAATACTGGAACAGTCCACTTTTTGGGGAATTTTTTCTGCTGAATATAACCCATCAATAATTCTCAGAGGGCTTTTCAGGAGTACCCCAACTGTCATAAATTGTCCATTTTATTTGTTCATGAATGGGGAATGTCTTTTTAGACTTTGCAGTTCTCAGCACCTAGAGGGGCATGGCGAGACAGAGGAGAATCAAGTGGGGCTTTTGCACACAAATAAGCATTTCTACGTTGGCATGCATTTTGCGTGTAGCCATAACATCAGGTTTATAGAAGCTTCTCACAGTCCATGTCAAGTGTATTAGAGAGATTGTGTACATCTGAGCAAAATAGATCCAGAAAAATACATTGTTGACTTGAGTGCTTTTAGCCTTACTATATGGATTTTGGATAATTTAATATCTCAGTCAGAGGATATAATGGAAAAGAGATTGGCTGAATTATGGCAGACTAAGCCAAGCACATATGTTAGAATACGCCTATGTGATGCACTTCCAGTGTGGTTAAAGGACCTAGAGTCAATATCAGTGCTGTTGTTGATACTGCACGTGACTCATGCATTTCTTTTCTTCCTGCAGACCACAACTATAGACAAACTAACTGTAAATTACTACATAATATGCATATTAATGACCATGCTACTGGTCAAAAGCCAATATAATTTGTAATTTACAGTACAATTAAAAATTTTAATTTATTAGTCCACTCAAGCATGCTTCTGACGGAGTGATACATTTATGTGGTAAGCACAAGTTGTTTTTTTTAAGTCTTCCTATAGGTAACAAACTTCACTACTCTTTTCCTATGTAATACAAAAGTATGGATGGTGGTATGGATGGACACTGTTGGCAATGGATGTTAAACCCACTGCTATCATTTACCTGCTGAATTCCAAGGCACAGATATAGGATGCTGTCTGCATTGTATTTTTCTCCATTTGGCCGTTGTACCTCCTGAATAAACTGGCACAAACCATAACTTAGTTCAGCAAAGGTGCATGATAGAATATCTTCTTTTAACTTTACAGGTCGCACTAGAAGGGAAAGGGAAGGAAATATTCTTAGGTAAACATGTACCATACACATCATATCATAGAAATAATTCACCAATTTTCAAATTGGCACACACTAAAAATTGTACAACTAAAAAAAAAAAAAAAATAGGGTATCTGAGAGGAATGCATACTGAACAGACAAAACTGAATTAGCAATGAGAAAATAGGTCTACGTTAAAGCTGCTGGTCAGTTCTGCATGCTCTGTCACTGTGTATCTTTTTCTTGTTCTCCATGGTGACACAGTAAAGCTGGGGTTGGCAACCCGTCGATCACTATTTACCTGACGATTGTGGGAAGCCGACAGGTAGATCACAATCAGGTCTGTGCCAAGCTGTTGCCCCTATCTCCACCAGCGCTGCTCTCCCTTTACTAGCAGAGTGGACTGAGAAGCAGCACGGCGCTGGATGGAAGGCGGGAGCACGGCAGCTGCTTTAGTTTACTTTGCAAGTTAACCAGCAGGGGATTTGCTGCTACGCGGTACTAGCAACCAATCATCAGCTTAACATGAAAAGTTAACTAAAGCTGCTCTCGGTCCCGCCTTCCATCCAGCATCGTGCTGCCTCTCATTCCTCTGTGATGTAAAGCCGCTGTAAGGTAGGAGAGAGCTACCTACAGCTTTGTGTTCTGAACACTTCTTTGGGAGTGACAGAGAAAACACCTATAGAGGGGCAGAGGATAGTGCTATGGGTGGGAGCACTACAGAGCAGGGGGCAGAGGACACTGCTAAAGGGTAGCAGAGGGCAAAACAGATGGGGGGGGGGGGGGTTGCAGAGGACAATGCTATGGGGAGGGGGGGGGGCAGAGGAGACTTCTATGGAGGGGTGGGGGACGGGGGGCAGAGGGCACTACAGTGGAGGGGAATGGCAGAGGGCACTGCTATAAAAGGGGGGGGAGCAGATGGCACTGCAGTAGAGGCGGGCGGCAGAGGACACTACAGTGGAAGGGGGTGGCCGAAGACACTGCTATGGGGGGTAGAGGGCAATACAGTGGAGGGGGATGGCAGAGGACACTGCTATGGGGTGCAGAGGGCACTACAGTGAAGGGGGATGGCAGAAGACACTACTATGGGGGGGGGGGACACTGCTATGGGGGGAGGGAGGGGCAGCAGAGGGCACGACAGTGGAGGGGGATGGCAGAGGATGTGTGTGGGGAGAGGGGGCATAGTATAATACTTGGGGGGATACTATGTGAAAAGGGGGGTGTGGCACAGGATAGTACTGTGGGGGGAGTGATTTGCAGCAGGGCAGAAGACGTGTTTTTATTGGAGGCTTTTTTTCTTTTTAAAGGGCGACGCGCCCCCTCCCCTGCCCCTGGGATCTTTGCATTCTACAAGGTTGTCCAAGGAGATCTCAACCTCTGAAAGTTTGCCTACCCCTGCAGTAAAGTACAGAGAGTCCTGAAAAATGGACTGGCTGTGGGAAGCGAAAAATGCATGCATGTCAACCCTCGTAAAACACAGTTCTGAAGTGAAAACTACCACTACCTCACATGATTAAGTGTTTTAGTAGACCATCCAATGGGTAATCCAATAGACTGTTTCTTGTGAACTCGTGTCAATAAGCCTACCCTGCTTGCCCACTACACAAAGAACACAAGACATGTACATGTACAGAGGTACAAAACATCTCCTTTACAGTAAATGTATGAAATTTTGTGCCACCGTTTATCATATACACTGGTTACCTGATTTAAGTATTGAATTTACCTCCAAACTTGATGTCTTCTGGCTCCTCTTGAGAGTTTTTCCACCGTACCCAATTCCTCCAAGCATTTACCCCATACATATATTTTAATGTGGAACCCAAAACCGAACATCCAGGATATGAACCCTGAATAAGGTTTCGTGGTTCCACAGCTACTACTGACTTTTTGCGACCCTATAAACAAACAAACAAACAAAAAAATTATTAATAATAATAGTAATAATAATAAGAGTAATAATAATAAGAGTAATAATAATGCTGTGAACTGTTAGAGAAGTTAAATCTGTGCTCAATTGATTTTCTTTCATATAATAAAACAGCATCATCTGTACAATAATGTAAATGATCCACAACTGAATTTAATTGGCCTTAAAAGAAGATTCAAGGTTTCTGTGCTCAAAGACAATGCTCGAGGATGGTGCCAACTTTCTAGTGCACTGTACAGACCAACATGGTAACAGTATTGAATTGGTCATGTGCCAGCTTTAGACCGGAGTAGTCATTGTAATGAGTGGATGTATGAGGGAACCCTTCACCCTAAATGGAACCCAGAATAGAGTGCAAAGTTTCCACTCTAATCTCAATGCCTATGAGATATGGTGCAACTACATGAATGAAAAAGTAAAAAAAAAAAAAAAAAAAAATGAAGAGACATTTGCACAATTAAACATAATCAAACTTTGAGTAAGAATTTAAATTAAGATTGTTCACAAATACAAGAGCAGTACATAAATGGTAAAAAAGGCTCTGGGACACTTTGTACTCTGGTTTTATGAAATTATGCTTATGTTATTCAACCAAATCTAGAGTAAACATTGTGGCTTTTAATGTGTCAATGTAAAATGTTCTCAGTTCCTGCAATAAATGAGAAAATATTATTCATAAGAGTTGTGCCTTTTCATATTCATCACCTTCAAGGCAGATGCTATTCTTCAGCCAAGAGTGGTCATACTATGACAAAATGTATGCACAAGGATCACTTCTTAGTCCTTATGGATAAAACTATTTAAACATTATAGAGAGATGCATACCTAATGTGTACTTGCATTTGTGAAGAAGAAAAAAAAAAGCGTCACAGAAAACAGACAATGCGACTGTTACCATTTGAACCTGGAAACAAACTCTCAAAATATTGCAATTGTATACATATTGCAAAATATTAATTTGTCTATTGCTTATATGAATGCTAAGTATTTCCTCAAATTAAAAGAACTGCATCAGTCATCTACTTAGGAGCAGGATATCCCCAAAAACTCTACTATTCCTCTGGACACATTTGAGTTCCTCCTTTACTAGTAGGATTTACATGGATAAGAGGCTCCCCACTTACCCGTCTTTTGGGTTGGGGAAATCCATCTCTGTGTTTTCGTCTGCCTCTGGACCGGCCAAATGCACTGGAACCTTTATTGAGTGGGTCAAATGATTCTGTAAAGTGAATTAAAAAAAGACAGGTACCAATGTGCAGTCTCGCTTTTCTGCTACTGAATAATATTCTATAACACATTTGCCACCAAAATTCATTCTAGAGTTGACTTGATTCAAAAAATGTTTTTTTCAGTTTTAGCTAAAGTTTGGAGGTTAGAGGCCTTGTCGGGTTTTGGGTGAAATTAAAAAGCTGTGCATACACTTTATTTGTGGGTTTTTTTTTGTTTAGCCAGAATTCTCTATCCACCACAAACTAGGTCACTGGTTTAAAAAAAAAAAAAAAAAATCTCGTCTTACAGTACAGGGCACAGGCTGGATATTCAAAGACCCAGGGTTATAGGCTGCTATCTTTAAGTGATTAGACACTAGCAAAGCTTTGCTGGACATGCCCCATGGGGATACCCCTATAACCCTTTCCCACTGCGTGAGACCTCAGTTTTTTGGCAAATAATGCAGAGTGACACAGGAACCAGATTCCTTTCGGCTTCTATCCTGCACAGCAGGCGGGAGCAGCTTGAGCGGTGGAAAGGTATGAGACAATTCTGGTCCCACCAACGAATCCATTGCATCCGCCAGGGCGTCCCATGCACTTGCCACAACCTATGGTACCTTCCTGCTAAGGCGTGGTGCCAGAAGATATACATCCAGGGTCCCCCAGCATTGGCAGATCTGACCGAACATGTCCCGGTGTAGGTGTAGTCAAAGGCGCCGTCCTTTTTTGGAACTGTGACTAGGTTGGAGTAAAACTCCCCGTAACCGTTCCAGCTTGGGCACACAAACGTTCGCTCCCTGGTGCAGCAAATCCTGCACCACCCTGCACAGGGCTGAATCGCTCCATGGCGAAATGCAAAGATTAGAGGGAAAGAAATTCTCTGGTGGATAAGAAAAATTCTATCCTGTAGCTGGACACAATCAGTTAGCGGACCCACTCGCCTGGCATGAGTTCTACAATCATTTTTGCCTGTGGCCATCAAAATTAAATAATTCTTTTCTGTGAGTGCTGGATATAAGGATTTAACACCTTCAATACTAGACACTTTTACCCCCTTTCCTGGCCAGGCTAATTTTCAGAGCGGTCGCACTTTAAATGACTAATGCGCGATCATCCAACGCTGTACCCAAACAAAATGTTTATCATTTTTTTAAAACAGATAGAACTTTCTTTTTGTGGTATTTAATCATCACTGGGTTTTTTATTTTTGCTAAAAAAAAAAAACTAAGACCAAAAATGTTGGTGGTGGTGGTGGGGGGGAGTTTTACTTAGTTTGTCATAAAATTTTGTAACTAAGTAATTTTTCTCCTTCACTGATGTGCGCCGATGAGGCTGCACAGATAGGCACTGACTGGCATCACTGATGGGCACTGTTAGGGCTGCACTGATGATCAGTGGCTTGATAATCTGTGTAGATCTCCCCAATGAGGAAATGCCGCCGATTGGCTCGTCTCTCCTCACACGCCGTCGGTGTGCGGAGAGGCATGCCGATAACCAGCCTTTCCTTGTTTACATGTGATCAGCTGTAATTGGACACGACGTCGTCCAAGGAGGAGAGAGCAGCCTTGTGCCCATCAATTGTCAATACGGCAGGCAGGAGGTGGTTAATTTAGTCTACGTTACAGATTTTTGTGTTGTTTTTATATTGCGTTGGTATTGGGTTAACTATCTGTAATTCTTTTTGGGTAATGCTAGAAAAAGTGGTGTCATTTGCATGTTGATTGCTTGATTTTCTGTTTTTTCAAATCTGTTATTTTTTTCTGTGTAGTATTTTAATAGGATAGTATGGTTGATTACAGTACAGTATTAATTTAGTTTTATGTGGTATTAATTGCGGTTATTGCAAATTTATTATTGTTGTGCTATGTTATTGTGATGTTTGTGTTGTCTTTTTAATTGAAATGGTATCTTAGTAATTTCAGTTTGGGATTAATAAGTATTCTGAATATTTTGTACCCCTTTAAAACCACCAATTGAACCCATACATGTGAGACCTCCGTGATCCAGAGGAATGACAACTGTAACAGATGTCCCCCACCCCCTTAGGAGCGAGGGAACCCCTCCAACATGAAGGCTTTGGGGGTAGACTTGGTGAGTTTTGTGTTCCAAGTCTTGCATTTAAAGACTAGGCTGAATCTTAGCAATGAAGATGAAGCCTGAAGAGAACGCTGGAGAAAGGTGGTTTTGAAGCCTTCCACCGTGGAAGGAGGACTTTCCCTCCTAGGACATCCTTTATGAACTTATGAAGAACATCTAAGAAACCTCCTCCTTTACAGAAAGCTTCAGCTTACCAGGCTTTCAACAAGATATTCTGTGCATATAAACCGGAATGAGACATTCTGGATATGTGTGTCAGGACTTTTAGGGCATTATGACAGAAGAGTGAGGCTGAAGGCATTATTTGTAAGTACTCTGCCAGTGTCTGATCCTAACGCCCTATGCACACTGGACATTTTTGGACGTTTTTACAGCAGCTGTTTTTGGCTTCAGACGTTTTTTTCTACAGCCATTATACTCCCCATCATGTTATCCTGTGTGTCCATGCACACATAGGCTGTTATGAGCAGTTTTTGGCTGGGGCGTTTTTTGGCTTTAAAAAAAACCCCAAAACTAGTGGGTTCTGAGAGGAGTTTTTCAGCTGTTTTCAGGTGTAAAAAAACGCTCTAATGTCAAAAAACGCTGCTAAACGCTCAAAAATCTGCTCGCCAGCGTTTAATGTTTTTGATCCATTGAAAAAAAAAGTTCTAAAAATGAGAAAAAAAATGCTAAAAACACGAAGAAAAAAAAAAACCCACTATTGCAAAAACATTAAAAAACTCACTGCAAAGCTACTGAAGTTTTTATAACGTTATTTTAACGTCTAGTGTGCACGAGACCTAAAGGATCCTGCTGATTTTCATTGCCCTTGTCCAATTAGCTGTGATATGACCTACAAGAGTAAGAGAGCCTTTAAGAGTGTCTTAACTCTTCTGTCTGCAGAATCCTTAAATGAAGGAACATCTTCTATAGGGACTGTAAAATGTTTCAGTAGAAATCCAATCAGCATAAATTGCTCATTCTTTTTATGAATGGGGAATGGTTTTTAGACTGCGGGTTTTTTAGTACCCAGAGGGGCATGGCCAGATAGAGGAAAATCTAGTGCAACTATACGAAGGCTTTTGCACACAGAAGCGTATCTACACTGACAAGCATATTGTGGGAAGCCACTTCAGATTCAGCTAGAGAAGGTGGAGGTGAAAAAGTATGGTGCTTTTGAGCTCTGGACAAGGATGACTCTAATAAAGCCGTTAGTTGCAGAAAGATCTGCCTTGGTCAGGTAGGCCACTTCTTGTGCATCTGAGAAGGCAGAGGCAGGTGTTAAAATAGGGTCCTGCTCCGATGCAAGGGAAACAATGTCACTCCTAGCAGTTTGAGTGCTTTGCAACCAATACGGTGTAAAAGGGGGAGCGGGCTGCTATATGCTTCATAAAAGGGGGACAACTGTGATGTAAAGGAAAGGCTACAATGTAAAGGGGAGGCAAGGAGGATTATGATGTAAAAGGGGGATATGTTGTAACGAGAGCTGCTATACCGTACATGGTGGGACTTTAGAAGAAGAGGCTGTGATATAAAAGGGGGGGCGGTATTGTGGACTGTGATGAAGGGCAGGGCAGATGCAAAGGGAAGGACTGTGATGCACAGGGGGTGAGGTTTGCTTTGGTGTATAAGGGCAGCTATGAAGGGACTCTGCAATGTAAACCGGTAGAGAAAGTGGATGGGTAGTGTGCGCTAAAATAACACATATATATATATATATATATATATATATATATATATATATATATACACACACACACACACAGAAGTGAGTACTGTACACCCCTCACATTTTTGTAAATATTTTATTATATCTTTTCATGTGACAACACTGAAGAAATGACACTTTGCTACAATGTAAAGTAGTGAGTGTACAGCTTGTATAACAGTGTAAATGTGCTGTCCCCTCAAAATATCTCGACACACAACCATTAATGTCTAAACCGCTGGCAACAAAAGTGAGTACACCCCTATGTGAAAATGTCCAAATTGGCCCCAAAGTGTTAATATTTTGTGTGGCCACCATTGGGCATGGAGTTAACCAGAACTTCACAGGTTGCCACTGGAGTCCTCTTCCACTCCTCCACGACGACATCATGGAGCTGGTGGATGTTGGAGACCTTGCACTCCTCCACCTTCTATTTGAGGATGCCCCACAGCTGCTCAATAGGGTTTAGGTCTGGAGACATGTTTGGCCAGTCTATCACCTTTACCCTCAACTTCTTTAGCAAGGCAGTGGTCGTCTTGGAGGTGTGTTTGGGGTCGTTATGTTAGAATACTGCCCTACAGCCCAGTCTCCTAAGGGAGGGGATCATGCTCCGCTTCAAGATATCACAGTACATGTTGGCATTCATGGTTCCCTCAATGAACTGTAGCTCCCCAGTGCCGGCAGCACTCATGCAGCCCCAGACCAAAACACTCTCACCACCATGCTTGACTGTAGGCAAGACACTTGTCTTTGTACTCCTCATCTGGTTGCCGCCACACACGCTTGACACCATCTGCAGCAATGCCGACAGCACTCATACGTCTCTATCCTAAAGACAACCTCTGGATATGACTCTGAGCACGTGCACTCAACTCCTTTGGTCGACCATAGCGAGGCCTGTTCTGAGTGGAACCTGGCCTGTTAAAACACTGCATGGTCTTGGCCACCGTGCTGCAGCTCAGTTTTAGGGTCTTGGCAATCTTCTTATAGCCTAGGCCATCTTTATGTAGAGCAACAATTCTTTTTTTCAGATCCTCATAGCGTTCTCTGCCATGAGGTGACATGTTGAACTTCCAGTGACCAGTATGAGAGTGAGAGCGAGAACATCAAATTTAACACACCTGCTACACATTCACACCTGAGACCTTGTAACACTAATGAGTCAAACGACACCGGGGAGGGAAAATGGCTAATTGGGCCCAATTTGGACATTTTCCCTTAGGGGTGTATTCATTTTTGTTGCCAGCAGTTTAGACATTAATGGCTGTGTGTTGAGTTATTTTGAGGGGACAGCACATTTACACTGTTATACAAGCTGTACACTTACTACTTTACACTGTAGCAAAGTGTTATTTCTTCAGTGGTGTTAAATGAAAAGATATAATAAAATATTTACAAAAAAGTGAGGGTTGTACTGTAACATACATTGTATCTGTGGCTCTCTCGCAGCTGGCCTTTTAATGTTATTAACAGCTTTTAGTAGTACCGCCCAGCCCCTGCCCCAGTGGACATATAAGCTGTTTTTCTCCTGCATTCTGTCTAGGGTTATAAAGAAGGAGCGATCGCGCATACTCCGAAATGTGTCACTGCCCCCTTTGAAGTCACTTACGGGTACCTGGGTTCTATGCCGACTCGGTCTCTGTATGGGCCCAGGCTTGCTTGTGACAGTGGGCATTCCCCTGGGGAGTGGGGGGTGTTCAGGGTCTGGGGACCATAGTCCTGGACCTGTATAGTACCCTGCGGCTAACTACATTTATTCCACTCAGTGCCATGGTGGGAGTCCGTTCCAAATGCACTGCTTCTACGGCTATAGTTACTAGTTAGAAATAGAAACATCTCCATAAGGGAGAAGAGGTCCATCACCTAAGGACAGTAGCAAAAAAAGGAGGTCCACAGAGTATGTTTGTGTTATAGGGTTGCGCCCAAGGGAGAATGTTCAAATCTTTGCCAGTGTTCAGCCAGCCTGTGTCCTGTACTATCTATTTAAAACCTCCAAACATTATATAGTGTTTAGAAGCAGGGAGCCTGGTTAAGTAAAGTAGTTGCGGCTCTAAATTTTAACATTATACGGTATTAATGCAACAGTTTATCATGTGCAAATTTTCTGTAAAAGAAAAACATTTAAATTAAATTTGAGCACAAACACGCATATAGTTACCCAATTTTTATTACAACAACACAGATGAGGTTATGCTAAGTAAATACCAAACAATAAATAAATGTAAAAGGTGAGATGAGATTGTGCTAAGTAAATAGACACCTTAAAAATGTGCATGCTTGTGAAACAATAACTTCAGTATTTCAGATTTTCAATAGGCGAAGGTTTAAAAGCCCCTACAGGTCATCAGGTTAGAGTTCACTATGAATAGTGGCCGGTGTGTGAAGAGATTTATACCATGTACACCCCGATGTCTCACAGGCTTTCCATTGAAGCCAATATGGGGCAGCTTGTGCTCCTCCATGGCCTCTGTTGGGGAAAGTGACAATCTTAATAAGAAGTGGCATAATGCACATCACTTCAGTGTTCATTCTAGCAAAGGGAGATCAGTGGGAGATCTCTGGTTCCCATTCCCTCTACCTAGTAACATCTTCCACGGCAGTGGACTTGTTAGATTTACATGCACCTGTGATACCAAACATGTGTTGAGCAATTGTCATTTATGTAGATGTGTGTTTGTGTACTTTTTTTTTTTTAAATCTGTTTATTGGTGTGTTTGTGTACTTTAGTTGGGGTAGTGAACTGAAATTTAAACATTTTGTTTCCCCATTAAGCGCTTTAAAATTTTTTTCCTCCTAACTTTATTGCTATCACAAGGTGGTTGATAAAGCCCCCTATGTGACAGCACTTTAACATTTACTCTTTGAGACATCTTTTGAAACACTGACGCCTCCTGTGTACTCAGACAACTCTGATTGCGGAAACAGCATCCTCGATCAGTTGCTTTGCTTGGCTTCATAGCTGTCGGGTCTTTTCTACAATATAGCCCACAGTCTGTTTTAAAAAAAGAAAACTCATGGCTGCAATTGTGGCTTTGAGTGTGCTTACATATCATAACTGCCACCCATAAGTTATGTTGGTGGCGGAAAAAAAAGGGGGGTTAATTGTGGTTTGTGCTAAAACACCTAACAAATAGACTTCAGATTTGGAAATTTTACACATACATATTTAATGAAGGATATTCAAGTTAGCGTAAGGCTTCGTTCACATCACTGCAAGCAGTGTTGTGTGTGCATGACAGCCAATTCTATCCTACCCCCAGAAATGGGGGGGGGGGGGAGAGAAGGCTGACTTTTTTTTAGATCGCACTGGACTGAATTGCATGGCGGTAGTTTAAAGGTAGATGTAAACATGATTCATGAAATTTGACGTAAGCACAAATATCTGTAATGTTTACTTATCTCTCGCCAAAGCCCTAAGTCCCTGTCTTTCTGCTGCTCCATTCTTCTGTTATTAGCATGATAACTTCTGACAAGTTCTCAGACAACTAAATAGAACTAGCCTAAATTTTGTGTTGGGTGGGTGCTATAAACAGATTAGCAGAGAGCTGGTCTATTCACAGCACAGCTCTGCACATTCCTTCCTTCCTCTGCCTATGTGGAGTGGGGGTGTGTGCCTTTCCTCCAATCAGCTGTCATCCAGTGTATACCAAGACTTCACTCCCAGTCCTGAACAGGAAGAAAACAATTCTAACACGCTGTGCATTTTCTAAAGAATATAGCAAGCTGAAAACAGCAGATATTTATTTATTTTAGGTACTTATATAGCGCTGTCAATTTACACAGCGATTTACATATCTATTATACATTCACAACATCAGTCCCTACCCTCAAGGAGCTTACAATCTAAGGTCCCCAACTCACATTCATACATATACATACTAGGGTCAATTTAGACAGGATCCAATTAACCTACCAGCATGTCTTTGGAGTGTGGGAGGAAACCGGAGTACCCGGAGGAAACCCACGCAGGCACAGGGAGAACATGCAAATTCTAGGCAGGTGGTGTAGTGGTTTGGAACCTTTTTACTACTAGGTGGAAGTGCTGACCACTACACCACCGTGCCGTGTGTAAAACTTATATAGGGAGATTAGTTTTATCTCTGTATCATCTGACGCTGTTGACTTCACTGGCTATATATCTGAGGGGTTACATCCACTTTATTGTGGGCAAAAACGCACCACAGTTTCCAGTGCATGGACGGCCATTAAGAATTAATGGCACCTTCATGGGTGTGCTAAACAGCAGTGCGTTTTATGTGTGGGGAATGTGCATGATTGTGAACGCGTTTCCGAGATGCAGTAGTGTGAATCTAGTCTAAAATGTCCAGGTCTGTTGAAACTAAATGCTCCAAAAATTTTTTTTTAAAGATCTACAATTGACAAACCTGTTGGGAAGTCTGTCTCCAAGTCCTGCTCAATTCCCACCCTGGACAGCTGCTGAAGCTCTGCATCAGTTTCTTGCAAGTTGTTTGACCTTAAAGTATAGTGGTTTAATTCATCCTCCCAGCTGTGTGGCGTAGACACTGCTTCAGATTCCAAGTCTCCACTGTATGTACTGCCCTGGTCTGTGACAATCAAAACACAGCAATTTCAAAATAGCGCTTACCTTATTATCCAAGACTGGCAATTATGAAAAATAATAATCCATCAATCTTTATGCAGTGCTAGTTGGGTATAGCTCTTGGTGATCAGAGCTTTATGCAGTGCTAGTTGGGTATAGCTCTTGGTGATCAGCAACACATTTACCGTTTTAAATATAACTGAAGGCAAAAAATTTTTTACAGCTTGCAGACTTCCAGGTATGGATATTTAACATAGTTTCGTACTGTATAGCTGGACCAATGTAACTATGCATATACAGTACAAAACCTGAGAATTCCTCTAGAACAGGTGTCTTGAAATAAAATTTACAGAGGTCTGGTCAGTAAAATTTCCTTCTGGCAGAGGTCACTGAATCTGAGGTTTGTGCTATAAAACCAGTCCCTCTGTACATCAATGTCTTCAGCCTACCCTTCACATCACAGACCCCTCTTCAAATCAGTGTCCTTGGTCCCCCTTTCACATCACAATCCCCCACCTTAACATCACAGACCCCCTTTCACATTACTGTCCCCCTGTTAAAGCAGTCCCAGTGTGTTCTCAGTTCCCCTTCACATTACAATGCTCCTTTATATTGCAGTGCCCCCACAAAACAGTGCTCATTTATATCACGGTGCCACATTCAATGCAAGCCTCCCCTGCACTGTCCTACCTTCGACAGGGCAGAGGCACTTAGACTGGGGTGTCCTCTTCTGGGTCTCCAGCTTGGCCACTGCTGTCAGCCTCACAGCAGGGCAGGGGGTGGGAGGAGCTGCAGGATCCGCCCACCTTATTCTGTTAACAAGCGGCGACTACCCACTTGTTAATTTGAAAAGACTCCCACTTTCTGTTCGGACAGGACAGTCACTCGATCTGAGTCCGAACTGCAGTCCGCCAATTAGTGATCCCTGCTCTAGAAGCCAGAAATCACTGTAGTATCACGCTACTGCAGTGATCTTCACGAGTTTCTGGGCCCCCTGCCATGTGGTTGTCCTGCTGTCATCTATACACAGATGGTTAGCTTCTCGGCATGGGCTCTAGTCAGATGAATTTGCATGATCTCAATGAAAGTGTTCGGAATGCAGCAGCGCAGCCCATCGGAAAGTGACCCAGAAGCTATTCTGTTTGGGAGAAGCCAAGGCTGGACTGCCAAAATTCCAACTATGTGTGTGTACAGAGTCTTTCTGGGTTATTTAATTTATGATGAGATTCACTGGAACCCTTTTCATCTCTATTTTGCGTAGTAGTCAAGGCAGAATCTCTACTGAAGGGATGGCAAAGATCAGCTTCAATGGAGTCCAAAGAATTTCCAGGGCATCAAATGCAAAGAAAAGATGATGTCTGGTCCTGGCTACAAATCTGAAGTCTGTTGTTGGACCTGGGAGGTCAGGATGTACACATTTGGTTCTGCTCACTGTTGACAGAGTGTGGAAAATCTCAAGGCGGAGAGACAATGCTCCCTGTTCTATGCATTGCATTGACAGCTTAGAAAGTCTGCCTGCCAACTGTTTATGGTAGAGATGTGGATGGCAGACCGCTGTAATGTGAAATTATGCACAGGAGAGTATCAAATGAATTTCTCTTAAGCCAGCTTGACTTCTCATGCCCACCTGAAGGTTTATGTAGACCACTGCTGTAGCATTGTTCACCTGCACCTGACTGGGTGACCCTGAAGAAGGAAGATCAAGTGTTGAAGAGATAGTCTTAATGGCCCTCTTAGGCCCAGAACACTCGCGTTGAAGTGAACTGAGGGATGCAGTTTGGATCTGAGGGTCTGCATGTGGGACGCAGTTTGGATCCGAGGGTCCGCATGTGGGACCTTAAAGTGTTACTAAACCCAGTAATATGAAAAATAGTTAATCTGCGTGCTCCCCTCCCCCCCCAGCTTATAAATCTTTTTACATTCAAACCTTGCCACTATATAACTTTTTGGCTGATCTGTATACCACGGTCAGTGATAAACTGCAGTTTCTCCAGTCCTGGGAGTTTAGGTAGGAGGAGATTTCCACTTCAGTCTGTATACACGCCCACATGTGTGATGCCAATATCATGTGACCTGGCTAGCTCTGAGAACAAGTTACTGTTCTCTCCAGCATAAAATAGCATACCCTGCCTGTGTTAGTTGGCCAGTGCAGGAGGGAAGAATCTGTGCATACAGTATAAAACAGCCTTTTTGCACAATGCAAAGGATTAACCCCTTAAGTTCCACAGTGAGTATAACAAGCATGCTATGCTGCATTTACAGGGTTCAGTAACACTTTAAGGAGGCAATCTTTTCTGAAGAACGTTTCTGGTTTGGGCTGTGTTCAGGATTAAACTCAGGTACTTCAGACAGTGAGAGGGCTGGAGTGGACACTTTGCAACATGTATTTACTAGCTGAAGGTATGAAGGAACTAACAGTCCTTTTGATGTTAGCTGACAATATTGTGGCAAAGGAGTTCTTCAATAGAAGGTTGTCCACGTAACATGGGACATGGATGCCCCGAGTCCACAGAAAAGCAAAAAGCAGGGCAAGCACTTTTGTGAATATTCAGAGTGCAGAGGAGAGCTCAAATGGTAATGTAACAATTTGGAAGTGCTGGTCCCCCCCAGCAAAATGTAGAAAGCCTTAGTGTAGTGGGAATATGGGGATAAGAAGATAAGCATCTTGTACGTCGGCTGATGCCAGACATTCACCTTGTCAGAGAAGCAATGACAGATATTGCCGATTCCATCTGGAATTTTGGTAAACAAAGAAATCTGTTTAGAGACCCAAGTCCAATCTTGGGTGGTCCCCATTTGGTTCAGGGACAGTCAATAGGTTTCTATAAAATCTCAGAACCTTTTCTCTTAAGGAAATGGTACATTCTCTCCATGTGACTGAAGTGGTCACAAAGCAGCCAGTAAATTTGCTTTGTTTTTGAGCTCATGCTGGCAAATTAAAGGGTAGAGAGTGGGAAGGTGGCAGAGACAAATTTTATTTTGTAACCCTTTAACTCAGAAGTTTAGGATGTCTCACATCCAGACTGGTGCAAAATTACAATAGCCATCACCTCACTTGAAACAAAATATCACGTTTTAGTTAGGGAGAGCAAACTGTCCCGATTTTCTGAGCAGAAGTAGTATTAGATGAAGGAGTTGCAAGCTTCTTTTTTTAGTGGAAGAAGCACCTTCTTACCAGTGACTTCCTGGATGAATTTAATAAAAAGGTGCTTATTATAAGCAGGTTCAGCAGACCATGCTTTTAACCACAAAATCCTGCATTCGTGCACAGAGATAAGAGACATTCTAGAGACTTGACAAATTACATTCTCTAGCGTGTGAAGGCTTTTTTTTCTTTTTTTTACTTAATTCCTTTTTCATAGGACAAATTTCAGCAAAAAGCTTGAGGAGAATGAATATTCTTTCAGCATTAGGTCAATCCTCAATGCACTATCAATGTGTTCAGTTAGGAAAGGTCTTTTTTTATTTGGCCTGCCTCTAAGTGCCCTTAGGGCGGTGATGGCGAACCTTGGCACCCCAGATGATTTGGAACTACATTTCCCATGATTCTCATGCACTATGCAGTACAAATGTAGTTCCAAAACATCTGGGGTGCCGAGGTTCGCCATGACTGCCTTAGGGGCTTGGTTTGGGCAATGGACACTCGGGAGCTGCCAGGCAAAGACTGGGCCACAGTTTGTGCTTTATAAAACGCAGGTGTTGAAAAATTGCAGCCCCACTACAATATCTGCATCCCCTTAGCTTTCCTCCATTTAATCTTCAAACAGGTTAGAAGATTCCATCTCTGAGCCACGAAAAGAGTCAGAGGGAGAGAGAAAGCGTAGCATTTTTTGGTTTCTGAAAACTGAAGGTTCTAGGAATCATTTCTGAAGAATTCAGAGACAGTGGCAGAAAAATCTTTTTTGTCAGAGAGTCTGAATTATGTGCACCTGAAAGGGAGCAATGTCAGAGAGCAATGCTTCAGAACAAGTGAACAGCTATTACCCCGATTGCTTTTTAAGGTTTCCTGTAGGCCATTAGCAAAATTAATATTAAGACAGACACAAATGTATAGTTGTTAAAAAGGGTGGGAAGAGAAGTCTTTTCCATCCCCAGAACTAAAGACTGACTCAACGGGCCAGGAGCGAAACGATTCTCAGGGACAGACAATTTAGTCTGCTTAAAAACTTGAACCAGAGCAGCAAAGGAAAGAGCTGATGTAATGTAAGAAGAGACTGGAGACAGGTGGGCCCTAAGAGGGTGATCCACAGTCACACAACTCTCCTGTAACAGCCGAGACAAGGGTATAGACATGAGAGCCAGAATGCGCTAGTTTCTTTTCCTGAATAAACATCATGATTAAAACTGCCTGCAGATGATGAAAAAAATTCAAAAAAATTGGGAGGGGGGTGGGGGATGTAACGACACCTAGGCTTCGCTTGCAAGAAGCCAGAGAATCAGGCTTGGGAAGCCTAATTGTCTCTATTCCAAGAATAGGGGAAGGAAAGTGAAAGTCCTCTCTGGACTCTTTACACTGAGGCAGATGAGCACTTTTGCCTCCAATGATATCATTGATGATAACGTGAAGGGTATTGGTCTGAAGAGGCGTCATTCCTTGAAGAGCAAGCAGGTCACATGCTCCTTGGACAGAACGTCCATATTCCAGTGATTTACCATATATACTCGAATTTTATACTTATATACTTATACTTATACTCGAAGTCGAATTTTTCAGCCCTTTTTTTTGGGCTGAAAGTGTCCCCTTTGACTACTCGAGTCACCGCCGTCTGTCTGCATGATCAGCGTGTCATGCAGGCAGACGGCGGCCGGCGTGTGATGATAGTGTTCGGTGGCTATTCCAGCATTCAAAAGCCGCGCCTCCTGCTTGTCTGTGATAGGCTGAACAGCTGTCAGTGTACAGCCTATCACAGACATTCTCTCATCCTCGTCCGTGGTATGAGAATGTCCGTGATAGGCAGTCAGCGCTCAGCCTATCACAGACGAGGAGGAGGCGCGGCTTTTGAACTGTGGAATGGCCGCCGAACACTATCATCACACGCCGGCCGCCGTTTGAGGATGGAGATCGCCACAGGGAGGCTGGAGATCGCCACAGGGAGGCTGCACAGGACACAGGTAGGCTGCACATTCACACTGGACACATGCACACAGGACACATGCACAGGACACACATGCACAGGACACACATGTACAGGGTACAGGTAGGCTGCACAGGACACAGGGAGGCAGGCAGCTGCAGGTGGGCATTGTTGACCCTCTGCATTTCTCACCCTCGTCTTATACTCGGGTCAATAAATTTTTCCCAGTTTTTTGTGGTAAATTAGGGGCCTCAACTTATACTCGGAACGACTTATACTCGAGTATATACAGTACCCAGAGTGCTCTGCGCATGTGTATACACAGTCCCAATACTGGAAAGCTGAGAAGCTTCCAGCAGGCCCTCACAGTTAAGTGTAAGGCTCCAGTTTGACACATTAATCTCACAGCCAGAGCTATGTAAAGGGCAAGGACCACTAGTGAGGACTGTTTTAGCTCCTGACCTACCAGGCTACATGCTTGGATAAGACTCTGGTATAGATTTTGGGGGAAAGGGGAACCTCGCACCATTTTTTTTTTTGGCATGAGGTCTCCTGCAAAATCCAAACCAGACCCAAAGGGCCTGGTATTAATTGGGGAGGAACTGCACACTGTTTTAAAAATAATTTTACTGTTGGCTCTTCTGTTTACATTCTGGAATCCCCAGCTGACAGCAAAGATGAGTCATGCTTGTTAGGTTGCTGACAGGTGCTGGCTCCTTAACAGCCAGTGGCCCTGAGCTAAGCAGTCACTGCTAAATGTTTCAGTTCCTGCTGCAGTCGGTTTGTGGTAAAATAATGTGCAAAAAATACCGCAAAATAGAAAATTAACTCATGTGATATTTAACATGCATTTTGTAATTTGCATGTTTTTAAAGCAGAGTTCCGCCAAAAAAAATGTAAAAGTCAGCAGCTACAAATACTGCAGCTGCTGACTTTTAATAATCGGACACTCTGCTGTACCAGCGATGCGGGGGAACGAAGTCCCGCTCGTCTCCCCCTCCTCTCTGCGGCGCAGGCATTGTCACTGTGGGCGCCCGGCTAAGGCTTCACAGCTGGGCATGCGCTGCAACTGGCCAGGCAATCATCTGGGACCTGCGACGTGTCCCAGATGATTGTTGCCGAGAGGGAGGGAGAAGAGGTAAACTTCTTCTGGCGTCAGGGTGCCCCGGGAGGAAGTGGGAGCTGGAACCCTCTAAAAAGAAAAATGTGGCATGTCAGGGGGTCACCTTCCCTTAAAGCTTTTGGGTGGAACGCCACTTTAAGTTAAATACCGGCGTGTACTATTTTAACAGAAACAATCATGCTGTATTTTTAACTCCTAGTGAATTGAGCCCATTATTCATGAACCACTTGCCGACTGGCTTACGCCGATATATGTCCACAAAGTGGCACGGGTGCGCAAAATGACGTAGCCGTACGCCATTCCATCATCGGCGGCTAGCGGGCATGAGCATGCCGCGGGAGCGTGCCCGCGGACTCGATGTCCGCGATCATGGCACAGAGAGGCAGAACGGGGAGATGCCTATGTAAACAAGGCATTTCCCTGTTCTGCCTAGCAACATGACAGGGATCTACTGCTCCCAGTGATCGGGAGCAGTGATCTCTGTTCTAGTGAGTTAAAAGCGACAATCCCTATTATGTCCATTTTATCTGTTCTAGTGAGCCTATCCCCCCCAACAGTTAGAACATGCTAAGGGAACACACTTAACCCCTTAATCGCCCTAATGTTTAATCCCTTCCCTGCCAGTGACATTTACACAGTAATCAGAGCATTTTTATAGCAAATTCAATAAATCTATCCCCCATTTTGTAGATGCTATAACTTTTGTGCAAACCAATCAATATACGCTTATAGCGATTTTTTTTTATACCAAAAATATGTAGACGAATACATATTGGCCTAAATTGAGGAAGAAATGTGTTTTTTATAATATATATATATATATATATTTCTTTTGGGATATTTATTATAGCAAAAAGTAAAAAAATAAAAAAAAAAAATAATAATTTTTTATGTTTTTCAAAATTGGCACTTAAAAAAATAAAAACCGCAGAGGTGATCAAATACCACCAAAAGAAAGCTCTATTTGTGGGGAAAAAAAAGGGCATCAATTTTGTTTGGATACAACGTCGTACAAACGCGCAATTGTCAGCTAAAGAGACCCAGTGCCGTATCGCAAAAAAGGGCTTGGTCAGGAAGGGGGTAAATCCTTCCAGGGCTGAAGTGGTTAAATAGCGCTTTAGTTACCAAATGTTTTGTTTACATTTTTTTTTTTTAGCAAATTGATAGGGTTTATGCGGTATTTAACGAGCATTTACTTTTGCCAGTGTGGCAGCAACCTTAAGTAATAAGTGATACAGAAATTTTTTTACATTTAAACATTTATTAAACAAAACAAACCTCCAATCAGTTCACTTGTATCACTTGTATGTATAATTTAGATTAAAAAAAAATAACTATCTTAAATATTAAATACACAAAAACAGGTAATCAAAACTTTGACGGAAAAAAAATGGGCTAACTTTACTGCTTATTTTTTTTTTTTATTTCATTAATTTTTTAAAAAAAAATTGCGTTTGAAAGACCGCTGCGCAAATACTGTGTGACATAAAATATTGCAACAACCGCTTTTTTATTCCCTAGGGTCTCTGCTAAAAAAATATATATAATGTTTGGGGGTTCTAAGTGATTTTCTAGCAGAAAATACAGGATTTTTACTTGTAAGCAACAAATGTCAGAAAAGATTGAGTCTTTAAATGGTTAAACTGAGAACTTCTACACACAGAGTTCAGCTCATTGATAAAAGAACTTGAAGAGATACAAATGTATCTTCTTATCAGATTTGGCAGGCTGCCCAGAGGAGGAGAGAATCCTCTCCACAGATAAGGTCAGGAAACTTGCATTGACTTCTATTACAGAAGTCATTTGCAAGTCCGATGGGCTTTTTTTATCAGCACAATCAGCCGATGCTGATTAAGTAAAAAAAGCCAAGTATCATTGGTTGACCTCTACATGAGATTCTTCTACTTTCTGCTTCAAACACTCTCTGCCTGAGCACATAAAGCCAAACATGACCAAGGTACAACACTGCACTCACGATTCAGACAACAGAATAGAATAATGTGAAAGCAAAGTAATGACAAACATGTCCGTCAACCATAATTTTCTTTTTTCTGGAGATCAATGAAAATTACTATGGTGATGTATAGAGCTCTACTTTTGCCAAAGCTCTTCACACTACACCCACTATTGTTGCTCACCTCCGTGTGATGTTTTCTCTTTTTCTTCATCTTCAGCAATCATTTCTGCCATCTGGAGAATGTCTGCCTCAAAGGGATCCGATGGAACTTTTTCTTTGAGGTCTTCAATTGCATCTATAATTTTATCAGCATTGTCCAGAGTTGTGGGGATCAGCACTGGGACTGGAACCTACAAATAAATTTGATTGTTACATGTCATAAAAATACTTTACAAATGATTTGACAATTGCAATCCAGAGTTTAAAGAATACATATAAAAGACAGTGAGTAAAGCTACACAAAGGTTAGTAGCTTTTCTGCACTAGTGAAATCACCAAGTTCACATTTGTCTGCTTTAGTGTGCTGCATTAAGGTGGCCCATTTATTTTTAATGAGATGCCAATGTACCAGGGGTGGATAGGAAAATAAACCTGCAGTATTTTTTCAAAAGGTATTGCACCACAACACACAATGGCACTGCAGCAAACCAACACAGGTAAAATGCTAGTTTTCATTAGAAAAAAAAATGTTAGCTTTATTAAAATAAAACCATATTACTATGCCTTTATTTAGTGACACACTTTGGCACGATTTTATTACACTTTTCCAAAAGACCCTTTATAGACAAATACTTGCAACAATCAATTTGTTATATATAGTAGTAGAAATCGATAATTTTATTTTTGTTAAAAAGGCAATTGTTTATTAATCAATTCAAAAACAAACTTCTTGCCTTTGGCCAATTTTACAAAAAAGTTAAAAAAGCTGCCTTATATCAATGACTATATATTTTTACATTACATTAGAACTTATCTGAATTTTATCACTTCACATTTTAAGGGGAGCAAAGCCCAGAAACAAAACAATATAATGCAGCTTACTAGTGCTTAGATCTGGTGGCTATAACAGTTTTTTTCCCCTGACCTGCTTTCCCCCTTTTTACCTGGTGATACTGCCAGTAACACAGTTCCTATCCTAGGGTCACAGCATTGTTTAACCATACATCAATGAAGGAGAAGCATTGTCACTCAAAAGCAGAAAGTGCGTTTATACTACAGGGCATCGCCTCTCATCTCCATAACATGGGTGAAGGAGTTTTGTAGTCCACAGAAGTGAGCTGGGCGTGGCATATACTATTTCTAAAAAAAGCACTGCAGAGTGCATAGGACAGCACTGGATTTCTGGCATGTATCAAAAAACCCCAAAGGGTGCAGATATGTTCTTGCCCTGTACAAATCAGCTTTACAGGAGAGTTCTAGCATTATCAGTCGACCAAAAAAGAAACTCACGGGTAGTGGTAAACTTAGCGGGACTGGGGCAAACTGGGTGTACAGGTGCATGGGAACAGGAATAAACACTGGCACGGGTACAGGAAGCACCAAAATCTGTGGTTTTCCATCATCCTCTGCAGAGAAATACATAAGAGTCAAACAGGATATATCATACAAAAAACAAGAGGTCATGTCAAATGAACTGTCATATGTCAAAGAACCATTATATGACATTTACATGCCTGTTCCTTCCAAGAGAATACCTACACATTCTCAATATATACATAAACTAACATTTGTGGAAATGTACACAGGGTACCTTGTATAAATGTTCAGTCTTACAGCATTTGGCAGTTTCGGCAGCACTTAACTGAATTTGGGGAAGTGACAGCTCAAGGGACTTCTGCTGAGCTGGAAAATGGGGACAGGGTTTGGGGGTGGACTAGAGTCCTATTCTCTTCAGGGACATCATTCCTGCATCAAAGATAAAGTATAACGAGTGGCTGAGCCAGGGGTTGAAGTACAAGGATACTTCTAACAGCTCTGTTGGAATGACCTGATATTAAGGTGAGAATAGTTGCGATTAGGAGCACTGCAGAGTCAGAATGTGAGGAATAATAAATTCACTGCTGACTGGGGGATGGAAACCATGAGATCTACTGGGACAATGTACCGTTTAGCAAGGAAATCCCGCACTGCTGCACTCTGAAAACGGTCACCTTTATTTCAAGAAGTATTAAAATCCAACAAAAGATAGGGGAATAGCAATAGCCAACGCGTTTAACAAACAGAGATGCTTACTCATAGCTAAAAGATAAGTGAATGTAGTCGCAGCTAAATAGAACAAAAGGATAAAAAAACACCAATAAGAAAGCAGCATGAAATCTTTGGTAGAGAATAATGCTAAATTGCAATAGCATTGCTGAGCTGGGGATGGGGGTCAATGATAAAACGGAGCCAGCAACACTGGATGAGATGGTAAGACAGAGGACAAGTAAGTGCAGGTAAGTCCTGGTAAGTGCAGGCGGTATAATTTTTTTTTTTTACAACAAGCACAAATTTGATTCTCTTGTACTTTTTACTGTTCAATGAATAGGCAATCTTCTGCCAGTACATACAAGTTCACAAACACCAATTTTATCAGTATGGTTATACTTCTCTTCGGTACATGCAGTAGTGCTGAAAATTAATGTATATTGATGTTTTTGCCATGAGAAAAAACGCATCCCTACCAAGCTCCAGTTTTATGTATACCTGTTTGACACTCCTTGTGTTGTGTGTGAGGTTTACAAGAGGTGGCCTTGGTCTGGGACAATGGCTTGCACAGTAGAGCTTTGTTCTTGAGGATTCTAGGGGGCTGTGAAGGAGGAAGCTTTAGGGCATCTGTTTGGGTACTTGCCTGAAAGAGATATCATTAAATATTAACAAATGCGCAATACAAAATAAGTCAAAACGTTCTCATATTGAACATCACTTTACTTACATCTCCAATTATTTTAGCTGTTACAGTTGGAACAGCACCTGCAAAAAAATAAGTAAAAAGCATCGATTAGGAAATACAAAAAGGAGTACCTAGACCCGTGGCGTCAATCAGGTTAAAAGAAATACATTTCACAAATAATAGTTTTGTTGTCTTTTTACTTTTTTGGTCAAAGATACAGAGATGAGTTTAATTAGCTTGCTATACACATCTAATGAATATGGGTTAATTAAATAATAAAAAACTTCGACCTTGGTTCATAAAATAGGATTTTTGTAAAACTCTTTCCTTTGGAGTCCCCAGAGGGACCCAGGAATTCAAATACTGTTGAAATATACTGTCGTCTACTACAGCCTCTCTCAACCAGTGTGCTCATCTGACAGCCCTTCTCTCCTCTGATCCCGCAGCACACTTGAGAACCTCTGATGGCACACCAGTGTGCCGCGGGATCAGGGGACAGAAGGGCTGTCAGATGAGCCCGGTCTCCCGCTGAACTGTACATCAGCACTGTGAGAAGCTCCGTCAACCTCAGCAAAGTGAAAGCAAAGTGCAGGGGAGTGTGCTGTGCTCTCTGCTTCCCCCTACGGTGCAGTACCCGGCTGAATGAGGAAACTGGAAAGGTACTGTGCTAGAAGCTAGATTTGTTTTTTAAGGGCTTTATACATGTGTGTCTGTATGTGCATATATGTTACTTTTAATCCTGACCCCCCCCCCCCATTCCTCTACCATCAGAACTGCTTTTGTAGGGCTTGATTGTGATAGCAGCAAGGACTGCTGCTCCTCTGAAAAGCAATCCATAATCCATGCACAGATCGCTTTTCAGAGACATTTGACAGGCGGTAAAGAGGCATTATGTTGCCTCCTCACCACCTGTTTTAATGCAGCATTACTACACTGCAACCATGCAATGCATACAGTTGCGGGGTAGTTGCAGTGCAGTCCTATTCACCCTGGGTATACCTCCAGCTGCAGCCACAGCATGTGTACACCCCCAGCCGCTGCCCCTGCAGCTAAAAGGGGAGAAGTTGGGGGCGGTAAAAACAGCTCAACCATGTGGTTTTACCACCCCTCCAACTTGACATGTGAACAAGCCCTTGGTTCACATCTGTGTGGCTGCGTGCTGCATATAGGGCAGTCCATTCATTTCAAGGGGCTTCCCTACCCACAAAAATGCAGTGACAGAAGTCTAACTTTTTTTTTTAAATTGCACTGCACCAAAAGCACCCCACGTTTTCCAATGTGTGGGGTACGATTAAGAATTAATGGCACCCCTAAAGAGCAGAGCATTTGACTGTGTTAGGAATGAGTGCGATTTTGCACCTGTCCCGTAGCTTGAACCAAGCCTTGGACTGGGGCGCCTCAAGACTAAAAATACTTTTTAAGGGCGCCCCAACTGGAAAAAGGTTAAGAAACACTGGTCTACAGGATTGAACATTGGTAAACAAACTTTTTGGACAGACAGGGATAGCCCCTCCTACTCCCATAGAATGCCTCAGGTTTTGTGGCAAAGCAGCACAAAGAGCATGATCATACATACAGAGGGGTGGGACCTGTATCCCTAAATAAACTCCAAGAAAAATATTTTACAGTACTTAGGTCTGCCTGTTATGAATGACAAAGACATTCTTTCTGAAGGAAGCAGTGGTAGCGAAAAGTTCTCACAGCCTGAACTTCATCCAGGCAATCCCCTCTGATAAACTGGAGCCAGATACAGGGACGGAAGAATGATATCCTGGTTGAGGCAAAAAAGGTTAAAACTAATGCAGGTGTGAAGGAAGTTCTTGACTTCAACACCACCTTTTCTTTGTTTAAGACCAGAAAGGGGACTTTACAAGAAGAGGAAGCCAGATCAGACACTTGCCTCACGGAGGTGATGACAACATAAAACGTAACCTTGTGAGTGGGAAAGAACGGAAAGGGGAATATTCCTGACAAGCTAAAAAAGTTTTTGAAGTGCCAAATTGAGATCCCACAGGGTTAGAGTGGAGAAAAACAGTGAAACCACATGAGAGACACTCTGCACAAAGATCTTCAAAGAACAGGAAGTCGGCAATCTCTGGAAAAAAGTTTGCAAGCTCAGAGACCGGACTTTGATGGTATTGAGCGCCAAATGTTGATCCACACCAATCTGTAAAAAAGTGAGAATTTGCCCTACAGAGAATTTCCTGGGGTGATGAAAATTTCTACTTCACCTTGCACAAAGCAAAGTAAGCCTTCAACTAATGGTGATACTTTGCAAAAGTAGACTTGCTAGCTTTTAGCATTGCTGGACTCACAGATTCAAACACACCCCTATCTGGTCAGAACATGGGTTTCCACTGCCATGTCGTTAAATTCAATGAATGTGAAGCAGGGTGAGAAATTGGTCTTTGAGCCAGTCTGAAGAGTCCACAGTGCATCTGCCAGGACTCTTATCAGGTTGGAGTAAGATATCAGCCTTGGCAATTCCAGAACCATGAGAATCACTGGAATACCATCTATAGACCTGGTGGATTCCATTTTTTATTTTTTTTTTGGGCGTGAAAGAAAACAGAGCCTTTAGGGTCCCAAGGTCCAAGATAGGATGAATGGCAACTTTTGGTTTGGAACGATACAATGGTTGGGAGTACAACCTTTGGAACCATTCTCCCACAGGGACAGTTATGACGACGCCCTGCTCCAGAAGAGCCACTGGGACTGCATGAAGATTTGCCAATCTGTGCGGTGGACACAGGTAGGATGGAAGTTTTTTAACAAGAAAATGGTCTGGGAGTGAAACTAGCTTGTAGTCCTTTGCACACTACCACCCTCATCCAACCGAGGTGCAGGTTATCCAATTGTTCACAGGCTATCAGACATCCTCCCAGTACGAAAAGTGGGGACAAACCCACATACTAAGGAAGATTTACCTGATGGTAACTTGGGGGACTTAGAAGTCCAAGACTTACAGGTGAACTGGGTGATAGGCGTGGGTTTGGATTTGGAACTTGAAAGCCCAGAGGAACGTAAAGAACATTTCTTGGATTCTGTCGAGTGGTGAGTCTTTGCAGATGAGCCTTAGATTTCTTTTGCTGAGGAAGATTAGTTCTCTTGCCCCTGGTGGCATCTTTGATGAGGGCATCCAGGGTAGCACCAAAGCAGGGCCGTCCCTCAAAGGTCATGCAGATCAAGTGCTTTTTGTGTGCAGGCTCTTCAGCCTAACATTTTAGCCAAACAGTCCTCATATTCACTGACCGGAAACTCATAAGGGAGACAGGGCAGAAGACCTTAAAAACTGATCCATGCTGTAACTTAGGGGTTGCCAGATTAAAGGTCATAACTAAGATAATTTACCGTGCAGGACCTCTTGGAGAACAGAGCCCTAAAAAAGGGCCTCATATGGCTTATAGATGGGGCCTATAAAATGGGTGCATCCTCCACTGGGACCGTGGATGCTGTTAAGACAGGATGCTGCCGGATTCAGAGGGAGCAGCCCTCTTACCAAAATCTTCCTCCAAACAGATACAAGGCCAATCGATGCTTTGGAGGTACTATCATCTTGCCAGTATATTTCACAAAGGAAAACTGCATACAGCAGGTGCACTAGAATGTATAAGCAGCCTTAACACAACCTTGACAAAGGACAGCATGAGGCAACAGCTTGGTACTTGAGTTTTAACATAGTGAGTACTGCATCAATAAGAGCAAAAACAGCCTTGATTTGGGAGTAAATGGTAAAAGACTGCAACTAGGTTGATTCACTAGGACTGGGCAGACTCAGCATTAAACAGTCTTGCTGACTGAAGGCTCAGAGGCATGCAAAAGCCACTAGCAGGTCAGACAGGAATTTTACAGAAGTTGTACGAGCATGTTTATGGACATTAAACGAACAAGAAAAAAAATGGCTAGCCAGTATCCATTCCTCCGGTAAGCAGCAGTATAGCCTGACCATACAAGACTTCCTGGGTCCCTCAAGGACAAGATAGAAAGCCTATCCTGGAGACACAGGAATTCAGAGACTGTTGTGAAAGTCCAGCTGGGGGGGGGGGGGGGGGGAAACACAGCACCTGCTAAAAGGCCAAACAGAGATGAACTGGGGATTTCCTACGGTCCACGTGAAGCCTCAATGCCAAAATCTGGCACCTTATGAGGCTCAGCCTTCCCCCAACCTAATTGGGGAAGCCTGCCACACGATCAGAAGGAAAACACAGAGAAACAAGAGATGTTAAAGGTCATCCCCCAAGCTAATAAACCAAAACCCACCAAAATGAATAGAACAAGAACCAAATTGCTGAGTGGAGATGAAAAAAAAACACAACCTGACGTGGTCAACAAGAAATGGGGTCAAGTCCCTAGTAGTAACCAGTCTCGAGACAGAACCTAAGACCAGCAGGTGCAGGTGAGAAAGGCCAAGACCATGTAAGAAGGCCCACAATCTCATTAAATATAGACAGTGGGAACTCTGGATGCGAGTTAAATGGCGAGTACAACCCGTGGTCTGGCATGTTGTATGTCCCCAGATAGATCTAGGATTCATTTCTGCAGGAAAAGGTGAAGGAGCACACTTAAAGCCTCTGCTGTTGGTATGGTGAACAAGGTCTTGTGTGGCTGCAGTAAAAGGCCCCCGATGATGGAGGCGGGAGACTTGACCTCATCCAACAGGGTTCATCAGTGCCCTTAGAGGATAAAAAGTAAAAAAATCTTCAGGACCGGGTTCAGCCATGGCAGCGGGACTGTCCCCTAAGTGTCTAGATACAGAGATGCTGTGACCACGATTAAGCAGCTAGGCCCAAAGTGCGGGGCAAGGCCTCAATACTCACAAACTCAGCTGGTGTTTGATGAGTATCAGATGGCTGGGGATCACCAGGTCACCCTGTAGGTCGACAGTAGGAATGGACTGTTGACTGAAGTTCCATGTGGTGCTTTGGGATAGCAGAAGCAGCAGGGGAACAATGCTTCCTCTATACTGAAAGGTGAAAGAGAAAGTACAAAGTGCACTTGTGAAGTCTGCACACAGTCTATCAGCATTAATCCTCACAGTAAAACCGGTGGTAGTGCCTGCCTTATGAAGGCAGAGCAAGCGCTGAGGCAGTGCCATTGATCTGAACCTGGAAAGCACTCGGCAGTACTTGGAAGTCTAAAAGGTGCCACAAGCAGCATCCAGTGCAAAAGATCAAATGCAAGGCAAGATCTAGAAATCCAGTCCAGCAGGGTCCAGGTACGGCACTCCTAAACTAGGCTGAGGAAAGGCTGATCCCATTAGCTACAATGCACAGACCAGCTCAAGCAGCTATGTAGAATAATCTTGACTGAAGTCAATAGAGGAACTCAAAAATGAAATTGAAACAAAAAGCCTAGGGAGGATTGATAAGGCATTCTGAGTAGAGCAGTTATCCTAGACTAGTCTACTTTTTTTTTTTGCCAGTGTCCAATTCTCTACTAAGCAGCAGCATAACCCAGTCGTATCTGAGAAATAATGGGATCTGTGGTTTACCTGTAAAATCCTCTTCTTGGAGTACCATCACATCACACAGGGCATTTTCATCTCCATTACAATTGGATTATGCTGCCACCTTCAGGTAACTGGACACTGGCCTCCTAGGCAAAAACCCGTTAAGCAATACTTAAGTTTTTTGTAGCAAGCCATAAACCACAAAGGCAGTGAGGGGTGGGATCATTGTGTCCTGTGATGTACTTTAAGAATAATATTTTACAGGTAAATGAAAAAATCTCATGTTTTTCATCATACATCTCAGAAAACAGGGTATCTTCATATACATTACGATAGAGATGTTCCGAACCAGTGAACATGAGGGGAGGGCAACACAGCAGCAAGCCAACATGCTCCAAACAACTAAACCATTGTAGGCCAGAACCCTATGCAGCATCTTGCAAAGCATGCCAAGCAAAGGTACTATCCTCATCAGATGTCATACACATGGTAAAACTTTGTATGAACTGAAGATGAGGTAGCAGTTTTACAAACTTCAGCTACCAAAGTCTGATGACGAATGGCCTAGGAGGCAACAATACACCTAGTAGAATGAGCTTTTTATTTTTTACCATAAGCTTGGGAGATAAGCTAACAGATAGATTTTGATGCGGTGGCCTTCGGGAAGCAGCACAAAAGGGGGAATCCGACTGACAAACTGTCAAATTAATGTAATGCCTGATAGCAAAAAACATTTTTTGCGTGAACAACCTTGTCCCCCGCTGTCTAATGATTAGGACAGAAGGACAGCAACACAATGTCTTGGTTGAGATTGATGAAAGAAACCACCTCAAGTAAAAAAGGACAGCTGCAGTTGTAAAACCACCTTGTCTCAGTGGGAATACCAGGAATGGTCCCTTACAGGAGAGTAACCTACCAAGTCAGGACTAAAGAAATATCACGGATGAGTTTAAATGGAGATTTCTGAAATACAGAAATGACCAAACTGGGGTCCCACAGAGTTTTAACCAGTGAAACAATATGCATGACACCTTGGACAAGGGCACATATCAAGTAATGGGAAACATTTGGTCTCTAATAAACGACTGCACCAGAGCCATAATTTGACCCTTGATCGTACTCTGTGCCAGCCACTGGTCAAATCGGACTGGAGAAACACCAGGAATCAGCCCACAACATACTTACAAGGATGAAATCCTGAACATAGCAGGTAAAACAGGACTTTAAAGTCCTTTCGTAAATATTCCTAAAAGTCACCTTTAGTAGAGTAGGTATGACTGAATCAGAATCCCTTACTGCTTAAGACCCTGGATTCAACACCCTTGCCATTAATGCCAGTGACTGCAAAGAAGAATGGAGGATTGGACCTTGCAACATAAGGTTGGGTCAATCTGAAAGGGTCCAAGGGTCGTCTGCCAACATGTTCACAATGTCGAAGTATCAAGCTCTCTTGGGCCAGGTCGGGGTGATCAAAATTTCCAGAATGCCTTCCACTCGAGCAAAACAGATGAGGAAGAAGCTTAATGATGGGAAGACATAGGTTAGGGATAACTGGTCCCAGAGTGTCACCAGAACATCCACCCAAAATGCTGGAAGATCCCTGGTCCTGGAAACAAACCAGTGCAATTTCACATTGAACCTGGACACCAGAAGAAGATCTACACCCAGGGTTTGCCCACATTCACCCAGAGGTGTTCGAGGAGCTCTGCTGAGCAGTCCACTCCCCCAGAGGCAACTGTTGGCAGCTGAGAAAAACAATCTTTCAATAGAATATAAACATCGAATGGCATGGAAAGTTTCGTCCAAGACCGGATGAGATGCACTTCCTTACGCACAATTTCTGGTTCTTCATTGATTTACATACAACACTGCTGTGGCATTGCCTAACTGAAAAGGGAGGACCCTCAGCTGCACTGACCAATGTTTAAGGGCAAGGCGAATCGCCCTCAGTTCCAGGATGTTGAAAGGCAAGGTCTCCTGCAGTGACAAAGTTCCCTGGACCAAAACATTGTCCCGAACTACACCCTAGCCCACCTTGCTTGCATCTGTCATCAGAACTCTTAAAGATGGAGGGAGAAACCAATTCAGAGAGTCACGTGCTCGGGAATAACAGCATTTAAAAATCCAATGACTGGATCCTCCTGTCCCATGCCACCAAGACATTCTGTTGAAGGGGCCTGGAATGAAATACCTCGAAGGAGGCTTCGATCTTTCTTAGAACCCTCATGCAAAAGGGAAATCTAGGGATTTGTCAGCTTACTGAGCAAGTCTGAGACCTCAGAGCAAGAGACATTTGTCTGGAGGAATGATCACTTCTGCGTAGTCAGAATTCATTCAAATCTCTTCAGAGTGTGTCCAGTGTTCTGGATAAGACGGTAACCAGAATAATTGTATAGGTGTACTAAACAAAATGGAATAAAATCAGTGTCCCAATGAACAAGGTAAAAACATGTGAAACAATACAGAACAATGTAATACGATGATAATGAATATAAAAGCAGGAGCTTTTATAAAAAGCTAGATAATGCGGGTAGCCCAGAGTGCTATGCAATACACTGCTGAACTAACTCTGGAAGTGCTGCTTCAATCCAGCATGGTGTGTACTACATGGCTGTGAAAAAAAGAGGAGGGAGAGAGAAGTGTAACAACCATAGTGTAGAGCATGTAAAAAAACTAATTTAATGGAAAATGTAAATTGCACTCACAATAATAGAGCTCAGCATGACAATCAGGGCAGGAATGGGCAGGCAATCAGGAAGCCTTGCCTTGGCCACTGGCAAGGGAGCATGAACTGGAAGCTGCCTAAAGAAGCAAGATTGCTTTGAAACGCATTTCTGTCCCAGCTCCAGCATCCTCCAGCGATGCAAGGCAACTTCCATAATCGGGCTCTGCTTTCGATCATCTGCTCCTCAGTGGGAGACTCCCAGTTTACACTCCTTCTCTGCTCCCTTGCCAGTGGCCAAGGCAAGACTTCCTGGTTGCCTGCCTGTATCTGCCCCAGAAGCTGCCTGACTGTCATGCTGAGCTCAATTTTTATAACTGTAAACACAATTTACATTTTCCATTAAATTAGTTTTTTACATGCTACACTTGGTGATTGCGCTTCTCTCTCCTTTTTGTTTTTCACTTCCATTGATGAAAGCTAAGTGCATACCGCATCTGCCAGGAAGCCCACATTAGTCTCCTGTTTCTGAGACAGACCCAGACCCTCAGCTTCCTTCTGTGAGGACATGTCTACAGAGAATTCCAGATCCCCAACAGGTAACACTTTTTCCTCATCCAAAGAAGTCCAATGTCTCATTCTCCCTTAAAATAGGAGACAGGGAAGGAGTGCCCACATTTGCACCATTGAGAACCCCTGAGAGACGATGTCTCAGTTCAGATATGGATGAAGAGAATTCCTTTGATGTGCAGAATCAAATGGGCAGGGATTCTTGCCTTTTTTATGGCAAGTGTCCATTCACCAGAAGATGCAAGCATAACCCAACTAGTGATGTTTATTACATCCTCTGTAACCTTTGTATGAATAATAAATATTTTTTTTTTTTTTTGCCTAATCCCATTGTAAGACAATCAGAAAAAAAAACATAAAAAAAGGAATATATTGAAGGCATGCACCCAATAAAAGCCTGTGTTCTTAAAGTGGACATTAACTTTTGTTTTGTAGACTTCATATACCACCCCTCAACATAATTGAAAACTATTGTTTTTGTGTAGGAAGTACCTTTTTCATAAAGTACTTGCTCCCACCTTCCTTATTCTTCGCCTAGGTGAAGATGTTTACTTATCAGGAAATAACAGCCAGCTACCAAATCCAAGATGGTGACACGGGAATTAAGACAGCACTGAAAATTGTGTGTTGTACAAAGACAGTGCAGAACATCATGGGCTGGTAAATACCTGTTTTGTAAGTCAGCAGCTATAGTATTCGTAGCTGCTGACTTTTACCTTTAGCAGACCCGGCTGAAGGTCCTCATTAAATAATGCAAAATTTATGGCATTCCTTGTGATAGCAATAAAGTTGATGTAAAAAATAAAAATAAAGAGACAATGTAAACAAAATAAATAAATAAATAAAAAAAAAAAAAATAAGAAGGGGAGAAGGTTTTAAAGTGCCCTCCCATGCTCATGCCAAATGCAAACATGTATGTAGGTCTCGCACCCATATGTGAATCACACGTGAGGCAGCGTCATGAACATCAGAGCGCGATAAATAACTCTAGCGCCAGCGCTCCTGTTTCACTCTAAACTGGTATCCTATGGAAAATTGAATGTACTGTCATTTGGCGCCATTCCATGGGTATGTGCAATTTTAAAATGTGCCATGTTAGGTATCCATTTACTTGGCATAACATATTTTAGATTTTACCAAAAATGGGTATTATAATGTGTTTGTGTGCACAAAGATTCATTAAATAGTGTTTATTTCCTGAAAATTTGTGTATAATAAACTGCTGTGTAGCCCGGCCGGTCAGGAATGGGGGTGGGGACGAGCGAGCGCCCCCCCCCATGAATCATACCAGACCGTATGCCCTCAACATGGGGGGTGGGTGGCGCCCTGCAGCCCCCCACCGCAAAGCACCTTGTTCCCATGTTGATAAGGACAAGGGCCTCTTCCCGACAACCCTGGCCGTTGCTTGTCGGGGTCTGCTGGCGGGGGGCTTATCGGAATCCGGGAGCCCCCTTTAAAAAGGGGGCCCCCAGATCCCGGTCCCCCACCCTTTGTGAATGAGTAAGGGGTACTTCGTACCCCTACCCATTCACCTAGGGAAAAAGTGTCAATAAAAAAAAAAAACACACTACACAGGTTTTTAAAGCAATTTATTAGACAGCTCCGGGGGGTCTTCTTCCGACTTCGGGGATCTCTCCGGTTCTTCTCTGCGTTCTCCGGGTCTTCTGCCGGGCTCCTCCGCTATCTTCTGCTCTTTTGCCGCTCTTTTGCTAGCGGTGGCCGGGACATCTGCCTTCTTGTCTTCTTCCCTCTTCTTCCGATGTTGACACGACGCTCTCTCCAGCTGGAATGCTCTCTGAGCGCTCCGATGTGACTTATATAGGCAGTGACCCTGCCCCCTTATGCCGTCACAGTCCCTGTGCATGCTGGGACTGTGACGTTTTAGGGGGCATGGTCACCGGGTGATGTTGACCATGCCCCCTTATGACGGCACAGTCCCAGCATGCCCCGGGACAGTGACCTCATAAGGGGGCGGGGTCACCGCCTATATAAGTCCATTGCGGAGCACTCAGAGAGCATTCCAGCTGGAGAGAGCGTCGTGTCAACATTGGAAGAAGACAAGAAGGCAGAAGTCCAGGCCACCGCTAGCAAAAGAGCTACAGAAGATAGCGGAAGAGCCGGCAGAAGATCAGGTCACCGGGAGGAGAAGTCGGAGAGACCCCCGAAGTCGGAAGACCCCGGAGCTGCCTAATAAATTACTTTAAAAACCTGTGCATTGTGTTTTTTCATTTACACTTTTTTCCCTAGGTGAATGGGTAGAGGTACGATGTACCCCATACTCATTCACAAAAGGTGGGGGGGCCGGGATCTGGGGGCCCCCTTATTAAAGGGGGCTCCCGGATTCCGATAAGCCCCCCGCCCGCAGACCCTGACAACCAGCGGCCAGGGTTGTCGGGAAGAGGCCCTTGTCCTCATCAACACGGGGACAAGGTGCTTTGGCGTGGGGGGGGCGCCGCAGGGCGCCCCCCCGGCCCAAAGCACCCACCCCCCATGTTGAGGGCATGCGGCCTGGTACGGTTCAGGAGGGGGGCGCTCACTCGTCCCCACCCCCATTCCTGACCAGCCTGCGTGCTCAGATAAGGGTCTGGTATGGATTTGGGGGGGACCCCATGCCATTTTTTTGGCGTAGGGGGTTCCCCTTAAGATCCATACCAGACCCAAGGGCCTGGTATGCCCTTGGAGGGTGAACCCATGCCGGTTTTTTATTTAAAATTTGGCGTGGAGTTCCCCCTCAAGATTCATACCAAACACAGTGCCGGGCATTGGCGGCGATCCAAGTTTAATCCCCGTTCATTGAAAGTCGGATGCATGTCGGCTTCATATCGCAGAGCAAAGTCAGATCCAAAGTAGGAAAGCTGTTGTGTCGCACCAGTGTGAACCCCTAAAACCTAGAAGCGGATTGGTTTTGTATGCAGAGCTGCAACAGATTTTTTACTCCCTAGTTTTAGTAAAACAACACAGAATACTATTTTCTCAAAGAAATGTTTAGTGTAAATGGCACCGTTGAAAAATCAAGCATTTAGAAATGAATGTACCCTAAACGCAAAAAAAAAAAAAAAAAAAAAAAAGCAAGAGGTTAGACAGTGCCAGTGTGAATGAGGCCTTATTCGGACAACTTGTATGAAGAACTGTATAGCGTTCTCTTGTAATTTTTTGCACCTTACCTTGTAGGACATTGGTAGAGTTTGCAGTAGGCTGCGCAGCAGGGGCGCTTGCGAGTGACACCACATTGGCAATGACTGGAGTGGAATCTTTAGCCCCGGAGGAGCCTGGGGAAGCTGGGACTGGTTGAACCATAGGGGCATTGGACGCTGCAATAAAAATCATAAGCTTACAAAAGTATTCCACAAGATTGACAATATTTCTTAAATAGTCAGATATATAGTGTAGCAACAAACATCAAAACATTAATGAAAGCATGGTAACTCAAATTTTAAGAATCTTCCAGGATAGCATATGAGAGAGAGGATCCCTATATCTGAAGCAGGAAACACATCATCCACTATCAATAAAAGAGCAGACACCCAGTGACCTTAGTACTAAGCACAAACTGAAGGTAAAAGACTGAAAAGATAATGTTCGAAACAACATATAGTGGTGCCCTGGGGGGGGGGGCTGGGGGTTAGGGGTGAGAGAGAGAGAGATCCACCCTAAAAAGCCAAAGATCTGCAAAATTGGTCAAGGTACAGGTGGTCTGGAAACGCTCACACTCTTTCTGCCCATGATAAGGCCAAAGTCTTTGCAGTGTACTGCATCTAGCAGGTTAAGTAATTGAGCCTGGTAAGATATAAGAATGGTGTTGCTGGTAAACTGTTATTGCAATTTGTGCTGCTTCTGTTCCATGTCTAGGACCTGAAAGGAGCACAAAGAGGTTGTTGGATTTCCTGCAGGAATAAGCTAGCTCAAAGTATGCTATGAGGCATCTTTGCAAGTTAAATGAATGGTGCAAAATTATGGAATTGTAACATCTTGCATCCTGTAAAAGTGTGAGGCCACTTATGGCAAGAATGAGGCCACTTATAGCAAAGAACATATTTCAGAATGATTTTATATGGTAGAAGTAGGCCGTAGGGTTCTGCTATAGATGGTTTGCATTTTGCTCTCTTCTAACAGATACTAGAGTCACCAGCAGAACAGTTTTCAAAGTCAGCATCTTCTCTGAATATTCTTCAATGGGTTTGATACAGTGCCTTGAAAAAGTATTCACCCCCCCCCCCCCCCGGCTTTTTACCTATTTTGTTACATTACAGCCTTACAAACAGTAAAATGTTTTTTTAATCTGAATTATATGTGATGGATCAGAACACAACGGTCTAAGTTGGTGAAGTGAAATTAGAAAAATATATACATAAAACTATTTTTCAGAAATAAAAAAAAAATGATAATTGGCATGTGCGTATGTATTCACCCCATTGTTATGAAGCCCATAAAAAGCTCTGGTGCAACCAATTACCTTCAGAAGTCACATAATTAGTGATATGATGTCCACCTGTGTGCAATCTAAGTGTCACATGATCTGTCATTACACATACACACCTTTTTGAAAGGCCCCAGAGGCCGCATCACCTAAGAAAGAGGCACCACTAACCAAACACTGCCATGAAGAACAAGGAACTCTCCACACAAGTAAGGGACAATGTTGTTGAGAAGTACAAGTCAGGGTTAGGCTATAAAAAAATATCCAAATCTTTGATGATCCCTAAGAGCACCATCAAATCTATCATAACCAAATGGAAAGAACATGGTACAACAGCAAACTTGCCAAGAAATGGCCACACACCAAAACTCACGGACCGGGCAAGGAGGGCATCAGAGAGGCAGCACAGAGACCTAAGGTAACCCTGGAGAAGCTGCAGAGTTCCACAGCAGAGACTGGAGTACATAGGATGACAATAAGCCGTACGCTCCATAGTTGGGCTTTATGGCAGAGTGGCCAGAAGAAAGCCATTTAAGCAAAAAACAAAATGGCACGTTTTGAGTTTGCAAAAAGGCATGTGGGAGACTCCCAAAATGTATGGAGGAAGGTGCGCTGGTCTGATGAGACTAAAAGTGTTTTCTTTGATGGCCAAAAAGTTCAATATGTCTGGCGTAAACCCATCACATCACCCAAAGAACACCATCCCCACAGTGAAAAATGGTGGTGTCAGCATCATGCTGTGGGGATGTTTCTCAGCAGTCAGGACTGAGAAACTGGTCAGAGTTGAGGGAAAGATGGATGGTGCTAAATACAGGGATATTCTTGAGCAAAACCTGTACCACTCTGTGTGTGATTTGAGGCTAGGACGGAGGGTCACCTTCCAGCAGGACAATGACCCCAAACACACTGCTAAAGCAACACTTGAGTGGTTTAAGGGGAAACATGTAAATGTGTTGGAATGGCCTAGTCAAAGCCCAGACCTCAATCCAATAGAAAATCTGTGGTAAGAACACAGATTGTTGTTCACAAGCGCAAACCATCCAACTTGAAGGAGCTGGAGCAGTTTTGCAAGGAGGAATGGACAAAAATCCCAGTGGTAAGATGTGGCAAGCTCAGAGACTTATCCAAAGCGACTTGGAGTTGCGATAGCTGCAAAAGGTGGCTCTACAAAGTATTGACTTTAAGGGGGTGAATAGTTATGCACATTTACTTTTTCTGTTATTTGTCCTATTTGTTCGCTTCACAATAAAAAAAAAAAAAACACAAAAAAAACCCTTCAAAGTTGTAAGCATGTTCTGCAAATTAAATGATGTAAATCCTCAAACAATCAATGTTAATTCCAGGTTGTGAGGCAACAAAACATGAAAAATGCCAAGGGGGGTGAATACTTTTGCAAGGCACTGTACTCAGTATGCGTAGACTTGCAAACCAAGATCTTTGTTTGTTAAAACAGGGGCTACCAAAATAATTTTGGCCTGGTCTACAATATTCTTCGGTGTTGCATCCAGAATTATGCAAACGGGGGGGGAGGCGTAAGCCATTTTTAAATTCCATGGGAATGAAGACACATCAAAGCCCTGACTAGGCCTCCATCATTTTCTTCTAGCAAGAAGAAGGACTTTTCCAGTTTTTAGTTATTTCATTGAGGTGAGAAGGTCCACCTCTGGGACTCCCCATCTGGCTGCAATCTGACTGAATGCTTGCTGGTGCAGTGACCATTCCTCTGCTGAGAAAATCAGATGGAAAATTTTGGTTCGCTTTTACGTGGACTGCCAATTCTTCTCCACTATCATGGAGGATTGAGGTGGATTAAATGAAGCTCGCCACACATGAATTGAAACCGATCCCTGATGAATTTTCGACATATGGGCAGGGTGGTTACAGAGGAGTCAATTTACTGATTCAATTCTGTACAACCGCACTTTTGGAAAATTTCGGCTTAATGAACAACCCTCTGGCATAAAAAAAAAAAAAAAAAAATTATAATATGAATGAATCACTTAGGGGCTGCTAAAGAATCCTTTCTGAAAGTGTTAGTAAATACCACTTGGACACTTGTACCTGCAGGTAAGCTTATCTGTAGGTCTCAGGAATATCTCTTAAATGTGCACCGTTTAGGAGATATTCAGTGTTTCTGCGTCAGTGGAGCATGTGCTGAAGGGACGGTATACCCATACTGTCCCTTCAGAATTCTGTGCCATGCCCGTAACTCCCATTCACATGCGGGGGAGTGTTGTCATCATGGCTCGCCCATTCAAATAGCTGGAGCCTGCGAACCCGGAAGGAAGACTGGATGAAGATGGAAGCCCTGTCAGCAGTCACAGCGAGCTTTGAAAGTGAATACATTCCAAACATAGCTTCAGTTTTTACTTTAATGGTCAGATCCAGGTTGAATCTATTACCTATTCCTAAGCTGGACTGTATATAAAGTCCAGGCTTTGCCCATCATGGTGGGCATACCCACAAAGGGGTCTTAAGGGTCTGGGTTCCATAGCAAAAGACCATGGCCCTGACCTCTATAACAATCTGTAGCCAACTACAACACGTTGCACTAGGTGCCAATGTGAGCACCTGTGAAGGTTTCAGTGCCCAAAGCAACATTACAGACTGTCCCACAGCATGGGGTCTGGGTACAGTTGTAAAGCAAAAATTTTGGGAGAGCCGTAGTTCAGAAAGGGAGGAGGGGAATAAGGCAAGCCGTGGTTGCAATCTATGTACAATAAACTTTATTAGTGACAAAGTTCAAAGGCAAACATGAATAAGCAGACAACAGGGTTATTAAAAGAAGGGGCAGCTTTGCCGCTAAAAGCGCACACACAGGTTCACTCAGGCACCACATACAGTCAGATATTAAATGGAAAATATGTGAAAATACTACAAGAGAACAGGTAGTGGTGGGTAGAGGGAAGCCTTAGTGGTGTCAGCTATACAAACACACTTTCGACATCTGCTCGCACAATTTACCGTTATCAAATAGTGACTGACAATATGGGTATATGATCACATAATCAATTAGTCATACAAGTTGGACAAACACCCTCCCCTAACAGGAGGGACAACAAGTCCAGGTGCCCCCCAGTTTCAGATTGTCAGTGTGGGAGGCAGATACTGAGATAGGAGTGGCAATCCCCGCTATGGAGTACATAGGTTCCCTTCTGTAGATTCCTTAGGATGTGAGGCACTGGATCAATAGTGGAATGATCCCCAGTGGGGGGAGTGTTCTAGTAGTACTGCTCACAGTTAAGCACTTCACTGATCGCTTGCTAGCAGTTGTGCGGACGGGTTCCTTGAGTCAGTGTGATCGGGATGCGATGGCCTCAATCACTCCAACTCCTGCATTTAACAGCAACGTTGCCCCTTCTTTTAATTACTGTGTTGTCTGCTAATTCATTTTTGTACCAGAGGGGCCCGGGTGCTGGATCAGTCTATATGCCAACACTCACCTTATCCCTTCAACCCCCTCGAACACAAGAGAACTGTAAAGCAAAAATGGGGGGAGACCCCGTAGGCATTCAGAAATGGAAGGGGGGGGGGGAGGCAAGCCGCGGTGGCGACCTATGTACAATAAACTTTATTAGTGACAAAAAATGAAAAGGCTTTTAGCAGCAACGCTGCCCCTTCTTTTAAAAACTATGTTGTCTGCCTATTCATTTTTGCCTTTGAACTTTGCAACGAATAAAGTTTGTTGTACATAGGTTGCAACCACGGCTTGCCTCCCCCCCTTCCCCCCTCCATTTCTGAATGCCTACGGGCTCCTCCTCCATTTTTGCTTTACAGTTCTCTTATGTTCGAGAGGGTTGAAGGGATAAGGTGAGACGGACCTCCCTAGAGTGTTGGCATATAGACTGATCCAGCACCCATGCCCCTCTGGTACTTATCTTTTATATTGTGTCTTGGTACAGCTCCCAAGTTGTTACTGGTTGGTTGCGCTGATCCAGATTCACCAATTCTATTAGTGGCATTTAAAAAAGGAAAGGAGATAATTGAAGAGTTGAAGAATCTAAAGACAAAATAATAAACTAAACTAGTTATGCTAACGATTGGGATATTCTATTTTCTTAATCGTAATTTACAGATAACAAATTATTCAGACCTTGGGTTAGAGCAGGGGGGAGGGGCAACCTGTGGCCCTCCAGCTGTTGTGGAACTACATTTCCCATGAGGTATTGCAAGATTTGCAGTTACAAGCATGACTCTACATGTCCCATGTGGCATTGCAAAACTGACAGTTACAATTACTCCCAGAGGCATGATGGGACTTTTAGTTCTGCAACAGCTGGAGGGCCACAGGTTGCCTACCCCTGGGTGAGAGCATCGTACCTTCAGATGACTGGACACTGGCAAAGCTTTTGAAGATACATGATACCCCACTGTTTTTTTTGCTAGTGTCCCAAGGTGATGAACCCCTTCTCCCTTGTGGAGAAATCACTAGTAGCGTAACTATCTTATTACTTTGTCTGTGTCCTGGACAATGAAGATATCCTATTTTCTTAATTGTATACATTACAGGACAAAGGATAAGTATTCAGGTTCAATACACCATCTGAAGGGTGGGCTATAGAGCAAACAAAGGCTAACAAGCCCGCAATAACAGGTTAACAGAGGTGGCTCAATAGAGGTGCCTGAAAAAAGCTCAAGACGAGGCCGGCATCAGCTGAGGTCCGAACAGCAACCTGGTAAAACGGCTTTCGAGTGAACCTATGTAGCAGCCTTGATAATTTGAGAAATGGATGCCTGGTGCTGAAAAGCCCATGAAACACTTACTGGTCAAGTAGATTATATATTGACAAGGAATGGTGGAACCGTGCCGTTGAAATCATAAGTCTGAATGGGGAGTTATTAAATTCACTTGCCAATACTTAACAAAAAGCAGGCTGTATATTTTGAGGCCTTCAAGAATGACAAACAGGGTTGGACTGCTGAAAGGGAGCTGTAGTTGACAAACTCAGACAGCACATAACACATCCAGACAATAGAAGGAAGTTTGCTTAGGATGATTTTGCAGGACAGGGAGCTGGTAGGCCAAAGTCCTGGTTAAGGTGAAAGGAAGAAAACATCTTGGGATGAAGAGAGGCCACGGGCCTCAAAACCACCTTGAACACTGGTGTAATTATAACAAATTCCAAGGCAGGAGTCCCAAAGTATCTGCTAAAATGTGCTGCGAGTGTCAAGTGTCATGAACTACTTCAATACCAGGCACTCACACCCTCTTCCTGCCCAAGCAAATTTTCAGCTTTCACTGTTTAAATGACAATTGTGAAGTCATGCTTCACTGGACCCAAACAGAATTTTTATAATTTTGTTCCCACAGAGATTTCTTTTGGTGGTATTTGATCACCTCTGCGTTTTTTATTTTTTGCTAAAGAAATAGAAAAATACCTAAAATTTTGAAAAAAAGGTTTCTCTTTTGTTTCTGTTATAAAATTTGGAACTATGTAAGTTTTCTCCTTCACTGATAAGGCGGTACTGACGGGCACTGATAAGGCGGCCCCAATGAGGTGGCACAGACAGGCATTGAAAGGCGGCACTTATGGGCACTGATAAGAGACATTGATGGGTGGCACTGATAGGCAGCATTGCTGGGCACTGATAGGCATCACTGATGGCACTGGCAGGCATTGAGGATGGCATTTCCCATGTATTATCCGAGAGGGGGCTGTACTGATAAACAATCAGCACAGACACCCCACCCCCATCAGGAGAGCAGCCGATCGTCTCTCCTCTACTAACGTCCTGTCGGACGCGAGTGAGGAAAAGCCGATCAACAGCTCTTCCTGTTTACATCGTGATCAGAGCAAAGCAGGTAGTAAGTTAAGTTTGTTGCAGACACAGGTCAGAGGAGCAGGGGAGGGGGAGCAGATGGCACTGTTCAGAGACTAAACACTCACCCCTAAGCCATCTGTGTGTCTGCCCCTCCTCAGCCAGCTGCTCTTGCCCATCCTCTTTCTCTTCCTGCAGCCACTAGAAGATTGATTGTCCCTGTCATTATTGGCATCTCAACCAGGTATTTATTTATATGGAAAAGTTTCATGATGGATCTGCACTTGAGTATGTAATGGCTTTTTAAGAAATATACACAAACAAAACGTTTGGGTTTAATGATAAATAAAATACTTTAATGCCAGTTGTAGCAGATGACTGCATGAGTTTGTCTTTTACACAACACGTGTAAAATTTGCCAATCCAAAGCATCCACGTAGATGTGCTGTACTAGATAAAATGAAGCTGTAAAATATGAAAAAATACTCAAGGTAATGAAAGATTTACCATAGGGGCAGCTAAATTTTAACCAGAACAGCAACATGTAAAACGATGTTTAGGATACCCTTTTGCAGTTTTGTACTTAATAGCGAGATTTGCTGAAAGAAGTCAATGTAGTTACTCACCTTTCTTTTCATCATGAATGTATACTGTTAAAAAAAAAAAAAATCAGTTGCGAGTATAAGCATTACGGTGCTGCATCAACAAACCTGTATTGTTGACTGGAGATGCTTCTCCTGTGCTCGGCTGACTGCAGAACACCACTAAACACATTAGGTTACAAAAGTGCTTCATCTCCCCTCTCCACTTCAGTGATTCATTCAGCTTGCCTTGTCGCTTGCAACTTTCACATTTACCCATCTAATTAAAAAGGAAAATTTAATTATTAGAAGTTCATTACTCAAATAATAATTTTAAGAGCTTGTCGAGCACAAAATGTGAAATCAACAACCTACAATCAAAAGGGTTTACATGTTTGATAAGTGGTCTACATATACATTTTATGGAGCAGTCTCAACAGCTATAGCTGGGAGATATACTGAAAAGGTGACTGGTGAGAAAACCTAACTTATAAAGGACCTATTCAAGATACACATACTATTACAACATATACATCTTATAGCCATTTTCATGTCCTATAAATCTGCCTATGGAGTCCATTTGTATTAGAAATGAGCAAGATATAAAAAACACAGCTAAAAACTGTTGGAGAAAATTGTGACCAGGCCCTCAAAATTTCAGAAAAAATACTTGGTGTTCCAGCCTTACCTCAAAATTATTCTAGTGACAACTTTTCATTCTAGGAGATGTGAAATATTTAAATAACAAACCAAACACAATGCACATGCATAAGAGACTTGCACATACTGTACATGAAATTACCCAAACCCTCAAATGTCCACACAACCACACCCATTTGGCTTTATACACATTAGACATCACCACATATTTTACAGACCTCATTTTAGTCCAACTGTAAATGCATTGCTTATTTTTTTTATCATATCCTCCATGCAATGACGACACTGTTCCTACAGAAAAATCGTGGTGTGACATAACCCTTTGATTAGATCAGCCTTTTTCAACCAGAGTAACTTGGCAAAGTGCCTAAAAATTGCCCAAAAATTGTATACAATCCACAGGGTGGATGAAGCCTGCCTTTTAGTTACACAAAGCCACAGGTTTTCATTGTGCACCATTGCAACCTTCCAGCCACCGGCGTCCTAACTACCAATGACATCCCTAGTTGATAAGGAGGACACAGCTGAGCGAGGGAGAGAAACTGCAATACTTGCCAGTACCACTGTGCAAAGGTGTATTTGCTTTGGCAGAAAAAAAAAAAATCACCTCTAGTATTGAGTGGTGGATGTTGCCTTATGTAAAATTATTAGTTTAGTTTTTACATTTTAGAATGGGGCACCTTGAGATTGTGCATAATTTTAACAACTTGAAGATGAGGCCTTTTCTGGCACTCTGTTTACATGTTAAAATCAGTATTTTAAAACGGAGCCCCTAGAGAATAAATTGGTGGGCGTTACAATTTTTTGTCATACGGTATTTGCACAGTGGTTTTCAAACACATTTTTTTTAGTCCACAAAAACACAATACCGTACCCAAATGTTTGGTAAAATTTGAAAGTTGATGTTGCACTGTGTTAATGGATACCAACCATGTCACGCTTTAACAGCGACAAACGACATGCGTTTTACGATCTATAGGCGACCTTTTTAAAGCCTTTACAAGTTACCACTTTAGATTTACACTGGAGTATTGGTGCTAATCACTGCCCGCGCTTTGACGTTTGCAGTGATACTTCATGTGTGTATGACGACTGCGGTTTGTGTAGCGTTTGCATTTGCGCACGAGGAGAGGGGACTGGGGTGCTTTAACCCTTTCCCGTCTGCGCTATAGCTGAATGACAGCTACAGCACGAACCTTTATTGTGGGGAGGCAGTCAATAGAGGTCCTCCACCTTTGCACGCTCCCCCTGCGAGGCGCACTCTGTGATCACCGAGTCAATGAGACTCGGGTGAACACAGATTGGAGTAAGGGGCTGATCCTAGCCCCTTATCAAGTGAAAGGGAGGAGCCTGGCAGACAAGATGGGTGAACTAGAGATACTGTTGAATGAGGAGGATTTCGATTTTGTGGGAATTTCAGAGACCTGGTTCAACATCTCTCATGATAGGCTGGCAATCGTTCAAGGGTATCCCTTTTAACGCAGGGATATAGAGGGTAAAAAAAAGGGGGGAGGGGTATGCCTATATATCTAGAATAACGTACAAGGGAATGTGAGAGATGACATCAATAAAAGGAGCTAGGGAGGAGATGGAATCCTTATGGGTAGAGCTCCAAAGGGATGAAGCTAAGGGGAAAATACTGGGAGTATGCTATAGGCCCCCTAACCTGAGTTAAGCGGGGGAGATGAACCTCCTATCACAATTTGTATTAGCAGCAAGGATGGGAAGTGTTATCATAATGTGGGATTTTACTTAGTCAGACATAGACTGGGCGGAGGGAACCACGCATTCGTCTAAGGCTCGCCAGTTCCTAAGTTTTGCAGGACAATTTCATGGGTCAGATGGTAGACGCACCAACTAGAAACAAGGCGTTACTGAATCTACCAATTACCAACAATACAGACCTGTTCACAGATGTGGAAATACGGGGCAATTTATGAAACAGCGATCACAGGTCAATTGGCTTCAGTATAAATCACACAAATAGTAAAACACAAGGGGAACACAAAGACTAGGGTTGTCCCGATACCGATACTAGTATCGATAGTATACGAGTACTTGTACTCGGGCAAATGCTCCCGATGCTTCCCCCGATACCTAGAGGACAGCTGTGATCAGCACGTGGGGGAGTTACAAGATTCTCCCCCAGCGGCTTTCACCAGCTTTAGTGACATACAGCGGTGATCGGTCACCGCTGTATGTCACTGCATCTTCCTCCATGCCCCCTCCGTTCCTCTGTGCCTCTCCGCTGTCCCCCTCCGTTCCTCTCTCCTTATCTGTCCCCCTCCGCTGTCCCCTCCGTTCCCCTCTCCTTCTCTGTCCCCCTCCGCTGTCCCCCTCCTCCTTCCTTTGTGTATGGACAGAGTCAGCTGACTCTGTCCATTCACATAACTGAAACATTGTAATCTCCTGTGATTACGATGTGTCAGTTTATGAATGGAGAGAAGCCGCTGTCTTCTCTCCATTCATTTTCAGTGCAGCTGAGGCTGCAGAGAAAGGGACAGGGGAATCTCTATCCTCTGTCTCTTTCTCTGTCTCGAATGGGGGAGATATCAGAGGTCTGTTAAGACCCCTGATATCTCACCAAAGCCCCCCAAAAAGGGCTGATTAAAAAAAAAAAAAAACAATAAAAGAATAAAAAAATATTATTGTAAAAAATAAAAATTGAAAAAAAAACAAAACAAAAAAACCACACACATACAACGTTCACCCCCCCCCCCCCCCCCCAAAAAAAGAGCAAGCACTGTTAAAAAAAAAAAAAACTGTCGTCACGTGAGATTAAAAAAAAAGTATTGGTAATTGGTATCGGCGAGTACTTGAAAAAAAAGTATCGGTACTTGTACTCGGTCCTAAAAAAGCAGTATCGGGACAACCCTAACAAAGACCCTGAATTTCAAAAGAGCCAACTTCCCTAAACTACGAACCTTGCTAGAAGATATAAATTGGGATAAAATCTTAGAAATAAAGAACACGGAGGAGAGATAAATTTGCTTTAAGAGCATATTAAATAAGGGCATTATTAGCCAGTGCATCTCATTGGGAAATAAATTTAAAAGGGCAAACTAAAATCCTGGATGGCTTAACTCCAATGTAAAAATGCATATTTGTAAGGGTGCAATTAGGGCGGCTAAGACAGAACACGAAAGACATAGCGGAGGAGAGCAAAAAAAAAAAAAAATCCCAAGAAATTCTTTAAGTATAAAAACAGTAAAAAAGGGAAGAGAGACCATATTGGCCCCATAAAGAATGAGGAAGGACATCTGTTTACAAATGTTATGGAGATGGCAAAGGTATTGAATTCATTCTTCTCAGTCTTCACAAGGGAATCGGGGGGCTTCAGTAACCAAAACTGCAGTGTTTGTCCTGATGACAGATCACAGGAAGCACCCTCATGGCTAACAGAGGACAAAAATAGACTTGGGAAACATAACATTAAATTATAACATTAAAAACATTACCGGGGCCAGATGGCTTGCACCCATTCAGTCAAGTGATTGCCAGACCATTGTTCCTAATTTTTACTGACAGTCTACTGACTGGAATGGTACCAGTTGATTGGAGAAAAGCCAATGTAGCACCAATATTAAAAAAAGGGCCAAAATGCATCCCAGGGAATTACAGACCAGTTAGCCTAACATCAATAGTATGCAAGCTCTTGGAGGGGATGGATAAGAGACTATATACAAGATTTTAGTAATGAAAACGGTATGATTAGCAGAAATCAGCATAGATTCATTTAGAATCCTTCTTGCCAAATCAATTTATTAACCTTCTATGAGGAGGTGAGCTCTGTAGACGTGGTGTATCTGGATTTTACAAAAGCATTTGACACAGTTCCCTATAAACGCTTACTGTACAAAGTAAGGTCCATTGACATGGACCATAGGGTGAGTACATTGATTGAAAACTGGCTACAAGGGCGAGTTCAGAGGATGGTGATAAATGGGGAATACTCGGAATGGTCAGGGGTGGGAAGTGGGGTCCCCCAGGGTTCTGTGCTGGGAACAATCCTGTTTAATTTGTTTATAAACGACCTGGAGGATGTGGTAAACAGCTCAATCTCTGTATTTGCAGACACCAAGCTAAGCAGGGCAATAACTTCTCCGCAGGATGTGGAAACCGTGCAAGAAGATCTGAAAAAATTAATGGGGTGGACAACTACATGGAAAATTAGGTTTAATGTAGAAAAATGTAAAATAATGCATTTGGGTGGCAAAAATATGAATGCCATCTACTCACCAGGGGGAATCTAGGATGGAAAAGGACCTGGGGGGCCTAGTAGATGATAGGCTCAGCAATGGCATGCAATGCCAAGCTGCTGCTAACAAAGCAAACAGAATATTGGCATGCATTAAAAAGGGAATTAACTCCAGTGATAAAGCGATAAGTCTCCCACTCTACAAGACTTTGGTCCGGCCTCACCTGGGAGTATGCTGTCCAGTTCTGGGCACCAGTCCTCAGGAAGGATGCACTAGAAATGGAGCGAGTACAAAGGGCAACAAAGCTAATAAAGGGTTTGGAGGATACTAGTTAAAGAAAGGTTGCAAGCACTGAACTTATTCTTACTGGAGAAGAGAGGGGAAATGATTTCCATTTACAAATACCATACTAGTGACCCCACAATAGGGATAAAACTTTCTTGCGGAAGGGAGTTTAATAAGACACGTGGTCACTGCTTAAAATTAGAAGAGAGGTTTAACCTTAAATTGCGTTGAGGGTTCTTTACTGTAAGAGCGGCAAAGGATGTGGAATTCCCTTCCGCAGGTGGTGGTCTCATCAGGGAGCATCAATAATTTCAAAAAACTATTAGATAAGCACCTGATGGACTGCAACATACAGGGATATACAATGTAATGCTGACATATAAATCACACACATAGGTTGGACTTGATGGACTTGTGTCTTTTTCAACCTCACCTATGTAAAAAAACAATACTGGGATGATGGGCAGGCATCATCTCGGTATAACCATTTGAAGTCCAGCGATGTACTGGTACGCTGCTGGTCAAACTGGTTAAGGCGGTAGTTAACCGCAGTTGAAGGAAAAAAAAATCCCCTTCAAAGCAATGTCATAATGTGCTAGTATGCATCACATACTGGCACATAATGAGACTCTCCTTAAAACAAAGTCTTCCAGCGGCGTGCTGTCACTGCTGAGAGGACTTCCATCTTCACCCAATCTTCCTTCCAGGTTCGCAGCCTCCAGCTACATGAGTGGCTAGTGGCGCAATTACGTCACTCCTGCATAGGCTCTGAAGGTCTGGCATGACATTCCAGACCTTCAGAGCGCACGCGCTGGTGAAGTCACCGGCTGCATGCACTCTGAATATCTCCTAAACAGTGCAAGTTTAGGAGATAAGATATTCACAGTACCTACAGGTAAGGCTTTTTTATAGGCTTACCTGAATGTAAAACTGGTAGAACAGAGTTTACTACCACTTTAAAGGGTGGCTTGACTGAAGAGATAGAGAAACGCTGGATTACACTTTTGTACACAAAACCGCTGCATTGCCAGATTTCTGTAAGCGCTGGACTCCTGGCTAGCTAAAATCAGGTATGATCATGAATAAGGTTTTAAAAACCATGCTGGCATTAAAGCAACCTCAGTTTCCCGGTTTATTTTAAACTGATTTATGACTCCTCACCTGATAAAACAGCACTGTGAATTTTGACATGCATTCCTCTCCACAGAACTCTTCCAACTTCCCTCCAAAATGATTCCGCACCAACTTTGGAGAGGTTTGGCAGCAGTAACTGCACATCTTACAGTAACTTCCCCACTTTTTAGAAAGGTCATGTTTGTACAGTAGCTTGCAACCTATAAAAATACACCAAATACAAGGTCAGGACTCACAAATCCAATAAATTTACTAAGATGTTATTACACACGTATAATCTATATGGGAACTCCAGTACAGTAATTCAATCAAAAGTTAGAAAGGTATAAGAAATATGAATTTGGATGGGCTGACTTTTAACCTCTTGCTGCCCAGGCCAATTTTTACATTTCTCACATACAACAGATAAAATCAGTATGGAACATGTCACCATTTTTATAGGTAAATATATTTCTAAAGGTGTTACTGACATGAATTTTTCACCACATGGCCAGTAACAACCAATGCAATCTATCCAAAGAAACCAAAACAAATAATTAAAAAAAAACGGGGTTACACTTACCGGTAACGTCATTTTCCAGGAGTCTTTCAGGACAGCCACCAGAGACCTTGGCTCCTCTCTTCTCAGGAAACACTGCCTCATACTCCAAGATTTAAGCCTCACAATCCCGCCAGCCCCTCAGTTCTTCAAGAGTACCTTCCGGCCAGCTGGGGAGACACAAGAACACGTCATACTAACCTTTATCTTGCCTGGCGGTCTCACGTCAGGGGCTTCCAGAGATGGGCCAAAGTGTTGGGTGGGTACTGGTGCTATCCTGAAAGACTCCTGGAAAAGGACGGTATCGGTATGTGTAACGCCGTTTTTCCAATGTTCGCCTTTCAGGACAGCCACCATAGAGAGGATAACCGAGCACCTACCCTAGGGTGGGACCACTGCTTGCAGCACTTTACACACAAAGGCCTGGTCCTTGGCCGATAGCAGGTCCAGCCTGTAATGCTTCACAAAAGGTGGTAAAGCTGGACAACGTTGCCGCTCTACAGATTTGCTCCAGAGAAGCACCAGCACACTCTGCTTGGGATGTCGCCATAGCTCTAGTGGAATGTGCCCCAATACCTTCCAGGGCTTCCATCCCTTTGACCACATAAGCCTGATTAATAGCCAACCTCAACCATCTAGCTATCGTACGTCTAGTGGCTTTGGACAGTTTCCTAGACCCTGAAAATACAAAAAGGAATCAGACTTTCTAAACTGCTTTGTACGGTTCAAGTACGCAACTTCTAACATCCAATTTCTGAAAAATATGTTCCTGTTCCCTCACAGGACTCGAACAGAAAGAAGGCAAAATCATTTCTTGGCCTCTATGAAACTTAGAGGCCATCTTTGGCAAAAAGGTCGGATCCGTTTTAAAAACCACGCGGTCTGTTAAAATTTTAAGAAAAGGAGCCCTAATGGAGAAGGTTTCGAGTTCACTGACCCTCCTTGCAGTAGTGATGGTCACCAAAAACACTGTCTTGAGGGTAACCAGTTTTACTGCACAAGAGTCCAGTGGCTCAAAGGGCTCCTCTGTGAGGGCCTGTAACACTAAGGAGAGATCCCACATTGGGAAGGGAGAGCTTCTGACTGGTCTCCATCTGCTTAAGGCTTTAAAAAAAAAAAAAGACCATCCATGGATCTGCCGCTATCGGCTTTTCCAGGAGCACACTCAAAGCGGATACCTGTCCCTTCAGAGTTCTAAGGGCTAACCCCTTATCCGCCACAGACTGCAGGAATTCCAACACTGTTACTGGGCTGCGCACGTCAAAGAAGCTTTCGGTGCACCACCCATTGAACAGTCTGCACACCTTTAGGTAAAAAAAAAAAAACGTGTCTCCCTCTGCTACTTAGGAGGGTCGCCACTAAACGATCTGAGAAACCCTTGCCCTTCAGCATTTCCTCAGTAACCAGGCTGCGAGATTCCACCTCTCCACCTGGGGAAAACAGATCGGCCCTTGAGAAAGAAGATCCTTCCGGACAGGCAGAATCCAGGAAGGTCTACAGCCAGCTCCTTCAGGATGGAGAACCACAACCTCCTGGGCCAGTCTGGCACTATTAGAATGAGCATTGTGTTCTCCGACTCTTTCCTCAATAGTGTTGGTACCAGTACAGGAGGGGGGGAGGCATAACACCTGGAGAAATGCCAGCTTTATGCGAGCGCGTCTACTCCGATCGCACCGTCCCATCTGCTCAAAGATAAGAGGGGAGCCTTTTCGTTCACCCTTAAAGCGAAGAGGTCCACAAATGGCATCCCCCCATCTTCGTGTGACCATCGCGTAGATGTCCTGACTCAAAACCCAGTCGCCCTCCCTCAGCATCTTCCTGCTGGAGGAAGACTGTTACCTGGTTCAGTACCCCCTTCAAATGCACCGCGGAGAGGGATAGAACAGTGGCTTCAGCCCACTTGAGGATGGTTTCTGCCAGGACCCACAGGGACCTGCTCCTGGTATCCCCTGCCTGTTGATATAGGCCGCCCAGGAGTTGTCCAAGCTGACCCACATGTGCTGTCCCTGGAGTTCTTTCTGAAAGGCTCTGAGTGCCAACGCAATAGCTCTCAGCTTACTCCAGTTCGAGGACCTCTTCACATCTCCTCTCTTCCCCCAGGCACCAGCTGGGAATCTAGGTGTGCTACCCAACCGTTGCTGCTCGCATTGGTCGGGACAGGCCTGGAAACTGGCAGGACACACCCAAAGGCCTTGCAACAGATTTGCCACCCTCCTCCACCAAAAGGATCTCTTGACCTGACTTGGAACGTGCATCAGGGGGTCCAAGGACTCCTGACTGTGGTCCCAAAACCTCAGAATGAACAGTTGCAAACGGTGGAAGTGCAGCCCCACTCACTGCACTGCAGGGAGCGTGGCCCTAAGTAAGCCCAGAGCCGACATGGCTTGTCTTACCGAGACCTGGCGGCTGCCCTGGAGTAAGAACATTGCCCTGTCCACCTTCTGGATCTTTTCAAGATGAAGGAAGACCTTCCGATTTGTTGAATCCAACATGTAGCCTAAGAAGGTGACCTCTTGGGAAGGTACCAGGTTGGTTTTTTCCAGGTTCAAGAGCCACCCGCAAGCTTTCTAGGATGCCTCTTGCCACCTGTAGATCCTGGGGTAACTGTTCCGGGGAGAACGCGAACAGGAGTAGATCATCCAAGTATGTGACCACAGGGATGCCTCCGAGGCGCAAAAAAGCCAGGACTTCCGCTATGATCTTGGTGAAAATGTGGGGGGGAAGAAGATAGGCCAAAGGGAAGAGCCCTGAACTAAAGATGGAACATCCCTTCTCCGGTTTTTACCGCCAATCTGAGGAACTTTTGGTAGCGCTCTGTAATGGGTATGTGCAGTTCTTCACTGAGAAGACCAAATCCATTCAGAACTTCCTATAGGTTATTGAGATATTCAAAGGCTGCAGGTTCAGGATAAGCCTGAACTTCTGCCAAAGGTTTGCGGACCACAAAGATGTGGGAGTAGAAGGCCTGTCTCTCCTGCCGGAACCTGTTTCACTACCTCTTGTTCCTCCAGCTCCTGCAGGGAGGATAGAAGAGCTGATGCCTTCACCGCACAGTTTGGCAGCTCTGTGAAGAGAAGTCTGAGGGAGGTTTTGAAAACCGCAACTGGTACCTATGATCCTCAGAACGAACTGGTTGGAGGTGACCGTCTCCCACGGTGGGAGGAAGGCTCACAATCTTCCTCCCACTGTGGTCAACCCATCATTAGGTTTTTCAGGGCTGTTCAGGAGGGTGAAAAATTCTTAGTCTGCTCTCCAAACTTTCTCTTGATGGGAACGGCCTTTTTCTTATCAGCTGTCCGATCAAAAACAGCCTCCAAACCTGACCCAAACAATAAGTCCCCTGTGAGGAGTATCCCACAGACCTTGACCTTGCTCGCGCTATCTCCCTGCCACATCTTAAGCCATAGGGTCCTCCTTGCTGAGTTGGCCAGGGCTGAGGATCTTGCGGACATGCGTACCGATTCAGTCGAGGCATCCGCAACCCCTTTTTGGAGCATAGGTAAGGAAGACAGGATCGTCTCTTTTGGCGTCCTGGCTTCAATGTGCACCTTAATCTGCCACCACTGTGACCACCATGGTGGGCTTAAGGTTTCCCAGTGACAAGTCCCAGGACTTTTTCAAGAGCAAGTCCACCCTCTTGTTCAAGGGGTCCGAAAGTGCCTTTATGTCCTCGAAGGCCAGGTCAGTATGCCTGGAAACTTGTGAAAAGACAGCGTCCAGGTTAGGAGATTTATTCCAGACTAACGCCTCCTCCTCCACAAAAGGAAACCTGCATTTCAAGGCCCTTGAAAAGAAAGGTTTCCTCTCAGGATCTTGCCACTCCCTTTTGATGGCTTAAACCAAGACATTGTGGACCGGGAACACCCTCTTCTGCTCCCCAAGGCCTTTGTACATCAACGTCCTTTTCTCTTCTTGGATTCCTAGAGTGGTATGGATAGCTCCCAAGAGATCCTCCACTTCTTCTAGGGTCTGTTCGTACCAAGAGGTTCTCGTGGATTCCCCATCCACCCCCTCTCCCTCTGACTCCCCCCGGGGAGCCTTAAGAGACGCTGTCTGGCTCCTCCGCAATTTCCTCTCTGGAGCCCCCCCCAACTAACTGGGGGGGCATTCACCGGGCTAGGTGCAATCCTCTGCTGTGCTGGTGGAGGATTAATCTGGGGCTGTGGCATCTGGAAACTGGAAAAAAGCGTCTTAAGACTGGAAGGTGCTACAAAGCTCCTTGACGGACGCTGCTAGGCCTGAAAAATGTTCTACCGATTGCTCCCTTACTAACTCCTTACAGAGCGCCTTGGTCCAGGATTCCCCCATCGTGGCTCTGCATGAAGGACATTTCTTGGAGCTGTGGGCAACTTGATTTTGTCCGTGGCCTTGCTCTGAAACACAGGACCCAGAGATAGAGAGCAGCCATTAATGCCTATGCCCGCACTAACCCAGTTACCACAGAGAACCACCAGGTCCAACCACCACCAGGGTTCCTAGATGACACCCGTGGAGTTACTAGGAACAGGCAAGGGAACACCACTCCAGGGTTCCTCCTACCCTAGAGTGGCTGTTGCTGCTTTCTCCAGGAGCTGCCCGTGCAGCCTCCACCTCCGACATCTCCCGCTGATCTGTGGTCGCCGTGCCTTTGTGCGCAACAGCCTGGCGCACTTTTTTAGATCCCGCGGTCGGAATTGGAAGCCGCGGGTCCGGCCGAAATGCCCCCCGCCGTCGCCGGAATCGATGCTACCCGTCATCTGGCCCACCTTCAACGCTGCCCGTAGAGAGCAGGGGGGACCCAGCGCACATGCTGCAGCGCCCCCTGGGCAGAAGAAAGATGATTCCCCCTCGGATTTTCCACCTTCCAAGAGAAGCAGGGGGCGCGCACGATGCAGCCATACAGGTACTTCCTAGGCTCCCTAGGCTACAGGATAAGAAACCTTTGTCTCCCTCTCAGAGAACACTCAGTCTCAGCCCCCCGTCTCCTTAGCGGTGTCTCCCCGCTGAAGGAACCACCAGAACTGAGGGGCCGGCGGGACTGTGAGACTTAAATCTTGCAGTATGAGGCGGTGTTTCCTGAGAAGGGAGGATCCTATGGTGGCTGTCCTGAAAGACAAACATAGAAAAAATTAAGTTAGGTGTAATAAAATGAAATAACAGGGAAAAAGTATTGAACACAATAAGAAAGGGAGGTGCATAGAAAGTCAAGATGCCAGCTGAAATTTATCAGTAATTAGAAAGCAATCCTGCCCCCTTGTCAGTACAAATTAATATCAGCTGGTTCAGTCTCAAATGATGGCCTATGAGGCCGGGTTCACACTGGTACGACATACGCTTCGACTTTGGGACAGTGGTGGACGTGCGTTTTGTTTCTTGGGAGGGACGCAGGACATATTGTAGGCCATGGTGGCTCTGTGGGACTAATGAATCTGTCATAGTCTTATTAATATTTGCTGATTGCAACCCGGGCCTTTGGTTTGTACCTATGCACATGTGTTTGTGCTTGGCCAAGTATTTATACTATTACTGGTTGTGGCCCCATTGGCTTTGTCCATACCATCACTTTTTTCCCCTTCATCATTTTTTGTTCTCTTGGGTTCTTTCTGAAACCCGTTAATATCATTAATATATGTGGTAAATAATATTGTGAGCCATCTACTTCTGGCCATAAATACCCAAGTGTGTGAATACTATATACGGTGATACTTGATGTTTAGCAGGGAGACTATCTTCTATGGACGTTTTTGAAAGATAGTGAGACCTGTTTTTTCCCCAACAAGCCCTGAATGTGTCCTGATGAAGCTAAACAGCGAAAATCATTGACACACAGGGACTCGATGTTATATTATGCATGTTTTTCCATGTTATGTATTATGTAGTAGAGTGTATTACAAGTTTTTAATTCTTATTTTTTGCTCTGTGTGCACCATGTACTGTCATAAATAAAATATTATATTTACTACTGTCCAAAGTGCCACTAAAGTCCGACTTTGGGTTATTTTTGCCCATTTTTCTGGAAAGAACATAATTTCACCATAAACCATCCACGACCATATGCTCCTCGCAAGATTTTTGACAGAGGAGTGTGAAGAGTTATCAGAAGAGTTGTCCAAGAGTCAAGTACCACTTGTGGAGAGCTTTAGAAAGACCTGGAATTAGCAGGCACAATTGTTTCAAAGAAAATAGGTAATGCACTCAACCACCATGGCCTGTATGCACGCTCACCACGCAAGACTCCATTGCTGAGAAAAAAGCATGATGAAGCTCGTTTAAAGTTTGCTGCACAACAATTAGACAAGCCTGTGAAATACTGGGAGAATACAGTCTGGTCAGATGAGACCAAAATTGAACTTTTTGGATGCCATAATATACATCATGTTTGGAGGTCAAATGGTACTGCACCTGACCCCAAAAACACCATGCCAACAGTGAAGTTTGGAGGTGGGAACATCATGGTGTGGGGCTGTTTTTCAGCATACGGTACTGTCAAATTTCATATCACTGAGGTATGAATGGAAAAATGTACCAAGACATTCTTGATAAAAAAATATCTGCTGCCATCTACCAGGATGATGAAGATGAAACGAGGGTGGACATTTCAGCAAGACAATAGTCCCGAACACAGGAAGCCAAGGAAACTCTCAACTGGTTTCAAAGAAAGAAAAATAAAGCTGCTAGAATGGCCAAGCCAATCACCTGACTTGAATTCAATAGAAAATCTATGGAAAGAACTAAAGATCAGTTCATAGAAGAGGCCCACGGAACCTTCAAGATTTGAAGACTGTGTGGAAGAATGGGCCTATATCACACTTGAGCAATGCATGTGACTAGTTTCTACATGTGGGAGGCGTCTTGAAGTGATCATTACCAACAAAGGATTTTGTACAACGTATTAAATTTAAGTTAGCGTGTTCAATACTTTTTCCCTGTGTCATTCCATTTTTTTACACATAACTTCATTTCTGAACTGATTTGTTCTGGTTTCTTTGTATGTATGGGTACATGTGGTGAAAATTTTAGGTCAATAGCACCTTTAGAAATATATTTACCTAGAAAAATGGTGACATGTTCAATACTTACTTTACCCGCTGTACATGTTAAATCAAATTTTGCAAGAAATTACTTAAAATCACCAAACATTACATATTTTCTGAAAACAGGGGCCCTTGCTGCACGATATTTGCATAGACATTTATTAAAAACGCAAGTTTACGAGAAAAAAAATACACTTATATGTGCATCCTGTAAACGTGATCAGCGGCTGTAGAACTGCTTGATCACTTTTACATTAAAGCAAGTTGCTAGCTGAAAATTTTGATACCAGGATCAAGCTGCAGCCATGATCCTGGTATAACCACTTCAACCCAAGGCCGTATTATATACAGCCTAAGGGTTGAAAGTGTTTAACACATGAACAATTTAGACTCCTAATGAAAGAAATATAATCCAAATAGCAAACCTTCACTGCAGAAAACCTTTTCAACTCCTGAGAAGCGCACCAATTCCTTAATAGTCTTCTCTATTTTGCAGTATTCACACATTGCCGTAATCATGTTAATTTTTTTGTATTCATCACAGCAGGCTTTACCGCAAAACTGATACATTTTACCCTAAGATGAAAGAGATGTATTAAAATCAGTGCATTTCAAAACAAACGTGTATTTATTGGTTTAGCCTGGAACAATCAGCTGCAAAGCCTCCTTCACATGGCCGTCAAGCCACATACACCGGATTTCAGCATCAAGAATCAGCAGATTCTTGCAGTTGGAATGGCAGGTGCATGCAAATTACAGCAGTAACTCAGTCTGGCCGCTCAGCCTGCAGAGAGTGTTGACACTGGCAGAGGCATGTCGCTGTTCACATGTAGCCACACACCAAGTGTTTACCTGCAGTGGGAGCCGAATGTAATATTTACCTAGGCTCAAATACCTGTTCCTAACCACAGGTAACCACTCGGTGTGTGTGTGCGATGCCCGCTGTCAGCCTGTCATATTTTGCACTGGCTGAGTGCCTGCTGCTATTCCAGCCACAAGAATTTTGTGTATGAGGCTAAATGGCCGTGTGAAGGAGGGCCAACACTACTACATGCTTTGGACACTTCATCAAATACAACTAGTAAACTTAACCACTTGCCGACCAGCCGCCGCAGTTGTACTGTGGCAGAATGGCACGGATGGGCGAAACAACGTTATGTTGCGTCGCTTCGCCCTTTGCCCACTAGGGGCGCACGCCTGCTGCTCTACCCCACAGCCGATGCGAGTGCCCGGCGGTCACGATCACTGCCGGGCTCCTGCGATCGCTGCTGACACACCGAGAACCGGGATCTGTGTGTGTAAACACGCAGTTTCTGGTTCTCTGAGGGGAGAAGAGACAGATCGTCTGTTCATACAGAGTATGAACAGCGAGCTGTCAATCTCCCCTATACAGTCCCCTCCCCCTTCAGTTAGAACACACACTAGGGAACAAATCTAAACCCTAGTGTTAACCTCTTCAATGTCAGTGACATTTTTACAGTAATCAGTGCATTCTATAGCACTGATCACTGTATAAATGCCAATGTTTCCAAAAACGTGTCAAAAGTGTCCGATGTGTCCACCATAATGTCGCAGTCCCGATAAAAATCGCAGATCGCCGCCATTACTAGTAAAAAATGATAATAATAAAAATGCCATAAAACTATCCCCTATTTTGTAGACTAACTTTTGTGCAAACCAATCAATATACCTTTATTGCGATTTTTTTTACCAAAAATATGTAATAGAATACATATCGTTCTAAATGGAGGAAAAAAAATTGGGTTTTTTTATATATATATTTTTGGGGGATATTTATTATAGTAAAAAATATTGCGTTTTTTCCAAAATTGTCACTTTTTTTGTTTATAGCGCAAAAAATAAAAATCCACAGAGGTGATCAAATACCATCAAAAGAAAGCTCTATTTGTGGGAAAAAAAGAAAGTCAATTTTTTGAGGGCAACATTGCACGACCGCGCAATTGTCAGTTAAAGTGCCGCAGTGCCGAATTGCAAAAAGTGCTCTGGTCAGGAAGGGGGTAAAATCTTCCGGGGCTGAAGCGGTTAAAAGGGAATTTCCATTTTCAATAGGAAAGTGGGCATACACTTTGCATTTTTGTAAAAATACACATTTCTCTTCCTTCCATGCATTCGCAGAAACCGGTGCAGTCAAAGTTTAACGAAGACGAGATTCGCAATACAACAAATTTGAATGTACATGATGATCATCAAACTGTCTGCAAATCTAGGCAAGCCAACATGCCTAGACTCACCCGCTTTTACCAAATATGCTCCTTTGTCTTAATGTATGTATTAGTTTCACAGAGAAACTCAAATCTTTCTCTGTTTCATATCAATTCAGGACTGCTTATTTACCGGTTTATGGCACAGTGAGCTAAGAGATTTCTTCCCTGCGTAAGATAAGATGCTCATTTCCCCACAGATACAAACTGTACAAGTGACAAACAAGTAATATAATCTCAGAGCAAGCCAAACCCTTCAGAATTATCCGTATTCAGATATTTTAAATTTTGGAATCTGTGTATATTGTGTATACATTATTTGGGTACATGAACAACAGCTGGGTGTGTATGTATATATTCTAGCTTTTTTAAGTGACATTCACTACTATCTGTACATATCCAACGTATAACACTAGGTTTGATACCTTATAGTCCAAGAGTTCTGGCTTGGTGGCAAACAGCCGACTGCAATGCTGACACCTCAACTTCACTGAAAGGCGAGAAATGTTGTTCTGCTGTTGTGTCTGTGACTGTGCAGCTAACCTCTGAAGTCCAGCAGCAGCCGAATTGCTGCTGCTAACTGTTGATGTAGAGGTGGTTGATGTGGCAGACACCACGGATTGTGTACTGCTTCCAGCTTGTGTCGCTGTACTTGCGTTGGCGTTCATGATCACTTGGCCTTGGGTAAGAGGGACCACTGAAGAATTAACCCCAGGGGATTTGCTAAATAGGTTCTGTTGGATTGAGTAAGACAATGTAAAAATCATGCTCCAGACTAAAAAATATAACCATATTTTATTTACACCAAAATAAGACATCGGGGAAAAAACATATGCCATGTTCAACACAATGTATTTAAGTGTAAAAAAAAAAAAAAATTAGATAGATAGAGATATAAATATATCTCATTATCAAAGAAAATACTAAAAATAATAAAGTAAAGGCAGTTAAACTTAGTTAAGACAAGACTCACTTGAAATGAAACTACACAGTTATAACTGCAGAAATTTCGAATGCTCCCATCAGACATTGCCAAATGATACTGTGGTATGGCCATAGTTTTGCAGCTATTACACTGAATTTGTACACCTGTGAAAAAAATATGTAAAAAATTTTCAGTATAAAACAGATTATTCATGGACAAAAGGATTGCTGGTGTGGGCGTGTGTGTGCGCATTATATGTGTGTGTATTGTATATATTACAACGTGAAAGTAAAAACATTTAAAGCTTCATATGCAGTCACCTTCACCCCCAGGTACAATAGTAGGATTTTGTACACAACAATAAATCTCTTTTTAGAGTCCATTGAGGGACACAGGAAGTCTTTCCCTGTTGGGTTATACAGCCACATGCAAAAAGATTGGACACTGAAAAAATAAAAAAACTATAGGCCAGGAGAGGATAAGCCTTCCTACTACCAGTTCTGCAGCAAGGCTGTACCAGAGAACTAGGGTCAGACGGAGAGCTCAAAGAACAGATTCTGGGAGAGAGGTGGTCAGTACCATGGTAAGTCAGTGAAAGTTCAAAGGCTTAGTTCCCCCAATTACAAAATGGGACAAATAGGAAAAAAAAAAAAGAGGTCCATGACTGTAATGACTGTCAGAGACAGCAAAGATTACCATAAAAAAATATGGGGGAAAAAAAAAAAAAGAAAAATAGGATTGGATTACCCTCCAATGGTGGGAGGGTGGTGAGTTAATAAACCAGGTATCAATCCAGCAATGACCAAACAGAACAAGGTACATGGGGAGTCCCCAACAAGAATTAGGCAAGGGGTAGACAAGAGATAGCGGTATAGTCGCTTCACCAAAAACAGCTAGAAAAATAGACCTGACAGAGCCTAAAACCAAACCAAGCCCCGGCAATCTGCAAGAAGGTAGAATGTCTCCAGGGTGGAATCTCTAATGCCGCGTACACACGAGCGGACTTTACGGCAGACTTTGCCGTACTTTACGACGGACTTTCTGAATGAACAGACTTGCCTACACACAATCCACCAAAGTCCGTCGAATTCGTACGTGATGACGTACGACCGGACTAAAACAAGGAAGTTCATAGCCAGTAGCCAATAGCTGCCCTAGCGTGGCTTTTTGTCCGTCGTACTAGCATACAGACGAGCAGACTTTTCGACCGGACTCGATTTCGACGGATTGATTTAAAACATGTTTCAAATCTAAGTCCGTCCAACTTTTGAGAAAACAAAGTCTGCTGGAGCCCACACACTATTGAATTGTCCGCCGAAATCCAGTACGCCGGTCCAAGTCTGCGGTAAAGTCCGCTCATGTGTACGCAGCATAAGGGTAAATCCTTTCTGAACATCCTTCCTAAACTTGAGCCTTAAAGTAGTAGGGATTCAAAGATGCCCGACTGCTGAGATCCAAGGATGTGTCAAAATCCATGGAGCAGGAGCTTCAACCAAGTCAGCTAGGCATAGTCACCTGGGTCAATATGAAGTAAAGGCTATTGCAAGAAAGCCCTAGATCTAAATGCAGAGCCAGAGAGCTTTGTACTGCTGTCAGGGTAGCCCTGCACCCAAAAACAAAACTTGTTCAACATACAGTTTAAACTAGGAAAACATGTGACCCACATCCAGCATTCACCTTCACTAGAGAGCACAAGATACGGAGATCAAGACTGGAATGAGAAGTTCCTCCCAGGTCAGGACCAAAACTGCTTTTATGGTCACAGCAAGGACTCCTGTTTCACTTTTGGGTTATACTGCCACCTACCATAAAAGTGTAAGACTTCCTGTGCCCTTAATGAACAAGAAAGGATAATTTAACTGCACAATCAATAGAAAACAGAGGTTGCTATGAAATGTAAGAAATACTTTACAAGTTATCATATCTGGGTAGTAACTGCAATTCTGGAAAGTAGAATACAAGTGTCTCTGAGAAACAATGATTAACAGCTTAACTACTGGGACTGCCACAGAGAGATGTGAAGCTTAAAGCGGAACTATACTCACCTCTGCTCCAGAGATGCGGTGTCCTGGATCTTCCTGTCCGGCCACTGACAACTTCAGGCAGTAGGCTTCCAGGTCTCAATCACAATCCACTTTAATTGGCCGGGCAGGAATGACGTCATTCCCACGCATGTGCGGGAGTTCAGTAAGATTCAGCATTGCCAAATTTGTAGTGTGGGCTCACTGTACAGAGGCACAAGCAGGTAGGTCATTTTAATGCAGAAGAGACAATGCATGTCTCTTCTGCATTACAATTCCTGCCTGTTTGCCCTTTTTTATTTTTTAAACTAAAGTTTCACTTTAAGTACATTGCAGATACACTTCGTACAAAACATTTTAAACACCTGTCTGAAGCTTCCGCATAATACACAACTCTAAAGCCAACATACATTTGGGACTTGTTTCCACAGCCTGACCTGACAAGCTTACATCTACAATCCTACTTAAGATCCAGGTTGACTGAGGGAATGTTACAGAACACAAGCATGTTACAAAAGACATCGGAGGCTGGATCACTGCAAATATTCACATTTTGTAAGACTTGTAACTGAGCTTTAGGTCTAAGCACCTGAGAATCAGATTTATTATAACAAAAATGAACTCCCAATACCTGATGAAGTCACGCTTTGGACCCTGTAGGCTGACAAGCAGTTAACAGAACAGTACAGCTCAGTGCGACCCATGCTGTTGGTGTTCTCAATCATTTCTGCTGAGGAACGTAATGTTTTGCACAGAGCACATGGAGTGATTTTAGCAGATTTCTGTAAAAAAATAAATACATAAATATATATATATACATATTAAAATAAAAAACACAAACTTACAACTGAAATGTAAAGTTGTTAGATACATGGACTATGTAAGCTAATCAAACAATGATGCAAATCTATTACTTTAACCTCTTCCTGCCGACATAACATATATGCAGCCGCTCGGCAGGTGGGCTTTAATGCCGAGAGGACGCATATATATATGCGGCCTTATCTAAGGGCTTTTCTGTGCTGTGAGCGGGCGTCCTTGCATACTTGCGATCAGGAGATTTCTAATCATGTGACCACTGCAACAGCCAAGCACAGTGGTCACATGACCCGAAAGCCCAGCATTCAGATATATGGGGCAGGAGATGGCAGTGGGAAAGGGTTAAATGTGTTTTAATGTGCATGGGTATAAACTCACACAAACAGGACAATGGTTTCCCAAAGCACTAGGGGTTTAGAGGTAGCATGGCAAACAAAGCTTTCATCTTAAGAGATGAGTGACAGCTATGATGACTAATTGGAGATCATTGATCAAGGCTTCTTTCAGTACAGATTAAAGATGAAATGGCTTTACACTTAAAAAGGACAAAGCTCCATCTACTGACTAAATAAAAAAGACTGCATATTAATATGCAATATTTCATATTTACTTTAAATACTTTAACTCTAGTCACAAGAAAAATATGTAGAAATCCACTATTAAATATATATACCGAGCCTTGAAAAAGTAACCATGCTCCTTGAAATTTTCCACATTTTGTCATGTTACAACCAAAAACATAAATGTATTTTATTGGGATTTTATGTAATTTATGTGATTTTATGTACCAACACAAAGTGGTACATAATTGTGAAGTGGAAGGAAAATAATTGGTTTTCAAATTTTTTTTACAAATACTGTATGTGAAAAGTGTGATGTGCATATGTATTAAGACCCCTTTACTCCAATACCCCTAACATCTAGTGGAACCAATTGCCTTCAGAAGTCACCTAATTGGTAAATAAAGTCCACCTGTGTGTAATTTAATCTCAGTTTAAATACAGCTGTTCTGTGAAGCCCTCAGGTTTGTTAGAGAACCTTAGTGAACAAACAGCATCGTGAAGGCCAAGGAACACACCAGACAGGTCAGGGATAAAGTTGTGGAGAAGTTTAAAGCATGGTTAGTTAAAAAAAATAAAAAATGGATTTTTGACTTGCCATAAAATCCATTTCTCTGAGTTCATTGACAGACACAGCGCTCCATTATTCAGAACCATAGGGTTTATACCGCCCCCTACAGGAGTAGGACACTAGGCAGAAAAAAAGACTTGGCTACGCCTATGGGCAGTCCTAGGAGGTATACACCCCCTCTCTGCTAAAAGCCTTCAGTTTAGTAACAAGCAGTATCAGAAGTATCAGGGTGCAGTGTCTGTCAATGAACTCAGAGAAATGGATTTTACGGCAAGTCAAAAATACCATTTTCTCTTTCTTTCATTGACACAGCCCTCCATTATTCAGAACTATAGGGACGTCCCAAATCAGTGCCAAACATGAGGGATGGCACAATGAAAAATCTCAAGGCTAAACACTAGAGCCAATCAGGTAACAGGAGCCCAACCTGAACAATACCCCTTCAAGAGGGAATAGACCCTCTAAACAGCAGCCTGCAAAACCTTGCACCCAAAAGAGGCATCCGCAGATGCCAACACATCCACTTCGTAGAATGTTGTGAAAGTGTACACCGACGACCAAGCGGCCGCCTTGCAAACCGACGCCTGATGACAGAAGGCCCAAGAAGCATTAAGTGTCTGAGAAGAATGCGCCGTAACAGGAGGAACCCGAGCTGACAGAATAGGTCAGAGTCATCATCTGTCTGATCCATCCAGAAATGGTCGCAGAAGAAGCAGACAGCCCCTTTCTTGGCCCGTCCGTGATCACAGTGTGTCTGACCTCCAAAAAGACTCAGTGGCTGCCAAATACACCTGAATTCCCCAAACCACATCCAGGGCAGATAAGGCAAATTCCTTATGACAGTGGTCATCAACCCTATCCTAAGGGCCCACTAACAGGCCAGGTGGTTGCAGTATTACCAGTGGTTGCAGTATTAGTCTGCATCTCCCCAAGGTAATGCATAAAACCTGGCCTGTTAGTGAGCCCCGAGGACAGGGTTGATGACCACTGCCTTAGAATGTGTTGACCAGGGACACAAGGACGGCAACAGTGTCCTTCTTCAAATGGAAATCCACGGAAGGAACGATGGAAAGGGCAAAGAACCACTTTAACCTTGTGTAACCCTGGGTAAGGTGTACGTTAAGATAACGCTACCACCGACACCCTGCGATAAGAGGTGATAGAGTAAGCAGTGGAATCTCCAGAATATTTTGAGAGAGAGGCTTCTGGAGAACCAAAATCACCAAGTTCAGGTCCCACGGCGGTAGAAGAGACTGCACCGGTGGAAACAGCCGTCTAACCCCTTGAATAAAGAAGGTACGCACCAGGGGATGCTAAAGAAGACCACCCAGGCCGACACCTGGCCTTTGATGGTACTTGAGGCCTATTCCTGTTCAACCCCCCGTGGTCAGAATCCGAGCCACCGAGAAAGAACAAGGATGAATGCCCAGTGACTCACACCAGGATATATGCGCTTTCCACATTCAGAAGTAGTAACTCCTAGGAGGTAGACACCCAAGCCATCAGCAGAACTGCAGCACCTGGCCCATCACAGCTAGGCCATTAAAACCAGCGACTCTAAAGCAGGATGGAAAAATGGCCCTTGGGACAGTAGATTCTTCCCAAGAGGCAGTCGCCAAGGAACATTGGCGACCAGGCGCACCCGGTCGGCGTACCCAGACCGACGGGACCCAGCTGGAGACAATAGAATGACCGGAATCCCCACTGCCATGATCCTGCACAAAAGCCACAGCAGAAGCTGGAGAAGAGGAAAGAGATAGAGCAAACGTTACCGGCCCCAAGGGCCACCAGAGCGATTAAGTTGCCCACCAGAGGATCTCGTGACCTTGCCAGAAACCTTGGTACCGTCCTGTTGAGCCAGGACCCAAACATATCTACCTCACGAGTGCTCCGTCGGATACATATCCGATGAAACATGGCCCTGTGAAGGGCCCACCCCATGGTCCAACCCTAGCCGACTGAGGCATCTGACTGTCAGTATTCCACTCCTGGAATGCGTACGTTGGAGAGAGCCAGAATGAGACATTCTACCCACCGGAGGATACTGGCAACTGCCAGGGCTGCCAACACCCCATTTGACCCGCCCTGGTGATTGACATAAGCAACCGCCGTTACATGGTCTGACTGGATCCGTACCGGGAGCCCCCGAAGTCGATCCGTCCATGATCCAGACAGTCTTATCGCTCGAAGTTCCAGGACATTGCTCGGTAGTCCAGATTCCACCAGCAGACAGACTGGCATTGGTGTTCACTCTGTTCAATACAAGGGGAGAAAGGATTTACCCGACCGAAGAACCGGAGAGCGAAGCCACCATACCAGGTAGATACCATTAGACCCAAAACCCACATGCAGGTCCACAGGGAGGCCCACCTGCCGGACAACAGTAAATGAAAAATGCAGCATGCAACTTCTGGAGTTTGTCCATAAGACAAAAAACAAAAACACTCTGGCCAGAGCTGAAGCCTGGGTCAGGCTTAGATAATCCAATGTTCTGCAAGGGGCCAAAGCAGACTTCAGGTAGTATAGAAGCCAACTGAAATCGGTCAAGGTCTGTATAGGAGCTAAGTTGCCCCTCGGGGTAGTCGAGGACTCACAGAAGATCGTTCAGGCAGCCCAGGACCGCAAACCCCCACTGACGCAACCACGCCAGATCCGGGGCCAGCACCTCACCTCGGGAACACCCGAGGAGTGGTGGCAAGACCAAAAGGGCAACACCACACACCGATAATGCTCAGCACCCACAGCAAAACTGAGGAAGTGCTGGAGTCAGGCACATAGCAGAATGCGTAAGTAAGCATTCGTGATGTCGATAGAAGGCAGTAAGTCCCCATGATGAAAGGGTGCCAGCGCCGTGCGGACGGACTCCATCTTGAACTTCTGTACCCACACAAGGCAGGTCAGGGCCTTGAGTTCCAGAATTGGACGTACCATGCCCTCCATCTTGTGGAGTGTGAACAGGTTTGAATAAAACCCCCAAAACTGTTCCGGACATTGCAACCCGGGACAATCACACTCTGAAGCAACAAGGCTTGCACAGACCCACAAGGAGAACAGCAAACAGGACCGGTGACAGACACACATTGGAAGCAAAAAAAAAAAACTTTTTTGGGTAACAAGGCTGGAAAACTATCTTGTAACCGGACAAAATCAAGATGCGTAATGATGTCATCCAGGGTAGCCCCCCATAATACATGTCTAAGCACCACAGCAGAAACAGAGAGCTCAACAACCTGGGGAACTGCGACCAAAAGGCATAGCAGATAAACTTCAGCTCCTAGACCAACAGGTCCGCCAATGCAGCAAAATCAGGGGAATTCTGCTCCCCCTCCAGGTATGTCAGCTGGATCTTTAGAAACCAAAAAGATTCCTCTATTGGAATCATCAGCCTAGAGACAGGGGGGGTTGTCCACTGCTGGTGAAAGAGTCCACTTCTGAAGGCGGGACTCCTCAAAGAGGTACCTTACAGCAAGCGTTTTCGGAAGCACAAAGGACAATTTGGACACTCCCAGTCTTCATGGACAAATTTGGCAAAATAAGAGGTAGAAGGGAACGCTTCTGCCGCGCAAGACGGCTTATGTGCTCCAAAGGGGAACTGGCCCTCCGCCGCAGCCACCCCATCTTGAAAAGGTTCCCGCACAGATATAAGTGCGACAACCAGCACCTTTTCATGCACCACTGCAGTTGTGGAGGAATCATTCTCACTGAGACTTGAGACTGGGGCGGAGGTTCACCTTCAAGCAGGACAACAACCCTAAAAATAAAAAAAAAAGGCAAAACTACAATGAAATTGTTTAGAGGAAAGCATATTCATGTGTTGGAATGGTCCAAAGTCCAGACCTAAATCCAATGTAGAATCTGTGGCAAGACTTGAAAATTGCTGTTCAGACTCTCTCCATCCAATCTGACAGAGCTTGAGCTATTTTGCAAAGAATGGGCAAAAATGTCACTCTCTAGACGTGCAAAGCTGGTAGAGACATCCCCAAAAAGAAAGGTGGTTCTACAACGTATTGACTCAGGGGACTGAATACAAATGGATGTGTCACACTTTTTCACATATTTTATCATAAAACCATTTATCATTTTCCTTCCACTTCACAATTATGTGCCACTTTGTGTGGGTCTATCACATAAAATCCCAATAAAATACATTTACGTTGTTTGTTTTAACAAGACAAAATGTCAAAAATCAAGGGGTATGAATACTTTTTCAAGGCAGTGTGTGTGTGTGTGTGTGTGTGTGTGTGTGTGTGTGTGTGTGTGTGTGTGTGTGTGTGTGTGTGTGTGTGTGTGTGTGTGTGTTTAAAAAATTATATGGTGTTCCATGGTCTGATTTGCAAGTAAGCTCAGAGCCATTTTTTTCAACATGGCACCATGTTAGTATGCCTGATATCATTTAATCACCCTCAGTTCTCACCCTCAGCAAAATACTGCTAAAATACCATACATTTCTTTTCACTTTTGGTGAAAACTGTAAAAACAAGAAAGGATGGTTGAAGGCTGAATCTCCCAAATGAGGGCACAGAGCATGTGGTGTTCTAGTCCCTCTCCACTCAAAACTAAAAAAAGTTTTTGCTTTTTAGTTGCACTTCAACATATTTTGTACATTATGTACTGTTAAACATTTATTCTAGCACCAGAAGCAGCAAACATTTTCACCACACTCTAGCTTTCAACATTATAACAAATTACTGGTTGCACACATTTTCCCACAGTGATATGACTTATTATATAGTTATTAAAAGCAGCATATATGTCCAAGCAATCTAAAATTAGTTCCAGATTTACCTTACAGTTCTGATAATTCGCAATTAATTTGAAGATGTAATGACTAATCAGCCTAAAATGAAACCTACTTTGAATTATGAACTATGAATCATACCTGTTTGAAAGCAGTAACGCAAGTTGAACTGCAGAACTTCTTGCACTGACCATCAATGTTCAGCAAATGGCACTGGCCAGAACCGCTGTAACAGTATCCTCCACAGTTCTCACAACAGTTCATTGTAAGGTTATTGGCAGAGCGAAATTTAGAAAAGCAAGCGTCACTGCAGAGCTTATGCACCACATTTTGGTAATTTACCTCATGCCGAATCTAGAAAAAAAAAAAGAAGGGAACACATAAGTTAAACACAAATTAGGGAATATGGGAATTGGACAGATAAATATTAACCATGTAGCTACTTACAACAGCATTTTTTAGACAAACACTGCACTTCGTGGAAATGCTATTGGTATGGATGGTGACAGAAGCTTTCCTCTTGATCTCAAAAGTAGAGAGGCAGGATTGGCTGCAAAAGTCCTTACTGCCACCAGGCTCATCAAACTGAGCTGTGATGACATCCTTGGGATTAGCAATTATTCTATGAAAAAAAGATATGTTTTATGTTAATAGCATAGAATAACCAAAACAAAGCCAAGTATATACTAGTACAGGGGTCTCCAAAACGTTTTAACCGCTTAAGGACCGAGCCTCTTTTTTACACTTGTTTACAAGTTAAAATCTTTTTTTCTTGCTAGAACATTACTTAGAAAGAAAAGCTGTCTTACAAGCACACTTTTTTTTGGAAAAACACATTTTTGAATTAAAAAAAAAATAAGACAACAGTAAAGTTAGCCCATTTTATTTGATATATGTTGAAAGATATATGTTACACCGAATAAATTGACACCCAACATGTCACGCTTCAGAATTGCGCCCACTCGTGGAATGGTAACAAACTTTTACCCTTAAAAATCTCCAAAAGCGATGTTTAAAAATTTCTACAGGTTACCAGTTTTGAGTTACAGAGGAGGTCTAGGGCTAGAATTATTGCTCTCGCTCTAACAAATTGCTGCAGTACCTCAAATGTGTGGTTTGAATACAGTTTCATATGCGGGCGCTACTCACGTATGCGTTCGCTTCTGCGTGCGAGCTCGTCGGGGTGGGGTGCTTTATAAAAAAAATTTTCTTATTTTACTTTTAATTTTTTATTTTAACACGGTTTAAAAAAAAAAATAAAATTGGGTCACTTTTATTCTTAAATGACTGTGGCAAGTGGGAGTAGAAATTTTCCTGGCATCAGTGGATTTGGTATTAGGGGAAGAATAGTGCCCCATTGTTGGCATCCTTGGGAGGAATAGTGTCCCATTGTTAAAGGGGTTGTAAAGTTAGAAGGTTTATCATCTTAATGCATTCTATGCATTAGGATAAAATAAACTGTGTGTAGCAGCCCCCCTAATACCTACCTGAGCACCCTTCTCTCTCCAGTGACGTCCACAAGCCCCCCCGGCTATACGGTACTCTCCTCTTGATTGGCTGAAACACAGCTACGGCACCATTGGCTCCCGCAGCTGTCAAAGTCAGTTAGCCAAGCAGGGGAGAGAGAGGGTGGGGACAAACGGCAGCTCAGTGTCTGAATGGACACATTGAGCTGCAGCTCAGCTTGGGTGCCCCCATAGCAAGCTGCTTGCTGTGGGGGCACTCGAGAAAAGGGAGGGGCCAGGAGCACCGAAGAGGGACAGGAGAAGAGGAGGATCTGGGTTGCTCTGTGCAAAACCACTGCAACAGAGGTAGGCAAGTATAACATGTTAGATTTTTTTTTTTTTTTTAAACAAGACTTTACAATCACTTTAATGCATTCTATGCATTAAGATAAAAAGCCTTCTGTGTGCAGCAGCCTCCCCCCTGACCCCCTAATACTTACCTGAGCACCTTCTCTGTCCAGCAATGTCCACAAATGTCTCGGCTGTCCGAGAGCCTTCCTCCTGATTGGCTGAGACACAGCAGCGGCAGGGCCATTGGCTAACTGACTGACAGCTGCTGGAGCCAATCAGGAGAGAGATGGGGTGGGGCCGAGCTGCGGCGCTCTGTCTAAATGGAGACAGGGAGATGTGACTCGGCTTGGGAGCCCCCATAACAAGCTGCTTGCTGTGGGGGCACTCGACAGGAGGGAGGGGCCAGGAACACAGAAGAGGGACCCAAGAAGAGGAGGATCCAGGCAAGTATAACATGTTTGTTTGTTTTTTTAAAAAAAAAAAAGGACTTTACAATTAATTTAATGCCAGTTGGTAGAATAGGGTCTCGTATCAGTGGGAGGAATAGTGCCTCAAGGGCCAAATAAAAGCAAGCAAAGGGCCACATCTGGCCCCTTGGCCGCAGTTTGGAGACCACTGCTAGTACATTGTAAATAGAAACCCCCAAACATTAAAACCCAAAATATCTCCATTATCAGTGTTAGTAATCTGCAGAAATGTTCTATATTTAAGAAAAAACAAAGATAGGAGAGTGCCTCTGAGTTAAAGTGTTTTAATCAATAATAAAAAAAAGTAATAGACACAAGTCAAAATGCAAGCTCTACACAGGTCAACATTAACAGGCAGATGTAGCCGTCGTCAGAGGAATATTTCCAGGAGTCTACAATTCCATGCTGCGAAAGCCACGGGGAGCCGGGGAGGAAACCGGCTGTATCCTACAGAGGAAAGTAACAATTGGCTTGTGGAAACAGCGTGACATCAGTAAGCAGGGGAAACACACTGCGTTTCAGAGCATGCGCAAAGTCCGTAAGGCGCATGCGCGCTACAAAGGACTTTGCACATGCTCTGAAACGCGTTGCGTTTCTCCTGCTTGCTGACGTCACACGCTGTTTCCACGAGCTGAACGTTACTTTCCTCTGTAGGATACAGCCGGTTTCCTCACCGGCTCCCTGTGGCTTTCGCAGCATGGAATTGTAGACTCCTGGAAATATGCCTCTGACAACAGCTACATCTCCCTGATAATGTTTACCATGTAGAGCTTCCTTGCATTTTGACATGTAAGTGTCTATTACTACTTTTTTTTATTATTGATTAAAACACTAATGCCCCGTACACACGGTCGGATTTTCCAATGGAAAATGTCCGATCGGAGCATGTTGTCGGAAATTCCGACCGTGTGTGGGCTCCATCGGACATTTTCCATCGGATTTTCCGACACACAAAGTTGGAGAGCAGGAGATAAAATTTTCCGACAACAAAATTTGTCGGAAATTCCGATCGTGTGTACACAAATCCGACGGACAAAGTGCCACGCATGCTCAGAATAAATAAAGAGATGAAAGCTATTGGCCTCTGCCCCGTTTATAGTCCCGACGTACGTGTTTTACGTCACCGCGTTCAGAACGATCGGATTTTCCGACAACTTTGTGTGACCGTGTGTATGCAAGACAAGTTTGAGCCAACATCCGTCGGAAAAAATCCTAGGATTTTGTTGTCGGAATGTCCGAACAAAGTCCGACCGTGTGTACGCCCTATAACTCAGAGGCGCCCTTTGTTTTTCCTTTGATGATTTCGAGTTGGCTTCACTCCAGAGAAGAGCAGCCCTTTGCGACAGTGAATAAACCTTCCTGATTCACCATCTTAGTTTGCATATCTAGCACTAATCACCGCTCTCCTATACATTAATCATTATGGACTTTTTTTGCTGATTGGACTTTTTCTATACATCAATTAAACATTGTGGATTTATCCTATTGCTATTATTGCCTTTTTTTTATTATTATTAATCATTTGATTGTGTGACACTACATCAGTGTTCTGAGCGCCAGCATTTGTGGTTTTTTTTTCATGTTCTATATTTAGGGCTGGTTTACACTGGAACATGAGTGTCCTGGTTTTTACAGTGGATTAATATCAATTGGCTACAAGTGTGCTGGAATGTGGAAAAATGAGTGCAAGCACTCCTTTTGCATACCGCACCTCACCAAACCACCTGGTTCTGCCATTAACAATTAATGGCATCCTCACGTGTCTCTTAAGGGCAGCACAGAACGCACCTTTCCCGAACCACGTTCATGGGCCTTCTGAACAGGATTTTGAAAACTGCACAATTTCTGAACTAAAGATCGCAAACTATTGCTGCCGCAAGATGAACAACTTTTCACCCAATTTAAAGGAATGTTAAAGAAAACTAGTTCACTGGGGTACAAAAATAGAGGAAGGGCCGGGTAAATGAAGGACCAGTTTAGCAAATAAAATTAAGCGACAGAAGGGCTGCCAGGTGGTATGCGACCAATATGGCCGATTAGCCGATGCAAAACAATGGCAGGCTGACAGAAGTCACTGCTGTTCGTTCGCCTGTCCAGTGGTTAGTGGCAGATGTCAGCACAGGTGCAGCAATACACTTGTGCCACTGTCAGTGTCTAATCGTCCTCCTGAAAAAGTAAAATTTCCTCCATTTCTAGCACATATTTTGAAGCAAAACAATTCTAAAAAGGAAATGTTTTTTTCTTGCACTAGCTGTAAAATACTTCTCTATTGTCCATTGATAAACACTGCTTTATTAAGCAACCCAGGATTATACTACCATTTACAGTAGAAATGGACACTAGGCACGCAAAAACTGGAGGCAGACAGTCCCTAGGGACTAAAAGCCCTCCCACATGACATCTGCTCAGTTTTTTTCGTCTGCTGTTTTTCTGCTTGGATTAGAAGAATCTTTTCTGCCATCAACTGCTGCTGGTAGATTCAGGCTGGATATTGGTAAGCCTGGAAATCTATTCAACAAACCGAGTGCGGGTCTTCCCATTTCCAGTATACTGGTGTTCGCTCTGCAACAGTCCTGCATTATTATCAGTGGCAACCACATCTGTGTATCAGCTAGCACAGGACTCATTAAAGGTCAGGCCAGTTTTGTTCCTAGAGTTTGCTTTAGTGGAGTGTCCCAATTTATTCCACTAATGGTGTCTTGTGATAGTCTTAATCAGTGCCCTGGCATGTTTTATGCCTGATTGACTTTTTTTTTTACTTTCTGGCTTTTACTCTAGCTGGGTCTAGGGATCGACCTATATCGTTTTCTCGTTGCCAATACGATACAGAAATTTCGGCCACCTCTCCTGCCGACAGCCAATATTTTTGCCAATATTTTGTACATTGAAACTTTTCAGAAATAACACCAATTTTATTGCTGCTGTGGGTGTCTTGCTGGCTGGCACCCTGCTGTGGGTGGGCTTTCTGGCTAGCACCCTGCTGTGGGTAGGCGGCTGCTGGGATGGCTGGCTACTGGCTGGCACCTTGTTGTGGGTGGCTGCTGGCTGGCCTGGCACCTTGCTATGGGTGGCTGCTGACTGGCCTCAATGGCCAGGCACCTTACTGTGGGTGGGTGGCTTTCTGCTGGCTGGCATGTCCGTCCATCCGTCCGCTGTCAGACTCGATAGGCCCAGTGCGCGGAGGCATAATATTGTTGTGTGCATGTCCCGTGCGCCACTGGGCACTGGGTCTTCACTCTGCAGGCCTCTAGACCCCAAAAAGATGGGCGTGGCCCGCAGAGACGAATATCGGTAATATCGGTCTAGTTTGCAACTGATAGCGATTTTTGTGAAAATGCTGATATCGGCCTGCAATAATCGGTCGATCCCTAGCTGGGTCTACAAAAAGCTAACATCACAGGCGAAGGGCTTGTGCAACCAAACTAAATGCTTTCTCCCAGTTCACACAGAGGGAGTTATTTTTCAGCTCTTTCCACATGGTGTACAGCGGCCACACAGCATTTCCCCCTGGGGAGAAGGGATTTTTTTTTTTTTTTGGCATCTGCAAATGTGTGCAGTTCCAAATGAAGGGTGGTAACACTGCAGTTGCAAGCAAATTGCACACTAAAGACCTCTTTGCACTAGGTGCAAATCTTAGCAAGGAACCGGAAAAAAAATATACCTGTATTTCCTATAAAACCCACTGTGGTGGCCTTTTCTGGGTTACCCCCCCCCCTCTTCTGACTCTCATTCCTGTGTCTTATTGTAAAGGTTTGTTATGCAGGAGTTTTATGCCTCAGTTGCCACAAATTATTGCTCCTGAATGTAGCAGGTCACAAACAAGCTCCAACCCTTTCTCCACTGCCAGCAATGTCTGAAGCAGAGATGTAAGATGCATCGGATTCTGTGGGACAACCCCTGGAAAATTCTTGGTTTATTCTTTGAAAAAGAGACCCCCACCAGCTGAGTTTCGGTCCTTAGAGGTCCCACCAAAACAGAGAGGACTGTTTATTTCCTGTTCAAGGAGGTTCCTCTACCTTTGAAGTTCGAGAACACTGCCACTCCTTCCCCTAATAGTCTCTGGTCTTGACTCTCATGAAAACTGAAACAGCCAACAAAAAAGTGTTTGCCCATCATCCTTTGTTCAATGAATTTACAAAGACTGGAGACAAACAAGCATCTTCTTGCTCTTGAGTGTTTTTATGGCACTCTTCTGTAGGATCTTTTGTGGGATTAGACCTCCCTGGCTCTGTAAAACAAAGAGCCAATCATGTAGCAGACCCTGGAAGACTTCAGGTTGATCCTCAACTGACAAGTCATCTCTGATTCAATCACACCACTAGGTTTTTTTTCTAATTACTCTTCAGGCAAAGGTTTTCCTACCCTATAAGAAACTGACAAAAGACCACTGTGTGGCTGGATTTCTCTATATTCAAAGTGGTCCCAATGGGTAGATTTTCTTTTATCCCTCTATGCTGGAAATTCATCATGACAAATGCCATTCTATCTGTTCAGGGTTATTGGTCTCAAGTAAAATCATCATTCCTGGTCAAAATCCAAAACCTTTTGTATTTGCTTCATTGGTTTCACCTTCAAGTTGGTCATTCGGTGTGCATATAAAAATCGGACAAGAACATGGCTGTGGCCTACATTAATTATCAAGGATCACCAAAAATGTTGCAGCAGTGGTGTAGTCTAAACTTTCCTGGGCTGAAAGGCACATTTTGTCTCTCTCAGCAGGGTACATTCTCATAATAAAAAAATTGCCAGGCAGGCTCTCAGCAGAAGCTTTGACCTAATAAAATGGTCTCTCCATCCAGAAGCATTACAGGACATGTCTACTTTGTGTGGGGAAATGCTGCAAATGGATCTTCTGTTATCTAAATTTAACATTTGGACAGGTTTGTCCCCAGGACCTAGGATTTAATGGTGAGATGGATGCTCTGTTGCACTGTGAAATCATTATACAGTATTCCAATATATGCCTCTACTGAAGTTTTTGTCTTGATTGCTGGGGAGGCTTGAGGTCATCCAAGTCCTTCTCATAGCTCCAGATTGGCGTCAGAGTGTGGTACGCCAACGACATTTCATGGCCTCTGTCAGAGCAACTGTCTCAAGAACCTATTTGCCATCCTACTTTAAGTACATTGGCTTTGACGGCTGATTGTTGAAGCCAAGGTGGTGAAGGACAGGGGAATTTCAGATGCTGTTCTCCACTGCTTGCTCAAAGCGTGTAAAACCACATCTCGCAGGGTTCGTCATCCTTCATGGAAGGCCTTCCTTCACTCATGCGAATCTGTAGGGGTCTCCCCACATGCCTTTTCTATCGGTTGTGTCCTTCCCTGAAATGAGGGTGAAACCAAGTTTGTCCCTTAGTACTACTAAAAAGGTCAGGTTTTAGCATATTTTCCTCCAATTTTTCAACACCCTCTTGCCATTTAAATCGTTGAAACATACCTTTCTTCAGGGGGTTGCCCACGTTGCTTCCCCAGTTAGGCCCCCACCTCCATTTATGCGATTCAAATTTGGTTTTGTCAGTTCTTCAAAAACCTTTTTTTTTTAACCAATTTGAAACTGAGGCTGCTATCCCAAAAGTTGGCCTTTCCTGTGGTCCCCACCTTGACCAGAAGGGTTTCTAAGTTAGCTGCCCTGTCCCAAAAGGTGCTTCCATCTGGTTTTACATGGATACAAGGTTAAGATCTCAGTTCTCATTTCCGGCTAAGGTGGTCATTCATCTTAATGGTGATCTTGTATTACTGCTTCTGTGCCTGCACAGGTACACCTTAAAAAAAAAAAAAAAAACATATTGCCTCGATGTTGTGCTGTCAGGGCTTACCTAATGCCTCTACCTCTTTTTGGCAGACTGATTCCTTGTTTGTCACTCTGGAAGGTTCTAATAGAGGCTCTCACTTCCAAATCCACTATTTCTAAGTGGATTCAATAGTTTATTGTGCAAGGCTATGAATAGCGGAACAATATGCCTTCTTTTTCTATCATGTATCATTTTACCACCAGGACAATAAGCGCCTCTTGGGCTTTTTGTCATCAGGAACCTATGTCTGTAAAGTGGTGAGCTGGTCTTCTGTACATATCTTTTCAGGATAATACAAAGTTAATGTTTTTGCATCCGCAGACACCATTTTTGGCCACCAAGTTCTACAAGCAGCTCTCGAATGCCCTTTTTTACCCTTTAATTTGCATTCTTGTTTGCCCAAATTGTTTGTAGTCCTGGGAAAGCCTGGCCCTCTGTTTTTGACTGCTTTTGGATGTCCCTGGCTTGCACAAAAAAAAAAAAACACGACGTGTCACTTCATGGACTGTGAAATCTTTTTCCCATAGTAATGGATAAAGCTACCCCCCTTTTGTTTTTTCCTCATATTGGATTGCTAGTTACAAGTGAGCAGGTTTAATATGGAAGGATGTACAGTCCTTAGAAGCTGGTCTACAGTATCTCTTGCTTTTGCCTAGTGTCCATTTCTCCTGTAGGCAGTAGAACAACCCTGATTTTACCCGTTTACCTACTTATCATTACATTTAATTTCTTGGAGTACAGTATAAGGTACACAACCCTTCTCTCGGTTTCTATGATCTCCGTATAGGGAGTAAGCTTCTCTCAGTAGGAAAAAAAAATGGAAGAGATCATTACCTAAGGGCACCAGCAGAAAAAGGAGTCTGGCTTGGATTGGGAGGGTGTTGTAGCAGTTTTTTTGCCACTGTCCAATCACCTAAAAGGTGTCTGCATGGAATTCATGCTAAATACTAAATACTGTGTCCTGTACTAAAAAAATGTATAGCAGAGAACACAGACTCTTTAGACTTCACAACGGGATGTCTTAAAGCAGTCTGAGGGATGCATACAGCAAACAGGCCCACAAAACAAAAAAGTCAGGAAGGGCTCAATTGTACCCAGAGCAGCCTGTAGTACATTATATTTGAAACTGCAAAGGCAGGCTTCCAAGTGCGATGGCAAATCTTGCAGAAAAATTATTTTCTTGCTCTGGGTAAGGTGGAAATAATAATCAAAAATACTCCTATCCCTTAGGACTTTCAATAGTCATGTCATTAATGAAAGTGACAGAAGCAGGATGACACTCATCTCCCAGGAGCCAAAGCAAAGCAGGAAATGATGTAGCGACCGCGGCGCAATAAGGAGGAAGAGAGGAAATTTTTCCGAATAAATCAGGTAAAGGAACCAAAAAAAAAACCAAATAGCCAAATCGTTATCGGCATGTAAAAGAGTAATGCAGGATTAGAAGTGTAAAATGTGGCCGGAACTCCGCTTTAAAGACTAAGCCTTTTTTCTGACACTTGTTGCTTACAAGTTTAAATCAGTATTTTCTGCTACAAAATTACTTAGGACCCCCAAAAGACCCTAGAGAATAAAATGGCAGTCATTGCAATATTTTAAGTCACACTGTATTTGCGCAGCAGTCTTTCAAACGCAATTTTTTAGGAAGAAATACACTTCAGTGAATTAAAAAAAAAAACAAACTAAACAGTAAAGTTAGCCCAATTTTTCTGTATAATGTGAAAGATGTTACGCCAAAAATCGTGAGAGAATCTTGATCTTTGTTCTAAGCAAAAAAATGATTCTAATTTTTTCCAGAATCGTGCAGCTCCACTGTGAATTATAGAAACTACAAGTACTGTCATGAACAGTGGGTGAAAGCTTGTAGTTTTGAATGAACTGCAAGAGCACCAATGAGCGCTCCCATAGTTCATTCACAAGCCCTGCGGTTTTCAAATAGCGCATATGAAAGGTACAGGAAAAAAGCTGCTGGGCTTGTCCATAGAAGCCTGACACTGCACCCCTGACCACAGATGCAATGCTTTCCAAGCTCCTGCAGGAAAAAAAATATTAAATGAACATTTTGTTCAGTAAAAATATGTGCATTTATTTATTTATTTTTGGATAGATGAACTGTGCCAGTCCTCAAAGTGCACAATCAATTTGTGTGTGTATTGGAACCTTTTTTCTGGACTTGGGTTGTGGAGACTCCTATGCAAAGACGTGTATGCACTGCATACATTCATGTATGAAGCCTTAAATATCATAAAATACAGGGGAAAGAAAATCATCTGCTATAAAATCATGGTCTTTACTACTTTATAATATTCTCAAAAGAAAAGCGGTTCCACTTCTGAATTCTAAACCGAAGCAGGGTAATAGATATTGCATTTCTGGCCTCTGGAAACAAGGACTCTAGACGTGCCAAGAGTTTTCCAAAAAAAAATTCAAGCATAGTAGTTGAAAAATCTGCTTTTGTCAGACAGGCAGCATTGTGCATGCCTTAGAGGGAGCCACTGTCAGATAATGGAGCGGTGTGCTTGACGACAAGAGACAGCCATCACCCGATAGATTGAGTTTATTGTAGGCCATCCACGGAACGCATGCTATTCTGCTCTTCTGTTCAACTCCCTTGCACCTGTGATCTGCCATTGCTAGGTGAAGGGATGCCAGTAGGGTACGCTTAAAATGGATGTCAGAATGATAGGCTTTTAGGTGTCTGGAAATAATAGCAGCTGCTACAACCCAGGCACCGACTGTGTTCCTGTGGTTCTCTCTCCATAAAAGCTGGCAGCAGGAGTAAAGCAGTTTACGTACGGTGTGTTCTCGGTGGAAAAAGCAAGAAAGTGTCACATGAGACTAAGTCTAGATAGTAGGAAAGAAAAACTGACAATTTTAAATTTGCATGTTTAGGGAAATGTTAAAAACATGGCATGGGTTACAACAATACGTAAACAACACACAACGCCTCTGCCTATAAAACTGCATAATGAACTGCGAATAGTTCATAAAAGCCAGGCCGATTTATACATACAGGGAAAATGGGATTTTTGTACTCACCCTAAAACCCATTTCTCAGCGCCTCCTTAATCTTGACCATTGGTTTATATCGCCTCCGCAAGAGTAGGACTAGGCAGAACAAAAAAAAAACACCTGGCTATGCCCATGGGCTGTCCTCAGTCAGTATATTACCCCCTCACTGCTCTAGGTATTCAGTTTAGTATCAAGCAGTAATAGAAGTATCAAAAACTCCATAGAGGGGTGGGTGCTGTGTCCGTCGATGAACTCAGAGAAATGGATTTTACGGCGAGTACAAAAATCCCATTTTCTTTCGTTCGACGGACACAGCGCCTCCTTAATCTTGACCCCCCCAAAGTGGATGAACTCTGTCCCCCCTTCTTTAAAACCCCCCCAAAAGGTTCAATTCTTGGACCCCCTTGACGCTCACGAAGGAAGTCCATGAATCTGGAAACCAGCAAAGATGTCCTCCCACCCCAGAAATGGGCGAGGGCAGACCTTCAATCTTGTCAGTGGATCCCACAGCAGCATGCTCTAGGCTTACCAGACCAAGATTGCTTGGAACTTCCCGGGGAAGACTTGCGAGATCGGTTTCCATTATCTGCAGTCCCGGGAGCCCAGTAGAATTTCTTATGGCTGAGAAAGAAGGTCTCCGTCTGCGATGAGGCTCCCTTCCTTTCCTAGATTGAGGCAGGAAGGTACTCGTCCCCTCTGTGACACCCTTAATGTCTTCATTCAGGGTAGCCCCAAACAGGCGGTTGCTTTGAAAGGGTAAATCAATGATAGCTCTTAGAGGCTTGGTCCGCCAACCAATTCTTAAGCCACAGCACACGTCTAAACACCACCAATGTAACAGAAAGCATGGACAGTATCACAAATATACTGCAGCCCATGGACCAACTGCTCCGCTAAATCAACATAAGCAGCGGGAAACCTGCTCGCTACCTAGACCCTGGCGCAAAAGCTTGGCCCATTCAGTTAGGGTCTGAAACACCAGGGCCAAGGCCAGGATGGGTCGTAATGCTGAGCCAGCCATGGTAAACATGCTGCGTGCCACAGCCTCCGCTTTCCTGTCAGCTGGGATTCCTCTACTGGGATCATGGTTGCTTTATTCAACCTAGAAACAGGAGGGTCCACCACTGGTGGGGTAGTCCACTTTTTTAAAACGTGATTGAGAAATGTTTGGGGACCACAAAAGGGTGACTTTGGTTGTTCCCCTTATAGGTAAACCTATCAAAATAAGGCAGATAAGGAAAATCCTTGGGTGTGCGAAGTGACTTTAGCATACCAAAGGACACAGCCACATCCGTGGCCCTGTCAGCTGCATCCTCCATCTTTAAAGTCTCCTGCATCATAGTAACAAGTGCATCCACCAGCGCTTTTTCACTCGCTGCTGAGACCACGGAAGACTCATCCTCACTATCGGACGGGTCAGGGGGCTAGATATTAAACCCCCCTGGACGGGCTGTGTCCCCGGCGGCATCAAGTTCAGAATTGGATGAGACAGACTGAACAGGGGAAGGAGGGGTACACTTCCTCCTGGGTCTTTGCCCACACGTTACTTTCACCCGGGATACCAATAACACAAGGAAGGCCTTCAGCGCAACCACGGGAAGCTGGGGTTCCAAGGTACCTGCCACCTCCATGAGGGGATCAGTGGGTGAGATGTGACCCTGAGGCTCCATAGGAAAGAAGACCCTGTAGTACAAAAGGAATCTTTGGCTCCACCAATGGACAACCCAATGGTCAGGGTACCTATCAGCAGAGAGGGAGATACACAAGGACTCCGAAAGACTAACCCCTCCCAGCCAGAAGAGCGCCGTAATTCGAACCCAGGAAACACCAATGGTCAGCATCTATTTCATCCATCCCAGGCAGGAAGAGGAGAAGAGAGGAGGAGCCCTGGCATCTCCACAAGGCTCCAGCCATCTCCAGCGTCTCACTAGACTAAGGAAAATTGGCCGCCGTGATGTAATTGGCTACACAAACATGGCCACCGGCCGGAGACCAGCCAAAGCAAGGGAAAATGGCCCCTGTGATGTCATCGGACCTCCCAAACATGACTGCTGGCCGTTTGACATGCTGAAGCATGCTGCCAGGATCTTCTCTGTGCCTTCAACATCTCTGCATCATCTGCAAGGGGACCCCCTTCAAAAAAGGTATTGTACTCCGCCAGGTAGGGTGAAAATTTTAGGGGACACTGCTGTGCACTCTGCACCGCTGCGCTCTCTGCAGACTACCTCACATTGCACACACAGCAGGGCATGCACCTAGAGGTCCCCGCTACACTGGAATCCCCCCATACCACCAGGGGAGGACACACACCACCCAGAAGGGGAATGGCGGGGGAGAGACCCAGGGGTCTCTACTGCATGCCCTGGGACTCCCATCAATCCGTGGGGGGAGGGGGAAGCAAAGCTTAACCAAGGGACTTTAGGATGGGAGGAGGGATCCTGCAAGCAGGTCTGACCATCCCTGGAGTGTACCCACGTCCACCCCAAAAGGCACAAAGGGGAGCCTGTACTTACCAATCCATGGAGCGGGTGACCCTCCAGACAGAACTCCTCGCCACCGAAGTGGGGGGCTGTCGGCCAAGGGACCGCTGCAACTCGGACCAGAGCCTGTTCGTATGCGACCATGCGAGACATTTAACTCGCAGACCAGCCTCAACCGTTGAGGCCATGTCGTGGCCGACCTGGCGCGTAGTTGTGGTCTGCACGCGCATGCTGGCTGGACTGGGGAGACAACTAGATCAAGATAATCCAGCCCGTCGCTCAGCCTGGCAGTTGATTGCAGATCTTCCAGGAGAAAATTCATGAAAGAAAGACAAAAAAGTTTGCTAGGGCCACAAGATCCCAGCGAGGAGCTAGGTTCTTACTCCTGACTAAACAGAATTAAACTGAATACCTAGAGCAGGGAGATTATATACTGACTGAGGACAGCCCATGTGCGTAGCCAGGTGTTTTTTGTTCAGCCTAGTCCTACTGCGGACCCAATGGTCAAGACTAAGGCGCATCTGTGTCCATCGATGAACAAAAGAGAAATTCTCTTATTTATCCACATGTTGGGCCTACCAAGGGTCCAGGCTTTGCCCGTCACAGTGGGCATACCCCCAAAGTGTTTCTTCAGGGTCTGAGAACTGATGAGATGGACCACAGCCCTGCATCTGCATAGCACCCTGCAGCCAACTTTACATATTGCACTTTGTGGCAAGGTGAGCACCCAACGCAGGATCCAGTGTCCAAAGCAAACCTTACAGACTAGTCCCAAACAGCGGGGTTTGAATACGACCAAACTACACATCAAAGATTAACCGATCTGCAATCTCCTAGCTAGCCAATGGCAGAAAGCCGTCAGAACTTGATAGAATTGTCCTAGAAAAACATTGAATGGTTTAGAAAGGTTCTTAAGAGTAAACAAGTCACTTAAAGTGGTTGTTAAGCCACTATAGTATAAGCATGCCATCCCCTCTGTTAAATAACATTGTGTGTCCCTGTGCCCATGCTGTATAAAAACGATGCAGATTTCTGCCTATATCAGAGCGTCTCCCGACACTCACATGACTCCTCACCACTCTCCTCTCCCCGGCTGACAGCTATAGCAGGAGGGGCTGGGAGGAGAGAGCCCCGAGGAGTCACGTGAGCACTGGAAGACGCTTGGACATAGGTAAAAATCGGCATCTTTTTTATACAGTACAGGCACACAATTACATTTAACAGAGGGAATAGCATACTATAGATATGATAGCAGCAGGAGGGGAAGATCATGGAGTGGATGGAGCTGACAGGCAGGGAGGGGGGAGGAGGGAGAAGAACACAGGAGAGCAGACAGGAGATCCGCGGATGACGGAGGCACGTAAACTGACCACGGTTTCAGGGCCCAGCAACCATGATAAACCGTGGTCAGTTTACAGAGGGGAGGGCATAGCCAGGCAGGATCAGTCAGGTATTTCAGGTGATACAGGGGGGCAAGTTACACAGCACAAGCACTGTTCTGTATAACATGCTTTAAGGGAACAGGATCCATTTTTTTGTAGGGTAAAACACACGAAGGACAATAGCAAAAAATGCTGGGGTCTCACTGAGTGGCTAGGGTTATATGCGGTGCTCTGTGGGCGGCTATAACAATTTTTTTTTTACTGGTGCCAAAATCACCTAATGGTAGCTGCATATAACCATTGTTGACCAAATAAGACATTCCTTAAATAAGTCCACCACAGTTTATACACAGAGCCAGCATGTAAACAATCACCATTCCTAAGTGAGATAGATGCTTAGATGTTTCTAAGAGACATCACAACTGAACCACACTGCTTCAGACAATGGCCTCAAAAGTTGAAGGACACAAGGACATTGGATTATGTTGTAGAGGTTCCTCCTAAGGATACGATCCACTGTGAGTTGATTTCACAAGTCATACTCTGTTAAAAAAAGCATTGGGAGTAGCACTAGTTAAATGAAACCAAGAATTCCTACTGTTCATCAGTGAAATCCCTAAAGATAGTGAGATCCTCAACTATCTACCTGTTAAGAGATATGACAGAGGAATCTACAACAGGTAGGGACCATTATTCTGCAAAAGGTCCTATGAAAAGAAAAAAGCTGTTCCACATTATCAAAATGAAGCCAAGAATGTATAGGGTGCATCCATTCACCACAGAAAAAGATTTCAAGCATGGAGTGAATAGGGAAAGTCTTTGCCAGAGCACAAGCTCTAAAACATTCCATGCCTGGTACAGTAGGCTGATCCCCTAGACTTAAATGGATGGCAGAGTGTACATCAATGAGATTGGAAACACCACATTGCATGCCCGAGTAATATAGAACAAACTTTTATACAGCCTCTACAGGAGTAGGGTGTTTAGGCTCTGAATCCAAATCAGAAATAGGAGCCTCAGGTAACGCTAAAAGATGAAGGCCCAGGAAGGTAATTTGAAGAGAAAAGGATAGGATAAAAAAAAAAAAAAATCCTCAGCAGAGCCAAGGTGGTGTTCAACCTTCTAGGACACTAGCAAACAACTGAGCCATTATGGTCAGGGTCACACAGGGGAATGACTTAACATTTTTGTTTTCCAGCGTCCCAACCTTCTGAAAGCAGCAGCATAACCCAAATCTTTTAAAAACTTCTAAAATTTCTAGGTACCTCAACGAACAATAAGGAAAACTTATTTTATCAAACGTACACTAAGGGACAAAGGGGACAAAGCACCAAATATTCTGTAATCTATGGTTATGCTGCCAACCACATGTAGGGGGCAGTCTTCTAGTGATTTTAACCCCAACAATTCTATGCAACCTCAGTTGTGAAATGAGGAAGAACCTCTTAAACACCAAAAATTTGGGCAACGGGCCAACTAAAAACTGGGTCCCTTAATAAATATAGGAGGAAAAAAATTACAATGAGCACAAAAATATTAATTGGAGGAACACAACTCGAAATGTGTAACCTGTGGGATTTCCAAAGGCAGTCCCCCTAAATGAGGAGAGAGCAAAATCTTCACTCAAGACAAACACAGAACAAGACCTTGAAGCACAAAGAAAAAATAATTAAAAAAGGTTGACCACACAGCCACCGGCAAGATCGTGAGGTCAAACTAACATGTAAACATATACAGTACATATAAATGTAGCCACATCCACCCTGTAAACTTGCTGAATGTGTGGATGGAAAAGCCACACGAGAAGTCTCAAACCAGCAGAACTGGGGAAAGAGTGCTCAGTATAGTAAACTGATGGGAGATTATAGTCATGCGTCCTCTCTGGTCCCTGCTGTGTTCTGTGTCTCCCAGAATACAGCGGGGGAAGGCAGTGTAGGTGCCGGAAGTGGCGTAGGTCACTGCAAGCGCCGCGGTGATCTATGCCAGGAAGTGGGAGCAAATACCTGTACTACACAGGTATCTGCTCCCTCCTCCCCCCTGAAAGGTGCCAAATGTGACACCGGAGGGGGGGAATCCAAAAAGTGGAAGTTCCATTTTTGGGTGGAACTCCATTTTAATAGATGGAAAAATGAAAAAAATTACTGAAGTTCCGCTTTCAATGTGATGGGGAAACAATATTACTGTACGATTTAAAAAGTACACAGTAAGGCGAACATCTGTTCATTGTGTAGCGGTGATATAAAAGGGAAAATAAACCGCGCTAGAGAGCTGTAAGACACCTCAAAGTTGCAGCTGCAACAAAAAAACACTAATATCAGTGTAATAAACTAAGAAGGATATACTAAGTCTGCTTGCAATCCAGTGAATAAAAATATGAATAAAATAACTGAATATATCATTAATTCAATATACGGTGAATATATAAATTACCAATAATGCTATCAAGTTCAGAAAAGTGCTTATAAATAAATTATAAAAGCAAGTATAAATAAATATACATACAGTGATCATGCACAAAAATTAATTACTAAATAAAAAATATTTTTAAAATTAACCAATACGTGATTGACAGAAAGAAGTGATAAAAGTAAAATGAGTCCATTCAAAAAAAGTTCAATGCAGATACACCAATCACATGGAGGGAGATCGCATATCCACAGTTCATTTAAACACAGCCTATGTAGGTGAGGAGGGAAGAAAGGAGTATGAAGAAGGATCCCAGCAACCGGTGATTTCAAGGAACAATAAGGATGGACCCTTACCGGACAAGGTGGACCTCCTAAATAGCAAGGTCTTATAAGCGTGCAGATACAGCACTCTGCAGGGACAGATGGATGGCGGCGTCTGAATCCTCGTTCCGACAGGAGGCAGTTCCAGCGTGTCAATCTAGAGGAAGGCACTTGCTGTACCCGGCGGTGCGGGAATGCTGTGCATGCAGTGCTCACTGCATGCACAGCATTCCCTCACCGCCCGTTACAGCGAGTGCCTTCCTCTAGATTGACACGCTGGAACTGCCTCCTGTCGGAACAAGGATTCAGACGCCGCCATCTATCTGTCCCTGCAGAGGGCTGTATCTGCATGTGTAGCGGTGATAAGCACTATTTTTAATGCAAACTACCCAATGTTTGGATATGTCATTAACACCTTTCCAACAACCAAAGCAGATCACTTTGTTGTAGCTTGTAAACGTTAACATAAATTGTAATTTATGAAAACCATGAATTTCCAAATTTAAATGCAAAAATTCCCAAACGAGCGAGTGAATACCAGCAAGCAGGAGGTTCCTTGAGAATATTATTTGTTACAGAGTATCACAACTTTTTATGCACAGAGTTCCATACAGTGTCAAAAGTATTAGGGTGTACCCATTCTCGGATTAGATGGGAGAACCCCAGTGGTGGGTTCCTACAATTAGCTACAGGAAGCAGCCCTACTGAAAGCAATGGGAGGCTGCCAGCTTTCACAGCTAACTTTGGCCACTTACATGTAATCGTTCAGGTGATGAGCACATGCAAATGATCAGCCTGGGACGCAGACAGTCCGTGTCCAGGGCCGATAGCTCACACATGATCACTGCTGGTGTGAACACACCTTATGCTGTTGAGATCTGAGCCCAGACTCATTTTTAAAGCCTTAAAAGGGTTGTAAACCCTTGCCGTTTTTCACCTTATCGCATAATATGCATTAAGGTGAAAAACCCCCCTTATACTTCCCTGAGCCCCTTAATTCCCACAACGGGAACGAGCACACCAGTTCCAGCCGGTGTCTCATGTCCTGATTGGATAGGCTGATCGCAGCGCAGCCATTGGCTCCCGCTGCTGTCAATCAAATCCAATGACGCGAGCGCCGGGGGGCAGAGCCGAGTCCTGCTGTCTGTGTTTACAGACGCAGCAGCAGAACACGGAAGCCCGGTCGCACGGGTGTCCCATCGGAGAGCGCTTTTCTGGCGGGACACTCAAGAGGAGGAGGAGCCAGGAGCACCACGGAGAGACCCCAGAAGAGGAGGATCGGGGCCACTCTGTGCATACTCAACTGCACAGCGGAGACTAGTACGGCATGTTTGTTTTTTTTTGTTTTTTTAAAAACGGAACCTTTACAACCCCTTTAAATGGGGTGGGGATCAGCCAAGGTGGAAGCTGGTGTCCTGTACCATTTTTTTTCCCCCCACTCTCAATTATCCCCCCTTTCTCCAAAATAGTCTGCTATCCATTTCCTTTACTATCTGAGCCTAGATTCTTCTAGTTGTTTATGGCTTCTCAGAATCCTAATGTGTTTTTTTTAAGTTACAAAACTATTCTAGCACCTACATGAATTATACTGCGAGATAGAAGATATGTATAAACAATATTCCCTCTTGATTGGTAACCAATCTAAATTTCATTACAAATGTGAAACATGGAACAGATTGTAATGTTTAAAAATACTTTATTTTTCTTCTATCTGTACCTTAAAAACTTAAAAACAACTTACTTTGAGCAGCTGGAACATGTCTTCCTGGTAGTAGCAGGCAAGGGTGGTCGGGCAGGGGGTACATTGTAGCCAGTAAGGCAAAGGGTGGAACAGAAAAGCTGTGTCGACCCCTTACGTTGGTATGCTGTCTGTCCTTTTTGAAGAATCTTTTTGCAGCCTGAACAGGAAACCCTGACAGCGGTTGTGGGGACTGCGGGAACAGCAGGGACTACAGGAACAGCCGGAACAGCCGGAACTGCAGGAACAGCCGGAACTGCAGGAAGAGACTTATTCAAACCTGGGGAACTTAGTGGAGTCTGTATTCCACTTGAGAGCTGAGGGGCTTTAAAAGACAAAAAAAAAAAAAAGTTAAAGCTGAACACAGTACAGTATACCACAGGAAAACTGGTTTAACTTCTAATAAGAAACTAGCTTTTGGGGGGGGTAATAGAATAAGAAAAATATAGTACATCTCTTGAAACGTTCTCGCACATAAAGAAAAAGAAAAAACTCACCTAGGGGGCTGCCACTGACTGAAAACACGGCACTGATTTTCAGCTCCCCTTCAGAAACTTTGGGCTGCTGGGAATATTCCTGTGAGGTATAAAAAGGAAATAAAATAGGGTGAAGGTTTTTCTACTTTAACTTTCATTCCCACCATATCCCTTTATAAATCTTATTAAAAGATCAACCCTATCAAGAAAGATACAGCGTTATATTCTATTACTCAATGTAAGTAAATCAATGCATACTGCAACTATACAAGCAGAGCAGTGTGAATTTACTGCTACTATACATTATCATTTAGTTTTAACCTGAGTTTATTAACGCATTTTTCACATATACAGATAATACAGGATAGACCATATCCGAGGGAAGGAAAGTTATTCGTGAGATATGCTTTGATAAGAATGCAAATAAGTGAAATATCCGAAGCATGAGTTAACAATGCAAATAGGTCACAAATAGTACACCGTACTATCAGGAATACACGAACGTGCATTTCAAATAATTTAAAGCATTCTTATAAATGTCTAATACAAAGAAATCTGACCCATAGGGTATAAAAGTGAGGAAGCAAACATTACAGCCTCAGATTATATAAAAGAAAGTGAACCCCAGGTGGGTTTCTGTATAGGACTGCCTCAGAGTAAATGGATACGTCTGTCACTAACTGTTGTGACGCCAAATACCACTTTACGCAATCCTTGTGACAATTGGATTTTGAAAATTTTGGGTTGTTGTGGAAACAAAGATTGGTGATAAAGCTTCAGTGAAGACACCTTTTTCCCATGAGAACTCTTATGTCCTGTACACACGATCGGACATTGATCGGACATTCCGACAACAAAATCCATGGGATTTTTTTGGACAGATGTTGGCTCAAACTTGTCTTGCATACACACGGTCAGACAAAGTTGGTCGGAAATTCTGAACGTCTAGAACGCGGTGACGTACAACACGTATGATAAGCTGAGAAAAATGAAATTCAATAGCCAGTGCTGCTCTTCTGCTTGATTCCGAGCATGCGTAGCACTTTGTGCGTCGGAATTGTGTACACACGATCGGATTTCCGACAACGGATTTTGACGGAAAATTTTATAACCAGCTCTCAAACTTTGTGTGTCGGAAATTCTTATGGAAAATGTATGATGGAGCCTACACACGGTCGGAATTTCTGATAACAAGGTCCCATCACACATTTTCCATCGGAAAATCCTATCATGTGTACAGGGCATTACAGGAGTGAATTCCCCTTTCCTAGGGGTAGATTTCCTCTCACTTCCTGCTGTCTCTCTCCGTCTGTAAGTAGGAGTCGTTTGTACGTCTGATATCTGTAACCCGGGGACCGCCTGTAATGGGATTAGTTTTAAGATTTACTTTGGCCCAACTTGGCTCAAATTATGCAAATTATGGTTGACGCTGAAGCTGTAAGTCACTGGTGTAGCCTAAAACACATACAGTAAGTATTGTAAACTCTTCTGGAGAGTGGCCGTGCAACTTTCACTCTGTGCTCTAAATAGAGTCACTTGCTCTTGCAACTCTGCCACTCAGGAAAAGCTTTGCATTTTTATTTATTTTTCAGTTAATACAAGGTGTTCTCGAATTGGCCTAGGGGAGGGGGCAGATGATATAATAGAGGAGGTCCAGCATGACAATGACCCAAAACATACCGCCAAGGTAACAAAGCAGCGGCTCAAGAAGAAGCACATTAGGGTCAGGGAGTGGTCAAGTCAGTCTCCAGACCTTAATCCTAGCTGAAACGTCGTGTTTTTTTCTGGATTTTTGATTGATATTCTGTCTCTAGCATTTAAAATACACTATATAAAAATCATAGACCCTTCATTTCTTTGTAAGTGGGCAAACCTACAAAATCTGCAGTGGGTCAAATAATTATTTTCCCCACTGTATGTCTACACTACAACAAGCCATATAAGAATTAAGAGATAAGGGTACTTGATATTCTTACCTCAGAGTTATCAGGCTCCTCTTTGACTTTCTCCACAACGGTGGAAGCAGGTGCCAAGGCCCGTTCATAATCTTCATCCATGGGTTCCTCCTTTATTCTTACACCTGATGTATACGAGTTGCCAAGATTTTCACCCATTGGAGATTTGCTGCTGTAGTTGTAACTAGATTCCTGCAAAAAGAAAAAAAAAATAATATTGGCTCAGGGTGGTATTAGTAAAAAAAACACCACCAAGATGTTGAATGATTTAACTGTTCATTTAAAAATCGGATAAAAAAAAATGCTATATACTGCAGAAAAAAAAATAAACTGAGGGGTGGGTCACAGCAACTAGAACTCTTCACAGGCCCACAAAAACAAGGGTTAAGGAATCAGACAAAAATGCTCAGATGAAAGTTTAAAGCACCATGCAGCCAACACGTTGAGTTGAGACCTGCCCATCCACCTGCTATAACCTAGAGCAGTGTTTCTCAACTCCAGTCCTCAAGGCGCCCCAACAGGTCATGTTTTCAGGATTTCCATTATTTTGCACAGGTGATTTGATCAGTTTCACTGCCTTAGTAATTACCACAGCCATTTCTTCTGAGGGAAATCCAGAAAACATGACCTGTTGGGGCGCCTTGAGGACTGGAGTTGAGAAACACTGACCTAGAGAACGTGTGAACAAAGGATCAAGCGTTTCTTGCTGGAAGGCCCATGAGACATCAACAGATCTGGTGGAATGAGCCCAGATAGGAAAAAGAGGAACTCTATCCTTAAGGCTTTAAGCTCTCAAAAGAAGTTGTCTGATGCACGTGGCAATGCCAGGATGTCCTCTACAACAGCCTGTAGGAAGGACAAAAAGAATCAGTTTTGCAAATAGAAGCTGCGGAGTGAAGGGGTGAAGGCAGGACAATATCCTCATTGAGGTGGAAGGAATAAACCACCTTGGGTAGAGAAAGTGGTATGAAGAGCACCTTGTCCCTGTGCAATACAAGAAATAGCTCCTTAAAAGAAAGGGCTGACAGCTCAGAAACAAGCCTGACAGACTTAATTGCCACTAGGAAGGTAAACTTACAACTAAGGATGAGCTCCGGCGTGTTCGCACACCCCACGTGCAGAGCCCGCCAGGAAGTCGGCACTGCACTGCGCTAATCGCAGGCAGTGAGACATTGTCCCGATGTGCGGCTGCAGAGATTGGGAAATGTCTCACTGCCTGTGATTAACGCAGCGCAGTGCCGACTTCCTGGCGGGCTCTGCACGTGGGCTGTGCGAACATGCCGGAGCATCCTTACTTACAACCCTATTATTCGAGTTTTCCATCTGGAGGGAGATTCTGTCCTACCTGACCACCTCTTGTATATTAGATATTTTGAAGTCTGTGCAGATTCTCCATATTTAGAGTATTTGCGGGGCCATCTGGGAATTGGAGGAAGGCTGTTCCATTGGTACAGAATTTGGGTTTTCTGTCCTTATCCTCATCCTTGGAAGGAAAGTCCAACAATATTTGGTTGACTGTTAATATCTTTTGGTCCTCCTCCCAGGGGGAGGTTATGTGTGACTGGTAGTCCCCAGGCCCCTGATCCCAAGAGGCAGAACAATCCTTGTGATATCATGCACAAAGTCTTTTACCAAGGAAAAAGACAACAGGTTTCAGAAAAAGAAGGGCCAAAACTGAGATCTGCCCCTTGATGGTAATTAAAGCCAGATACATCTTTACACAAGACTGAATGAATGCAAAAATGTGCTCCCTGGCATACGGTCGGTGATGAAACTCACAAGCCTCATACAAGGCAAAATAAGCCTTCCATGCAAGATGGTACATTTTCCTGGAGGTGGACTTTCTTGCCTTGAGGATGGTAGGGATTACAGAGTCAGAAACACCCCTATTCCTCAGGACTTGGGATTCAACAGCAATGCCATTTAAAGTATTAAACATACTAAACCCAGGACCCTGCATTCACTATATCTGGTCTCCCACAGTACACAAAACATGGAAATGCAATTATTTAAATATAAATTGCTAAATAACTTTTTCTCATCAGCAGTATAAAGCAGTCTTGTGACTTCTATTAGTGTCTGGTTAAAGCTTGTAGGAGGAGTTTTCATTCTTCTCTGACTGTCCTATGAGGATGCATGACCCCTGACCCTCTGTCTGGACAGTGCCGATTGGCCCTGTGCTGATCACATGCACACTCAAGAGAAAGAAAAAAAACTCCAGTAACACACCAAACTGAGCATTTGCAGAGTGCCCCCAAGGCTCTGTACTATCAGGAGATGGGTTGGGGACAGTGGAAGAAGGGGAGGATCAGAGAAGACAGGATCAAACAGCCTCTTTACACAATGCAGTCTTAGGTTCCACAGTGAGTATAACAAGCATGCTTTACTGCATATACAGACTGATTTTACTGTTGTGGGTTTAGTAACATTTTAAGCCAGTGACTATAAAGCAGGCTGGCGGGCAGCACAGTGACTAAGTGATAAGCACTTCCGCCTAGCAGCACTAGGGTCGTCGGTCCGAATCCTAACCACGGCACTACCTGCCTGGAGTTTGCATGTTCTCCCTGTACCCCGGTTTCCTTCCGACCTCCGAAGACATGGTGAATTGGCTCCTGGCTAAATTTGCCCTAGTATGTATGAATGTGGGTTAGGGACCTTCGATGTTATCAGAAGGAAGCATCCCCCATCTACGTGGAAATCCACATTCACAAAGCCAAAACTAGTCTTTTGAGTCAGTTGCATTGGCAGATCCAAGGATCTTCCTCCCCAGCACCCTCGTACTGACCTGAATTAAAAGACTTTTGAACATCCTCAGGGACTCTACCTGGGTTAAAAGACAGGCTTTTCTCCTGCTGAAGCAGTGCCTTTAAGTGTTCCACATCAAGGAAATGCCTAAAAACTCCAGGTGTCGGAACCAGAGCTGACTTCTCAATGTTGAACACTTAATTGAATTTTTCCAGGACTGTACCTTCCGCTTACAAATTTGATATCAGCATCTGAGACAATTGCTCAGGAGAAGCTGGCCATACAGGTATCAAACTTTCTGAAGACCCCCAGGTCCTCAAAAACTCCACAACTGGAGCAAACACTTTAGTATACACTCTAGGAGTCGTGGGCAGGCCAAACAGCAATGCCATAAACTAGTAGTGGTGACCCTCACTGACTAGGTAGACTCTATCCTGAATTTCTGAACCAACAAGAACTTGTCAAGACCCTTGTGGAGGAGAAAAGGCCAAACTGTCATTTGTCTTGAGAACCATTAACAGGTTGAAATAGAAGATGCAAGACCTCTACTTTTTGGCACAGAAATGACTCCTCCCTGGGACTGTAACCTCTGTACATCACATTGTACAACCAGTCATCTGAGACTTTGAGTTTAGACAATCAACGGCCAATAGACCATTCCCTTCCCACACGAGTGGGGGTGACCTTTATTAGGAGTATTACTTGCCTCCGGACCTAGAGGATTTGGTGGTTCAGTTCTACATACAAAACTGGGAAGTAGGCTTCTGCTTCGAGACCAGGGCTTGCCGTTTAGAAAAGTAACTCTTGGTTTCTGATCTGTCACATTGTGCAATGGTGTACTGAAGCGCTGATGTGTATAATAAATCAATATTAGGAAAAACCCAAACCCAAATAATCAAGCCGCAACCATTCTCAAAGTGATCTGACACCTCTATAGTAAATGATAAAAAAAAAATATAATAATGCGCTATAAATTAAAATTCTGCACAAACTCCAAAATAAGCAGTGGAAAATAAGTGATAAAAGCATATAATGTAAAAGCAGCAGTAAGCACATCAAAAAAAAAAAAAAACATCAATAAATGCTCTTGTTAAATCACCAGTGATATGGCATAGTAGTCATCCACACCATAATGGATATAGCCAGGATCAATATAGGTCCCAAAGTGTACCATATATATAGAAATCCAAACCAGTTCCTGGGTGTAGTAAAATTATTATCAGCGGGCTACACAGCCTGGATCACACACTGCTGGCGACTCCCACTCTGCCACTTAACTCCTCCAATTATGGTGTTTCATTCATAAAATAAGAGAAATTCATCATTGCGCAATGATCAGCACAGAACACATCAACAGCATGAAAAGCACAGGTGGATCCACTCACATGTACTTCTTTGGTAAACAGCGCTATGGAACAGTCAGAGCGATTTCCCCTTCTCCTACCACATCCACTGTGCTTCGTACAGGCACATCAGATGTAGTCACTAGCTCCTCCTGACACGTTGCGTCACGTCACATGGTGGCTGTGTTTGGTTCTTGTGGATTTTAGGAACCGTATAGATTATCGGAACCCTACATGTATCCAGTATCAAATATTTTTCCTCCTTAGTGAGAATGGTTTTCATACTCCCTCTGAGTACCAGTTCCCCTAATTCTTCTTTGTATTCCTTAGTTGGATTCCCCCTTAACTTGATATAAGTATTGGTATCATTCAGTTGATCTTGTAGTTCCTAAAATCCACAAGAACCAAACACAGCCACCAGGAAGACCCATAATTAACGGGATTCAGTCTATAAATGCAAGATTGGGACAATATGTGGATAACTATATACAGCCCTTGGTACCCAAAACACATGCCTATCTGAGGGACACAAAACACCTAATACAGCTACTTAATACTGTTGAACTCAGGCCGGAATGACAACACCTTTTAGCTACAGCAGATGTTTCATCGCTGTATACTATAATAGACCATGAGGAGGCAATCTAAGCATCTAAATGGGCTATGGAGGAATTTAGCAACCTTATCTCTAAACAAAAATGATTCATATTAAAAAGGTGTTTAGCGTATGGATTACAACATAACTATTTCTGGCATAACGGAGATTACAGGCAACTTAATGGTATTGGAATGGGTGCAAAGTATGCCCCTAGTGTTGCCAATACATTTGTGGCCAGATGGGAGAAGCAAGCTATTTTTTCTGATGTTCCAGAAGATCTAATCCTTTACAGGAGATTCATAGATGACTGTATCTTAATATGGAAAGGTGATGGAGAGTTTGATCCAATTTTTTGGCAACTTGAATAATAATCAGAAAAATATTAAGTTCACCTATGAGATTAGTAATAAAATCGTGCATTTCCTGGAGGTGCTATAAGTAAAAAAAATTTTTTCAAGCCAGTGGAACGAAATAGCTATATTCCGGTGGACAGCTGCCACTATGATCCATGGCTTATTAACATTCCGAAGGGCCAAATGGTACGCCTAAGAAAAAATTGTACTGATGTAAGTTTCTATTTGGAACAGGCAAAGGTGTTAGGAAAAAAATTGTATCCAAAGGATACAGTGAGAATTTTATTGGAGGAGAAAATACAGGAAGTATACCAAATGCCAAGAGATTCGCTGATTCAGGATAAGGAAAAGAAAACCGCCAAGTATCAGGAAAACCCCCTTATATTGAAATATAACACCCAACATAGGCAAGTGGAACATATCATTAGAAAACACTGGGGACTTCTCAAGGCGGACAAGCAATTGAAATCTATTTTACCTGATAAACCTTGCTTTATTTATAGAAGGGCATCCACTCTAAGGGACATAGTAGCAACAAATGTTTCAGATGCCCCTCAAGAAAATTAATGATTTGTTCTTCTTTCAGGGAAAAGGCTTTTTCCCTTGCAAAAGATGCTATGCATGTAAAAATACAAACTTCAACGGCCAAAAATGTACGAAAATTCATGTCTACTAGCACTAATAAGGAGTGCACAATTAAAGATTTCATTTCGTGCAGAACAGAAGGGGTTGTCTATAGATTGCAGTGCTCATGCTCACTGCAGTATATAGGTAGAACAAAACGCCCCATGTGGAAGCGCATAAGGGAACATATACAGAATATCAAGAATGGCTTCCCCAAGCATAGCGTGTCACGACATTATGCATCCCACCACAATAAAGATCCAACATCTCTAAATTTTTGGGCTATTGATAGGTATAAGCCTCATTGGAGGGGGAGCAATAAAATGAGAGAGCTCAGTAAAAGCGAATCCAGATGGATATTTGAAATGGCTACTCTTGCTCCGAGGGGCCTGAACATTGATTTTGACCTAAATTTATTTCTGATTTTTAGTATTAGATTTTATATATTTTTTTTTAATATATTTTTTTTATTAATACTGTATGTAGTAAATGTGGGCTATTGACCCTAAGTATGGATTCAGCAATATTAACATGTATATATGTAGTTCGGATGTAGCAATATCAACATGCATACAGCTAATAATTATATTAAACTATACGGAGCTATCTATTTGATGTGCTACAGTTTTAGTGAATATTTAAGTTGACTACTAGAGGGAAATGGGTAGTAGTAGTCTATGAAGAGTTAAGTTTTTTGTTTTTAAAAACCACAGATTTTTAATGTCCATTTTTAAATTTATCTATTGTTTTATTAAAATTTATTGTAAGCTGTGAACTTGCCATATATTAAGGTTACAGAGCGCTGAACAAGTATGATGATCCAATGATCACCGACGTCACTATGGCAACCGGCACGCTTTTAAAAGCAAATATGGAGCTTGGTCTGTCACATGGCTACTCTTGATAAAGTCAGGTGACATGTGATGCAACGCGCCGGGAGGAGCCAGTGGCGACATCTGATGTGCCTGTACGAAGCACAGTGAATGTGGTAGGAGGAGAGGGAATCGACTGTTCCATAGCGCTGTTTACCAAAGAAGTTCATGTGAGTGGATCCACCTGTGCTTTTAATGCTGTTGATGTGTTCTGTGCTGATCATTGCGCAATGATGAATTTCTCTTATTTTATGAATGAAACACCATAATCGGAGGAGTTAAGTGGCGGAACGGGAGTTGGCAGCAGTGTGTGATCCAGGCTGTGTAGCCTGCTGATAGTGATTTTACTACACCCAGGAACTGATTTGGATTTCTATATATATGGTACACTTTGGGACCTATATTGATCCTGGCTATATTCATTATGGTGTAGGTGACTCTACTATGCCCTATCACTGGTGATTGAACAAGAGCATTTATTGATTTTTTTTCTATGTGCTTACTGCTGCTTTTACATTATTTGCTTCTATCACTCAGCACTTTCAGCTATCACTTATTTTCCACTGCTTATTTTGGAGTTTGTGCAGATATTAGGAAACTAATTTGTAGCGCACTATTATATTTTTTATCATGATCTGTTACATTCACCTTCTCCTTAACCTCCCTGGCGGTTTTCCCGAGTGTGGCTTGGGGTTAAATTTCAGTACCATTAGCGGTAACCTGGAGCCACACTCAGAATGGCATGGTGCAGTGTGCTTACCTTGTCCCCAGGATCCTGCGATTTCCCCCTGCTGTGTCTGCAGGCTCTGTCCACCGCCCAGATGTCCTGTGTGCTGGGCTCGGTTTCCTGCGAGCGTTGCGACGCACAGGGGGCGGAGCCCGGCAGCAAATTCAAAAAATTGAAAATTCATAACACAAACAGTACACTGTAATCTCACAGATTACATTACTGTATGAAATCATTTCACATCCCTTTTGTCCCTAGTGCTTTGTCCAATGCCCTGCATGCAGTTTTATATTCTATAACCCCTGGCAAAAATTATGGAATCGCCAGTCCCTGAGGATGTTCCTTCAGTTGTTTATTGTTGTAGAAAAAAAGCAGATAACAGACATGGCCAAAAACTAAAGGCATTTCAAATGGCAACTTTCTGGCTTTAAGAAACACTAAAAGAAATCAAGAAAAATAATTGTGGTGGCCAGTAACAGTTAGATTTATAGAACAAGCACAGGGAATAAATTATGGAATCACCCTGTAAATTTTCATTACAAACACTAACACCTGCATCAGATTAAATCTGCTTGTTAGTATGTAGGTAAAGAGGGTAAATCTTCACGCAGTGTTGCACAAGATGTTGGTTGTTCACAGTCGGCTGTGTCTAAAACATGGACCAAATACAAACAACATGGGAAGGTGGTTAAAGGCAAGCATACTGGTAGACCAAGGAAGACATCAAAGCGTCAAGACAGAAAACTTAAAGCAATATGCCTTGAAAACAGAAAATGCACAACAAAACAAATGAGGAACAAATGGGAGGAAACTGGAGTCAACATCTGTGACCGAACTGTAAGAAACCACCTAAAGGAAATTGGATTTACATACAGAAAAGCTAAAAGAAAGCCATCTCTAACACCTAAACACAAAAAAACAAGGTTACTATGGGCTAAGGAAAGGCAATCGTGGACTGTGGATGATTGGATGAAAGTCATATTCAGTGATGAATCTCGAATCTGCATTGGGCAAGGTGATGATGCTGGAACTTTTGTTTGGTGCCGTTCCAATGAGATTTATGCAGACGACTGTCTGAAGAAAACAAGCAAATTTCCACAGTCAATTATGATATGGGGCTGCATGTCAGGTAAAGGTACTGGGGAGATGGCTGTCATTAAATCTTCAATAAATGCACAGGTTTACATTGAAATTTTGGACACTTTTCTTATCCCATCTATTGAAAGGATGTTTGGGGATGATGAAATCATTTATCAAGATAATGCATCTTGCCATAGAGCAAAAACTGTGAAAAAATTCCTTGAAGAAAGACATAAGGTCAATGTCATGGCCTGCAAACAGTTCGGATCTCAATCCAATTGAAAATCTGTGGTGGAAGTTAAAGAAAATGGTCCATGACAAGGCTCCAACCTGCAAAGATGATTTGGCAACAGCAATCAGAGAAGGCTGGAGCCAGATTGATGAAGAGTACTGTTCATCACTCATTAAGTCAATGCCTCAGAGACTGCAAGCAGTTATAAAAGCCAGAGGTGGTGCAACAAAGTACTAGTGATGTGTTGGAGTGTTATTTTGTTTGTTTTTCATGATTCCATAATTTTTTCCTCAGAATTGAGTGATTCCATAATTTAATTCACTGTGCTTGTTCTATAAATCTAACTGTTACTGGCCACCACAATTATTTTTCTTGATTTCTTTTAGTGTTTCTTAAAGCCAGAAAGTTGCCATTTGAAATGCCTTTAGTTTTTGGCCATGTCTGTGATCTTCTTTTTTCCTACAACAATAAACAACTGAAGGAACATCCTCAGGGACCGGTGATTCCATATTTTTTGCCAGGGGTTGTATATACTGTTCTTTCTGCCTGGAAACATGAGATTGTCCATAGAAACTAAAAAGTGTCCCTTTACGTCAAAAGTGGTTTTAGACCAGCTAGAAAACAGCGATAGTAAATTAGAACACTTTCAGAATTAAGCGATAGTGAATCATGGGGAAATTCATTTTATTATTATATTTTATAATTATTTACTAGACTCTTGTTTGGACAGATTTAAGTGTGTTATTGCTAAGAATTACAGGCCTACAATATAAAATGCCAAATTTCTATGCAAAACAACTGTACCGCATTGAGACGCAAAAATCTGACATAATCATACTGCCAGGGAGGTTAATGGGATAAGACCATGCTTCCGCCCCCGCAGTCAGCTCCTGGGTAAAGGCGTCCAAGGATGGTTCAAACAAGGGCTCACCCTCCTGCATTGCTCATAGCATCCTGCATTGGTTCTTGCATACAAGTTCTGCCGAGCAACATTTGAGCCAGAGGATCCTTCTCATGTGGACAGACATTGTGTCCCATCTGGAAAGTCTTCCAAGATACAGTAGGTGACCGCGATATTGTGTCAATCACTTCTCGGCGAGATTTGACACCTACGAGCCCCGTCGCAGGAGCCAGCGCCGAGATGGCTCGCTCATCGGGAAAGGAAAACTTTGTTTTCCTTCCGCGATGAGTGACAGGCAGCGCTGACAGCTGTCTAGTATGAATCCTGAGGCGGGAACACCGCGCCAAATTTTAAATGAAAAAACCGGCGTGGGTTCCCCCCTCGGAGGCATACCAGGCCCTTAGGTCTGGCATGGATTGTAAGGGGAACCCCCCTATGCCGAAAAATCGGCGTGGGGGTCCCCCCCAAATCCATACCAGACCCTTATCCGAGCACGCAGCCCGGCCGGCCAGGAAAGGGGGTGGGGACGAGCGAGCGCCCCCCCCCCCTCCTGAGCCGTACCAGGCCGCATGCCCTCAGCGGCAAGACAGCGGCGGCGACAAGACAGCGGCAGCAGACCGGGCCCCTCGCTGGCAATAGAGCTGGAAGAAGATAGCGGCGGGGCCCGGGAGAAAAGGCCGAACACCGGGAGAAGAGGCCGAACACCGGGAGAAGTCGGAAGGAGACCCCGGAGCTGACTAATAAATTACTCTTAAAACCTGTGTAGTGTGTTTTTTTTTTTATATTGACACTTTTCCCTAGGTGAATGGATAGGGGTACCATGTACCCCAAACTCATTCACACAGGGTGGGGTGCCGGGATCTGGGGGCCCCCTTATTAAGGGGGGCTCCCGGATTCCGATAAGCCCCCCGCCCGCAGACCCCGACAACCAACGGCCAGGGTTGTCGGGAAGAGGCCCTTGTCCTCATCAACATGGGGACAAGGTGCTTTGGGGTGGGGGGGGCAGCAGGGCGCCCCCCTCCCCCAAGGCACCCACCCCCCCATGTTGAGGGCATGCGGCCTGGTACGGCTCAGGAGGGGGGGGGCGCTCGCTCGTCCCCACCCCCTTTCCTGGCCGGCCGGGCTGCGTGCTCGGATAAGGGTCTGGTATGGATTTGGGGGGGACCCCCACACCGATTTTTCGGCATAGGGGGGTTCCCCTTACAATTCATGCCAGACCTAAGGGCCTGGTATGCCTCCGAGGGGGGAACCCACGCCGGTTTTTTCATTTAAAATTTGGCACGGTGTTCCCGCCTCAGGATTCATACTAGACAGCTGTCAGCGCTGCCTGTCACTCATCGCGGAAGGAAAACAAAGTTTTCCTTTCCCGATGAGCGAGCCAGCGCGACATTCACAGTACCCTGTCGCCGAGAACCAGCGTGATGGTATCGCGCTGGAAACACAATCTCGCGGTCAGGTACTGTATCTATTGAAAAACTCAAGCCTCTTGGAAAATCTTTAAGGAACTGCCAAATGGCATGATTCCCTGGAACGAAGCATACACTTTGCCCAAACTAAGGGCTTGGCAATTCCCACCACAGGCTGCAGAGTTGACCAAAGAGAAAGACTCTTTAATCACTTCAATACAGGGCACTTACACCCCCTTCCTGCCCAGACCAATTTTCAGCTTTCAGTGCTCTCACACTTTGAATGACAATTACTCAGTCATGCAACACTGTACCCATATGAAATTTGTGTCCTTTTTTTCACATAAATAGAGCTTTCTTTTGGTGGTATTTATTCACTAGCGGGTTTTTTATTTTTTGTGTTATAAATAAAAAAGTCCGTAAATTTTGTGAAAAATTTCTTTTTCTTTGTTTCTGTCATAAAATTTTGCAAATTAGTAATTTTTCTTCATAAATTTTGCCCAAAATGTATACTGCTACATATCTTTGATAAAAAAAAATAACCCAAATTAGTGTAAATTATTTGGTCTTTGTGAAAGTTATAGATTCTACAAACTATGGTGCCAATCACTAAAAATTGATCACATCTGATGTACTAAGGTCTATCGCATTTCTTGGGACACTAACAAGTCAGGGAAGTACAAATACCCCATAAATGACCCCTTTTTAGAACGTAGACATTCCAAGGTATTAAGTAAGTAGCATGGTGAATTTTTTTAAGTTGTAATTTTTTCCCACAATTCTTTGCAAAATGAAGTTTTTATTTATTTATTTATTTATTTTACAAAATTGTCATATTAACAGGTTATTTCTCTCTCAAAGCATATGCATACAACAAATTACACCCCAAAATACATTCTGCTACTCTTCCCGAGCATGGCGATACCACAAGTGTGGGACTTTTACACAGCCTGGCCACATACAAAGGCCCAACATTAAAGTAGCATCTTCAGGCGTTCAACGAGCATAAACGACATCTAATTTCTCAACCACCATTTACACTTTTGAAGGCCCTGGAGCACCAGGACAATGGAATTGCCCCCAAAATGACCCCATTTTGGAAAGTAAACACCCCAACGTATAATCTATAAGGCATAATGAGTCTTTTGAACAGTTCATTTTTTTCCCAGAAGTTTTTGGAAAATGTGGGAAAAAACGAAAACGCATTTTTTTTTTTTTTTTTTTTTTTACTACACACAAAGTTGTCCATTTATCAGATATTTCCAACACATAACATGTACGTAGCAAATATGACACCCCAAAAAACATTCTGCTACTCCTCCCGAGTATCGCGATACCACGTCTGAGACTTTACACAGCCTGGCCACATACAAAGGCCCAACATTGAAGTAGCATCTTCAAGCGTTCTACGAGCATAAATGACATCTAATTTCTCAACCACCTATTACACTTTTGAAGGCCCTGGAGCACCAGGACAATGGTGACGCCTCCTCACTGTTGTGTACTCTTTTGGACATGACGCTGTGTGACAGGTGACGGTCACTGATGTTCTAGGTGATGATGGTGTGACAGGCGATGGTCACTGATGGGTGACAGGCCACAGACAGTGACAGGCCATGGTCATTGATGGGCGACGGGTGATGGCTGGCGGGCACTTATGGGTGACGGCTGGTGGTTACTGATGGGTGACAGGTGAACCGCTGACGGTCACTGATGAGTGACAGGTGAACCGCTGACGGTCACTGATGAGTGACAGGTGAACCGCTGACGGTCATTGATGGGTGACAGGTTACAGCTGCACCGCTGACGGTCCCTAATGGCAGTCCCTTATGTGACAGGTGCACTTTATGGGGTGACTGTGGCGACTGTTGGGTGACAGATGACAAATGGGGGGGCGATGGGACAGGTGTGGTGTTGGTACAGAACACAGATCGGTAACTCACTGCTTCTGGCTCTTCTCTCCTCACACACCGTTTCCAGTGTGAGGAGAGAAGAGCTGGTAACAGCTAGTTACCGCTCTGTGTTTATATTTATGATCGGCTGTGAAAGGATCACAGCCAATCACGTGGGTAAACAGCCAGCCAATGGCTGTTTACTGGCCTCGGTGATGAGCAGTGTTCCCGGGAACACGCCACCACCGACGTGCACGCGCAGCGCGCTCGCGTTCTCGCGCCATGCACATTGGGGTGGAACTATCCGTGATCGGCCGTGACATCATCACGGCCAATCACATGGTAAACAGCCATGTCCAATGGCTGTTCACCCCCCTCGGTGGCGAGCGGTGTCTGACACGCCGCCACCGAAGTAACACGGATGCGCGTGCGCGATCGCCCGCATTCCCTGTTTAAATGGGAGGCCGTCATATGACACCCTCCCGCAACGAGAGCCGCGCCGCCTGGCCGTCAATCGACAGCCGGCAAGCAGTTAAAGAGGGCCTCCATCTTATCCATGGCAGCTTTAAAGACCAGGACCTCATCCGTCAGGATCATTAAGGTCTTATTTAGGTTGGAAATCTCTGGCTGTTGAGCCAGCTAATGCCATTTCTTGTAGAATTCATCCTCCATGGAGTAATGTTGCGCAAAACACTTTGAAGGTGAGGACACCTCTCCTTGCACTGGTAATTGAAATGGATCGGGCCACAAATTTACCTCTCTCTAAGGTGAAGCTGGCAGATTGAAGAATAAGAATCGAGGAGGGGGCAGATTCTAATTTATAGCCCACAGAAATGACAAATTGGACCCAGAGATCTGGGAACTCCCTGATCCAGACTGGCGCAAATGCCAACAGACCTCCCTCTTTTGCGTGGGGTGCGAGTAACACTTCACTGCGAGGAGTAATTCTGGGTAGGCTTGGAGGGATTTGGGGGTCAAAGGCTTGAGATGAAAGGATGTACCCACTTGACTTTGAGGAGGATGCCTGTATGGAGCAAAGAAGGACCCCCTTTAGTTAGAAGAGGTGGTAGTAGTAGTAGTAGTAGTAGTATTAGCTGGATCAGGCTGTTTTTTTGTAAGGTAAAAGTGCTTTCCCCGTAACTTCCTTGATAAATCTATCTAGTGATTAACCAAACAGACATTCACTATCAAAAGGCATTCATAAATGACACCTTTTGCAAGCAGACCCTTTAGACCAGGGGTGTCCAAACTTTTTTCAAAGACTGCCAGATTTGATGAAGTGAACATGCGTGAGGGCCGACCATTTTGCCTGACAGTTTTTGAACCATTAAAATTTGGTCTAAGTGTGTTCGTCCAAGCACTAATACACTGCCCAACAAGAATTATCTTGCCTTTGTGGCTGTGTGTGGTGAAGAGATGAGCTTGGGAGTGCTATTTGTGTGTATATATATATATATATATATATATATATATATATATATATATCTCTTTTGTGGCCCCTAACGAATCCCCGAGCGCCGCTCAAGGACTAAGGATGAGCTCGGGCGTGTTATTTGAATATACCGTATTTATCGGCGTAAAGATGCTCCTATTGAATTGGACAAAGTTCACAGGACCTCAGGGCCAGAGGAACCATGATTCTTCCTTTGTCCACAATACACTACACAGGGTCCACTTCTAAAAAAGTCAAGGAGGAAATTATGCAGGCCGCCAGCACACAAGATTCCATCAGGCTGAACGAAGCCCCTGTCATGCTACTTCCAGACCTCTCACGCCAAAGCCTGGCCATGCGGCACTCTCTCAAGCCACTCACATCTCTCCTCCAGGAGAAATACATCAAATACCAATGGAGGTTTCCATCCCAGCTGCGGGTCCACCATGAAGGCAAAACTGCCCTATTTCACACCCTGGAGCTGCCCTCAGGTCTCCTTGTCGGACTGGCCCCTCCCCTACTACCCTGGGTCTCCCATTCATTTCACAGTGGCAGAAATACAGCAAGATACAGCACCCCAGATCTTCCTCCAAGATGCCACCGGATGATTGACCCCGCACTGGTTCCTGTTATTTTTGCACCTTCGTTCCGGAGCCGCGATTGCTTTCCTTTGCTACAGCCCAGGACATACACCTTACATCTGTGACCCATTAGGACACACTCTTTGGATCACTTGAACAGTCTTGTGCACCAGCTACGTTCCTTTTTTTGCTTCTGTTTTGCACTATTTTTACCTTTTTTTTTGTATCCAGACGAACAGAGGTCTCCTTCGACAATGTAGCTAGCCTATTTGATTGTGATGGTATAGGTTACCCTCCCTCTTGCCACTGCTCACATCTCATCCCCCACAATGTCCCCCAGATTCCCCTATGCCTATATGACAACAATATGGAGGACTATATGTTTTATCTTGTGTTTCAATGGTGGTTTGCTTCTTTTATTATTCTAATTCTTATTTCTTCTCTGTACTGGAGATAGATTCCGCCCACCCCTCCTGCTATCGCCTCCTCACCTCTCTATTCTGCTCTTTCTGCCTCCCTCACACCCCCCCCTTACCTCTCTCCTTTTCCTTTCTATTGAGCAAGCCTTGGTGCAAATCCAGCTCGGTGTTAGTTATTTTGTGGAAACTCAGTGTCCCCCTCTCTTTTCACTATTTCCATGATGTCACATGATCATATAACATTATCATCCTTCAACTGCAGGGGTTTTAATACTCCCGAGAAGAGAAGCCAGATATCATACAATTTCCACAAAGCCAGGACTCAAATTTTACTCTTGCAGGAGACCCACTTTAGGAGCACAGCTGTCCCAACCCTTAATAATCATTACTATAAATCAGTGGTATAGTGCAAAACCCGCAAGCCAAATCAAAAGGGGTATCTATATTCTTCCATAAATCTTTGCATCCGGGAGGTTCTAGACTCCCTTGTTGATCCCTTAGGTCGTTTTCTTTTTCTCAAATTAAAATCGAACTCCTCTATTTTTACAGTAGCTAATGTGTATGGACCTAACCAAGACCAGGGGAGCTTCCTGTCCATGGTTCTGAACAAATTACTCTCCTTTGGTGGTCCGTTTCATTCTAGGTGGAGACCTCAATGTGACCCTTTCCCCGGCCGTGGACACTTCCTCTGGCAAGTCTTCCATCCCCCACTCCACTCTAACACACATAAAATCACTCCTACATTCCGTTCAACTGGTGGACGCCTGGCGAGTGCAGCACCCAATTGAGAGAGATTACAGCTGTTACGACTATAATGCCCTGTACACACGGTCGGACATTGATCAGACATTCCGACAACAAAATCCATGGATTTTTTCCGACGGATGTTGGCTAAAACTTGTCTTGCATACACACGGTCACACAAAGTTGTCGGAAAATCCGATCGTTCTGAACGCGGTGACGTAAAACGCGTAAGTCGGGACTATAAACGGGGCAGTAGCCAATAGCTTTCGTCTCTTAATTTATTCTGAGCATGCTAGGCACTTTGTGCGTCGGATTTGTGTACACACGATCGGAATTTCCGACAACGGATTTTGTTGTCGGAAAATTTTATAGCAAGCTCTCAAACACTGTGTGTCGGAAATTCCTATGGAAAATGTGTGATGGAGCCTACACACGGTCGGAAATTCCGACAAGGTCCTATCACACATTTTCCATCGGAAAATCCTATCGTGTGTACAGGGCATAAGTGTTGTGGGCTACAGAGTATCTACTACTTCCTTGTCAGATATCCCACTTAAGGCATCCCCTTGGCAATATATTGTGGTCTTACCATGCCCCCCTGCACTTAAGCCTGGCTCACCCCCCTAAGTCCCATAAGACATTTTTATGGCACTTGGACAATTTATTGAAAGACACCCCATGTGTAGCAGCGATTGAACATACAATCCGTGAATTTATTCAGGATCGCCAGTGTGATGAAACCAGCCCCCTTATTAAATGGGAAGCCTTAAAATGTGTGCTCCGGGGGACAGTCATACAACACGGCTCCCGCCTAAAGAAGGCCTGATCCGATGATATAGCCCGACATTTTTCCACTACAGCTACACTCGAAATCGCACATAAAATGGGACCCAGACCCTATAACCTATGTTGACCTCTCCAACGCCCGTCGAGAATTACTCCGTATACTAGATTCCCACTCCTTCAGAGCTAGGGACAGGGGACATAACCACCATTACACCTTAGCCAACAAATGAGAGCAACACCTAGCGAGGGTCCTCCACCCGCACCCACCATGTGGACCCATCCAACACATCTGCACCACAGATCAGCAAAAGATTAGTAACACTCTAGGTATATCAGATGCCTTTCGACACAACTGCTCTCAGCTGTATAACCTTCCCTCGAGGCCTAAAAAACCCACACAGGGGACTCGCATCCCTCTAACATGGAGGATCACATTTTAGAGACAGCCCTACCAAAGAGTCAGCTGATCTGGATAACCCTCTATCGCAGGGATATGCAATTAGTGGACTACCAGCTGTTGCAAAACTACAAGTCCCATCATGCCTCTGCCTCTGGGTGTCATGCTTGTGGCTGTCAGAGTCTTGCTATGCCTCATGAGACTTGTAATTCTGCAACAGCTGGAGGTCCGTTAATTGCATGTCCCTGCTCTATCAGTAGGGGAGTTCCTAAGTGCCATCAAAGGGCTGAAATCTGGAAAGTGCCCAGACGGGTTTTCCCCTAGGTTCTACAAGTAATTTTCCCAGTCCGTCGCCCCGTTGCTCTCAGCAGCAATTCCATAGACGACTCCCACCTACCTTCTAAAGGCCTTTTATCCGCTAACATCTCTGTCCTCCCCAAACCAGGCAAGGATCCCTCTCAGCGTAGCAGTTATCGGCCGATTTCACTCCTCAACTCAGACGTTAAAAACTTTTCACAAAAGCTCTAGCGAACTGATTATCACCCCTTTTGCTCTCAGTCACTCATAAGGACCAGGTTGGTGTTGTCCCTGGACGAGAGGCCAGGGACAACACCGCTAAAACCATTCACCTCGTTTCTTACATTCAGAGACAAAACTTAAAGGCACGCCTTTGACGCAGAGAAGGCGTTTGACCGGGTCAATTGGCAGTTCTTGCGCCTCTCCATGGAACAGATAGGCCTCGGTACCACCTTTGTATCCAAGGTTATATCACTATACTCCAGGCCATCTGCATGTGTTATGGATAATTGTCCTTGTCCACACCATTTCATATCTCTAACGGTACCCGCCAGGTATGCCCCGTCCGCTCTTTTTGTTCTGGACACCCTCCCTAAGCTACTTTAGTCATTTCAGACGGTACCTATTACTGTCCCCAAATGCTTCTTCAGTTCCTAGCACTCTATGTCAATACGTTTCATTTGGCACCAAGGCCTAACCCGTATCCGTCACACATTGCTCACATACTCCAAAATTCAAAGGGGGGATGCGCCTTCCAGACTTCGAACTATACCATAGGGCAGCTCTATTGTCTAGGATATTGAAATGGTCCCAAAGCCCCTTCCCTAAAGCATCCACCATGGGGGAACAAGATCTCTCCACCCAAGACCTACGGGCCCTATGGGGCTACAGGCAGAAGATGAACTTTCCTCCTCCCCCCCCCCCCCCCCATTAACCACCGCTGCCTTACATTTGTGGTACAAAAGAGGGCCATCATCGCTTCTATCCACAGACCCCTCACGTCATTGTTAGACCACCCCGCGCTGCCTCAGGGGATGGGGTCCAATGTGGTAGGCTAATACTCATACTCTACCTGGCCAGTAGCAGGCTCATTTATAAATCCCACCTCAGGTAACCTGTTGTACCAAGGGACCATGGTAACTGGCTCACGGCCCTTCGTATTTCCTCCTTCTGCTCTGATTTCCCTCCACCCAAATTAATAGGATTCCTGAAAGGCTATGAACAGCTGTGCTCTCTTAGAAACACCCAGACGCTTGCTCTCTACTATTTACAAATTACAACACTTACTGCTGCACGATCAACCCCCCCTTGTCTCCAGGAGGTGGTCTACGGATCTGGGAAAGGATCTCTCTTTAGTTGACTGGCAAACGTTATTCCATTTCATGCACAAATCCTCTATATCCTGCTATACCCAGCAAAAAAAACAAAAACAAAAAACTTTAAACTCCTCTCCAGATGGTACAGGAACCCTCAATCTCTACATAAAATATTTCTATCGGTAGCTCACTTGTGTTGGAAATGCGGCTCAGCCAAGGGAAGCCATTTACACATTTAATGGAACTGTACAGGAATACAACCCCTCTGGTTGCAGGTTTTTACCATATATAGCAGCATATATGATCGGTCACTGGCACGCACCCCAGAGATAGCTTTATTATCCATGCTTCCAGGCTCCCTAGCCTCCCAAAAACTGTACTGTATTGCACTGTATTGCGCTTTTTCTTGTCAGCCGCCAGACAGCTCTTCCTCCTATTTTGGAAAACAACTACCACCACAACTTTGTCTTTGTGGGTCTCAATGGTCAATGACACTGTGCATATGGAAGAGATGCTAGCCCTAGACAATGACACTTATGAAAAATTCACTCAGGCTTATATTTTAACTAGGGATGCACCAAAATTTCGGGCGCCGAAACATACCGTCCGAAAATGGCGTTTTCGGCAATTTGCCGAAAGAGAAATTACGCCGAAAATGGGGCAGGGACCCCGCCCCTGGTGCCACCCATTACGGGGGTGTCGTCAGGGCCGATTCTAGGTGGGTGCTGTTCATCCGGGCGGCACAGAGTTGGGGGCGCTGAAACGCCAGAGTGCTCCCCTCCATCCTCCTCTCCTTGTCCGTGTCGAGAGGCGACTCTCGCCGCTGGTCGCTGCCGCCGCTGTGTTTCCCAAGCCCGTCCCCCCTCCTGTCAGAGGAGGAGAGCGAAGCAGCCAGAAATCGGAGCGGCTGTCTCTGTGTGGAGGGAGACTAGCTGCGCAGCGATGTTGCTAAGGGGGCGGTCCGTGCCTGCAGTGACATGTGTTCTCCTCCTCCTCTTCTGTCTTAACTCCTACCTGCTGCGGTCTGTTCTCCAATCTGTTTTTATGTCAGTTCTAAATTAGAACTGCAGTCTCTGACCATCTCCTGCACCATGTCCCCAGTCTCTGACCATCTCCTGCACCATGTCCCCAGTCTCTGACCATCTCCTGCACCATGTCCCCAGTCTCTGACCATCTCCTGCACCATGTCCCCAGTCTCTGACCATCTCCTGCACCATGTCCCCAGTCTCTGACCATCTCCTGCACCATGTCCCCAGTCTCTGACCATCTCCTGCACCATGTCCCCAGTCTCTGACCATCTCCTGCACCATGTCCCCAGTCTCTGACCATCTCCTGCACCATGTCCCCAGTCTCTGACCATCTCCTGTATAAAAATATTTTTTAAAAACAGCAAGTTTCGGTACCGGTTTTTGGCCTAGTGTATTTTTCATTTTTGGTATCAGTTTTGGCACCAAAAAACCCATTCGGTTCACCCCTAATTTTAACATGCACTGGATACGTGACTTGCGCTGTACGATTTTCTGTAATGAACATCTGGTCATTATCTATCTTCTTATATTTTGTTAAACATAATAAAAACATATTTGACTCTAATTTGCATGTGCTGCAAGGGAAAAGTCTTTCTGGACTTCACCAGCCACCTCTTGCCCTAAAGCATTTGCTTAGGATGTGGAGACTCCAGTGCTGCTAGGCAAAGGCTAGTACGCACTGAATCAACAAGTGAACTCACAGTCGAAAGCATGTGGTCCGGAGCCTTATTCATGTCTTGTTAGACTCAGGAGTTAAACTCTACTGCAGGGTCCTCTTCTGCATCCACCTCATCCTCAAAAAGGCTGGGAGGTTCAGGATCATGCTCTTGAATAGATTCAGGTGGTGGTAAGGCAGAAGCGCACATTTGAGCCCTGGAGACCAATGGTTCTAGACAGGCAAAGAGTTTCCCCAAAGAAAACTTTATCCTACATGAACAGTGATTCAGCTAAAGACAAACATGCATACATATAGATATAAACATAAGGCTTGCCTTACCCTAAAATTACTATCTGGGGCTTGTGCTGCCAGCTGTGTTCGGGAAGACTCCTCCATTTGACCTGTAAATATGTAAAAAAAATTAAATTTAACAATGGCGGTTTTAGTTAGAATAGAGAGGTTGTGTATCCATCAAGTGTTATTTTACTTTGCTGTTTTGCATGCGATTGCCTACACTGTTATACATTGTTGAAAACTCAAATATGTATTGAATAAAACAATAGAGAGGATACATTGTCAGTGTTATTTTGCAGTCATAGTTTTGAAAATAGAGGGAGCAAAACAAGCTACAACCAATTCTCAAGTTTTTTTTAAATTTACTACTTAATGTTTTGTTCTAGATATACTTGCCCACTTCAGAAAAATCCTCTCCCAGGTATAATCTTCCTTAAAATGTTTTAACTGATTGCGTATGCATTTCTTAATATATAGATATAGAGAGAGAGAGAGAATATATAGCGGCAGGCATGATCGGCGCTGATCGCGTGCACGAGCACCAGCACGGGGATTTGTGTGTGTAAGCACACAAATCCCTGTGCTGTCAGAGGAGAGGAGCCATATCGTTTGTTCCTACTAAGTAGGAAAAACAATATATGTCTCCTCTCCTAGTGAATCTTTCCCATAGTTTGTAGACACTACAACTTTTGCACAAATCAATATATGCTTATTGCAATTTTTTTTTACCAAAAATATGTAGAAAAATTTATATTGGCCTAAACTGATAAAGAAATTTGTTTTTGTTTTTCTTTTAATTTGGAGGATATTATAGCAAAAAGTAAAAAAACATTTTTTTTTTTTTTTTTTCCAAAATTGTCGCTCTTTTTCGTTTATAGCGCAAAAAATAAAAACCGCAGAGGTGATCAAATACCACCAAAAGACATCTCTATTTGTGTGTGTGTGTGTGTGGGGGGGGGGGGGACACAAATTTAATTTGGGTACAGCGTAGAGCTGCACGATTCTGGCTAAAATTAGTCACAATTTTTTTGCTTAGAAGATAGATCACGATTTTCTCACGATTCTTACAGCGTATCATCATCTTTCACATTAAAACAAAAAAAATTGGGCCAACTTTACCGTTTCTTTTTTTTTTTGTATTCATTGAAGTGTATTTTTTCCCAAAAAAATGCATTTGAAAGGCCGCTGGGCAAATACAGTGCGACATAAAATATTGCAGCAATTGCCATTTTATTCCCTAGGGTCTCTGCTAAAATATATATATAATGTTTGGGGGTTCCAAGTAATTTTTAGCAAAAAATATTGATTTTAATTTAAGAAAGAAGTGTCAGAAAAAGATTTAGACTAAGTGGTTAAACTTCCTGCATTTACACTTTGTTGAAAACTTGGCAGACTGCAGTACTTATTTATTTACACAAAAGTTCTTTCCCTTTGATCTAAGAAGGAAGCTTAGTTAAAATGTATCAAGTTAAAGACTTGCCAGAATGCCTGGATGCTTTCTTTTGACATCTGAGTGAGCAGATAGTCTCTCCACTTGTTTATATGAAAGAATTGGCAACCTTAGCAGGAGAGATCGTCAGGGGAGGTGAGTCGAGATCACGATTTTTTAACAATCGTGCAGCTCTAGTACAGCGTCGAACGACTGTGCAATTGTCAGTTAAAGCGACGCAGTGCCAAATTGTAAAAAGTGCTCTGGTCAGGAAGGGGGTAAAATCTTCCGGGGCTGAAGCGGTTAAAGTGTAAACCTCACACATGAAATATGAACAAAGCATATCCCTCTATAGTGTGTACTTGTCTCAATCCAGAGCACTAAGTGTCAATTCTGTCTGCTGCTTTGTTCCTCTGTTATCAGCACAAGTCACTTTTGACAAGTTTTCCTGACGCCAAGAGAAAAAAAAGTGACAGGGGAGGGATCTCCAGCTGACAGAGCCTGGGCTCTGTTGCTGTGTGAGGGGTTTCCCCTTTTTCCCTCTAATTAACACTCAGAGCTCTCCTCACTGAGCTCTGCAAAGTGTGCCTTCAGTTCTCTGCCCTCTTTTTCCTAATAGCTCAGACAAGCTTTATAAATTCTGCACTTTGAACAGCTGTAGAGAAGAGAAGACTGTCGATAGACAGATACAACTTATGTAAGAGAATTTGTTTCATCTCTGTGGATCACCTGAGGCCAGTTACATCACTGGGTTTATGCAAGGCATTACGACCACTTTAAAATGACCCTTTGTCAAAAATGGCCATAAATGCTTTACCTGTACAGAAGAAAGCAAATACTTGTATCTCATGTGTACTCAGGGTGGACTACCTAAGGATAGTTTTCTGTTAAAGATACATTAATAATTTAGTTTATTCAGCATGAAATGGAGCTTAGTTATGTAGTATGAGGCTGTATACCAAAAAAGTAAATATTGCAGAATATTTCAATGAATCTAAGCTCTGCAAGCTGAGATAACATGCACTGCAATAATGCATTCACACAATATCATAGTAACCATGAGCTAAAACAAAGTTCAGGAATATTCCATTATCCCATTGTTTTGCAACTCCATGTACACTACAAACTATATAATTGAATTGGTTGGGATATCGCCGTTTTACTAACCTGACAGCTTATTATTCTAAAAATAGAATCTTTAATATTTGCAAACAAAATGAAGGTTTCCCAAATACCAGCAAGAATGAGTCCTTACATTTAAAGCGCACCTGTCATTTCAGATCCATCATGGCACCGCTGTTAGCGGGCATCCACTCACCTGCTGCCACACCACGTCCCTCACCTTGTTGTGTCACTGCCGCATCACCAGCCTTCCCATTAAAGTGAATAGGACTGTCTGCAAGTCAGCAGCAGGTCAGAGGAGCCGCTGTAGGACAGAGATGACAGTTGTTCTTTAAAAATTATGATTTAAATCAAATCCACCCTAAATGCGCTGTGGCAGATTCATACAGGATCATGGCGTATTGCCTCTGGCTGCTTTGAGAGCACAATATGGCAGTTTTCCAAAGGATGACTGGCGCTACAGGCAGATTCAACATCTCCTTCGAGGTCTGCCCCAAGCCGTGCGATCTCCCACCTGAGCGACCCCGTTCGAAAAATTTATGTCATCCCATTTCATTTCAATGCTGTATGGGATGCTGCATTCACTGGAAAAACAGGGTAAAGCCCGCTTATATCGGAGAATGGGAGAGAGACCTGCAGCATGTATTTTTCTGTGGCCCAAATTGACCACCTTTACCACCTTATACACTCCAGTTCCGTGGACACGAAAATGCAGGAGAGTGGCTATAAGATTTTTACCCATTGGTATAGAGTACCTACGAAACTGTCTCAGGCCTATCCAACCGTATTAGGTGTCTACTGGAGGGGAACATTCCTACACATTTGGTGTGAGTGCCCCAGACTGCAGCCCTACTGGCAGGACACCGGACTCCCCATTGGAATTCCTCCCTCATGTCCTTATCCATTCCTTTCAGCCAATATTGCAAATCAGTGCTGCCTCATCTTTTAAACGCGGCAAGGAGGTCGATTCCAGTTTTCTGGAGAAACCTCAGACCCCTAGCCGAGCAGATTGGATCCGCCTAGTAAATTACATTATGGTGGCGAAGTGGATGGCGACATGTAGGGACCCGCTACGATAAATTTTATGGCACTTGGATACACTATATTAATACAACTGTGACGAGCTCTCCAGGGGCGCAATCTTCCAGAACTCCTACATTAGGCTTGGTTGGGATTTCCAGTGATCTTTGATTCTCCCAGAACATCACCAGTCATGGGCATGCTGATCCTAATGCCCCGTACACGCGATCCGATTATCGGACGAATGATCGGCCGTTTTTTTTTTGCATGCTGATCTCACGTCGAATCTGATGAGTTTACTAAAGTCAGGAAAATTCCCGTACGACAGCATAAAAATTCAAGAGTGATGTCATGTGTTGTAATGCATTTGTATTGCATTTTCGAACGATAGGTGTACTGATGAAACGAAAATCGTACAATTTCCGTGCATGTCCAATAGAATAATATCGGATGAACTGTCCTGAACGGCTCTCGAAAGCTCTGTACTAACGATCCGATTATCGTACGATCGATTCGAATGCGGAATTTTTCGTACGATTTTCGGATCGTGTGTACGGGGCATAAGACATTATTTATCTTTTTCTGAGTAAAATCCACTAGTTATGCCATGCTATATCACGTTATGTAATTGAGTGCTGTTGTAGAATCTCATATTAGCCAAGGTATTTCATATTATTCATATTGATTTGCATATATTTTATTGATTATTATTATTATTCATATTATTATATAGTAGTGGTTTTATCAATATTATTATTCAATAAGTAAAGCAACAATTATTAATCTTTAATAATGTATACTGTATTTTCCATAGATTTAGAAAGTCTTCATTTTTAAGTGTTGAACTTTAAATGACCTCTGCTTTATGACAAGTACTTGTACACAGGTGTTCTCGAAAATGTATTAAGATAGTCTACTGGGTGAAAGTTCATTAGAATAGATTCAAGTTATATAGAATTGTCTCAAGTCTGAAATACATATAAATCAGACAGATAAAGATAAGAAAACAGGTGGTTTAGAAATAATTAAAGTTATGTACAGTACATTAAATTAAGTTTGACAGGGTCAAACAAAGGTCTGCTTGTGCCCTCATTAAAACTGTTAAAATACATACATATAGTGAGACATATAAACACATCTGGTGGGGTTATTGAAAGTTCATTGTCTCAAAGTCATAAATCTGCAAATCCTTGAAGCTAGTTAAATCTCATCAAGATAAGGAGAGTTTGATAACACAGCTGGGTGCCAGACTGTCTCTATACAGGTGTTTTTAATTGGACAAAACCAGTTATAAATCACTTTAATGAACATATAGGAATTTTGGGAATAATTAAGTTTATCTGGTTGTAGAAGAGGTGTCAGATTTATGGTTAGTTACATTGACGTAGATCTTAGCGACCAATCATATGTAAGAGAGATGGTTAAGATAAGACTTGTAAAGGGTATATAAATGCAAGCTCTACAATTGATAGACAGACAAGTCAGATAGGAGCTCATAAGGCTGAACTCTGTGTATGCTGCCCTATTGCACGGGTCATAGAGGTCAGAACCAATGGGCAAGTATCTGTCCATAACTTGTCTCCTCGTACGAGTCAGAGAAGACTTCTTAACTTGTTCCAGAATGTGGTCTCAGGTGAATTTCCCTCAAGAACTTGGTCGAGCTGGAACCCAGAACTCTGAGGGGACCAGACCACTGGCCGATTGACTGGTCCCTATCAGGTGACGGGTTCCCAAGAATTGGCCGAAAAGACCCATTCTGGTTCAAGGTGAGAACAATTCACAATTGTTTCAATTTGGTTAGAGGATAAGAATACCTATATCTAATATGCATGCATTGTAAGAAACTGTATTAATTAGACCTGTATATTGTAATACTTTGAACATAAACCTGTATGTTATCAGCTGTTAATAAACCTGCCTTGCTGAAGTTCTGCTTGGTTCGATACTTTACTATTCTACTTCAGTGCTTCCTTTGTTCTTTATACTTGTATTTACTTATCCCTCCTCTTTTCCTGCTCTCCTCCTTTCTCCCTTTACCTTCTCTTTTAAAATGTTTGTGGATCTGTGGCCTGGTATTTGGTACATAGTCCCCACAAGCTACAATTTCTGTAGGTGGTTGTGAGACTTTATGTAGTGTAAGGTTTAGCAGCTATATAACTTGGTTATGATGTACTGTATGTCTCAGCAGTCCATTTGACTGAACTCTATACTGCACTGACTGTTGCCTGATTTGACTTGGCTATTGTTAAAAATTATTTCATGTTTCTGATTTTCTCTTTGCTGATGTGGGAAAAAAAAAATTATATCAAATCCACCCTGTGTCTACCAGTACAGGACATGGAGGTTGATGTGAGAAACTAGGTAATACTGCAGGGGATAAGGAGATTGACACTTCCAGAGATGCTAATACCTGCAAGAGACTTTCTTTACAGGAAAAGTATTTATGGACATATGTAATTTTGATATACCCAACAGTCCCACAAACCCTTTAATATTGACCATGGCCAGAGGCTGTTTTGTAATGTTTTCATAAAACTTGAATCTACACAATTTATACAAACAAATGAAAATATTGCCCATGCAAATTCAGATTTAAACAGATGGCATTTGCTCAAGTAGCCAAGCAACCAGGATGTCCTGCCAGTCTCCCATCATTGGACTCACTACCTCAGCCTCCTTTAAATCCATCTAAAGCCTCAACATTTTTACTGTCAAGAGTTGCCCCCTTAATGACCAGGCCATTTTTTGCGATTTGGCACCGAGTCGTTTACTGACAATTGCGCGGGCGTGCGACTTTGTACAAAAACAAAATTGATTTGTCCTTCACCCCCCACAAATAGAGCTTTCTTTTGGGTGGTAATTGATCACCTCTGCAATTTTTATTTTTTGTGCTATAAACAAAAAAAACAAAAAAAAACAAAAAAAAGAGTGACGATTTTGAAGGGAAAAAAAATATATTTTTAGCTTTTTGCTATAATAAATATACCCAAAAAAATGAAAAAAAATTCTTCCTCAGTTTAGGCCAATATGTATATTTCTACATATTTTTGGTGGAAAATAAATAAATAAATCAATCGCAATAATTGTATATTGACTGATTTGCGCAAAAGTTATAGAGTCTACAAAATAGGGGCTATTTTTATGGCATTTTTAGTATTAATTCTTTTTTTTTTTTTTTACTAGTAACGGCGGTGATCTGCGATTTTTATCGGGAATGCGACATTGTAGGGAACATTTGGGACACTGACATTTATACAACGATCAGCGCTATAAAAATGCACTGATTACTGTATAAATAACACTGGCAGGGAAATGGTTAACAGTAGGGGGCGCTCAAGGGGTTAACTGTGTCCTAGGGAGCGATTCTAACTGTGGAGGGATGGGACTGCCTGGGTGAGGTGACTGATCGTTGTTCATACTTAGTATGAACATACCAGTCTCCTCTCCCCTGACAGCACGGAGATCTGTCAATGTAAACCGACAGATCTCCGTTTTGTCTCTGTGTGGAGCGATTGCGGGTGCCCGGCAGTCGCGCACGTACATCGGCAGCGCTCGCGCACCCCCTAGTGCTCTGAAAGCAAGCCGATGTATAGCTACGATGGCTCACCCAGGGGAGACAAGCTGCAGCAGTATAACTGTGGCGGCTGGTCAGGAAGTGGTTAAAATTGGATTCTAGGGACCTGCATCAACAGGCTTTGAGCTTTTGTCAATGGCATAGGTTTGACATCAGTTTGAGACACTTCTGAGCTCATTTAGAACTGACAGGTTTATTGCCTTCCATCAGAACTGCAAAACCCAAGCTGAAGCAGACAAAAGCCCGTTATCACAGGCCCTACAGGTTGTGAGCTAGATAATCTTTTTGGGCATAGAAACCAAGAAATTACAAAAAATGTAATATATTGCAGCTTACCAATCCTTAAAGGTTAAAAAGCCTGAAAAAAAATCTATTTAATTTGGTGATCCTGCCAGAAACACACTTCCTGTCTTAGGATGAATGCATTCTGAATGAAGTAGTGAAGCAGGACACCCTTGGACAGCAGCATTGTCAGTCTATAGAGAGGGTAGTGTTAGTCTAGCAGATTTAGAAGGACTTAGACTAACAAACTGAAGCTGAACTCCAGCTAGCACTTTACAGGCAGTTGCAGCAAACAATTTTTTTCCTTTTGGGAGAAGGCCTAGTTCACACTAGTGTGATTTCAGATGCAGCTTGATTCGCACAGAATCGTATAACAATGAAAATCACACTATTCTTTGGAGCCCATTCACCAGCAAAACAGTTGCAGTGTGTTTCCAAAAGTAGTGCATGCGTGCACTACTGTTGGTGCAGTACGATTTTAGTTCATTCAAAATGAATGGGCTGTAACCGCACTGCACAGAACTGCATGAGAGTCGCACAGCGTGCCTATGCGATTCATATGTAGTTGCTAGTGTGAATAATCCCTTACGGTTTCTAGGATTCTCATAAGTAACAGTACCTAAGATGCACAAATGCTCAAACATACAGCATGTCTTTGAGGCTTACCATACAAAAACAGGGTAAACCTGGCCTGCCTTTGTTCCCTATACTGAGATCCTCCATTTCTGCCACTAGATGCCGATCAAATAAGTAAACAAACTGCACCATGGCGACAGTCCCTCACCACCACACAGGAAATGACAGGTGTTCTGTACAGTCACTGGCTGCCAGACAGATTTCCAGAGATCTGTGTCCAGAGCTGTGCATCAGTCCCTTTGCAGATGTAAACACTGATCTATTCAGCCACGCCTTCTCTCAGCAGGTCATCGATACTCACAGGCTGGCCCATGACCCTCTGCATGGATGTACAAGTCTATACGCTCGCGTGAATGAAGACTTAAAGGCTAAGGCCACTTAGTTTTCATACTAAGTTACACCCATATTTAGAGTTGAACCACTTCAACCAATGTACGTATTAGGGGTGCACCAAATGGAAATTTTGGTGCCGAAACCGAAAGATGCACTAGGCAGAAAACCGATACCGAAAATTACAGTTTAAAAAAATAAAAATATATATATATATATATTTATTTTATTTTTTTTTAATACAATTGTATTATATTCGACTTTTTAATTAAAATCATCCATTTCCAATAATATGAATTTATTGTTGCCCATTATTGCCACCTTTAGTGCAAGAAAAGCTTCAGAAAAATGCAGTCTGCAGTTTCTGACCATCTCCTGTCCCCTGTCTCTAACCATCTCTTGTATAATGTCCCCAGTCTCTAACCATCTGATACAGGAGACAGACTGCAGACATGGTACAAAAGATCAATGCAGCCTGCCAGTTCCCATCAGATGCAACCTGCCAGTGTCTGTGAATGCAGCCTAACAGTGCTCGGATCAGAGCGGTGATCTCCGTGTGTCACGGATCTGTTAATTGAATTGCCCGGGCCGGCCTAACAATGTCCCGCCTCCTGTGATCACATCATACTGATTCAATGCCCCACCATTGGATCAGTGTGCCATCTGTCAGAGCAGGCGGGACATTGTTACTGTGGCCCGAGCAATTCAATTCACAGCCCTGTGACACGCGGAGATCACCGCTCTGTGGGAGGGAGGAGAGAAATGAAAAGGGAGGACTGGGGCGTGTCAGGATGACACCCCCGAAATGAAGAAGATTTAAAGAAAGCATGTAAATTAATCTTAGATAAGAAAAATAAATACATTAAAAAAAAAAAAAAAACAAATGTACACAGGTCCTACACGTATATGTAAACAGTGATCTCACTACTACACATGTGAGGTATTTTTGCAAACATCAGATTGAGAGAGCAATAATTCTAGTGCCAGACTGCCAGACTTCCTTTGTAAATCTAAACTGGTAACCTGTAAAGGTTTTTTTAAAGAGTCACCTATGGAGATTTTTTTTTAGGTACCGCAGCTTGTCATTCCGCGGGTCTACGCAATTTAGGTATTTACTTGATGAAACATTTTAGATTTTACAAAAAAATATCATAATGAGTTTGTGTACAGTAAAATTCAGTAAAGTGTTTTTCCTGAAAATTTGCGTTTGATAAACCGTTGCACAAATATCGAGTGACAAAAAATTTCAACACCCACCATTTTTCAGGGTCTTTGTTTTTAGAAAATATATATGTTGTTTGGAGGTTCTAAGTAATTTTCTAATTTTTGAAGTGGTTAACATGGTGCCAAGACCCACCCTATCAATAGAAATCCACCCCCCCCCCCTTTTTTTAATTTATTTTTAATTTTTTTTTTTTTTTTTTTATACACAGAGTCCAAGGGGATTTGTCTCCCTGGCTGCTATCAATTTTTAAATTTTGCATGGCTCCACCTGCACACTTCACAGAGATCTGTGAATTACTAACTACAAGTCCCATCTTCCACCGCAGCTAAGGGCCTCGGTAGCTACTAATGGAACACAAGTGCAGTGAGTGCACAGACACTTCCTCCAGCTCCATAACCAAAACGCCGCTTCTTGGCAACTAGCGGGGCGCTTTTAACCCCCGCTAGCAGCCGAAAAGGGTTAAAAGCACCTGCAAAGTGGCGCTTTGCTGGCGCTGCCTACTGATTTCAATGGGCAGGGGCGCTTTAGGAGCGGTGTATACACTGCTCCTATAGCGCCTCAAAGATGCTGCTTGCAGGACTTTTTTTAGCGTCCTGCCAGCACACAGTTTCAGTGTGAAAGCCCGGAGTGACAGGAGAGGCACTTTACAGGTGCTATTTTTAGCGCTATAGTGCCTCAGTGTGAAAGTAGCCTAAAATGTGCAGTTTTATCACACAGGACAGTGCCACGGATGTTGCAATTTTCTCTAACATAAGCCGTCTCCAAAGGCGTTTCAGAGAATTTGGCAGTACATCCAACCGGCCTCACAACCGCAGACCACATGTAACCACACCAGCCAAGGACCTCCGCATCCAGCATTCACCTTCAAGATAGTCTGAGACCAGCCACCCAGACAGCTGCTGCAACAATCAGTTTGCAAAATCAAAGAATTTCTGCACAAACTGTCAGAAACCGTCTCAGGGAAGCTTATCTTCATGCTCACCGTCCTCATCGGGGTCTCGACCTGACTGCAGTTCGTCGTCGTAACCAACTTGAGTGGGAAAATTGCTCACATTCCATGGCATCTGGCACTGGAGAGGTGTTCTCTTCACGGGTGAATCAAGGATTTCATTGTACAGGGCAGATGGCAAACAGCGTGTATGGCAATGTGTGGGTGAGCGATTTGCTAATGGCAACATTGTGGATCGAGTGGCCCATGGTGGCGGTGGGGTTATGGTATGGGCAGGCGTATACTATGAACAACGAACACGGGTGCATTTTATTGATTGCATTTTGAATGCACAGAGATACCGTGATGAGATCCTGAGGCCCATTGTTGTGCCATTCATCCACAACCATCACCTCATGTTGCAGCATGCTAATGCACGGCCCCATGTTGCAAGGATCTGTACACAATTCTTGGAAGCTGAAAACATCCCAGTTCTTGTCACCCACCGGACAGGTCACCCATTGAGCATGTTTAGGATGCTCTGGATTGGTGTATACGACAGCGTGTTCCAGTTCCTGCCAATATCCAGCAACTTCGCACAGCCATTGAAGAGGAATGGACCAACATTCCACAGGCCACAATCAACAACCTGATCAACTCTATGCGAAGGAGATGTGCTGCACTGTGTGAGGCAAATGGTGGTCACACCAGATACTGATTGGTTTTTAGACCCCGACCCCCCCAATACAGTAAAACTGCACATTTTAGAGTGGCCTTTTATTGTGCCCAGCCTAAGGCACACCTGTGCAATAATCATGCTGTCTAATCAGCATCTTGATATGCCACACCTGTGAGGTGGATGGATTATCTCGGCAAAGGAGAAGTGCTCACTAACACAGATTTGTGAATATTTGAGAGAAATAGGCCTTTTCTGTAAATAGAAAAAGTCATAGATCTTTGCGTTCAGCTCACGATAAATAGGGGCAAATACAAAAGTGTTGCGTTTATACTTTTGCTCAGTGTATATACACCCTTTCTGCAAACATAGTTGCATTTATTTTTTTGTTTTGCAAATGTGGACAGACATTAACCCCTTTGCTGCCAAAGATTTTTTTTTTTTGCATTTAAAAAAAAATCATTTTAGGCCTGAAGATTACATTTAACCACCAAAACATATTTTCTGAAAGACTACAACCTAGAGAACAAAAAACAGTGGTAGCTCCAATTTTTGAATGTCACACGATATCAGCACAACTATTTAGGAAATACAATTTCAGTAATAAGTACACCAAAAAAAAGAAGGCCACACAAACATAATAAAACACCCATTTTTTTGTAGAGTATAAAACGATGCGGTTGTGTATATAAGCAGCCAACATGTCAACCTTTAAAATTGCATGCACTCATGAAATAGCGAAAGATTTCAGTACCCTATATTTTCCATAGGCAATGCTTTAAAAGCCCATACAGGTTATCAGTTTAGCGTTTGTGAATAATGGGCCTAGAATTAGTGCACGCATGCACAGAGATATTTAACATGTGCAGCACAATCCACATTTTTATGCATAGGTGTCCTTGACAGCTGAATTTACGTACTTACGTGCATGTAAGTGGGGCGAGAGGGGGATGGGAATTAATGCCTGGGTATAACAAATTTTTTTACACTTCATGACTTAGGGGGCATGTCCTGTATGTGCTGGAAAACTGCCTGCAGCTCAAAGAGCCAGCTGATGGACCTTATACCTGAAGTTAGCATCAGGAGGCCAAAACCTTCACCAAATAGAAGTTAGAGAAAGTAAGAACAGAAGACCAGGTGACAGCTTTGCAAATCTTAGAAACAGTTGCTGGATGCGAAAAGCCCAAGAATCATTCACAGATCTAGTGGAGTATGTCTTGACAGGAAACTGTGAAACCCGATCATTGACACCACAAGAATGGTTGATTATCTATAAAGGACCTGAGACCTCCTTCAAGCCCAGAAATGTACTATTGAATACACCAGGTCTGTCATCTCTTCCCTTTACCAGGGAGGCTTTTTGGCTTCTGTGGACATCAAGGACATGTACTAGCATGTTCCCATCTTTTCAGGGCATCAAGGTTTCCAGTGTTTTGTTGATGGGTTCTTATTTATGAAGGTGCTGGCTCCAGTGTTGTCAATGTTGCATCCTCCCTTGAACCAACTCATTGTTTAGTTTGGGATGAGTCCTCTACACAGATCAGGCCAGAGTGGTTATATAATGAACAATAAAACAAGTCTATTACAGCTCAAAACAAGCCAGTAAACTCCAGTAGTGAAGTACAAGCTGAAAAATTCATAATGACCATATAGGCTATATAATGAGTATGCTCTGCTGGCTTCAATAAGACTCAGTGCAGCTCTTCAGCATTGAGAAGGAATATCTGAGGCTTGAGAAAGACATTACTGCCTTGAAACGCGTATCCACATCCCGTGTGACACCATTGGCCAAGTTGCTATGCTAGCATCTTTCCATTGCCCGGATTTCTGATTTTATTCTACTACATGTGAGTGGTTTATTTACTTTGTATTAATAAATTGATCTTATATACTGCACTTAGAACCACCCTCTTGTGGCGAAAAAAAAAAAAAACACAGCAAGAAAGGCCGCTTTTCCTTTTCTTCTCATCTTTGGCAAAACAAAACCAGTTTACTGAAGTCTTGCTTATTGACAGTTAAAATTGCAGAGCTGTGCAGGATTATGCACCTAAACTAAAGGAAACTGACAGCACCGCTCTGCACTCCATGTGACAGTCAGTGTACAGGAAAGCAGAGTGGTGCCAGCAGGGTCGCAGATAAGGGGGGGCAAAGCAGGAAGAATCATGGTAGACAGGAGCACGAGATCGGTGCACTGGGTGAAGGGGGGGCAAACACAGGAACGATCTTGTGTCTGTCTCTTGCTGCAGCTGCTGAAAGCCAGCTTCTCCTCTTCTCCCTCCTGACTTTCAGCGGCTGCAGGGAGAGAGACACAGGAGATTGTTCCTGTGACCACTTCACATCCGCGCAATGGCCGAATGACGGCCACAGCACGGATCTAAATTCCCGGGAGGCCGTCAAATGACGGCCTCCCCTGTGCACGCGCCCTGCGCGCTGTGATCCCCAAGTCACTGAGACTCGGGTGATCACCGATCCAAGGGGCCGGTCCCTTACCATGTGATCAGCTGTCAGCCAATGACAGCTGATCACATGATGTAAACAAAAGATCGGTAATCGTTTTTTTTTTCTTCTACTCACGCTGACAGCGTGAGTAGAAAAAAAAAGCCGATCACCGGCTCGGATGTGAGGGACATCGGTCCCGAAGTGGAAGAGGCACATCTGCCTCATCAGTGCCACCTAACAGTGCCCACAAGTGCCACCTATCAATGCCCACCTGTAGTGCCAATCAGTGCCACCTAGCAGTGCTGCCTATCAGTGTAACTGATCAGTGCCCATCACTGCCACCCATCAGTGCCCATCACTGCCGCCCATCTGTGCCCATCACTGCCGCCCATCTGTGCCCATCACTGCCGCCCATCTGTGCCCATCACTGCCGCCCATCTGTGCCCATCACTGCCGCCCATCTGTGCCCATCACTGCCGCCTATCAGTGCCCATCACTGCCGCCTATCAGTGCCCATCACTGCCGCCTATCAGTGCCCATCACTGCCGCCTATCAGTGCCCATCACTGCCGCCTATCAGTGTACATCAATGAAGCAGAAAAATTACCTGTTTTAAATTTTTTTATAACAAAATAAAAAAAAAATTTTTTTTTTAATTCAGTTTTTTACATTTTTTTTAACAAAAAGTAAAAACTGCAGAGGTGATCAAAAGAAAGCTCTATTTGTGGTGAAAAAATGATAAAAATTTCATTTGGGTACAGTGTTGTATGACCGCGCAATTGTCATTCAAAGTGCGTCAGCGCTGAAAGCTGAAAACTGGTCTGGATAGGAGGGGGGTTTAAGTGCCCAGTAAGCAAGTGGGTAATTGCCCTGCACATGCTCCTGTCCATCATGATTCTTCCTGCGGGCACCCTTATCTGTGGCCGCGCAGTCCACCATCCGATCCATGCACATCCTCCCTGCTTGCCAGCCCCCATGTGCCCCACTTCCCAGCGCTCCTGGCTACCCTTCTGTCTCTTCCACTGGCACAAAGGGGGATTTTTCTCTATGGAAAGTGGGGAAGGAGCTGGTAAATTACATTTTCTGAATAAACACAGCCAGTGATCAGTACAGATTACTCATGTTCATTCATAACCGAATCATAGTAAAAACATTTACTACGCTTCAATTTATGAATGAAGCAGGAGCCTCTTTATAGAGCCTCCTGCTCCTTCACTCTGCAGAGTAACTGAGGCTGCAGAGAGGGACTGAGGTATGATCTCAACCCCTTTCTCAGAAAGGGGCATCAGTGAGGCATCAGGGGTCTGTTTATACCCCTGATATTTCACCAAGGTCCCCAAAAATTGTGAAAAAAAATTGTAGAAATTAAAAAAAATATATAAAAAAAGTGTAAGGCCTTGTTTAGACTTATAGCTTGGGGGGAGGCAGGGAAAATGCACTGTTGAACCACATTTTGGAGAGGAAAGCATGGGGGCCACTGATGATCAGGAAAGAATGATGGGCACTGATGACAGAATGAGGACACAGGATGTGATGTCAGACTGTGCATAAACAAAAAAACCACAAGCATGAAAACTGATGACTGATGACAACATGCATAAAAACTCACTGAAACAAGCATGAAAACTGAGGTAAACTTGTGTCTCTGCAAGTAAAATCTGGGCAGTTTTTTTTTGCACTCAAGGTGTGAACGAGGTACAACTAATTTTTTTGACCGGGATTAAAGTTCACATACTGTCTTGTTACATCACTTTATAAAACGATGTTTACTAGATTTCTGCACATAATAAAAAAGAAAAAAAAAAACACTTACCTTGCTTAGTGTTAAAACTTCCTCTTAATCTGGACTCTGGTTCCCTGGAAAGCGTGTCCTGGAATATACGTTCACGGCCTATTTCCTTAGTTGAGAATGCGTCCTCCGTTTCTCTGTCTCTAGACAATTTGAAGTCCGTTCTGATAGATTGTAGCATGGACTGCTTATTTAACTGAGGAATGAATTCTGTAAGTCTCTGCAAGTTGCTGATATGTATTTCCCTTTGTTCAATAGGAATTCTCCCTTCTTCCATACTCCCTTGGGAGTATAAACCAGAAGAACTGTATCCCTTCAACAAATTATTTTGCTCTTCATCAGCATCAAGAAATGGAACTTTTGTTAGCACCTCTGAGTTCAGAAAATAGTTTTCATCTAGTAGCGATTCGTCTGGTACTCTTGGAGCCTGCTGACTGTTTGTGCTTTCTATGGTCTCAGGTCTCAAGCTGTTATTAAAATTGCCATCCATACTTCTGTCTGTATGAAAAAGAAAAACATTATTTTAGTTATACTTGAATATTTTACACTGTGGGGTTCCATTGATAAAATGTTGTATTGTCACTCATCCAGCAAACCTGCATGTATAGTAGTTCTGTGGAGAAGAGTGAATGTTCTTTAGGATATTTTCCCTTCTGAACACATTTTTTTATTAAGGGCATTTGTAAAATACAGCATCATGGCCACTGGATGGTGCCCAGTAGCATATGAAATTCCCATGTCTTTGTAGCAATAGATACAAACAATTAGAGAGAATTAAATACCTGTAACAAATTATCTGTCGATTCCCTCTAGTGTTCTCTAGAGTGGTTACATTGAATCTCGTTACAAACATGTATTTCCTACATTACACAGCTCCATTTAGTGGCCATTCTGTGGTATTTTGGTAATGTCCATAATAAAAAAAAAAACATTTGTTGAGAAAATAGCCTAATACACACAGAACAAAAAGGTGTATGCAGAGTCACTTGATGAATGGCTATGCATTTTTTTTTTTTTTTTAAATAGTGTGGAATAGTATTTGTTAAATAGTTTTAATCTTCTCTCTTACAATACTAAAAGCAGACCCATCAGCCATTTTAAACATTTAGGCCTCATGTACACTGCTGCTGCTAAACGGACGTTCAGAGGCAGTTGGATGCTTTTTTTTTTAGCTGCCCATGTACACAGGTTTGTTTAATGTCCTTTTTAGGCAGTTGCGTTTATAGGCTTTTCTTTGAAGGCAAAAAAATGAGTTCAGACGCCGAAGTTTATGACGTTTCAGATGTCAAACGCGGCTAAATGCGGTACCGCATTTAGCTGCGTTTTCGTTTAGAAGCGTTTTAAAAAGGTGCCCTTTTTTTTACATTACAAAACTTAAAAATGATAGCAAATGATGAAAAACCACAAAAAATAAATAAATAAAATAAAAACTTGTAATTGCTTGCAATGCTTCATAGACCATTTATATACCCCTAATGAGCCCATGATCCAATCCAATACACCACTAGCATTGCTGTTAGACAAAGTAGAATTGGAATTTGACCTATATGTTGTTAGATTTGAACCAGATGACCCCCACCATTGAGCTTGACCCCTGACTTGATCAAACATAGTTGCATGAAATGTAATATCTGGCTTTAATTCATTATGCCCTCATGTTAAATTCTAGGTAGCTTCGACAATGATTCACAGGACTGTCTCTTCCCCTCACCCCAACCTGTTATCTTGGACACCCACCCTTAGTCCAAGTTCTAACTTATCTAAATCAGTGTCTTTACCCAGTCTGATATTTTCTAAGTTCCAACTTCAGCAGGCATTTTATACCAATGTTTACTCAGCCCCCCAGAACATGTCTCTTTAGGTTAGGGTTTCCCGCTAGGGTTAGGGTTTCCCCCTGAATAACAAGGTTAGGGGGTTACGGTTAGGGTTTCCCATTGAAGAACAAAGTTAGGACTTAGGGACTGGAATAGGGACCTCCTCCAAAGGATAAAGGTCAGCAGGCGGGTCCCCAGAGGTCAATGGTAAAGAGGCGTGGCTGACCCACCTCCAACATGCTACTAAAGGTACCCTTTATGGAATTACATAGGGACAGCAGATTAAGCTACATTGCAAGTCAGGTTGAATAAAAAAGTTCAGCCAATAGACAAAACTTGTATTTTAGTTTACATTTAAATGTACTTTCAGAGAGAAAAAAAAAAAAAGGAAACAATGTACAAGCTTTATCCTTAGGCCTCATGCACACGAGACGCTGGTGCAAACTCTGCTGAACACGTTTATAAAAGCTGAAACCGGCGTTTAGAAACGCCTGTTTAGCCGCGTTTGCATGCCGCATTTTACCGCGTTTGCGTCTAGAAGCGTCTGCAGTGCAGAGAATGACATTTTCCGACCCAACTTTGGGGCCCCGTATCTCGGAGCCACTTGGTGCTAGGAACATTTGGTGTGCAAACACCGTGGACCAAGCATTTTCTGCTGCAGCGAATGACATTTTTCGACCTAACTTTGGGGCCCCATATATCGGGGCCACTTGGTGCTAGGAACATTTGGTGTGCAAACACCGTGGACCAAGCACTTTTCTGCTGCAGAGAATGACATTTTTCGACCTAACTTTGGGGCCCCATATATCGAGGCCACTTGGTGCTAGGAACCCCAAATTTGGATATGTTATAGTGCTAGGTCCACTGTTTGCACACCAAATTTGGGGTTCCTAGCATCAAGTGGCCCCGAGATATGGGGCCCCAAAGTCAGGCTGTAAAAACACTTATAAACGCAAACACGGCTAAATGCGGTACCGGCATTTAGACGCGTTTGGCGTCTGAAACGTGGAAAACTTTTGCGTCTGAACCCATTTTTTTGCTTCTGAAAAAACGAGGTTAAACGAAATTGCCTAAAAACGCCAAAAAATGAGACTGTGTACATGGACACATAGGATAACATTGAATGGGTTCAGGGGCAGTTGAAAAAAGTGTCCAACTGCCTCTGAACACGAGTTTAACAGCATCTTGTGTGCATGAGGCCTTAAAGTGGCTGCAAAGGCAGAAGGTTTATCTTAATGCATTCTATGCATTAAGATAAAAAGCCTTCTGTGTGCAGCAGCCCCCCTAATACTTACCTGAGCCCCATCTAGATCCAGCGATGTTGCCCAAGAGACTCAGCTGCCCGGGACTCCCCTCCTCATTGGCTAAGACAGCAGCGTGGCTCAGCTCGTGTGCCCCCATAGCAAGCAGTCAACAGGAGGGAGGTGCCAGGAGTGCCAATAGGTACCAAAGAAGAGGAGGATCTGGGCTGCTCTGTGCAAAACCACTGCACAGAGCATGCAAGCTTGTTATTTTTAATGAAAAAAAAAAAAAAAAAGTTAAACGACTTTATGATCACTTTAACCACTAGTCGACCAACCGCCGTCATTCTATTGCGGCAGGTTGGCTCTCCTGCACAAATCGCTGTAGCTGTACATTTGCCCTTAAAACTGCACAGCGGGGGACCCGGTGCACGTGGCCGGCGGGCCCAGGCACAAGAGCAAGAACAGGGTGTGTGTGTAAATGTAAACACACACACACATCCCCATTCTGTCAGGAGAAGAGAGACAGGTCGTCTGTTCCCACTAGTTAGGAACAGCGATCTGGCTCCTCCTCTAGTCAGTCACATCACCCCCCACAGTTAGAAACACATACACGAGGGAACACTTGATCGCCCTGGGGTTAACCCCTTCCCTGCCAGTGACATTTAATATCAGTAATCAGTGCTTTTTTATTTTTTTTTTTTTTTTTTTATACACAATGTGTCAAAAGTGTCAGATTTGTCCACCGCAATATCTCAGTCCTGATAAAAAAAAAAAATAATCAAAGAAAAAAATTCATGCAGATCGCCAACATTACTAGTAAAAAAAAAATGTAATAAAAATTTCATAAATATAGCCCCTTTTTTGTAGACGCTATAACTTTTGTGTAAACTAATCAATCAATACACGCTTATTGCGATTTTTTTTTTTACCAAAGATACATAGAAGAATACATATCGGCCTAAACTGAGGGGAAAAAAAAATTGATAAAAAATATGGGATATTTATTATAGCAAAAGGTGTTTATTTCAAAATTGTCGCTCTTTTTGTTTATAGTGCAAGAAATCAAAACCAAAAAGGCGATCAAATACCATCAAAAGAAAGCTCTTTTGTAGGGGAAAAAAGGACGTCAATTTTTTTGAGTCCAGCGTTGCACGACCGCGCAATTGTCAGTTAAAGCAACGCAGTGCCCTATCGCAAAAAATGGCCTGCTCATTGAGCAGCCAAATCTTCCTGGGCTGTGTTTAAAGTGGTTAAAGAGGCGTTTAACCCGTATCCAAAAATGTAACATATTGCATCTTACCAATCATTAGATGTGGTGGCTGCGTTCATTTTCTTTTTTAGGCTTTTTCCCCTCTGCTGTCACCTGGTGATCTGGCGAGTAACATACCTCATGTATTATACAAACACTACTCTGCATGAATGAGCACAGGAGGCAGACTTGGACAGCAGCATTGTCAGTCTGGGGGGAGTTTTAAATTTACTAGCAGATTTAGATACAGTAACAAAATTTAAGTTGAACTCCAGCTAATACTTTATAACCAGTTATCGTTTTTTTCTCTATTTGGATAAAGGTTTTACATAAATAAAAGCTGATCATTTTAAGCACCCTTGCCAGTGTTAAATAGTCGGTCTCATCCCTGTAACTGCAAGAGAGCTTTTTTTGTTGAAAAACTGAAAAAGAGAAACTAACACAGCCATCAAATCTAAGAATTGGTAAGATGCGATATAATGAATGTTTGCTTTTGGGTTTAATACTCCTTTAAACAAACACATGACACACGTTAGAAAGAAAATACACTGAAAGTATTTTTTCCCTAAACCCCTGCAATGTACTGTAAACGCCAATGTAGGGAAAATACATAAACTGCAGTATCCTAATATAAAGAAAAAACGTAAGCTTATATTGGTTGTAAAAAATGAACTATTGTTTGAACAAAAAAAAAGAAAAGAAAAAAAAAAAAACTATTGTATTATTACAATGCAGGATATTATGAAATTAAATGTTGTGATCATAGAACTCCTTTAAGAAAACAGCCATGTACCACTCTTTGGAAATAGTTCTTCAGAAATCAATGATTTCAAGCCACTGATCAAATAAAATTTTTGAAGGTACGTAATTCACAGTTCTTGAGAACTGGCTCAACTGCCTTTAAAAAGAACTCTTGAGGATAAACAGCTGGGCAAATTGGGCTGGTGAAAGTTGCCATGTCCTGACTAGCACACTTGCTGCAATACAGTAAATAGGTTTAGCATTGCTGATCCAGATCTAACAAAAAGCAGGCAAGTCAGAGAACACTTGAATATATTTAAAAAAAACATTGGCTCCCAGTGATGTCAATCAAAGCCTGTGACGAGGGAGCGACAGGTGGGGTCAAGTCCCGCTGTGTTTTAATGGATGCAGCAGTGGGGCTCAAGTGCGAGTACGCACGAGTGCCCCCCATGGGAAACCACTTCCTATGGTGACCCTGGACAGAGGGGAGGGGCCAGGAGCGTCAGCAGGGGACCCGAAAAGAAGAGGTTCCGGCCGCTCTATGCAATTAATCTACCTGACCTTGGCTTGGTATCAAGAGATCCCTAAATTTTCGACTTCTGAAGTGATTGAACAGTACTGACTGGCATATTCAAGGCTTTGGATATCCGATCCGCTCAGTGGAAACGAGCCAATAGACATCCTATAAGACCAATGTATGTTTAAATGTTTGTTCTCTTTTTTTGTTTCTCTTTTTGAAAACCAATAAAAAGACTTTGGGAAAAAAAGGATGTCAAAACCCCAAAAAGTGCGTTACATTAAAATGGCGACAAACTATGGTACCTTTTTATAGGTTACACTGGCTTTACAGGTTAAGAGTGTAGCGCTAATCAAAAATGGTGGCTCTAGAATTATTGCTCTCACTCCAACATTTGCAGTGATACCTTGTGTGTGGTCAGGGCCACCGATAAGGGGGTACCACCAGGCCTCCTGTAGGGGCCCAGGCCTCATCACTGTAACAGAGGGGTCTGGCCAACTACTAAGTTTCACAAGGCGATAGGCACTACTAGGCTTCCCCTATTCCCTGCAACACCCAGATGGTCTAAATCATATATTCTGGGCCCCATCAGTTCATTCAGAGGGGCCGAGGAGGTTGTGCAATGGGGGGACTTTTTTCTTTTTCTCTAAGTCCGCACGCAGGCAGATTAACACCACCCGGCGCCAAATTTCCCAAAGATTGGATGAAGGTTTCCCAGCCCTGGCTGGCGGAGAGATGTCAGCAGATTCTTCACTGTCTGCCTCCTTCAGCAAGTAGGTGCTGAGGAGAGAGCAGACTCAGCCAAAGGGGAAATCAGAGGCAACTGGCTGCCATCAACACAATGTGAGTGATATTGAGAGGAAAGCGGGGACCAGCAAGTCTGCAGTGAACTTTGTCTCCAGAAAGGTACAGTCAGTAAAACACAACCCCTATTCATTGGTTTACCTATGCCCTGTTGCCCATGAATGATAAATACAGCAGCTAAATTTGATCATCATCATTCTCATCATGTTATCACACCAGTATTATGTGATCATCATCATTATAATGATCATGGGACAGCGAATTGCATTTTTAGGCCTCATGTAGAGCCCATTAACACATGGCGCTGCAGATATTGTATGCGTCTCCTGCGCAGGGCCATTTTTTGCCAGCACAGAGATGAACAAAGTGTTGCGTGCATCCCCATGCTTGTGTCCTATTCATTTTTGTTGGGACACGCAGCTGAATGGACACAACCGCTGTGTCCCAATACATTATAAGGGTGCAGCTGGGTCCCTCAATACATACAGGTCATGTCATATTGGGACACAGCAGTTGTGTTCATCCAGCTATGTGTCCCAATAGAAATAAATGGGACGCAAGCACGGGGATGCACGCAGCACTTTGTGCATCTCTGTGCTGGTAAAAGACGGCCCTGCACAGGAGGCACATATCTGCAGTGCCATGTATGAATGAGCCCTTACACTTGGGTTTAAGGGAGGTAGTAAAGACCTGCTGTTTTTATAGACCCCCAACAACTCACCAACTCACCCTAAAAGCCTGGTACACAAGAAATTTTTCTGTTCAACCTAGTGGGCTGTACGAAATAAAAAAAAAAAAAAAAAAAAAAAAAAGGATGTCACTGTACGAACACAAGCAATGTTAGTGCAGCAATCTCCCCTGCTGTGCTATTGTGTTCGAACATGAGGAATGAGGCACAGACAGAAATGAATCTTAGTGTTCTGGATTGAGACACACTATAGAGGGATATGCTTTGTTCAGATTTCATGTTTGAGGTTTACAACCACTTTACTCTAAGGGCACAAAAACACAATATATTACACAATTGTTTGGTAAATTATTAAAAGGTGAGGTTGCACTGAGTAAATACTCAACATTAGGGTTGCACCAATATCGTTTTTTTACTGGCGAATACGAGTACCGATACTTTTGGTTAAGTACTCGCAGATACAGAGCACCGATACCTTTGCTGTATGATTTGAGTGCATACATAATGAATGGGCTTAAATCGCACTGCAAAAGAATCACAATTTCAACATAAATGCAGTGCAATTCCAAGACAAGCCTGGGTTCACACAGGAGCGGTGGGGCAGGAATCGCACCGCATTCCTGTTCAAATCACATGCAACTCTTTGCAGTGCGATTTGAACCCATTCATTTTGTATGGGCTTTTGTATACTCGTGCAAATGCTTAGTATCGGCACTGTCATCGGTATCAGTGCAACCCTACTCAACATGTCAAGCCTTAAAATTTTGTGTGTGTGTGTGTGTGTGTGTGTGTGTGTGTGTGTGTGTGTGTGTGTGTGTGTGTGTGTGTGTGTGTGTGTGTGTGTGTGTGTGTGTGTGTGTGTGTGTGTGTGTGTGTAAAAAACAGCAAAAAACTTCAGGCACCCTAAAGTTTCCATACACAAAGCTTTAAAAAAGTCCCTACAGGTCATGCATTTAGACTCGACTGTAAATATTGGTCCTAAAGTTATTGCTCTTACTCTGGCATGTATGGTGACATGTAACGTAGCGCAATCAACATTTTTGTGTGTAGGTCTTCTGAGCACGTGTTTACTTTCAGATGTGTGTATGTTGGGGTGTGGGGGGTAAAAAAATAAATTAAAAAAAGGGGGAGGGGTGTTTAGGTGCAACCATTTCTTTTTACACTTTATTTTCACTAAACTTTTTTCTAATCACACAGGACAAAAAAAGGTTCTCTTTATTGAGACATCAGGAACCCCTAAATGCAAATCTTTCCAAAATGAGTGGAAGCATTAGCCGCTCGATTGCTTCCAATTGGCAGTCGGCCTGTTTTACACAGGCTTCAGCTTGTATAAGAGCAAAAGCAGTGTGAACAGGAAGCTTTTAGGAAACTTTCGGCAGGCTTTAAGTAGCTGTCTCTAAACATTTAAAGCGCACTTCAGCTCCTGTTTGGAAAATGTTATACACGGATTCTAACAGGAGTGCGATCGTCACTTTAAAACCAGCTGGTAGCAGGCTTCAGCAAGCTTTCAATAAGCCTCAAGTACTGCTGAAGCCTGCTAGCAGCTTGTTTAAAGTGGCAATTAGCACTCCCATTAAATTCTGTGTTGCATTTACAAACTGGTGCTGAATTATACTTTAAGAGCTTCAACAAAAGCTTGCTGAAAACACTGCAAATGCTTTGTAAAAACCTTGCTGTTCACACTGCTCATATACAAGCTGAAGCCTTACACAGGTTTCCAGCTGCTAGTGTGTAAAGCCCTATGCTATTTGCTCTACACTAGTACATACATGTTGATGTATGACTTATGCTGGTGGCAGCGAAAGGGTTACATCAGTGTTAAGTCTCATTCACACACATAACTTTACTCCCGTGGAGGACCATGTTTACCCAAATGGGGATACGTAGGTTTTTCGTGCATTTCCTCCCATTGTTGTCAATTGGGATGCAGCGACTGCATGGACACAGCCTTTGCTCTCAATCTTTGCATATGCACGGCCCCGAATGCATCCTGGATATGTTCAGGTCTATGCACCTGCACCCACATGGTTGTCACATTGGGAGCAGCATCCTTCAGTGCAGTCGCTACGGCCTGACTGCAATGGGACTGCCTACATGAAACACCTGTGCATACCCATGCGGGTAAACATGGCCCATAACGGACATACAGTTATGCAAGTCACTTGCAAACGAGGCCTTTCTCAGCCAGAGTGCCATAAGTACAGGACCAAGTTTGCTTTGGACCAGCATCATGCGTTGCTATGGTGTCAGAGCAGGACATGAGGAGGGAAGAACAATGTCCCAGTTTGAGGTGGAAGGAGGAAACCACCCTGGGGAATAATAAGGCATCGGGCTTCAGCACAACCTTGCCCTTTTGTAACACTAGGAATGATTGCTAAGATCTGCCATACAGTGGTAACCAAAAAGGCCACTATGCAAGTGAGGTAAAAATGTGATTGTTTTTTTTAAGTTAACTGTAAAATCCATTTCCTGGAGTACATCACAGGTCAGGTAGTAGGCTATAAATCTAGACTACACTAGACTGAAGTCCCAATGGCCCTCAAGAGTGCCAGGACTGCCTCCAACACTCCCCTATCCTTCAGGATTCCAGCTTCAATAGCCAAACCAGCATTGACAACTGGACCTTGGGCCCAAAGGTCTAGCCGGGCCACAAGAGGCAGAACAACCTCTGACAGATCTACTATGTCTGAAAATCATGTTCTCCCGTGCCCATAGCTGTGCTAGTGCTACTAGAATCACATGTATAATTTCCAACCAATTTCTGGGTAACAGACGTGAATAAGCTATATAGGAAAAAACAGTATAAAGACAGACAGAACTGGTACCCTAGAATCACTAGGGCATCTACCACAATGCCTGAGGGTCCTGAAGACAAACTTGTCCAGCTTCGCATTGAACCTGGATACTATCAGATCCATGTCCAGTGTGCCCCATCATCAGAGTGCTTTGAACACCTCCAGATGGAGGGACCAGTCCCTCGGAGAAAATTGCCAAAGCCTGAGGTAAGGCAGGAGAAAGGCAGGAAGCCTCTTAGGAAGGCAGGAGAGCTGAGCTAAGCGGCCTCTTCCTCGCTGGCCAGACACGTCCCCTGTTGACAGCTAAATTGTCATTGATTGTTAGGGACGCGGTGGCTCCGCTCCTTAACAACCAATAATTGCTTGCATTCTTTTCTTTACATTTTAGCTGTTAGCAGGGAAATGCCACTGACAGCTGAAAGAACCGAGCCAGAAGGTATCAGTACATTTTCACTAGTACCGATACCCCTGCAAATGCCTAGTATCGGCATCGGTGCAACCCTAGTTTTAAGTGTTACCTTAGGGAGATGCAGATTAGAATATTGCAATCACTGAGCAACAAATTACCGTATATCACCTGTGATGTATTTTAGTTATCTTGCAAACCTGGTCTGTTAGTGGGTCCTGAGGACAGGAGTTGAGGCCCACTGCCCTAGAGAAATAACTTTGCCTGGACGATGTCCTGCTGGAATCCCAGATACTCCAATCTCTGAATTCTCCAATTACTGGTGTGGAAAAAGGTTGGGACCAACACTGACCTCTGTAACATTGAAAACCCATCCAACCTCTGCAGGGTGCAAACTGTGAGAGATAAATTGTGCTCCAACTGATAAAGGGATTAGCTCTGAGCAGCAAATAGTGCAGTTATCCCAAAATGGGCACCCCCTGGACCCTCAAAAGGCCTAGAAATGGAACTAGGACCTCGCAAATACTCATTGAACTGTGGACAAATCAATTGGCAATGCCAAAAACTGAAAAATGACAACTTTCCATTTCAAACCGCAAAAAAAAAACAAAAAAACAATTTGATGGAGGAGGGAGATCGGGACATGTATGTAGGTACCCTTTATGTCCACTGATGTCACGCAGCCACAAGGAGGCTTTGAACAGATTATAAAAAATACATTAAAAAAAACAAAACGGCAAGAGTGTACACTCCCCCACCTGGCAGCTGGAGGCACAAAAGCAGGCTGGACACAGTGAACACAGGCTGCCTATATGACACTCACCCTAGAGCAGTGGTTCTCAACTCCAGTCCTCAGGACCCACCAACAGGCCAGGTTTGCAAGATAACGGAAATAAATCACAGGTGATATCATTTGCTGCTCAGTGATTGCAGTATTCTAGTCTGCAACTCCCCAAGGTAATACTTAAAATCTGGCCTGTTGGTGGGTCCCGAGGACTGGAGTTGAGAACCACTGCCCTAGAGGTAAAAAGAGAAAAGGCACACAAAGCCAAGTCCTACCTAGCAGGGAAAACAGTGAATACAGCAGCTTGCTTGCCCCCAGTGGGGAGAAAGGGGAAAAAGCACATCGATTTACAAGCAGCAACAACATTTGGCTTATAGGGACCAATCTCACTGCAGGATCTGTCTGGAATGACTAAGATCCAACCTTCACCCATCACAGTGGGCAATGCCCTCAGGGACCCGATCAATGCATAAAGGTAAAAAAAACCCTTCCGTAGGTAGCACTCCACGCAGAGCGGGGCTCAGAAACGAGCACACACACGAGTGCCCCATATCAAGCGGCTTGCTAATTGGGCAGCCGGAGAAGAGGAGCCAGGAGCGCCGGCAGGGGACCTGAGGAGAGAAGGATCAGGGCTGCTCTTTGCATGATTATCCCTCCTTTCAGACCCACTAAACATTGGTATACTAATCTCTTAAATCTAAACTCTTAACTTTTCCATGATAAAATGAGTACTCAGGAGGGGAACTTAGATTATGTGTCATGAGAAGAATATGAAGGTTGCTACTGTGTACCTAGGGTTGCCTCCTCGTCCCTTTAAAACCTAACACGTTAATTACACAGGTTCTGTGGCTGATTAAGGTGGTGATTAAACTCATTTGGTGCCGTATCTGCAATAAATTAGCCTCAGAACCTGTGTAATTCATGTGTGTTCGGGTTTAAAGGGATGAGGTGGCAACCCTATATGTACCTGCTGCTGAAAATGCCACCAGTTATGCTGCTGTGCTGTCCCACCGATTTCACTGCTTTCTGAATCAGTGCAAAAATATGCAGATTAGGAAGTCAGTAGTCCTGATCTGCATACATTCTGAACTGCCTGTCTTAAAAAAAATGATTGTTTTAGTTCTCTGCATGTCTAAAACAATCAGACTGATGGATGTTTGAACAACTAGTACAAACAGATGTATATGAAACACATCAATTCTTACCTCCCTTGCTACCTGTACTGCTGAATACTGTGGTGATCAAAAGGAATTTTCCTGTGAAGACTGCACTTCCAGGAGCATTACTCTAAGGTGGTCCTCACAGCACTTAGAGATTCCTCTTGCCAAACCCAATGTCATTATAGAGCCCAGTAGTGATGTGGAGGCCAGTGGGAGGACCCTGAGCACAGGGATACAAGAAACTGACATGCTTGCAAGCCATCTTTTAATTCAAAGCAGAACTGAATTTCGGCCTGCAAGAAACAGCGAGCAGACAGCCTTTTATTGCAGAACATCCATCCAAAGTCTCCTCTGCAATAACATGCCCCATCTGCCTGCTCGCAGTTTTCTCTGGTACTATGAGCTGAGCTGCCTGCACGCAGCTAAGCTTACAGTGCCAGGCCAGTCTCAGAGTGGTGGGATGGCTAGATCCTGCACAGGAGTGATAGCATCCTCCGGTGCCCAATGAAGTGGCCCAAAGCCTGTCACTCCTAAAAAGGTGTCGGCGAGGGAACGTTGGACAAATATTCACTCCTTTAGTTAACCGATTCCCAACCGGCACACAACGATGTACGTTGGCAGAATGGCATGGCTGGGCAAATGGGCGTACCTCTACGTCCATTTGAATTCCCCGCCGTGCCATTGCGTGCGCACGCCGGCCGGGAGCTCCGTGAGTCGGGTCCCAGGTCCCGCGGACTCGATCGCCACAGGGATACCCGCGATCGCCTCATGGAGAGGACGAACGGGGAGATGCTGATGTAAACAGCATCTCCCCGTTCTGCCTAGTGACAAGTGTCACTGATCACTTCTCCCTGTCATGGGGAGCAGTGATCAGCGTAGTGACACACACAGCCCAACCCCCTTACAGTTAGAAAACACTCCCCTAGTACTGATTAACCCCGCCCCCTAGTGGTTAACCCCTTCACTGCCAGTGTCATTTACACAGTAATCAATGCATTTTTAATCGCACTGATCGCTGTATAAATGACAATGGTCCCAAAAACGTGTCAAAAATGTCCGACATGTCCGCCATAACGTCGCAGTCACAATAAAAATCGCTGATCGCCGCCATTACTAGTAAAAAAAAAAAATTATTAATAAAAATGCCATAAAACTATCCCCTATTTAGTAAATGCTATAACTTTTGCGCAAACCAATCAATAAACGCTTATTTCGATTTTTTTTTTACCAAAAATATGTAGAATACGTATCGAGCTAAACTGAGGAAAAAAACTGTTTTTTTATATATTTTTGGGGGATATTTATTATAGCAAAATGTAAAAAATAATGCGTTTTTTCAAAATTGTCGCTCTTATTTTGTTTATAGCGCAAAAAATAAAAATCGCAGAGGTGATCAAATACCACCAAAAGAAAGCTCTATTTGTGGGAAAAAAAGGACGTCAATTTTGTTTGGGAGCCACGTCACACGACCGCGCAATTGTCAGTTAAAGCGACGCAGTGCCGAATCGCAAAAAGTGCTCTGGTCAGGAAGGGGGTAAATTCTTCCGAGGCTGAAGTGGTTAAGCTGAACTCCGGGCAATTTTTTCCCCATGCAGTGGGGCTGTGCCCGCGCTGCATGGGTTAACTGCTCGTTTTGTCAAGGGGCAACCAGAAAGCTGTATATTCACCCGATCCTCCACTCCAGCAACAAACTGCACTCCCCACAATCCAGCAGTGGACTATTCCTGACATCTTCATGTCCAGAGCAGGTCTATGGGCCTGATGACGTCAGGAACAGTCCACTTCACAAGACCGCTAGACCTCGGCGGGAGGGGGGGGGCAAGAGCCACATGGACCAGTCTTGTGCTTGGAGGATCAGAGGATTAGGCAAGTATATCTCTGCTCTCCTCAGACAAAAACAAACAGTTAATTCAGCCCTATTGCATTGGAGAAAAGAAAATTTGCCCGTATTTCAGCTTTAAAGAGTAATTCCACTTTTGAGGGGGGGGGGGGGGACAATACATTCCCCTCTGGATGATCTATGTACATTACAAGGATCTTAAACCTTGTTGCAGATTCCTACGTTTTGTTATTCTGAAGAAATCCCTGCGTTTGGGTCTGTGTCCACGTGGAAAGTGAATCTAATAGAAGTGGTTTCATAATTATCAATCAGCTGCTGCACTTGCAGGGCTCTAATGAGAAAAGCTACTGGGTCTTCATCGCTTTCGATTGCAATATTTCTCATTGGGAGTATCTCACCAAAATGAAATTTTTGTTGCAGGGCATGCCTGATATCTGACTTGTATCTTTAGTGCAGACTTCTGAGAAAATCAGTGAGCCAATCACACGAGGAAATTATGTTTCTGGGGGGCATTCTGTGTATATGACACCTCCAGGAAGCCATATTGCATTTTACAGAAAATTACAGAGCTGCAAAGTGAAAAGGAAAGGTAATTTTTAAGAACATTTAATTACAATATGACTTGTGTCACAATTGTATACACTATATTAGTCATTTATTTGCTATATTTTTCCCCACGAAAATGGACTTACCCTTTAAGGTTGTTAAAAATTAACTCTCTTTCAAGCTGTAGACGCTGTGATTTTCTGTAAAATTCAATGTAATGTGGCCACCTGAAGGCATTCTATACACAGATCGTGTACAGAACGCCCCCATAAATTTTAAGACACAACGACTCTTCTCATCAGTACCCTTAAAGTGTACAAGCGGATTTAGTCCTGGTTCACACTGATGCACTGCGGAATTCGCAGTGATTCCTGTGCATTTCCCACACCGCTGCGGGTGTCAATGTTACGATACCACAAACACTGTTCACAAATTGTAGTGTGATCGGCTGAATCAGATTGCATGGGTGTAAACACCTAAGTGATCCAATTCCAGTGTGGCAAAAATAAGGTACTTGTACCTTTTTCGTGCGGTGTGATTTGAGCCATACAGAATGAATGGCTCAAATTGCACTGCAAAGAATCACATGCAAGTTGAAAAAAGAATGTGGTGTGAATCCCATGCGGTTTCCCACACTGCAAAGTGTGAACCGGGGGTAAAATTAATTAGTCACTCCCATTCAGAATCAGTATCCAAAGACAAAGTGGAACAAACTGCTTTTTTTCTTCAGAGCAGAAATAGGTAGGAGTCTGCAACAAAATTTGCTAGAATCCTTTCAATGTACACAGATCATGCAGAGGGGATTGTCATTCCCTCTCAAGAAAAGTGGAGTTACTCTAACATGGAGTTAGTTCTGCTTTAACACCCTACCCCCCCCCCCAAGCAGAACTGCGGAAAATTTTAATTTAAAATTTATGCTGAAACCCTGCTACCATACTACCCCCCCCCAGGTAAAACATGGAGGGGGGGGGGGATAATTGTTTCTTACTGTGTTTTTTTGCCCCCTGGAAACAGCATTCATGAGCTCCAGAATTCATCTCATCGTCAACAGCCCCTAGTCCAACTCCAGAGTGGACAAGAGAGGGTGCCTATGTACCTACATACAGTAGGACCACAGAAAATATATGTAGCTACCCCATGACAGAACGTTGGATAAAGTTTTCAGCGTCCACTTGCAACTTAAGGGAGGTATTAAACTCAAAACCAAAAATGCTCTGTTGTGCAGCTTACCAATACTCAGAAACGGTTTTGCTGCATTAGCTTTCTTTGTTTTAGGTTTTTTTCCCCCTCCGTTTTAAACTGGGGATCTGGCCAGTAACACACCTCCTGTATTGAGTCCCCCCACTCTGGATGAAGGAGCACCTTTGGACAGCTGCATTGTCAGTGCGGGAGGAGGGGAGTGTTAGTGACTGCTAGTGAGTCTAACAAAACTAAAGCCAAACTCCAGCTCACACTGTAGTTAGAGCAACAGTTTTTTTTTTTATTCTTTTGAAATAAAAAGGTAATTCACACTAGTGCAGTGAGCCACGTTTTACCGCACTGTAATATGCCAGTTACCGCAAGGACACACATAAAACAACTGTCATCTATGTGTTCTATTCACACTGAAACACAGCTCAGAGCTGCGCTGCAGAGTTCTCCAGTAAAATGGAGACATGCTGCATTGTATCACAGCGCACTGGACAACACAAGCACAGAATTGCATATTACTGCACAGCGACACTTTTGCCCACTTGCCCACAAAAAAACGTTATCCAAAAAAAAAGGTAACTGTGGTGCACTGAGTCATGTGCCACATAGCCCCCTACCACAGCTGGGACAGACAGCTGCCAGACAGGTAAACTGCTGTGTCAGTGTGAACGAGCCCTTACATGAATAAAAGCTGATCAATGTAGGCAACCCGCCAGTGGTAAATGGTTGGTCTTAAAGGGGTTGTAAACCCTCTTTTCATGTCATACTTACATCCACTGTGCAGTTCGTTATGCACAGAGTGGCCCCGATCATCACCTTACGGGGTCCCCCAACGGCGCTCACGGCTCCTCCCCCTAGAAAAGGCACTCTCCCTGGGGGTTACCATGCGGGCACGCTCCTTAGTCCAGCATTTGCATCCAAAGACACAGAATGCCGGACTCGGACCCACCCGCCGCGTCATTTGATTTGACTGACAGCAGCGGGAGCCAATGGCTGCGCTGCTATCAATCTATCCAATCAAGAGCCGAGAACCCCCGCCAGAGACATGCTCTACCTCTCTGGCCGGGGAACGAACAGGCTCAGGTGAGTAAAACGGGGGGACTGCTGAGTGGCAGAAAAAAAAAAAAAAACTGATTTTTTTTTATTTAAAATCGATTTGATTTTTATCAAATTAATTTTAATAAAATGCTTCTGGAGTAAAAATCTACCTAAAGAGTACTCTATTTAAGATACATTAATAATTTAGTTTATTCAGCATGAAATGGAGCTTAGTTCTATAGCATGAGGCTGTATATTCTGCAATATTTACATTTTTGGTAAACTCATTCAATGAATCCAAGCTCTGCAAGCTGAGATAACATGCAATAAATTGTTGCATTCACACAATTTCACAGTAACCATTAGCTAAACCAAAGTTCGGAAATATTCCTTTATCCCATTGTTTTGCAAACCTATGTACACCACAAACTGTGATTGAATTGGTTCTGTTATCGCCATTTTACTAACCTGACAGCTTATTATTCTAAATAGGAGACCTTCATTTTGTTTGCAAATATTAAAGATTCTAACAACCAGCAAGAATGAGCCCTTACATTTAAAGAGCACCTGTCATTTCAGATCCATCATGGCAGGGCATCCACATCCCTCACCTGGTGTCACTGCCGCATCACCAGCCGTCCCATTAAAGTGAATAGGAATGTATGAGATAACAGCGGGTCAGAGGAGGAGCCGCTGCAGGACAGAGATGACAGTTGCTCTTTTAAAATAATCAAGCTTTTTTACTTGTGATTTAAATCAAATCCATCCTGTCTCTAGGGTAAACTGAAAAAATACCTTACACCCACACTTCCGGAACGCTTTCATAGGTGAGGGTCACGTCACTTTGCCTCTGTACAAGATCTATAAAAGTACAGTGCTGGAGCATCTTCTCACAAGATATGGGATGGTAAGTTTTCTCAGGATCCTGCAGGGAGGCCCAGTAACATCACCAGTGTTTACAGGGAGCAGCTTAAAACCAGGGTATTGGTTACTTTTTACAAGTATCTTCCAATGTATTAAAGCTTTCATTCAGCAGTTGTAATTCCAGGGGGCTGCACCATAGGTGGATCTTGTATTTTAATGCCAGGTCTGTTTTGACCTCTGGGATGTGAAGTTTTCAATTAAATTGCAGGCTGTTGTGTTTTAAAGCTGATACCCATATTTTAGGCTCGATTCACACCTATGCATGTTGCTTTTGAGCATTTTTGGAGGTTTTTTTTTTCATGCTCGCCACGTTTTTGAGCAGCGTTTTTGCCGCGATTTGCATTTTGCATTTTTTTTTTTTAGTTTTTTTTACAGTCTTAAAAAAAATTAAAAAAAAAAAAAAAAAACGGCAAAAACGCATCAAAAACACTGCAAAAACGGTGCACTTGCGTTTTTGATGCTTGTCCATTGAATTCTATTACATGCAAAACGCTGCATTTTGCATGAAAAAAAGTCCCTGACCCTTTCCAAAAATGCAGAGAAACAAAAAGGCATTGATGTGAACATGTTCCATAGGAACCCATGTTATAAAATTCCCGTGCATTTCTGCAAAATGCATCAAAAAACGCGCTAGTGTGAATGGAGCCTTAGTGAGGTTTAAATAGCTTGTTTGGACCAAGCTGATCTAAACAAATTACTTCACTAACACTTGTGGCTACTGTCAGTGCTGTATAAACAGTTTGATGCAACAGCTACATACTGTAAACGGCTGTATCCCGGGGCAGCAGGACAGGAACTTCCCAACCCGCTCCTGCAACAAAATAGAGTTGAGTACAGCTCAGCCATTCACAGGAAGCTTTGTATTTTAAGAATGAATACAAAGCATCCTTTGATTGGCTGAGGTGGAAGAGTGGGCATCCAATCAGAGAAAGCTTGGACAGAACACAAAGCTCCCTATAAATGGCCATGCATTGCTCAGCCCAATTCAATTTTGCTGCGGGAGTGGGACAGGAAATTCCAGTCCTGCTGCCGAAACACAGCGCTGTCTACTATATGTAAAATACAATTTATACAGTGCATACAGCCACTTCACCTTTTAGTAAGTTTGGACCAGCTTGAACAAAAAAAAAAAAAAAAAAATCAAAAACGAAACTTCTCTAAGATCCGGTTCACACCACATGCAGTCCGGTGCATTTTTTTTTGCATAAAAAAAAAAAAAACCGCATGGACAGTAGATTACATGGATTTCAATGGCAAAGTTCACACCATTGCAGTGCGTTCCAGTAGTCAACAAAAGTAGATGACGTATTTAATGCAAGGAACTGCACTGAAGCGTGGCAAAATGCATAAAAATGCAGTGCAACAGATCATTTAAACGCCGTGGAACACAATACACAAAGAGAAATGTACAAAAAAATAAACACACACATCAAAAACATGCATGCAGAAACGCATTCCGGGTTGCGTTTCTGTGATGTTAACTGGCCCTAAAACATGGGAATCAGCTTTAAAGTGACCATACTAGTTAGATTTTTCCATACAGTGCCTTGAAAAAGTATTCATGCCCCTTTAAAAATGTCCACATCGTCATGTTACAACCAAGAATGTAAATGTATTTTATTGGGATTTTGTGAGATATGTGCCACTTTGTGTTAGTCTAATTGTGAAGTGCAATGAAAATTATAAATGGTTTTCAACATTTTATACAAATAAATTTGTGAAAAGTTTGGCGTGCAATTGTAATAAACCTCCCCGAGTCAATACTTTGTAGAACCACCTTTCGCTGCAATTACAGCTGCAAGTCTTTTTGGGGATGTCTCTACCAGCTTTGACCATCTAGACAGTGAAATGTTTGCCCATTCTTTGCAAAATAGCTCACGTTGTCAGATTGGATGGAGAGTGTCTGAACAGCAATTTTGAAGCTTTGCCACATATTCTCAATTGGGTTTGGGTCTGGACTTTGACTGGGCTATTCTAACACATAAATATGTTTTGATATAAGCCATTCCATTGTAGATCTGGCTGTATGTTTAGGGTCATTGCCCTGCTGGAAGATGAACCTCCACCCCAGTCTCAAGACTCGTGCAGACTCTAACAGGTTTTCTTCTAAGATTGCCCTGTATTTGGCTCCATCCATCTTCCCCTCAACTCTGACCAGCAAATGATGCTGCCACCACTATGTTTCACGGTGGGGATGTTGTGTTCAGTGTGATGTGCAGTGTTAGTTTTCCGCACACATAGCGTTTTGCTTTTAGGCCGAAAAGTTCAATTTTGGTCTCATCTGACCAGAGCACTTTCTTCCACGTTTGCTGTGTCCCCCACATGGGTGCTTGCAAAGGGGACTTCTTATGGCTTTCTTCTTACCACTCTTCCAAAAATGCCAGATTTGTGGAGTGCACGACTAATAGTTGTCCTGTGGACAGATTCTCCCACCTGAGCTGTGGATCTCTGCAGCTCCTCCAGAGTTACCATGGGACCTCTTGGCTGCTTCTCTGATTAACGCTCTCTTTGCCCGAACTGTCAGTTTAGGTGGACCACCATGTCTTGGTAGGTTTGCCATACTCTTTCCATTTTCAGAAGATGGATTGAACAGTGCTCCCCTAGATGTTCAAAGCTCAGAGTATTTTTTTTTATAAGCTAAACCTGCTTTATACTTCACAGCTTTATTCCTGACCTGTCTGGTGTGTTCATTGGTCTTCATAAAGCTATTTGTTCATTAAGGTTCTCTAACAAACCTCTAAAGGCTTTTTCAGATATATGTAAAAAATGCTGAAAACCGTTTATCATTTTCCTTCTACTTCACATTATGTGCCACTTTGTGTTGGTCTATCACATAAAATCCCAATAAAATACATTTATGTTTTTTGGTTGTAACATGACAAAATGTGGAAAGTTTTGAGAGGTATAAATACTTTTTCAATGCACTGTAGGAAAAATCAAACCTGTACATTTGATAATGCCAACAAAATTTGACAAACGTCGTTAGAAATTACTTCAGTATTTTGATTGCTTTTAAAGGAGAACTTCACCTGTTTTGACAAGTTTGCCCCGCTCCAACCCTCCTTCTACACAAATACCAGATTTTTATTTAAACTCAATTTTTTTCTGCAAATAGCTTGGCCCCGCCCCTCAATGCATATCATTTGCCACAAATGACGTGCACAGTAATCGTAGGGCCCCCAGGGATATGCACGTCACATATTCCAGGAGGCCTTTAACCACTTGCTGACTGCTGCACGCCGATATACGTTATATACGTATAAATGGGCATACCTGTACATCCCCTTTAAGAGGCGGCGATAGCAGGCTCGCGCACCCGCCGCAGGACCGGAGGACTCGATGTCCGCCAGTCTCCCGGTGATTGTGCCACGGAGCCACAGAATGGGGAAGTGCCTATGTAAACAAGGCATTTCCCCGTTCTGCCTTGTGTCATGACAGAGATCACTGCTCCCTGTCATATGAGTTGAAGCTGATCCCCCCCACAGTTAGAATCACACCCTAGGACACACTTTAACCCTTCATCGCTCCCTAGTGGTTAACCCCTTCCCTGCCAGCGTAATTTACACAGTAATCAGTGCATTTTTATAGCACTGATTGCTGTATAAATGACAATGGTCCCAAAATAGTGTCAAAAGTGTCCGATGTGTTCACCATAATGTCACAGTCCCGATAAAAATCACAGATTGCCACCATTACTAATAAAAAAATTAAATAAATAATAAAAATGCCATAAAACTATCTCCTATTTTGTAGACGCTATAACTTTTGCGCAAACCAATCAATATACGCTTATTGCGATTTTATTTACCAAAAATTTGTAGAAGAATACATATCAGCCTAAACTGAGGAAAAAAAATGTTTTTTTTATATATTTTTGGGGATATTATAGTGAAAAGTAAAAGATATTGCGTTTTTTTCAAAATTGTTGCTCTTTTTTTGTTTATAGCGCAAAAAAAATAAAACCGCAGAGGTGATCAAATACCACCAAAAGCAAGCTCTATTTGTGGGAAAAAAAGGATTTTGTTTGGGTGCCACGCCGCATGACCACACAATTGTCAGTTAAAGCGACCTAGGGGGTAAAATCTTCCGGGGCTGAATTGGTTAGTCTCTCATTCAGTATGTTGGAAGTGGCTGGGCCTAGCAGGGCATCATTGCAATTACCCTGCAGCTTAACTCAGAAGAGCAGGTGGACATCACAATGACATCACAAGCAGGATTGCGACGCGGGACCCAGCAGGACAATGCTGGATCCAGTAGCTGGGTGAATATCTGAACTGTGCTTACAACACCACCAGGTAAACAGAGGCAGAGAGAAAAAAAAAAGCTGAAGGCCCTGTTTAAGGCCCCTTTCACGCGGATGGACCATTCAGGTCCGCCTGTCAGTTTTTTAGACGGACCTGAACAGGTGCTCCATACAGGTCTATGGAGCGACAGATGTCAGCGTTGACTATGTCCGCTGACATTTGATCCGCTAAAATCAGACGCATTATGATAGGTTTGCATCCGTCCTGGCGGATCGAATGAGATCTGACGAAAACGGACATGCTGCCCGTTTTCGTCCGATCCCTCCATAGGAATCAGCGGCGCTCTGACAGGACCCTCCCCGCTCAGCAGACGGACCTGTCATCCGCCGGCTCAGCGGAGTTCAATTGAGAGATCTGCTGAGCTGGCGGACTCTGCTGAGCGGATCTGCCTCGTGTGAATGAGGCCTAGAATTCCATTTTGGTTTGAATGGAGTTTCTCAAATGAGAGCCAGATACACTACTTAAAATTTGTTTGAGATAAATTTTCCATCCTATGCCTTCAAATTCTCTTCACAATTGTCAACTTACTAAAATCAAACAAACATTCTGAAAATGAGAATTTTGGAACATACTCCTTTATGCTTACCAACACTGGCCATAAGGACCCAAAACATTGTGAACTACACTGAACTGCAGATAAAGCACAAAATTGATTTATATGTGAGAACAAAAAAGTGAAATCACTTCTGGGTGGGTTGGGCCTTTAAAAGCTACATGACTATCTATGGTTGACTGGGTAATGTCATGGTATCTTATGGCAGGACATGGAATATTATGTTTACAAGTGTCAAAATTTAAGTAATGGTAAATGTGTAGTGGGACATGCTCCATGAAGTGCAGTCCATCAGAAATGTAGGTTGGGAAAATTTACTAAAGCTGGCCATACATGGATTGAAATCAGAACCAGGACACCCTAGCTGTACACAAGTCGATCCATCAACCAACTTGTTAGGTTTCACTTGAACGATTATTGTCGCCGGTTATAAGCCGGCAAAACAAATAATTGATTTCTGCCGGCAGAGAAGGCTCCCCACTGGCAGAACACAAGAGTGCAGTGGGAGGGATTCCGCATCAACACTGTTTTAACAGGGTATTAAGCAATTTTCTTTGGGTGTAAGTAAAGAAAATTGCATAATGTATGGCCTGCTTAAAGTGATTATAAAGGAAAACTTTTTTTTTTTTTTTTAGAAAATAACAAAACACTTCTATACTTATATGCTGTGTGTAATAGAATTGCACAGAGTGACGCTAAACCTCCTCTATTCGGGACCTCGGCTGGCACTCTTAGCCCCTCCACTCTGTCCAGTGCTCCCATGAGGGCACTTGTACATGCTCGTTCCCGAGCCTCATTGCTGTGTCCATTGACACAGACAGTGGGACTCGTCCCTGCTTCATCACTGGCTTTGACAGCTGTAGGAGCCAATGGCTCCCAGTGACACACAGAAGTGAAGGGAGTAAACAGCTGCAGATGTGCACAGAGCTGGATGGAATGAGAGCTCAGGTAAGTAAAAGGGAGTCACACAGACAGTGGGACTCAGCTCCGCCCCTGCTCACTGGCTTTGATTGACAGCAGCGGGAGCCAATGGCTCCCAGTAAAGCCAGTGAGAGGAGAGAAGAGCTGCAGACGTGCACAGTGCTGGATCAAATGAGAGCTCAGGCAAGTAAAACGGAGTGCCACTTATAGGTTCCATGCACACTGGACTTAAACGTTGATTCTACAGGCTTGGTTTGACTTTTTTTCACCTGCCTCTAGAAGCACTTCTATTGTGTTCTATGTGTCTTTGCACATTATGACTACTACAGGCGTTTTCTGTCAGGGACGTTCAGAGGCAGGAAAAAAAAAACACCTTCTCTATCACATTTTCTGGAGAAGTTTAGGAGCTGTAAAAATATCAGTCTCTCCTAAACTCCTCTTATGTCTTCTGAACCTCAAGTTTCAACGTTTTTTAAGTTAAAAAAAAGTGTGTTGTCACTTTACATCATTTCCTGGTTTTTGCAGAGGGGAGTGTAGTGCAAAAACCACCTATAAACAAAATGCTCTTAAACTCTCATAGACTCGCCTAAACTTTGTACAATATGCTTTCAATTTGCGTCTTTTATGCCACGTTTTTTAAGCTAGAAAACGTTGATGTTTTTTCTGCTCCTAGTGTGCATGGAGCCTAAGGCAGCCCATACATTAGTCTTTTTTTCCCCATTCAACCAGTGGGAAGGATTTCCCTATCCACACATTAGAACCACTTTAAAGCGGGGGTTCACCCACACCGCCAAAAAAAAAAAAATATTAAAAGCCAGCAGCTACAAATACTGCAGCTGCTGACTTTTAATACATGGCCACTTACCTGTCCCAGGGTCCAGCGATGTTGGCAGGGGACGCTGAGAACCCGCTCGGTTCTCGGCAGCTACCGCCGCCATCCTAGGTGAGGGAATCAGGAAGTGAAGCGTTGCGGCTTCACTTCCCGGTTCCCTACTGCGCATGCACGAGTCGCGCTGCGCGTCCCTAGTGGTCCCCGCTCTCTCCTGGGAGCTGTGTGTTCCCAGCAGACAGCGCAGTCGGGACAGGAAAAAGCATAGACTCCCATGGGAGTCTATGCCGGAAGTGGGTGCAAATACCTGTCTTTGACAGGTATCTGCACCCCTCTCCCCCCTGAAAGGTGCCAAATGTGACACCAGAGGGGGGGAGGGTTCCGAAAAGCGGAAGTTCCATTTTTGTGTGGAACTCCGCTTTAAATCAGCCCATACATTAGTCTTTTTTTTCTTCTGTTCAGTCAGTGGGAAGGATTCTCCTATCCACACTGTGTGGATGGGGGAATCCTTCCTGCTGAGTTGTATTCTGTCTATCCTGCCGTCAGAATACACTGATCAGTGCTGCCAGCTACAGCCTGCGACACTGATCAGCAAAAGCCTGACGGGACGGTTGTACAGACAGAAGTTGATCGGTAGATTGAATGGTGTACTACCAGCTTGCTCATCTTCAATCCATGTAGGGCTGGGTTTACACCAATGCGCTGCGGTGCAATTTATGCACTCGCCCATTGACTTCTATGAACGTATGCATTTTCTAAACAAGCATCACAGAATGCAGCACGTGAGACTGACGCGCTTTCACAAAAATGCATGGTCTAAAAAAGAAGTTAATGGGAGCGCACCTAAAACTATGTGCAAAATGCTCACGAATCGCACTACACCCAAACTGCGGCGCAGCGATGTGAACCCGGTCTGGAGCAGCTGTGCATGGCAACCAATCAGCTTCTAGCTTTCATTTTCAAAGCTTCACTGCACAGGTTGAAGCTAGATGAGGATTGGTTGCCATGCACAGCAGCTTCTCCAACTTTAAAGTGCCCGGGACAGGATGAAGGGGGGGAGAGAGAGAGATTTTATTGTTTGGTTTCTTCAGCACGTGTTACCCAAGTGACCATTGTATGTAGCCGGCTGGTATACTTTACACAGACAAGCAATGTGGGTAAGCACAATCGGTAACCTTTCAGAAAGCTACGGCCATAGTATGACAATAGACTCCCTCTCTCATACACACACAGCCTCCTATAGAAATCGAACTCCCTTATTAGACTAGATGTGGATGCGCACGCCGCCCGTGCACACAATTCAGCGTCCCCCCTCCAGTCATGCAGCCGTCCCGTGTAGAACAATACATGCGGTCCTATAGAACACAGTGCGCGCCTCCCGCACTAGTCCCCCAGGACAGAGGTACAGGGAGCTGAGGAGGAGCACAGTATACGGTCACACACACATACAAATACAGGGTCACCCCACACACAGCATGTACCAAACAAACCCGGCTTCCGCCGTTTATCTCTTCCTTCTTCCCCACAAACCCAGCAACCCCTCCCACAGCACGTTCCCTTACCCCCCGGCCAACCCGGGCTCTGTATCCCGCCGTTCCGCCATGTCGGCCCCGGACCCGTCCAACTGCAACACTCCGCAGGGGGGGTGAGAGAGGGGTGGGTCAAGACACAACCAAAAACCCATAGAGGGGGCTTTCTAGAACGTACCAATACATATGCTAGTACCGTACTCGGAATGGAAACAGTCGAAGTTACCCGTCTACTTTGTCCGCCTAAACAACGCAGAAGAGTTAGCGGCACTCCGTGGGTAACACACTACCGAGAAAACATCGTTACAACTGCGGGGGAAAACTCCCCATTCCATTGTGTGAATTAGTTCAATCCGTAAAGCGGGAGAAAGGCGCAAGCGCAGCACGGCAGGGCGGGAAAAGGGCAAACACGCAGGCGTGGGGAGGAGGGCTCTGCGCCTGCGCAGTGCTAGAAAATCGGCTAGCAGCAATGCACACTTAAAGAGGTAGCAGCACATGACTGCTGCTTCCATTTTGTTTCCTATCTCAAGGCAGGTTTTTTTTGGTCATTCAAAATACCGGCTCTTGGGAAACGAAAACAAAGGCTGGGAGAAGGCATGCATTAAGAAAAATCACACCTGATGTGAAAATGCAAACACATTGCAGCAAGCTGAAGACTACTGGCATGCTGGTTAAAAAATTCAGAATATAAAAGAAGCTTCTAAAATCCAATCTGCTTGATCAGTAGAATAGTTTAATAGTTAAGGTGTGCTAAGTGCAGTGATGGGTTGGAAATTGTCGTTCACGCATACTATGGTAGAATAAAATCTAAACATTTACCATGGGATTTTTGTATTTCCTGACAGACTTCCATGGCAGAAATAGTTTCTAAATGTATACTGACATGGAGTCCATCAGGAATGAAAAATTACGGTAAGTGATAGTAAATTTTCAGTTTTCCTGAAAGACTTCCATGGCAGCATACGTTTGGGTACTCCTGCTGCCGTGGAGTCCATCAGGAAAGGAATATTACGGTACGTATTTGATAGTAAATTTTCAGTTTTCCTGACAGACTTCCATGGCAGAAGGAGTTCCCAAACGTATGCTGCCATGGAGTCCATCAGGAATGGAAAATTACGGTAGGTATTTGATAGTAATTTTTCAGTTTTCCTGAGAGACTTCCAAGGCAGAAGGAGTTCCCAAACATATGCTGCCATGGAGTCCATCAGCAAAGGAAAATTACGGTAAGTCTTTCTATAGTAAATTTTCCTGACAGACTTCCATGGCAGCATACGTTTGGGAACTCCTGCTGCCATGGAGTCCATCAGGAAAGGAATATTATACTGTGTATAATAACAGTATAAGTGTTTGATAGTAAATTTTCAATTTTTCTGACAGACTTCCATGGGAGAAGGAGTTGCCAAACGTATGCTGCCATAGGGTCCATCAGGAAAGGAAAATTACAGTAAATATTTGATAGTAAATTTTCCTGACAGACTTCCATGGCAGAAGGAGTTCCCAAGTGTATGCTGCCATAGGGTCCATCAGGAAAGGAAAATTACAGTAAATATTTGATAGTAAATTTTCCTGACAGACTTCCATGGCAGAAGGAGTTTCCAAACGTATGCTGCCATAGGGTCCATCAGGAAAGGAAAATTACGATAAGTATTTGATAGTAAATTTTCAGTTTTCCTGACAGACTTCAATGGCAGAAGGAGTTCCCAAACGTATGCTGCCATAGGGTCCATCAGGAAAGGAAAATTGCGGTAAGTATTTAAAAGTAAATTTTCCTGACAGACTTCCATGGCAAAAGGAGTTCTTAAACGTATGCTGCCATGGGGTACATCAGGAAAGGAAAATTAAGGTAAGTATGTGATAGTGAACTTTCCTGACAGACTTCCATGGCAGAAGGAGTTCCCAAACGTATGCTGCCATAGGGTCCACCAGGAAAGGAAAATTACGGTAAGTATTTGATGGTAAATTTTCCGTTACCATGGTTGTTCTTGGTATTGCATTGCTGAGTACGCCCATATACCTTGTTACATACCTCCCAACTTTTTGAGATGGGAACGAGGGACACCTAGTAGTAAAAGTATGTAGGCATAGGACACACCCCCTGCCACAGCGAGAATTATAAAAAAAAAAAAGTTTAGTTAATAAGTGTTTTTTTTACTACTATTATTGCTTTATATTGGCTTTTTTATAAAAAAGGGATTTAGAATTTGGATGAAAGGTTTAGCACTGGGAAACACTTTTTGAAGGATAAAAAGTGCATTTTATATACAACTATAAACCCTGCCAGTAGGCTTCGATGGCCTCCCCGGCCACTCAGAAAGTTTTGGTACTCATTTGTGTATTTGCTGATTATATGCTCTACCTTAGGAAATGTATACAGTTCTTACTCGAGCTGGAAGAATACTGTATGTGCCCCTAATTTTGTTTATTATTGTTCTGCTTATTTTAAAATCTCATTGTTACTGTAAAGTTGCTGGGATTATGGCTTATGTGCTTTTCAAGGCTTTGTATCTTAATTTTTTTCAAAGATTCAAAGTTATATATAGTTACAGTGGGGCAAAAAAGTATTTAGTCAGCCACCAATTGTGCAAGTTCTCCCACTTAAAAAGATGAGAGAGGCCTGTAATTGTCATCATAGGTATACCTCAACTATGAGAGACAAAATGTGGAATCACATTGTCTGATTTTTGAAATAATTTATTTGCAAATTATGGTGGAAAATAAGTACCGTATTTGGTCACCTACAAACAAGCAAGATTTCTGGCTCTCACAGACCTGTATCTTCTTCTTTAAGAGGCTCCTCTGTCCTTCACTCATTACCTGTATTAATGGCACCTGTTTGAACTTGTTATCAGTATAAAAGACACCTGTCCACAACCTCAAACAGTCACACTCCAAACTCCACTGTGGTGAAGACCAAAGAGCTGTCGAAGGACACCAGAAACAAAATTGTAGACCTGCACCAGGCTGGGAAGACTGAATCTGCAATAGGCAAGCAGCTTGGTGTGAAGAAATCAACTGTGGAAGCAATGATTAGAAAATGGAAGACATACAAGACCACTGATAATCTCCCTCGATCTGGGGCTCCACACAAGATCTCACCCCATGGGGTCAAAATGATCACAAGAACAGTAAGCAAAAATCCCAGAACCACACGGGGGGACCTAGTGAATGACCTGCAGAGAGCTGGGACCAACATAACAAAGGCTACCATCAGTAACACACTACGCCACCAGGGACTCAGATCCTGCAGTGCCAGACGTGTCTTAAGCCAGTACATGTCCAGGCTCATCTGAGGTTTGCTAGAGAGCATTTGGATGATCCAGAAGAGGATTGGGAGAATGTCATATGGTCAGATGAAACCAAAGTAGAACAATTTGGTAGAAACACAACTCGTCGTGTTTGGAGGAGAGAGAATGCTGAGTTGCAACCAAAGAACACCATACCTACTGTGAAGTATGGGGGTGGCAACATCATGCTTTGGGGCTGTTTCTCTGCAAAGGGAACAGGATGACTGATCCGTGTACATGAAAGAATGAATGGGGCCATGTATCATGAGATTTTGAGTGCAAACCTCCTCCCATCAGCAAGGGCATTGAAGATGAAACGTGTCAGGGCAGGGTCTTTCAGCATGACAATGATCCCAAACACACCGCCCGGGCAACAAAGGAGTGGCTTCGTAAGAAGCATTTCAAGGTCCCGGAGTGGCCTAGCCAGTCTCCAGATCTTAACCCCATAGAAAACCTTTAAAGGGCGTTAAAAGTACATGTTGCCCAGCGACAGCCCCAAAATATCACTGCTCTAGAGGAGATCTGCATGGAGGAATGGGCCAACATACCAGCAACAGTGTGTGACAACCTTGTGAAGACTTACAGAAAACGTTTGACCTCTGTCATTGCCAACAAAGGATATATAACAAAGCATTGAGATTAACTTTTGATATTGACAAAATACTTATTTTCCACCATAATTTGCAAATAAATTCTTTCAAAAATCAGGCAATGTGATTGTCTGGATTTGTTTCCACATTTTGTCTCTCATAGTTGAGGTATACCTATGATGACAAATACAGGCCTCTCTCATCTTTTTAAGTGGGAGAACTTGCACAATTGGTAAGTGACTAAATACTTTTTTGCCCCACTGTATATATGGTAGATCAGACTAAAATGAGGAGGAAAGAGGGACATTGTTCCAAATCACACAGTCCATATTCCCATTGCACACGTTCCTTGAATGAGCTCTCAAGGTACTGGGTGCTGCAGCGACCGCCGATTGGACACTGGAATCTGTACGATATGTAGCTATTCGCCAGCACACCAAGGATCATCAGTTTTGTCCAAATGGTTTTTATTCAAGAAAGATCACATCAAAAAACGATGTAGTGCAACGTTTTGGAGCCAAGCAGGATCCCTTTGTCAGGCATGTGATAACATCACATGCCTGACGAAGGGGCCCTGCGTGACTCCGAAATTGCTCCATGGCTCTGAAATTGATGATCCTTGGTGTGCTGGCGAATATCTACATATTGTTCCAAATCAGGGACAGTCCCTCTAAATCAGGGACAGTTGGGAGCTATGCTTATTATGCTTATACTACACAACAGCAAAACATGCAGAATCACACTTGCCATGTTGGTGCAATGATAAATACTTTAAATTGTGAAAAAGAAAAAAAATTATTGCAGAAACCCCATCACCACCCTATGGCTAACAGGATAATCACACAAACTAAAGGTACATACATACTGTAACTATAAACAGGGCTTTTTTCAGCAGGAATGTGGGGGAACGCAGTTCCGGCGCCCCCAGCACTGAATGTATGCAGTGGCAAGGGGTAGTGGGGTGTGCTGAAGGGTACAATGATGCCAGCTGCTGGGGGTCTATTGTTGCTGCTCTCCCCAGCAACAATTGACCCACTAAGACCTCCCTGTCTTATGTTGCTAGTGGGTCAATTGTTTCTGGGAGGGGTCTACTGTTGAAGGGTCTACTGTTGCTGGCTGCTGGAGGCTCTATTAATGCTGGCTGCTGGGGGATCTATTGTTGCTGGGTGAATTTATTGTTGAGGGAGGGGTCTATTGTTGCTGGGGGGGTCTTATGTTGCTGGTGGTCAATTGCTGCTGGGAGCAATCTACTTTTGAGGAGGGGTCTATTGTTGCTGGCTGCTGTAGGGTCTATTAATGCTGGCTGCTAGGAAAATCTATTGTTGCTAGTGGGGTCTATTGTTCCTGGGGTGGGTCTGTTGTTGCAAGACGGTATTTTGGTGGTCTATTGTTGCTGGGGGGATCTGTTATTATTGGGGGTGTCTATTATTGCGGGGGAATCTATTTTCCCATACAGATGGTGGGTATAGGGTGGAAACAAGGGATGGTGCTTGGAGGTGGGAAGAGGGCGGAGACAAGAAATGACTTGGGAGAGGGGAGTTCCCGCACGTATTCTCTGGGAAAAAAAGCCCTGACTATAAGCCAGTGTGGCTATAGCATAGTAATTTTCCCACTGTGCTGGTAATAGACAATACCTGGAATTCATATAGAGTTTCATAGACATTATAAGATCCTTAGAGTTACGAAACGCGTCAGTTGACCATGGGTGGTGACGTCATTTCCGGCCGGTGAGATGCAAGTCAATGGTTACTGCTGGTTCCAGTTTTTTTAGACTGGTTACAGCGTTTTTAACATCTGAGTGGATATTGTCAAGTTTTTAGGGTCAATAAACGGAATTACGCTATATCGCTTTCTCTGCCATTCATTTATATCCTATGACAGTACTGATAACAATCTGCGCTACAGTCTGAGATACAGGAGGAGAACAGAGCCCAGCCATCCACACAAGCACTTGTGACTTCTGTCATGGGAGTCCATTATATCTGGTGAGTGAGAGGACACACAAAGGGGAGCACAGACTGCACAGATTATCTGTTTTTTCAGCACTTGGCACTTTATACCGCACAATGAAAATTTGAAGCTGAACTTGAAGATTGTGAAACCTATGAACTATATAAGGATTTATGAACTTTTTATAGACTTCATCCAATTAGTTATGGATATGCATGGATTATTGTTATTACCATTATTTTATTTCACCGTGGTAATGATGTGTTAGCACTTTAGCATTGGGTAGCGCTCTTACATTGATTTTCACATTTAAAGGCACATTCATCTTTAAGAGGGGCAACCCATTTATTGAATTGAATTTAAATATATATTTTTTTACTTATCCATTAGCGCAGGAGTATATACTGGTGTGTCACACACCTATATACCCACCAACTCATTGTCATTATAAGGGTTCTGTTGTTCTCCTTAATGGACACTTTATCCTCAGTGTAGCCTCAGCCCCATATGAACAAATTCTAACTGCGGCGGCCGCGGTAATAAGTACCTACTGTAGATTTTTGGTACCTATGGTATATCTCTTTAGCCTTTTTTTCCCCTTATACTATTATTGCCTTCTGTGAAACTTGAAAATTCTTCTTTAATTAAACAGTTAAAAAAAAAAATACTTGAATCTGGCACATGTGTAAGAAAGCTTTACAAAATTGTCGCAAAGCTTTCCTCAATTTGGCACAGGCCGTTTTAAAAAGGCCATAACATTAAAGAAGTGTTAATGTAATTGTTTTATCAAATTCCCCCCAATATAATCTTAAAGCAGAACTTCACTCTCTCAATTAACATTGACTAATTTTAACCACTTGACCTCCGGAAGATTTATCCCCCTACATGACCAGGCCATTATTTGCGATACAGCACTGCGTTACTTTAACTGACAATTGTGCAGTCATGTGACACTGTACCCAAATAAAATGTATTTCATTTTTTCCCACAAATAGAGCCTTCTTTTGGTGGTATTTGATCCCCTCTGCATTTTTTTTATTTTTTATGCTATAAACAAAAATAGACCAACAATTTTGAAAAAAAAACTCTTAAAAAAACAATATTTTTTACTTTCTGCTAGAAAATACACATCCAATATAAAAAATGTAAAAAATTAAATTTCTACATCAATTTAGCCCATATGTATTCTGCTACATATTTTGGTAAAAAAAATCCCAATAAGCGTATATATTGATTGGTTTATGCGAACGTTATAGCGTCTACAAACTATGGGGTATATTTATAGAATTTTTTTTTTATACTAGTAATGGCAGCGACTTATAGCGGGACTGTGATATTGCAGTGGACAATCGGACACTGACCCTTTTGACACTTGTGGGAACCAGTGACATTAATACAGTGATCAGTGCTGAAAATATGCAATGTCACTGTACTGATGACCCTGGCTGGGAAGGGGTGAAACATCTAGGTCAATCAAATGGTTAACTGTGTGCATAGCCAGTGTTTATGTGTACTGTATGTGCTGCTTTCACTAAGCGAAGAGACAGATACTAGTCCCTGCTTTGCAGGAACACAGAATCCATTCCTTCCCCATCAGAACGGTGATCTGTCTTGTTTCCTTAGGCAGATCCCCGTTCTGTGTAGTTTACCATCGATCGGTGGGTGCCGGAGGACATGCTGTGAATTATCACAGTAGAAGCAGCCTGCTGGCGCAGCGTGCCCACTGCAGGCTGAAGTGCAGGGTCACGTATATATACGTGATCCTGCGCAGAGCTGCCACGCTGTAGGAGTAAATCTGCTATAGGGCAGTCAATAAGCGGTTAATCTTTATGCTGCTAGCATTAGTGAATAGATAGCAAAGTATAATATATTTACTTGTTTTCAATTTTTTTTTTTTTTTACATTTTCTTACATTACACTTTAGTTACTTTTGGTTTCCAGGCCTAGGCAAATGGTGTCATACATACCAGAAGTCTTTGTCTTCCAGGACAGCCTCTGAGATATAGGGCTCCTCCCTCCGGGACAGGAAACACATTCACCCAAATGGTTAAAAGGAGGTCCTCCAGGCCTTCCCCTTTAGTTTTTTGTGTTTGCTGCCGCACAGAAAGGAAACATGTTAGGGCCTTGGGAGCTCCATACTCTGGAGATGTAGAAGAACCCCACCCCCATCATGCTGTACCTTTCCTTCACTACCACTGTCCGATGGATGGTGTCCAGTGCGGCTAGAGGGCGCATCTCGGGATGTTCCGATTGCGCTTGTTCACTCGATAGTTCCAGGTATGAGGAGAGGAAGTGCGTGTGACGGAGGCGGGGCTTCTGCGCTCCAACGACTGGAAGTGATGCAGCGGGTCACTTCCGATGGAGCTACGTCATTAGGGGGTGCCGGAGACAAGGTCCGGTCTCCTCAGCGCGGCAAGCGGATGTTTAAGGCATCTGGAGTCAGTGACAGACCCAGCAGAGGCTGTGGCAAGCACCTAGGAGCCATGGAGGGCAGTTCAGTATCCCAGGCGGTTGACTCCGGTTCTTCTGGCAAAGGCACCTCTCAGGTAAGCGTGGTGAGGGCTGACCATGTCTTACTCTGAGGGGGATGGGGTCCTTATGACCAGATGTTCTTCCCTGGGTGGGGAACCACAGGTGAAGGGCTGGGCACTTCCCCCTTTTAGACCTTATCACAGTGGTGGAGTAGATCTGGGGCAGTTTTTCTCATGAGCGTTTGTCTTCTTTGTTTGGCTTTCAGGGTAAAGCACAAGACAAGATGCAGCTCCCTAGGAGAAAATGTGCCGTATGCGGGTCTAAGTTAGGTTCCAATTGGGAGAAACCACTTTGCCCCGAATGTGTCAACAGTTTAATTAAGGACGATTCTATGACAGAGTTTCATAAAATCCTTACGTCTGTAAAAGGCGAGATTGCATCCACATTCAAATCATTTCAGGGAATGATGGATAGGATGCAAGGTCCCTCTATGCCTCTGTCTAGAGCAGCAAGTTTGCCAATCCTATCCGAACCTAGTCAGGAGAATATGGAAGATAGAGAGAGGGAATCTAGGTCGCTTGTCTCTTCCCAAGCGGATTCAGGGTCCGATTCTGAGGGTGAAAAAGATTTCTCCAGAGGGTCCAGGTAGAGATTGACGCTGGACGATGTGGGGGACTTACTGAAGGCAATCTATGACACCTTGGAGATCAGAGAGGAGTCAGTACAGTTTTATAAGCCTGACCTTATGTATCAGGGGGTCACTGCACAGAAATCCAGAGTTCTCCCCGTGCACAAATCTCTAGTAGAATCGATCTTGCTGGAGTGGGAGCACCCTGAAAGAAGACCGTTCTTTTCAGACAGTCTTAAACGTAGATTTCCTTTTGAAAAGGACACTGCCCATCCTTGGAACAAGGTCCCTAAGTTGGATGAGGCGCTGGCGAAGGTTTCCAAAAAGACTGATTTGGCCTTCGACGACCTGGGATCCTTAAAGACCCCATGGACAAAAGGGGTGACGTACTGCTAAAAAAAGCTTGGGATGCCTCTTCTATTGGGCTTAAATCAGCTACCTGTGTTGCCAGAAATTTAGAATGCTGGTTAACCCAGTTGCAGTCCCACATTTCTGCAGGCACATCCAGGCAACAACTGCTAAAATCTTTCCCCTTATTATTTAAGGAGGTTGGGTTCTTAGCTGACGCTTCTGCGGAATCTGTAAAGCTAGCAGTCAGGTCAGCAGCTTTGGTAAATGCTGCAAGAAGGACTGTGTGGTTGAAAGCTTGGTCAGGAGACGCAGCTTCAAAGCTCAAGATCTGTGGTTTGCCTTTTTCAGGCAATCACCTCTTTGGACCTGGGCTTCAGGAGGCCTTGGAGCGTACCCAGGACAAGAAGAAAGCTTTCCCAGAGAAAAAGACATCTTTTTCGAGGTTTCAGGCAGCAGATACAACAGGAAAGCCCAAAGCCCCAGTGACTCCTGCGTTCTGGTGAGAGGAAGGTTCCTCCCGCAATGGGCCAACACAAGTTCAAGCCCGTTTATATTAAAGATAATAGAAAACGGTTACAAGTTGGAATTCAATGCCATTCCCCCGCCCACCTTTTTGGTCACCCCGTTACCCCAAGAGAAAGCAGGAGCTCTGACTTTGCTGTTGGGAGAACTGTTGGATCAACAGGTCATCAGCCAGGTACCACATGCGGAATGCAGCCAGGGGGTATACTCCCATGTGTTCGTTGTCCGAAAGCAGTCAGGCAAGTTCAGGTTGATTCGCAACCTCCGCCCCCTGAACAAGTTTATCAGATACAAGCATTTCAGGATGAAGTCTATTTCAGGTAACGAATCTCCTGTTCTCCGATTGTTATATGGCGACAATCGACCTCAGGGACGCATATTTGCATGTACCTATTCATCGGGATTTCCAGAAATTCCTCAGACTAGCTGTCAGGCTGAATTCGGAAGTTCTCCATTGCCAATTCAGGGCACTACCGTTTGGACTAGCATCCTCTCCGAGGATTTCCACGAAGGTCCTGGCAGAGGCCCTAGCTCCACTGCGCGTCAGGGCCATTACAGTGATCCCCTACCTGGAAGATCTTCTGTTTGTCGCCCAGTCTTATCAGCAGCTAGAAGAGAACTTACAGGAGGCACAACTTTTCCTGCGTTCTCTTGGTTGGTTGATCAATCGGGACAAGTTCCAGCTGATCTCAACCCAGGAAGTACAGTACCTGGGATACAGGATTTCTTCAATAGAGAGGAAGGTCTTTCTCCCATCAGAGAAAATAGAGAAAGTGGGTCTAGCGGTAGCGCAGCTTCAGACCAATCAGGAAGCCCATGTCAGAGATGTCATGAGAGTGATAGGGTTAATGACATCCTGTTTTCCAGCAGTCCCTTGGGCAAGGTTTCACCAGCGCCCGTTACAGGCTCTCCTTCTGTAGTGCTGGGATGGCAGCCAGCAGGGTTTGGATCAGCCTATGCCTATATCGACCAGTGTCAAAAGGACACTATGGTGGTGGCGAGCCAATCACAATCTGGACAGGGGTCTGTTGTGGTTTAGACCAACAGCTTTGGTGGTGGCAAAAGACGCCAGCTCTTTCAGCTGGGGTGCCCACCTGGAAAAGGATCTGGCTCAAGGATCCTGGTCTCAGGTGGAAGCCAGACGGACCTCGACTCAGAGGGAGCTACTGGTAGTGCAGAGGGCGCTAGAGGCCTTCCAGCAAAGAATAAGGGGGCGGCACCTTCAAAAAAGGTCAGACACTGCGGCCGTAGTCGCATATATAAACAAGCAGAGGGGGACCAGGAGCCCTGCACTGCAGATGATAGCAGGCAAAATTTTCGCTTGGGCCGAATCAAACCTGGCTTCTCTGACAGCAGTACATTTAAAGGGGACTCAGAGCTCTCTGGCGGACTTTCTCAGCCGTCAGCGAGTAAAACAGGAGGAATAGTCTCTCAACCAGGAAGTGTTCGTGAAGACTTGGGGTAGACCAGAGGTGGATCTGTTTGCCTCAGAAAGCAACAAGAAAGTTGCGCAGTTCTTCTCCCTGCACCCGCTGGATCGAGCCAGAGGAATGGATGCCTTAGCCAATGCATGGCACTTCAACCTTTACTATGCCTTCCCCCTAGTAAGGCTAGTTGCGGCGGTCCTCCAGAAATTTCTGACCCAGGAAACGGATCTCATTTTGATAGCCCCGTTTTGGCCAAAGAGGGCCTCGTTTGCAGTCCTAAAGAGGTTGGCCATATATGCTCCGATACCTCTTCCAATGATGGAGAATCTGGTTACACAGGGTCCTATCCAGCATCCTCGGGTAGAGACCCTCAGACTTACAGCATGGTATCTGAGGAACAGCTGTTAAGGGTTCAAGAGTTTTCAGAAAGAGTCATCAAGACTCTCTTAGAATGCCATAAACCAGTAACCAGGGCTATCTACACCAAGGTCTGGAAGAGGTTCAATTCCTGATTAGCGGAGCAGGGGCAGGTAGAACAAGGAATTCCAACAGTGTTGGACTTTTTCCAGGCAGGAGTGGAATTAGGTCTATTATTACCCTGAAGGTACAGGCTGCTGCCTTGAGTGTTTTTCTTCAGGTCTCTCTGCAGCAGGATCGTTTTGTAAAGAATTTCTTTAAGGCTCTCTCCAGGTCCAGGCCAGTGAAGGTCAGAGCCTGTCCCTCCTGGGATCTATCCTTGGTCCTCGGCGTACTTACAAAGAGTCCCTTTGAACCTCTGGAAAAATCTGATGTTAAGTGGGTGGTCCTAAAGACAGCTTTTTTTTTTTTTTTGCAATCACCTCAGGCAGAAGAGTGAGTGAGTTGCAGGCGCTCTCGATTAGAGAGACATTTTTGTTGATTTTGAAGGATAGGTTTGTGCTTAAGACAGATCCTAGTTTCCTCCCCAAGCCTTCTTCTACTTTTCATAGACCTACCTCAGAGGTAGATGAGGAAGGAGAATTGAGTTTAGTAGACGTCAGCTGTAGCATTTTAGTTTATTTACATATCAGCAAAAACTTCAGGAAGTCAGAATCTTTGTTTGTGAATTTTGCGGGTTCACGCAGAGGGTTTCCTGTCCCGGAGAGAGGAGCCCTATATCTCAGAGGCTGTCCTAGAAGACTCCTAGAAAAAGAGTTACCAGTAGGTCTAAATCCGTTTTTTTTTTTCTTTAATTTTGTTACATTACACTTCAGGTACTTTTGGTTTCCAGGCCTAGGCAAATGGTGTCATACATCCCAGAAGTTTTCAGGAGGGGAGGAGGATGGGCTTTCTCTGCCAAGTACTACTTCCTGCCTGTGTTCCATCAGATTAGGCGACCCTTCAGAATTTGTAACAGAAGTGTCATTCCGTCGCCGCCATCTTGTTACACCCTGCACTCGCCCACAGTAAGAATAGAGTGGGAGGGGGCAAGCGGACATCTTGTTACACCCACCGTAGTTTTGCATTTTACACTTATTTATAACAGTAAACTGTGGTTATATAGTGAAATGTAGTACTTAGAACTCCGTCTGACTGTTTAGATGTTGAATTTTAAAAGCAGCGGCAAGCCTGCAGATCCCGCAGGTTTGTTAATCTGACAGAAATTGGCTGCTTTTCAAATTCAACATCTAAACATTCAGATGGAGTTCTAAGTACTGTATTTTACTAGATAACCTCAGTTTACTGTTATAAATAAGTGTAAAATGCAAAACTCCAGTGGGTGTAACAATATGTCCGCTTGCCCCCTTCTCACTGTATCCTTACTGTGGACGAGTGCGGGGTGTAGCAAGATGGCAGTGACAAAATGTCATCAGTGCAAAAAAACAAAATAAAATAAAAATTCCAAAACATTTGAAAAATGCCAGCTAACTTCAATACAAATGAAATAAAGTAGATAAATATCAAAATAGAAGTATAACCGACTGTGAGTAATTCATAAAGTGAAACCCATCTACAGGATGAAAAAATATATAAATAAGTGTCAAAAAATAATAATAATTGCAGTTAATGCCAACATCATCCAAATAATAATGACAGCATTATAGGATAAAGAAACAACAGTTCATAAATTAATAAATAGGTGGCGCTGTTGTAGAGGTAGAAAAGTCCTTCTATTAGGATCTGTGTAAGCCTTTATATGTAAATAAGTAGTTCCTTTAATGGTGCCTCCTAATTTGGTCTCTCAGAACTCTCACCTTAAAATAGTAGAAATAAAGCTGTGGTAATATATCTTTTGAACTCTGGGAATACTGTCTGGTATTTTCTCCTTCTTTGCTGCTCCGTTCTCCTTATTATCTCCTTAATTCCTCCGCTCCAGTGTACTCAGACCCAGGGGAAGAAGAGGCAGGGGAGGGGAAGCAGGGAGGGAAAAAATGGGGAGAGAAGGAGAGAGAAGAAAGGCTCCACTAGTGTATTAAAGTTTATAAGTAAAGGGAGATATTTATTTGATCTATGCTCTTACATTTACAAGCATAAAAACAGGCAGAGTAAAATCGTATGAGAAGCTTGGCGTTCTCAGCGCCCTCTCACTTTGTGTAGACAGCTGTGTGCCGCTCCAGCCAATCCCTACGCGTTACGACACGTCACGTGTCTTCATCTGGGGATGAAGACACGTGACGTGTCGTAACGCGTAGGGATTGGCTGGAGCGGCACACAGCTGTCTACACAAAGTGAGAGGGCGCTGAGAACGCCAAGCTTCTCATACGATTTTACTCTGCCTGTTTTTATGCTTGTAAATGTAAGAGCATAGATCAAATAAATATCTCCCTTTACTTATAAACTTTAATACACTAGTGGAGCCTTTCTTCTCTCTCCTTCTCTCCCCATTTTTTCCCTCCCTGCTTCCCCTCCCCTGCCTCTTCTTCCCCTGGGTCTGAGTACACTGGAGCGGAGGAATTAAGGAGATAATAAGGAGAACGGAGCAGCAAAGAAGGAGAAAATACCAGACAGTATTCCCAGAGTTCAAAAGATATATTACCACAGCTTTATTTCTACTATTTTAAGGTGAGAGTTCTGAGAGACCAAATTAGGAGGCACCATTAAAGGAACTACTTATTTACATATAAAGGCTTACACAGATCCTAATAGAAGGACTTTTCTACCTCTACAACAGCGCCACCTATTTATTAATTTATGAACTGTTGTTTCTTTATCCTATAATGCTGTCATTATTATTTGGATGATGTTGGCATTAACTGCAATTATTATTATTTTTTGACACTTATTTATATATTTTTTCATCCTGTAGATGGGTTTCACTTTATGAATTACTCACAGTCGGTTATACTTCTATTTTGATATTTATCTACTTTATTTCATTTGTATTGAAGTTAGCTGGCATTTTTCAAATGTTTTGGAATTTTTATTTTATTTTGTTTTTTTGCACTGATGCACTTTAAACACAGCACCAGCAATCTATTGCTAGTCATTGTTGTTTGATTTATGTTATATATAGAGTTCGTATATCTCTATTAATATTAACACAGTCACTACTACCTCAATCACTCTTGTCCTGCCCACTTTATTCACATCACTTTAATATTGCGCGAAATTCCTTTATTATTATTATTTTATTAAGTGGTTGTGTGAACACTTTTATTTTGCAGCAATATTTTATCTTATATTTAATTATTTCTATTCACCTTTACTAACATTATCGTGTTATTAGTAATTGTCACATCCACTAGCGCGAAGGAAATCCCACTATTCAGTGACAAAATGTCACTTCCATTACACATTCTGAAAGGTCGCCTAATCTGACGGAAGATCTTCATGTCTGGGTTAAGGGCAGATGGATTCCAAGAAGTAAATGCTACATGAATCATCTGCCCTTACTCGAGATGACCATAGCCAGAAATGCTAGGGGGTGTTTTTCAAAGCGGTTTCTCAGCAAAATAAAGCACGGAGACATGGACAGATGGGGGAGTTTGCTTGGAATATTAAAAATAAATTAAATAGCATTTTTGGTTCGTGGTGCTCAGATGAAGTGCAGTTCCACTTTAAACACCTCTGACACTTTCAGGAGTATCAGTGTCACTGCCTTCCAGATGATCCCAGTTGCTTCCACTTACTGGCCCTTACATCAGCCAAGGAACAGATAGTAAACAGCGAAGACTTGTGTGATCTATATTACAATCTTTGCAACCTGAGGATGCTGTCAAGTCCTTAGCTGATTTTAGAACCAAAAAGTTAGCTGGGGATCTGGAATGCTGAGCCTCCAACACTTTTGAAGTCTACTTGCTGCATTGCGAGAGTGAAATTGATAAAAAAAAGTATCCTAAAGTGGAACTAAACCCTCTTATTCTTTACAGCCAAGGAAGTTGTCTTGAATGTAAATGTTTTGGGAAACAGGAAAATCAATGGGTTTAGTTTTGTTTTAACTTGGGTATGGGGTAGTGATGAGGTCTAATTAAAGCAGAGCTCCACCTAAAAGGGAAGTTCCGCTTTAAGGTCTCTTCCCCTGCTTCTGGTAAAGAAATGGCACTTTTGGGGAGTGGGTTTTGACAGGTACCAGCTCCCACTTCCGCTTCTGATCGCCTAGGCGATGGGAAGCAGAAGTCCCCCCCTCCTTCCCTCCCCGCAGTCTTCTGGGACACATGACACGTCCCAGAAGACTACTGGACAATTCACAATGGGCTGCGCAGCACAGCTCGCGCATGCGGAGTGGGCACCCGGCTGTGAAGCCCCAAGTTGTCATAGCCAGGTGACCACAGTTAACATGCCTGCGCTAGGGAGAGACGACAGGAGATAAAAACGGCCTGGGGTGAGCAAATCACTAGATCATGGGACAGGTGAGTGGCTGTTTATTAAAAATCAGCAGCTACAGTTTTTGTAGCTGCTAACTTTTAATTTTTACATAGGAGACTTGAGCTCCTCTTTAAGTGATATTTTTGAAGAAGACTTTTAAGATATTTTTTTCTCTCATTGCAAGTTTTATGAGAACTTATGCTGAATGCACAGCATTTTTTGAGGTCAAGCAGAGGATCACCAACAGTTTTTGTTGATACTGTGATAGTATTGAAATTGTTGGTGATAGGTTGATCAGTAATTTTTGGCGTTAAAAATGGTCGAAAGTGTCTGAAAATGCAGCATGACCTGGCAAATAGCTGTTTTTATCAGAACTGAATCAGATGTTTTTCTTTTTGGCGAAATCCCTTTAATGCAACTGTAGCACCCTGGTGTTTAGGCAGGGTTGCTAACCAATTTAGTTTGCCAAGTAGTAATTGTCCTGGCTACATGTTAGGAGGTCCACTGATTTCCCCCTAATTCTGGAATTGCTGCACTTTCTTCTTCTGTTACTAGGTGGCATTGTAGCTGGTGACATTAGACAGACAAGGGCATATCAAGGACATATTATGAATGGATGGGGTGTCTCAGCCAATGGGCAAGGGTTTCTTAAAGCTCTTTGGCCTGCTGGGAGAGCCTATTTATTTGAGTGGAGTCAGGTGATCAGGGTTCTGTGCCATCTGGATGGCCGTTTGGGTGGCTGTGTGTTATGTTGCCCCGGGCTCCTAGGCAGCAAGCCTGAGGCCTATCCCCAGGACACCTGGCTGCTAGGCTGCCTGAGGCCTATCCAGGAGCAAGAGAAGCAGCATAGGGCTGAGATTGCAGCTTTAGAAGTCTAACCGAGTTGCGATGGGAAACCAGTTGTGGTCGGAGGTAGAGGAGAAGCTGTCGCCACTAAGGGGCCATCCACCTTGTTACAGTGAGTAAGCTGAAGCAAGTACCAGAATAGTCTATTCACCAGCCAGGGATGGTGAGGAAGTGAGAAAGCCTCAGCAAGTGCCAAGCCAAGGACCCAGCAGAATAGCGGGGGTGACGCTTGAGGAGTATACAGCAGGATAGCGGTGGAAGAGCTCAGGGGATCCAGTGACGACTGGAATCTGGAAGTCTAGTGAGAGACTGGGAGCTCAGTGAATGAAGATCTACAGTGGGATTCTGTGAGATAAGTAAACGACTGTTCTGTTACACCAAGAGTTATGAACAACTACCATTAGTGACTGGTGCAAGATTGGTTGCCATAGGAGACAGCGGTCCTACCTATACAGAAATGTTTCCTTGTCCACCTTGCCCCTTTGACTGGAGGATATGAACACTTGCTTATGCTTGACGGGCCGCATTGAAAATCTGCAATGGTACTGGCACTGAAGATTTGTTTTTCCATTACCACCTGATAATTATCCATTTACTCTCTTTCGACTTTGGACTATATGCTTTCAAAGAAAAGGAGGGCGGGACTTTAAATGAGGTCATGACTGGATTACCATCAAGTACCTCCATCCCTAAGTGTAATGGTTATAAAGAGGGAGTCGGGACTTTGAATGAGACATTGGCTGACAACCAGGTAGAATAGATAATAATAATGTTTAATAAACAGGTATATACAAATATATTCATATAAAACAGATAATGAATATGTACCATACCATAATCATACATAATTATACATATAATAATTTCCATTAACACAATTAATCCTCCCTAATTCCACATGGGCAATATGTAATATGCAATATGTAAAATCAATCATAATCCTGAAGAGACCCCAATGGGTATCCAGGTGATGTTGATATGGTGACGTCGCATCTAAGAAAGCTCTACGCGTTTCGTGGAACCCTCCACTCATCACCATATATGGTCTCCCACGGAGGACTGTCAACCTGCATGCACACTTTGGATATCAAATTATGGTTTGCAACAGTGAGAGGGAGGTTACAGGACATTGTTTTGCATTCAAATCTCTGGCGCTTCATGCCACATGCATACTGTGACTGTACCTTTCAATTCCATATACTTCCTCTAGACCACTGTTGACCCAGGGTGTCGTCCCCTTCCCCTTTTCATATCTCAGCGATTCTCCCTTTTGGATACATCAAGGTATTAACATCATTCACCTCAATATGCCAGCATGCCTCTTTTCCAGGATCCAGGTCTGATCTTCCTAGGATCCATTTCCCGTTGGGAGCCAACTTAGCTCCACATCCTATTCACATGCGTGCAATTTCTATGTTTCAAGTTATTATTGCTGCTCAGGATTGAAAATATTGTACTTTCTCATTCCTCGCTATATATATATATTACTGTCACTGGATAGGGGCCAGAATGGTGGACATTGAGTTTTTATCACAGTGTGATTGACACTTTGTGAATGATTCAGTTTTTATCATTGGCTATTCCATTATTGTGTTTTTGATATAATAAAATTTGACTTTTTGTACTTGCACAGTGGGCTGTGTATTTCCTTACCCGTTTTCCCTATCCCTTTTATGTCATTGTAGTCGGTTAAGCCCAAACAGGGTTTTTATTATGAGTTTTTGACATTCCTGTTTAGCTGTGGATGCTGGACTGTGTTCTATCGGCAGTTGCAGGGAATGCCCCAAGTGAGTTATGCTGGTGTTCCGGAATCGCCAGTGTGTCTCCCTCTGAGAGTGACATGTTGATTTGTAGTTGAGAGACTTCAAAGTTTACTGTTCTTTATCAATGAAGGAAAATTATTCTCAGTCCCCAGCTGTGTCTTGGACAGACTGAGATTTAAAATGCAAGGGGACCTGAGGATGGACTTTATTTTCCGGAAGTGCAGTCCCTTGCACTATGGCATGGCCTACTGTTGTTTGATTACAACCATGCCTTCTGTCCCCAGAGTTATCCCTAAGAAGAAGGGAAACTGCCTAAAAAAAAAAAATGTTCTTGATATGTGACATTACCCTGAGTGAAATATTGATGGACTTTGGAGCTCCAAGGACACTGGGGTGTTTAACTAGATAGGTAGATTAAGCTGTGGCAAAAAGGGCAAGTTCTCACCTTAAACTTGATAATAGACTAAATGAGAGAAAATACTATACAAACACACAAAGACGCTGGATATATTGACCACCAGGTGGCGTTCACGTTATGTAGGATGTTTAATAGGAGCTGCTAAGTTTTTTTTTTCTCTAGGATTGTTATGGAAAGGGGTGGCACCCTCAAGGGGATGGGGCCCAATTTCCAGCTGTATATGTGCTTAGGTATAGTCATAGTTACCGTATACATATATAGATTAAGACGTGTCATAATATGCCTTTGCATTGTTTTGCTGCTCTCGGCTTAGGGTAATTAATATGTACTCAACATTCACCTATGTATATATTGCTATTGCTATTATCGTAGGAATAGGATGTATTTTTGTGCTGTCTATTCTCTCTTTCAGTTGTTCCTGCACCCATTGCGTCTTCCTTGGCTAAGGAGAGAGTGACTTCTGCTGGTACATCAATGCTTATTTTCTATTCTTCAGGTGTATATAGTAGATAGGTAGGATATAAGGCTTCTGTTATTGTATTTCAGTAGTTATTGTATTTCTCCCTCGTTATTTGGGTGGTACGCCACACGTAAATATTGTCTTCTAGTTATCTGCCCTTGTGTGAACTGCCACATACCTATTTCATGTGGTACGACAAATGTATTGTTATTTGTTTATCCTTTCCTGTTACCCCACCTATCCCAGTTTTTGCCAGGACATCCATTCTCAGGCTTGAGAGTTCAAACTATTTTTTGGTTTTGCAAACTCTGAGACGTAGTTTTCCTAGGCAGGGGGAGGATCTAGCACCCTGGTGTTTAGGCAGGTTTGCTAACCAATTTAGTTTGCCAGGTAGTAATTGTCCTGGGTAATTGTTAGGAGATCCACTGATTTCCCCCTAATTCTGGAATTGCTGCACTTTTCTTATCTGTGACTAGGTGGCATTGTAGCTGGTGACAATAGATAGACAAGGGCATAGCAAGGACAGATTATGAATGGATGGGGTTTCTCAGCCAATGGGCAAGGGTTTCTTTAAGCCCCTTGGCCTGCTGGGAGAGCCTATTTATTTGGATGGAGTCAGGTGATCAGGATTCTATGCCACTTGGACCGCTGTCAGGGTGGATGTGTGTTATGTCGCCCTTGGCTGCTAGGCTGGAAGCCTGAGGCCTCTTCCGGGGACACCTGGCTGCTAGGCTGTCTGAGGCCTATCTAGGAGCAAGAGAAGCAGCATAGGCTTGGGACTGCAGGATTGGAGTCCAACCAAGTTGCGAAGGTTCAGCCGGACGGGGAACCAGCTGTGGTCAGAGGTAGAGGGGAAGCTGTCGCCACTAAGGGACCATCCACCTTGTAACCGGAGACTACTGTGAGTAAGCTGAAGCAAGTACCAGAGCAGTCTTCTCACCAGCCGGAGACGGCGAAGAAGTGGGAAATCCTCAGCAAGTGCCAAGCCAGGGACCCAGTGGGATAGCGGGGGTGACGCTTAAGGATTCTACAGTGGGATAGCCGTGGAAGAGCTCAGGGGATCCAGTGATGACTGGGATCTGGAAGTCTAGTGAGAGACTGGGAGCTCAGTGAGTGAAGATCTACAGTTGGATACTGCGAGATAAGTAAAACGACTGTTCTGTGTTACAAAGAGTTATGTACAACTACCGTTAGTGACTGTTGCCATAGGAGACAGCGGCCCTACCTATACAGAAGTGTAATCTGACTGGAGGTCTTCCACTATATAGCTGTCTACCTATAGAAGTCTCAGAGTCTGCCAATTACCATTGCATCTGGTCAAGGGTGTCCTGGCCCTAACCCTCTCTCCCCCGTTCTATGAAGAGACAACAAATCTCTAGTTTGCATTCAAAAAGTGACTGGCATCCATCATTCTTCTTGCATCACACTCACAATGCCTGGTAACCCACTCTACAAGGAAGGATGTCAGCTTTCCCTAACCCTTGAGGTCACCATTAGGCCTCTGGGGCCCCGGGACCTTGCTACACAACACAGTTGCCAGATGAAAGTGTTTTTTAAAAGGTGTCTGTAAAGAAAAGGCTTAAAGTGTATTGTTAGCCAATTTGTTTGTTTTTTTTTAGGCTTGGATAGAGTTGTGAAGGATTAGAACCCCTCTCAGGCTTACTTCTGTAGGAGGCTCTGTTGGAGAGATTCTTTAACTTCCTGTTCACAACCCAATTCCAAAAAAAAAAAAAAGTTGGGACGCTGTGTAAAATCTACATAGAAGCATAAAAACATAAAAACGTTCAGTGTGCATGAGGCCTTTTTATTAAAGTGGTTGTAAAGCCTCAAGGATTTCACCTTAATGCAGTCTATGCATTAAAGCAGGGTTCCACCCAAATTTTGAACAATATCTGTATGTATTCTCTTCCTTGCCTAGATGCTGACATGCCGTTTAAAAAAATTTAAATCGCCATAATTACCTTTTATTTTTCTATTCTTCTTTGCACTTCCTGGTTCTCCTCCCGTGGGAGTAGGCGTGTTTCTAGCCTCTCCCAGACTCCGCACAGTCTCCTGGGAGCTAGTCTCAGGCTTCCCAGGATGCCACTGAGCATGCGCGGGAACGAGTGGTGAATGCTGGGAGCACAGCATTCACCGCATCCAGGAAATAAATGCTTGTGGGCTTCAAATGCCCACAATGAAGATGGAAACCGCCTGCAGTGAATAATATAAGTTATTCTTTCCGACGAAATCTGACACAGGCGGACATATTGCACACAATATGTGAGTATGTAATGCTGAGAAGAAAAGTTTGTGAATGAACTAAAAAAAAAAAAACGATAGATAGGTGGACCCCCGCTTTAACCACCTCAATACAGGGCACTTTCACCCCCTTCCTGCCCAAGCCATTTTTCAATTTTCAGTGCTGTCGCACTTTGAATGACAATTGCGCGGTCATGTTACACTGCACCCTAATGAAATTTTTATCATTTTTTTCCCCACAAATAGAGCTTTCTTTTGGTCGTATTTGATCACCTCTGTGGTTTTTATTTTTTGCGCTATAAACAAAAGAAGAGCGACAATTTTGAAAAAAACAATATTTTTTACTTTTTGCGATAATAAATATCCAATTTTTTTTTTTTTTTTTTAACAAATTTTTTCCTCAGTTTAGGTCGATATGTATTCTTCTACATATTTTTGGTAAAAAAAAAATCGCCATAAGCGTATATTGATTGGTTTGCGCAAAAGTTATAGCGTCTACAAAATAGGGGATAGATTTATAGCATTTTTATTTATTTATTTATTTTTTACTAGTAATGGTGGCGATCTGCGATTTTTATTGTGACATTGCAGCTGACATTTCGGACACTTTTGACACATTTTTGGGACCATTCACATTTATACAGCGATCCGTGCGATAAAAATGCATTGATTACTGTGTAAATGTGACTGGCAGGGAAGGGGTTAACACTAGGGGGCGATCGAGGGGTTAATGTATGATCTAGGGAGGTGATTCTAACTGTGGTAGGAGGGGACTCACTAGGGGAGGAGACCGATCGGTGTCCCTATGTACAAGGGACACACCATCGGTCTCCTCTCCTCTGACAGGACGTGGATCTGTGTGTTTACACACACAGATCCACGGTCCTGCTCTGTTACCCGGCAATCGCGGATGCCCGGCGGACATCGTGGCCGCCGGGCACGCGCATCGGGTCCCGAGCGACGCAGCGGGCGTGCGCCCCCTAGTGGCTCCGGAGGGCGATCACGTCATATGACGTCCGCCCAGAACAACAGAAGCCTCGTCCCGCCGTCATATGACGGTGGGCGGTGGCTTAGTGGTTAAGGTAAAAAAACCTTCTTTGCTGCAGCTCCCCACAGACCCCCTCTTTTTCTTACCTGAGCTCCATTAGATGCAGTGATGTGCACGAGCGCAGCGGCTCTAGCCGCTGTCTCTCTCCTAATTGGACAGATTGATAGCAGCAGGAGCCATTGGTTCCTGCTGTTGTCAATCAAATCCAGTGACTGGGAAGCAAAGGGCAGTGCCAAGCCCCGCTGTCCATGTCAGGGAGCGACCTCACACAGGTGACCAGAATGGAAAGCGGCTTTCCGTGGGGGCACCCGATAAAGAGGAGGAGCCTGGAAGGCTGACAATTGCATAGAGCAGGTAAGTATAGGCATGTTAAAAAAAAAAGGGTTTACAACTCCTTTTAAGGGTTCTTTCGCAAGGGCGTTCAGTCTGGATCTGTTTGTCAGTTTTTCAGACAGATCCAGACTGAACCACAATGTATGTCTAAGGGCAGGTGGATGTTAAGGGACATATGTCCATTTAGAATCATTTACATCCAAGTCAGTTTATGTATGCAAAGGTCTGTAGAAGTATTGCAGTCTGCGATCTTTTTAATTTTTTTATGTTAAGTTTGTTGGGCTGCGTTAAAAAAATCAGCCCCAGTATGTTTCTCCTCTGGCTCTTCCAGCATACTTGAAACACTAAACATCCACTGGACTCGATAATAGAAAATACTGACATCACCTGGTACATGCCAGAGGAATAAAATAGCCCTATTTTTTTTTTTTTTATGGTCAGGCCCTGTGCACATGCACTATTTTATAGCAGACATAAGAGAAAGTCACTACACGAGTCCTTGGCAGCGTAAATTTCACATTACAGTTATGTGCTTTCATTGACATTTTTGCCTGGTAGGGGGAGATGAATCAATAAAATGGGTGCATTTATGCTATAATTCTCACCCATCCTGCATACACCTATGTAGGAAAGCACCAAGCAATCTTAAGAATAAACTCTAGAGTAGACACCATAAGTGTCAGGGCTGGGCTCAGCCCTTCCTTCTGAGCTGGTCCCTCAGCTGTCGGCTAATTGCCAGCTCCCATGTCTCTCCACAGTTACTTAGCTGTTGTTGATATCCTGCTCGTCAGTCCTGCTTACTTAAGCCGTCCAGTCCAGAGGAGCTCTGCCTTCGCCTTGGTCAACATCACAAGAAACATCTCCTGCGTTCCTGTTTAAAGACTGGCTTTGCTGACATCCCTTCTGGCTCTGGATCCTGCTTGCTGTTCCACTACTTTGATCCCTGAATTCTGGCTTGGCTGACTATCCATTCCGGTTACTGAACTTTGGCTATGTTTTGACTACGGTTCTTTTTTACTTTTATTATTAAACAAGTGTGATTTAACTGTACTTCTGTCTCAGTCTGATTTCATGGTTTCTGACAGTAAGTGAAGGCCATAAATTCAGACGATGCAGTCAATCCAGTTGTTGGTAATATTTTTTCCAGATTGGGTGAACTGGATCACCGCATGGATCAGTTCACCATGTCATTACAAACGCTCCTGAGTCGCACAGCACACCTGGAATCTCCCACTGTGGCCGTCCCGATACAACCTATATTGCAGGCCGACCCTGCTGCTGCTCCAGTCTCTGTGCAGGCATCTGCCTTCAGTATTACCTCTATAAGAGGTATGTCTGTTTCCGCTCCACTTCCCCAGCGATTTGGGGGCAATCCAGTCCAATGCAGAGGGATTCTCAACCAGGTTGAGATATACTTAGAGATGCTGTCCCAGGCGTTTCCCATGGACAGAAGCAAAAGTAGGTTTTGTGATATCTTTGCTTTCTGAGAGAGCCTTGACCTGGGCAAACCCTCTATGGGAAACACAAAAACCTGTTGTCTTGAGTTACCCTGAGTTTGTGATTTCATTTAAAAGGATATTTGACGTTCCCGCACGCTCCGCTTCTGCTGCCAAGTGCCTCATGTCCATCGAACAGAGTACTAGAACTGTTGCCGACTATGCCATTGAAATCCGTACTCTGGCAGCAGAGGTTGCGTGGAACAATGAGGCCCTCATGGCTGCTTTTTCTCATGGTCTCTCGGATACCATCAATGATGAGATAGCAGCCCGAGATATATCCAATGAGCTGGAGAAGTTGATCACGTTTGCCATCCTCATTGACTCCAGACTCAGAGAAAGACTCTCTTTTAAGGTGCGCTTGCGGAAGCCTCCTGTATGTTTGTCTCAGAGCTTTGCAGTGCCACCCGTGCCTCCCTCACCTCCAATGCCTCCTGGTACCAAGTCGGGCAGTGAAGGTGAACCCATGCACTTGGGTTTCACGTGTCTCTCTGCGAATGAGAGAACCTTTAGGAGGAGGGAGAGATTGTGCCTTTATTGTGGCCAGGCAGGTCACTTTTTGAAGTCTTGCCCTACCTGTCCATGGAACGCCCAAACCTTGAGGTCCTGTCATAGGCAGACCTTAGGTGGCGTAGTTTCATCCCCAGTTATCCAGAAGGATAAGCCCCTGGTTTTGGTAACCCTTTCTTGGACTGAGTCCTCCATCGAGATACAGTCTCTAATCGACTTTGGGGCTGCAGGCCTGTTCATTGATGCTGCCTTTGTATCGAAGCACTCGAATTCCGCTGCAGCTGCGTGACACTCCACTTACCATTGAGGCTCTTGACGGGAGACCTCTACAGCCTGCCCATGTGACTCATGAGACGGTTCCGTTGTCCATGGCTGTAGTGGCTCTTCACCATGAGATAATCCAATTCCAAGTTATTTCCTCTTCTAAGTTTCCGCTGGTTATTGGTTATCCTTGGTTACAGAGGCACATCCCCTCTTTTGATTGGCTCCGTGCTGAGGTTCTCTCCTGCTCACCACAATGCAGTGAGACATATTTCCAGAAGGTAGCCAAGGTCCTGTGCACCTCTTCACTCTCCTCCCTGGTGGAGGAGTACCGTGATTTTAGCGATGTCTTTGACAAAAGTCGGTAGTTTGGCTTCACACTGGCCGTACGATTGCGCAATTGACCTTCAACCTGGTGCCTTACCCCCTCGTGGCCGGGTTTACCCTTTGTCGGTCTTGGAGGATAAGGCCATGGAGGAGTATGTTGCAGACGCACTTTCACGAGGTTTCATCCGCAAATCCTCGTCTCCTGCTGGTGCTGGTTTCTTCTTTGTGAAGAAGAAGAGTGGTGAACTGAGACCTTGTATTGATTATAGGGGTCTCAATCGTTTCACAATTAAGAATGCCTATCCGATTCCGTTAATTACGGAGTTATTTGACCGCCTAAAGGGAGCAACGGTTTTCACGAAGCTGGACTTGAGAGGGGTATAGAATCTTGTGAGGATTAAGGAGGGCGACTGTCACGTACCTGGCGATGGAGCCTGATATGCAGAGGACGGCCTCTCTTACAACTCTGACTTGGAGCCTCTGATAGAGCTGACAGGAAGCACCAAGATGCAGAGTCGCACGAGTGCCTGGTGGGATCACTAAACCTGGAGCTGGATCAGAGCACTCGGCCGGGCTGTAGAGGTGTCTGTAGGAATCCCAGAGCAGTGGTAGGCAGGTAGCTGGAGTGAGTAGACAATCGGTCCCCACAGGCAGAAGTGCAGGTGCACCAGAAGGGATGTTGGCACCCTCGAGGCTGAAGAGAAGGCAGGTACAGGCAGGCCGGGTCATACACAAACGGGCACGTCAGGAACAGAGGCTGAAGTGGAAGCGGAATCAGAATACAGGCCGGGTCGTCAGCAGACTGGCAGCGAAGTGGCAGAAGGAGCAGGCAGATGCAGAGTAGAGGACAAGCCGGGGTCGGATGCAGGCAGGAAACAGGAACGTCAGGAAGCAAGCCGGGTCACAACAGGAACGGAAGTCAGGTAGGTAATTGCAGGATACACAGGGAACACTGTAGAGCAGACAGCACTGAGTCTGGAAACTGACTGAGTTTAAGTAGCCTGTTTGGGTGTCAAAAAGCTGTCACAGGGTGTGTGTGTGTGCACCAATGGAATTCTGACAGGGGCAGAGGTAACAGGTCATCTTCTTCGGCAGCCATCTTGGGTGCTGGCATGCCCTTCCTGACAGGCAGGGGTAACAGGTCGTCTTCTTCGGCAGCCATCTTGGGTGCTGGCATGCCCTTCCTGACAGTGACAAGTGGAAAACTGCGTTTAATACCAGAACAGGTCATTATAAGTACCTTGTAATGCCCTTTGGCCTTTGTAACGCCCCAGCAGTTTTCCAGGAATTTATTAACGATGTCCTCTGAGATTTGTTGCAGGTATGTGTGGTGGTTTATCTCGATGGTATCCTCATATTTTCCACGTCCCTGGAGAACCACCACACAGATGTCTGTCATGTGCTTTAGAAACTAAGAGAGAACAATCTCTATTGTAAACTGGAGAAGTGCGAGTTCCATCGTGAACAGGTTACATTCCTGCACTATGTAATTTACAATGCTGGTTTTTCAATGGACCCAGAGAAACTTTCAGCAGTCCTACAGTGGCCCCCTAACCGTGGGTTTACGTCCTCTGCAGCGTTTTCTGGGCTTTGCCAACTATTATCGGAAGTTTATTCGTAACTTCTTATCTCTGGTCAAGCCCCTGACTAATTTGACCAGAAAGGACGGTAACCCAGAGTTGGTCTCCGGAGTCCATTAAGGCCTTTGAGAGTCTCAAGGCTGCCTTTGTTTCTTCTCCTGTGTTGGCACATCCTGATCCTACATTACCGTTTATCCTTGAGGTTGATGCTTCTGAGACTGGTGTTGGCGCCCTTCTGTCTCAACGTCCTACCTGTGAGAGCGCTATGCATCCTTGTGGCTACTTTTCAAAGAAATTGTCACCTGCGGAGTGCAATTACGAGATTGGTGACAGAGAACTGTTGGCGATCATTTTAGCCCTGAAATAATGTAGACATCTCTTCGAAGGTACCACTGTGGCAGTTCTCATTCTTACTGACCATAAGAATCTCACATTCTTGTCTGAGGATAAACGCCTCTCTCCCAGAAGGGCGCGATGTGTTCTTTTCTTGTCAAGTTTCAAATACATTGTCTAATTCTTACCCGGTACTAAGAATGTAAGGGCTGACTCTTTGTCACAACAATTTTCCTCCACTTCCAAGTTGGAGTCGATTCTGGTTCCTGTGATTCCTACTGATTGTATTCTGGCTATGGTTCGCACCAGTCTCACATCTCCTTTGGGTGACAAAATTCTTGCTGCTCAGGTCCATGCTACTCCCGAGAAACCTTGTGACCGCTGCTTTGTCCCAGAAAGTCTCTGTACTGCCGTGGTCCAGACTTACCGTTCTGCCAAGACAGCTGGCCACCCTGGGAAGAATCAACTCGTTTGGGCCATTTCCCAACAATTCTGGTGGCCTAGTCTACGTGCTGATGTAACTGCCTTCATAGCTGCCTGTTCCGTGTGTGCTCAGAGTAAGACTCCACGACACCTTCCGGTGGGCCTCCTACAACCCATATCCAATGGAGAGAGGCCCTGGACCCACCTGTCTATGTATTTTATTGTGGATTTACCCAACTCCCAGGGCAACACAGTTATCCTTATGGTGGTTGACCGGTTCTCAAAGATGTGTCATTGTATTCCACTTAAGAAGTTCCATTTTTGCTCGGGAGAACTTTCGCTTACATGGGCTACCCAAGGAGATTGTCAGGGGTAGTCAGTTTGTGTCCCAGTTCTGGCGAGCCTTTTGTGCACAGTTGGGAATTCAGCTTGCTTTTTCCTCTGCGTATCACCCGCAGTCTAATGGGGCCGCAGAACGAGCCAGTCCTTGAAGCAAATTCCTACGTTGCTATATTTCTGATCATCATAACAACTGGTCAGGCCTATTACCGTGGGCAGAGTTTGCTCACAACAGTGCCTGGAATTCTGCTTCCTGATTGTCCCTGTTTATGGCCAATTATGGTTTCCAACCTTTTATGTTGCCTGACTCGTTTGTTCCGCAGAGTATTTCTGCGTTACAGAAGCATCTCAGTGGTCTTCGTTTCACTTGGGCAGAAGTCCAGGAGGCTTTCCGTCATGCTAATGATAGGTACAAGCTCCAAGCTGACCGCAGACACCTGCCTGCGCCTTCCTACCAGGTTGGGGACAGGGTCTGGCTGTCATCTCGCAATCTCCGAATTCGTGTTCCCTCACTGAAGTTCGCACCTCGGTTTATTGGGCCTTTCCGTATTCTTTGCAGGATTAACCCAGGGGCTTACGCATTAGACCTTCCTTCTAATATGCATATTTCGAATGTATTTCATGTCTCCTTATTGAAACCTTTGGTCTGCAACCGCTTTACCACCTCGGTGCCATGTCCTCATTATGTACAGGTTGAGAACCATGAGGAATATGAAGTACAGTCCATTGTTGAATCCCATAGGCTCTGTGAGCGCATAAAGTACCTTGTTCATTGGAAAGGGTACGGTCCGGAGGAACACTCTTGGGTCTCGTCCTCAGACATACGTGCCCCTGTCCTCCTCCGTAATTTCCGTAAATGTTTTCCACTCAAGCCTGGTGGTCCTCCGAGGGGGAGGGGACGTTGAGTAGGGAGTACTGTCAGGGCTGGGCTCAGCCCTTCCTTCTCTGAACTGGCCGCTCAGCTGTTGGCTAATTGCCAGCTCCCATCTCTTTCCAAAGTTACTCAGCTGTTGTTGATATCCTGCTCTCAAGTCCTGCCTACTTAGTCAACATCACAAGAAACATCTCCTGAGTTACTGTTTAAAGACTGGATTTGCTGACATCCCTTCTGGCTCTGGATCCTGCTTGTTGTTCCACTACTTTGATCCCTGACTTCAGGCTTGGCTGACTATCCATTCTGGTTACTGAACTTTGGCTATGTTTTGACTACGTTTGTTCTTTTTACTGCTTTTATTAAACAAGTGTGATATTAAACAAGACTGTCTCGGTCTGATTTCATGGTTTCTGACAATAAGTCACAAATTAGTGCCTCAAATAGATGCCTATGATAGTCTTCTCTTCAGAGGTCTATAATGAAAGCAAAGTAAGCAAATAGGTACCCCCCCTCCTCGGTACAATTGGACTTTAACGGCAACACATCGATTAGGTCAAAAATTGTATAAAATGTAACATTTTATTAATACATGCATAAAATAGGTGTATACGTTACCACTCTAAAACACAGCACATAGTGAAGTGATTGCTGATGAATCAAATATTGCAATGGCAATATCTTCTCTCTGTGCCCCAACGTGTTTCCAGAAAACTTGAATCCCTTCTTCAGAGAAATTTGCATAAAGACCACATAACTTTTAGTATTCAACATATCAATTAGCACATCGGCCCTCTGAAATATAAAAACATAATAGTGCTGTGCCGTAGCTGGAGAGATCCTCAAAACCCACAGAAAGGGAGATCCCAGGGCCTCAGGTATTCCACACAAGGATCCAAAAAGGGACCACAAACCGCAGCATTGATGGTAAAGAAAAGGACCCTGGTCAATGGGAAGAGGGGTACTTGTCACTCAAAGGTCTCATCACCAGAGCAAAGTCCATGTCCATTCCCAGACAGCAGGCATGAAAGCAAGAACATTACACTTACAGGTCCAGGATTGCAATAAGAGAACCCACTGCACAGACATCAATAGTCTCTAAAACATTAATATTTATACCAGCGTATTGGTGCAGACAGCGATGGCAATCTCACAAATATGATAGTCTTTCTAATATGACAGTCTCTTTGAGACATTGCAGCCTCTCAAGTAGCAAAACATGGCGCACACTGTCTTCCAATATACACTGCTCTTTGGCAACCAACCTGATCAGCTGTGAGCACAGTAATTTTCAGTCAGATTTCCAAGTTTAACGCTAAGCTGTGGATTATCCTACAAGCCACATTAATTTTTATGTACATTTTAATCCATTTTAGGTATCTAAATTTAAAATTGCTGCCACACCTTATTTGTAATTAAAGCGGAGTTCCACACAAAAATGGAACTTCCGCTTTTCGGAACCCTCCCCCCTCTGGTGTCACATTTGGCACCTTTCGGGGGGGAGGGGGGTGCAGATACCTGTCTAAGACAGGTATTTGCACCCACTTCCGGCATAGACTCCCATGGGAGTCTATGCCTCTTCCCGTCCCCGCAAAGCTGTCTGCTGGGAACACACAGCTCCCAGGAGAGAGCGGGGACCACTTGGGACGCGCAGAGCGACTCGCGCATGCGCAGTAGGGAACCGGGAAGTGAAGCCGCAACGCTTCTCTTCCTGATTTCCACACCTAGGATGGCGGCGGCAGCTGCCGAGATCCGAGCGGGTTCTCGGCGTCCCCTGCCGACATCGCTGGACCCCGGGACAGGTAAGTTGCCATGTATTAAAAGTCAGCAGCTGCAGTATTTGTAGCTGCTGGCTTTTAATATTTTTTTTTTTTGGTGGTGTGGGTGAATCCCCGCTTTAAGGCATGCTTACTGGAGAGGGGGCTAGCACGTTCATGCTGCCCATGTGGTGCTAACATGCTAGAGGGTAGATCATGGTAAAACCATAGGTAGACCAGGTGTCAGGAACCATGAAACAGACAGAAACAGAAAATGCAGTAAAAATCACACCTTTTAATAAAATGGTAAAAATGGTACAACTGGTAAGCGTAGTCAAAACATAGGGTTTGGTAGCCAAATTGGGTAGTCAGAACAAGCCAGGAAATTGGGGAGCCAGAGAACAGCGTAGTCAGAGGCAGCAGACAGGATCAGGAACCAGAAGGGACGTCAGCCAGGCAAATCTTCAACAGGAACACAGCAGAGCGTCTCTAGATAGGTTTGACCATGGCAAAGGCAATTGATGAAATGAACCAGGCAGTTTAAATAGCCAGGAGGGGCTGGCTGTGGGCTTGACTGACGAACAGGAGAGGTTTAAATGGTGAGCCACTGTGGAACGATGAGTTCTGGCAATTAACCGACAGCTGAGCAACCTGAGCACAGAGAAGGAAGGGCTGAGAGCCCAGCCCTGACACCAGGGCACCAATAAATTGGTTCAGTCTGTATACCAAAAGATCTTTTTTTTTTTTTTTTTTTTGACAGTAAGAGTTTTTTATTTATTCAGAAATCATAAGAATACAAAACAGCAATAGCATAAACAGTACAGTATTTGCCATCAGATTACATCACTATAGAAAGTATTTATTACCAGGCAGCATTGAGGTCGGAGTACCCAAGGGTGGAAGACAGCCTGTGATGTGAACTATATCCACAGCTAGTTACAAGTAATCAATAAAACAGTACAAAACAGAAGAAGGGGGTGTGTATTTTCTATAGAGCGGACGGTGGTCCTGGATTGAGCCAAGATTGATCCCAACATTCCACTGCTAAAAGTATAGAGGATGGAAAGTATTTTGAGTTAGGGGGGGGAGGGGGGGGGAAGGGCGAGGGGGGGGAAGGAGGGAGGAGGGGGCGAAAAGCCCACGGGCCTTTACACATTCACTCTCAGCTTCCTATTAGCTAGTATATACGATACAATCACATTTGTATAAATTAGGAGTTCAGTCAAACGTCAGACCAATGTGCCCATATTTTCTCAAATTTCGCGGGGCAGTTCCTACTTTCATATGTGATCTTATATAAAGGAAGGACTTTATTAATTGCACTTTTCCATGAGGCTACCGTAGGGAGACCCGTGCCCCTCCATCCTAGCGTAATAAAGGGCAAAAGTCAAACCTAGTTTAGTATAACGGTCGCCCTCCACGTCCCCAAGGTAACTGAGCAGAAAGACAAGCGGGTCCAGTGTCAGCGGGGCGCCGCAAATGTTTGTCAATACATCCGCCACCCCTCTCCAGTAAGGTTGTATCTTGTTGCAAGTCCAGACTATGTGGAAAAAGGAGCCCCTCTCAGTGGAGCATCTCGTGCAAAGTGGGCTGAGAGAGGGGTAAATGGATGCCAACCTTTGTGGGGTATAGTATGCCCTGTGTAAAAATTTTAATTGGACAAAACGGTCTCTAAAGGCTATCATAGAGGAAATAAATGTAGAGACGCGGGGGGCGTGGCCTGACCTGACATGAGGAGAGACGCTTGATTCCAGAGCTCCTGCCGCCACGGGAACAAACCGACTAAAACCGAAGGTATTTGCACCGAAAAACCTTGCCACGCTATGGGGACGGCTTCCCGATCCTCCTCCGCCTCTCGTTCCCGCTCCCCCAGGGCTCCCCCGGGGTCCCAGAGCCATAATATCCCGGAGATGTTCCGGAACACCAGGAGCAATATGGCGTCTTCACAGAACGGGCCCTCCCGCTCACAGGCACAACCATCACCGCTACCCATCCCGCCTCAGATCTCCTCTCCTCCTGTTCCCTCTCACGGAGGAGGAATATCCCTTGAACCTGGGCCACACACACCGATTTCCCTGCAAGATCTTCGCTCCATTGCGGACGAAATTAAGGATACCCTGGCCGCAGCCATCTCAGAGCTGCGGCTCGATATGCGGGACCTGACTGACAGGGTGAACGTAGTAGAAAGAGTAACGGAACGCCATGACACAGCCATTCGCTCCACGGCTTCCTCCATCGACTCACATACGTTGTACTTGCGTGACATGCAAAGGCACATCGAGGATCTTGACAACCGCGGCAGACGCCACAATCTCAGGATCCGCGGTATGCCCGAAGCCATAGAAGGCGATCAAATCACCCCCGCTGTCACTGCCGTCTTCAACAACCTCCTTCACAGGCCTCCCCAGACCCCCATTTCAATGGACAGGATCCACCGGGCACTGCGCCCTAAAGGCAGGGAAAATGACCCCCCACGCGACATTATTTGCTGCCTGGTGGATTACAAAATAAAAGAGGAAATTCTAAAGCAAGCAAGGGGTCAGCAGCAAATCCTCCACGGTAGCGCTCCTATTCAAATCTATCAGGACCTGTCAGGCATCACACTACAACACAGGCGAGACCTCAAGCCATTGCTGGACGTCCTGAGGGAGAGGAACATTCCCTACAAATGGAAATTCCCATTTTGCCTGTCCGCATCCTCCCAGGGCCGCTCTGCCCTCTTAAAAGTGCCCGAGGATCTGCCACACTTCTGTGATCAACCTGGCATTCCACTGACGCAGGTGCCAAACTGGTACGCTCCTTTCCGCCTTCGGAGCAGCCACAACGCTACAGAGTGGGAATCCCCCATGGAGACTCAGACTTCCAGCTTTCGCAGGAGACGCTCTCCTTCTGCCCCCAACTACAGGGCAGATTACCACCACAACAGGGCCCCAATCTCACCTGAACCCCCTCAGTCCAGGAGAGCCCGCCGGGGCCGCTGAATAGGACATATGGCGTACCCTCTCTCTCTCTCGACTGGCCCCGTTGGCCCCTCTGAATGACACGCCACAAGAGACCCCCTTTATTTTGGGTCGTTGAATTTGCTGTTTTCTTTAACTCAGTTACCCAGTATTTTTACTTTTTATTTTTGTTTTTCACCTTGCTTTGCACCAAGTTGATTGGCCCTGGCGCCCTACCGCACAGCATTGAGTGGCCTTTTCGGACCACACGAGTGTCAATCTGCTACGAGGTCTCTCAGTTAACCACAGGCCGAATGACCACACCCTCTCACACACAGCTCCTGAACTACCGAGCCAGCACGGAGTGAATCCTTAATCAGCAGCTCTCCCCATTGGACCAAGCTCCCCGCACTGTCCTTGAGGTCTGCCCAGCAACAACTACCCAGCCCTCTACTACATTTACCAGGATTCCAGAGGACTCAAAACCACACCCCTTGAAGAGATGACGTCAAGCTGGGTGCCACGCTCTTCCTGATCCGACGCCGGATTCCGCACGACACCGCGAGACTTCTCATCTAACGTAACGGACCGTACCAACTGTGTGTTCCGCCGCCTCTCATTGCAACGCTGATGGTCGAACCCTGCAGTTCCGCCGGATCACACCCAGCACAAGAAAAACACTGTTACTTACGACCGCACCGCTCACTCCACGACTGGCCATCTGACTACAATCAAGAGAGGCAGCATTTCTGAAAGGTCGACCCACTCGTACCCCAGACTGCCTTACTGCACGGATCGACGGACGAGGTACTTGCAGTGGGGTGCACCCACAACCTGCATAAGCTACGTCCTTCCCTCTGGGTACTTCTTCATCTTTGCCTCACATGGCGAGTATTAATGTTTTAGGACGCTTCTTTAGATGTTCATAATAGCCTGACTGTCATAGTCTGGCAACTTGTTTAACTTAAATGGCACTTGACACTGCCAGTTATACTTATGTAGACTGATGTCACGCCTTTGGTTTTTTATAGGGTCTCCTTCTTTAGCTCACATCAGCATTCCCATGTATGTACTATTGTATTACCTGTTATTCATGCCACAAGACCGGCTCTCCCTCCAAGCCTGGCTACAAGACGCACCAACCACCCGCGAACTCACCGGGGAGGCTGCAGTGTTATACCTTAATTTTTAACACACCCAGGCTGGGAGGGACAGCTGCTCTCATTAAATTGCACCCACCTGTCCAACCATCTAACCCCCTCCCCGTATAATTATTGCATCTAGGTTTCGATCGCTATTTCTCCACCAAATATGCTTAAGTCGTACCTTCTACAATACTAACTACCATCCTGGGGCGGCAGGTGACGATACCCACTTTTACTTTTATTTTTTATCTCATTTATAGTTTTAGCTTCAGTATTGACTGCATTTGATTGCGCACTCTACTCACTGTCCTGTGTTAGACCAACCCCAAAACAGGTGCAGACCGGGGCGCGGCACTTTCATAGGGTGCCCGCGTTCTGGCCGTGCATTGTACTCGACCGATACCCATCCTCACTGAGGTTGTGGACATCCCTCTCCACACCTCTTCGGTTCCCCACCAGTGACTGACGTGTCACAACTCCTTCCCAGACCAGCGGCGCTTCCCTTCTCCCAACTTCCCTCTATCCTTACAACCCACCTACCCCACGATGCCCACGAACACCATTAACCCCCGCGACTCCAACGTGAAACCTTCAACTAACTCCATCAAACTCCGCTCGCTCAACATTAGGGGGCTTAACACCCCTGAAAAGAGGTCCAAACTCTTATACTGCCTACGTCAATCAAAGACCCAGATAGCACTGATCCAAGAAACCCACTTTCGAACTGACGCAATCCCAAAACTTACGGACCACTACTTCCCCACAGTATTCCACTCTTCCAATGATGACGCCAAATCAAAGGGCGTATCCATTCTGATCTCGAAACATTGCCCTTTCTCTGTTACCGCAGTACAGAGAGACCCTCAGGGCAGATTTCTCTTTCTCAAGGGTTCCATATATGGTAAACATTTCACGATAGCCAACATATATGCGCCAAACACCAAACAAGTATCCTTCTTCCGCTCCACTCTCCAACACCTCACCAGCTTCCAGTCGGGCACATTGATTGTTGGCGGCGACTTTAATGTCGCTCTCAACCCTTCCATGGACACATCCAGCGGTACCTCCTCCTTGACTTACAGGGCACTCAAAGCTATTAAACTACAACTACACAATTTACTACTCCACGACACGTGGCGCACATTGAACCCCACAGCGAAGGACTTTACCTTCTTTTCTGCTCCACACGGCAAGTACAGTAGATTAGACCATTTCTTTCTATCCCAGACCGATTTAACTAATCTAACCAAAGCCTCTATTGATCCGTCCATACTTTCTGACCACAACCCCATTTCAATGACTCTCATTATACCCGCAGCACGCCCCAAGAACCCTATCTGGAGACTAGATAGTTCCCTATTGACAGACCCAGTCAACATAAAACGAGTGACTGACTGCCTCTCAAATTTCTTTACTGAAAACTCCTCTGAGACTACTACACCATCAGTCATCTGGGCTGCACACAAATGCGTTGTACGGGGTGAATTGATAGCCATAGCTACAGAAAGGAACAAGCATAGAAACGCACGTATCACTGAATTAACCACGCGCATTCGCACACTAGAACAGGCTCACAAGGCATCACTGGAGACGTCAACTCTAGCGGCTCTCACTGAAGCCAGAGGAGAACTCCTGGAGACGCTCAACAGCACTCTAAAACGCAAATTTGCACTAACGCAAAAGCTTTATTATGAATTTAGTAATAAAGCCGGCAAACTCCTTGCGAGAGCTCTCCAATCCCAGAGAGCGTCACAGACGATCCATAAAATACGCCGCCCAGCAGGTGATGTAGCGGTCTCTAACAAAGAAATCTCGGACCAATTCGTTCGATATTTTTCTAACCTTTATAACCTCCCAAAAACACAATTTCTTGCGAATCACATAGACCGTACGACCGCCATTTCTGACTTTTTAGCGCGATACAGCCCCACTCCCCTCTCCTTAAACGACTCCCAAAACCTAGAATAACCTCTTTCTACGGAGGAAATTCTGTTAGCACTGAAACAAATGAAAACGGGCAAGAGCCCTGGCCCAGATGGACTATCGGTCAGTTACTACAAAACATTCCCGACTTTACTGATCCCCCACCTCACCAAAGCCCTCAACAATCTCACCCCTGACTCACCATCCCACAAGGATATTTTAGAAGCCCATGTAACCCTTATCCCCAAACCTGGCAAAGATCCCGCGTTGGTATCAAACTATCGCCCAATATCACTACTCAATGTAGATGTTAAATTATACGCCAAAACCTTAGCGAATCGCATCTTACCCTTTATCCCAAACCTCATATCGCTAGATCAGGCTGGTTTTGTTCCGGGCAGGGAGGCTCGGGACAACACCACAAAGGCGCTGAACATTCATCATTGGCTCTCCACTACCTCTACCCCGGGATTCTTCCTCTCCCTGGATGCAGAGAAGGCGTTTGACAGGGTGGCCTGGGATTACATGGAAGCCACATTACGGGCGATAGGCCTTCCACCCCGCTTGCTGCAGATGATTATGGCCCTGTACTCTCTCCCCACGGCGAGAATCCGAGTTAATGGTACCCTGTCGAACGCCTTCTCTGTATCCAATGGAACCAGACAGGGCTGTCCCCTGTCACCTTTAGTTTTTATTCTGACCATGGAACCTCTACTTCGTAGACTCAGGGAGAATCCCTCCATTAAAGGCATAGATATTAAACACAAGCAATACAAACTGGCCGCCTACGCCGATGATATTTTACTATTCCTGACCGAACCCATCACTACCATCCCCAACTTGCTGGCCGACTTCTCACACTTTCAGGCTATTTCCAATCTAAAAATTAATTTTGGAAAATCCAAAGCCCTCAATATTACCCTGCCACACACTACGGTATCCCAGTGCAAACTCAATTTTCCCTTTAGTTGGGAAAAACAAGCCATATCCTATCTGGGAATTAAGATCCCTGCACATTTGAAGGACCTATACGCGAACAACTTCGCAACTGCACTCACATCAATACAAGGTGATCTGCAGAAATGGCATTTGGGATCTTTTTCCTGGATGGGTAGAATCGCAATTATTAAAATGAATGTCCTCCCCAGACTCCTCTACCTCCTTCAGGCCGTCCCCATAAAACTACCGCCCTCTTTCTTCAAATCATACCGACACATGTGCAGACTCTTCATCTGGGCTTCTAAACCCCCACGTCTTTGCTGGGATAGACTGACCTTACCTAAACCTTTGGGAGGCCTAGGGCTCCCAAATATTCAAAAATACTACTGGGCCTGTCATCTGACCAGAGCAGTAGACTGGCATATTCACCATCCCTCGAAGGATTGGGTTGCTTTAGAAGACTCCTTTGCCAACTTACCACTTCGGAACGCACCATGGATAGGAACTGTATCTATCCCCAAAGAATACACAACACATCCCCTCATAGGAACCACTCTCACCATATTTACAATGGCCAGCAAAACACTCACAATCCACCCTTCCACTGGTCCCATGACACCCCTAAACATCAATCCGGAATTCCCACCTGGGCTCACACTCAAGAATCCCACTCTTAATGCACGTGAGTTAACCGCCAGAGCACGAAGCTTCTTTCACAATGGTTCCCTCCTACCTTACAACGAACTCTTATTCTCCCTCCCAGACTACGATATCCCTTTCTTCAAATATCTCCAACTGCGACATTTTTTCTCCTCCCACAAACAAACTACTTACTGGCATACAGATCTCTCACCCTTGGAACTCATCTGTTCTAGTACGGAACCCCAGCGCCATCTAATATCCTCCATCTACTCTCTCTTACACTCGAACTATGCAATTAAGGAAGACAGGCTGATTCGACAATGGGAGTCTGACCTTTCTATAGACCTCTCTCCCATTGAATGGGACCAAATTTTTACTCTCATGCACAAAGGATCAATCAACGTCACGACACAAGAAAACAGATATAAGCTATTTTCTAAATGGTATAGGACCCCAGACAAAGTGCACCACTTCCACCCGACGATACCCTCCACCTGTTGGAGATGCAATTCAGCGCGCGGCACCCTCCTCCACATTTGGTGGGACTGCCCCATCATCCAACCTTTTTGGCTGGAGATCCATCACTTAATCTCACATATCACTACCTACACGCCGGATTTTTCTCCCGCACAATTCCTCCTTCACCACACCAAGATCTCACTAGGTTCCTATAAAAAATCGCTCACACTACATCTCATCAACGCTGCCAACCTCTGTATCCCACCCCTTTGGAGGACCACCACCCCTCCTACAATACAAGACTGGATCAATAGCGTTGACAAAATCGCAGACATGGAAAACCTTATTAGTCAGGCCCAGGACAACCCGTCCAAATTCCACAACACATGGGCATGCTGGCTCCACTATAAACAATCCACACCCCAGAATACACATCACCCCAACTCATCACCTTGTCCGTAAGATCTAACCTCCCGTAGCCTCATCTCACCGAATTGCCAATTATTCGCCATCCCAGGTCGTCCACACCGGAGTGAAACACGCTAGCCCCGGAAGGACTACTACACACTCCCCCTGCTACCGCCACAGTTCAAACACTATACGTACTGCTACACCCCATGGGTACACAGTAAGAACACGCTTTGACCAAATCCCTGTAACACATCCCCCCCCCCTCTTCCCATCTCCCCCCTCCCCCATCACACCCCCCTCTCTCTCCTCACCTCACCCCGCCGTTTGCACACCCCTTTCCTTAATCTGCAACGAAACTGACTTAACAATCCCCACATATCGTCCCACGCCTGACCTGACTTCAAGGGTACCTGGTCGCCCCCCATCCACAGCAAGTTCCCTCACGAGGGGTGGATGGCTCTCGGGTGACCGGGTACAGAGTTAAGTTTGCTTGGCATGGATAACTACTTACTGACACTAGTTGAAATTGCGCCTTTCAATGTATCCTCCCCCAGAAAGGTAGCGCACACATCCTTTGTTGAAGAGCACAGGATACCCTGCCTCATTAATATGTATGTTTTCATTTCTGAACATTGTAATGTAATATGTAATCTACATGTTGATTATACCCTGTATGCATGAAAATTTTCAATAAACTTCTTTGGAAAAAAAAAAATGTAGAGACGCCCAGGGGAGGGGCCAGGACGGAGCGATCAGCACAGAGCTGGGTTGTGGAGCTCTCACACCCCACAGCACGCCGCACAGCCGTTTTTTCCTATGTTATGTTTGGTGCACATGAGCACCTTATAAATGTGAGTACCCCATGTGGGGATTGGATGTGATTTTAATAAAAGTATCCTACGGTATTATACTATATTAGCCTTTTTCTTTTATATGGTCTGATGTGAGTGGAGCCATAAAGAATCCAGTGTGGGAATCAGCTGTACCTAATACTGAGCCCAGGGGTGGCTCCAAAAGCGTGTATTGACACAATTAAAACCTGTGTCACACGCTCCAAGGTGAGCGCAATCACATTGGGGGTCACCAAGGCACTTCACAGCATGTTTTTCTTTGGGCACGTTTGATTCAAAACCGGAACTTTTTCTTTGAACCATCACCATTACACTGACTTTTATTTGAACTTGGTCACTTTATGTTACTGGATTGGAAGATTTTTTTCACGGATGTGATTTGAACACCTTTATTAGGGCGATTATAGTTTCAATTCGCCCACGCATGTGATTGATTTACTCTGTTTGTGTTTTACGAATATATATATTGTTTTATTTAAATTTTTTTTTTTTTTCTTCTCTTTTTTCATTTAATCACAGTGGATCTACATATGTGTAACATTTTTTAGCATATACACCTTATTAGGAATGATTATATTTTAATCACTGTGGATTGTATATTTATCTTATTACGTTTTTCTATGCACATTGCACTTTGTGATTTATTGCACTAGATATTTTTTTAGTGTGTTTGGTCATAGGATTCACACAGCAGGTGATCTTAGTAAGTGATCAGAGCTTTAGGATTCACACAGCAGGTGATCTTAGTAAGTGATCAGAGCTTTGGGCTCTATTTGATTTGCACGCTTTATCATCTATGATTTGTACTTAGATTTACAGTTATTCAGTTACACCCCTAGGCGCGGCGCATTTTTTTCATATATCATTTATCGCACGGTCATGAATACGTGATCTGCGCCTGCAGCCGGGTAGCTGTTTGGTTGAATTTCCATTAAGGCACTGGATAATTGTGGCTCGCAAGATTTTTTTCCATAATTCAGTTTTTAAAGCTGAGGCAAAAACCGTCTGCAATCTAGGGGTTATCTCTTCCATGTAAGTCTTATAGAATTCCACCGGGAATCCGTCCGGACCCGGGGTTTTCCCTGCCTGCATCATTTTGAGGGCTTTTTGTATCTCCTCTAATTGAATGGGGGCGTCTAGTGTGTTTGCCGCAGATTGTGTGAGAACTGGAATGTCAATGTCTTCCAAGTAGTCAGTAAGGTCTTGTTGGTCATACATTACTCGTGAGCTATATAATTGCTGGTAGTAATTGGTAAAGCATCGATTAATTTCCGCTGGGGAAGAGTGAAGTGTCCCATCTCGGTCACGAATCTGCGCTATTGCCGTCACCCCAGATTGTTCCCTGGATAGCCAGGCCAAAAGACGACCTGTTTTTTCCCCCTGCTCGAATATGCGTTGGGACTGGTATAACAGCTTTTTTTGTGTCAGGGAGGTCTGTAGCAGTAGGGCTTGTTTCGTAAGAGATTGGAGTGTTATGTAGTCTCGTGGGTCACGTGAAAGGACATATAAAGCTTCCTGTCTGCTCGCCTCGGTCTCTAGTCTGGTAAGCTCCGCCCTACGAAGCCTCCTCACCTTGGCAATAACACATTGGTAATGACCCCTTGATGAGGCCTTAAAGGCGTCCCAAACCACATTATCAGAGGCAGTTCCCGGATTGACCTCCCAAAATTGCTGCACCGTTTCCCGAAACTGAGAGTCGACATCTACGTCGGATATCCAGAACCTGGATAACCGCCAGAGTCTATCCGACGGGTCCACCGTCAGTTCCAGGGATAACAACAATGGGGCGTGGTCCGAGATCCCCCATGGAAGTATGCTGATGTCCCGAACTCTGGGGAGGACAGGCGCCGCGACGTAGGCCAGGTCTATGCGAGAGAAGGATCTATGTGTGGCAGAATGGCAAGTAAAGGCCTTGGCCTGAGGGTTCTTCCACCTCCATACATCCACCAGGCCGTACGTGTCAGCCCAGTCTGCCAGATCGCGGCGTGTGGTGTCTCCCACTGTGCTCCTGTCCAACCCAGAGTCCGGAACAAGGTTAAAGTCACCCATCAACACAACGTTATCCGGGGGGAAGCGAGCCAGCACTCCCGAGAGCAAATTGAGGATTCTGAAGGAGGCCGGGGGGGGCAAATATACCCCCACCAGTACCCATGGTAAGTCATATATCAAGGCATGTATTAATACATATCTCCCATCAGGATCTAGAACTAAATCAAGGAGCTTAAAAGGGAGGGTTTTCAGGATCAAAATACTAACCCCTCTAGCAAAATTGGAGTAAGTTGAGTGGTAGTGATGACCCACCCACGTTTTTTTCAAACTAAGAGTTTTGCTACCAATCAGATGTGTCTCCTGCAACACACAGATTTGAGGATTATGCTTCTTTATAAATTGAAACACTAACAAGCGCTTCAATGGAGAGTTTAAGCCACGTGTGTTCCAGGAGAGGACATCTAGGTTAGTCATGTATACTTCTTATTTATATGAAAAACAGGATACAACTTATATACCCCCCCTGATTCACCACAAGCCATCACAGGGAATGCCCGAGGCGAATCAGAGCATGTCATTACTTTAAGTACAAAGAGAAAATACAGTACTGTCAAAAAATGTAAAACAAAATCAAAACCAAAAACAATAAACTGGGAGCCAGGAACACGGCTCAATATCCCCAAACCTCCCCCCACCCCACCCGACCCCCAGGTCTGTATCCCCAAACTTGCTTCAGCCCGAAGGCTGATCATGGAGGCAGTGAACTAGAGGCGACCAACCTCTGTGAATCAAAAAAAAAATAAGTATACTTTAAGTTCCGGTAAGGAGAAAAAATGGTGTGGAACACCCGGAGCCCCGGGGGCACAAAACTTGCATTGGTCCATATGAACCCCCGACCCCGGCCGGGGTGGAGGCCATGCTGGAGAAAATGGCAGGGGAAGCGTGAAGGAGAAGGGGATGCAACAAGAGAGGTGTCCATACAGACCGGGATAAAGTGTCATGTCCGCATCCGAAGTGGCTTCACAGCATAGGTAAAGGTTCCCAGCTTATGTTCTTTGACAGGCAGCATCAATGAGGGAAGTCCGTTCAGGAGTGAAGTTCAGGATTCAGATCCGATGCCTTGTCTGCTTCCATGCTGGGGATTGAAGATACTGGTGCGCCAATGGGTATGCTCTTAAAGGGGGGGGGAAACATGGCTCAGTTCCAAAGGCATAGAACCAGGGGGAGTGTTGAACACCTAGCCCCCACTAGCCATTAATGACATGAGAGGGGTTCGCAGAGGCACCCACAGGATCAGACTCTCCCTTCCGGAAACAAATCCCCCGCAACCTCTCCAGCAGTGTACTCACAGTTTCCCCAGAGGAAATCATCTTCGGATGGTGTCAGCCCACGCGGCAGCTTCTCTGGGAGAGGCGAAGAAGTGCACTTTTTCACCGTCCTGCACTCTGAGTTTGGCAGGGAATATCATGTTATATTTGATCCCTTTTTCTCGGAGCATGGCACGGACATGATCAAAAGACTTCCGTTGCCTCTGTGTCTCCACAGAGTAATCCGGAAAGATGAGGAGTTTCGTGTTCTCATAATGTAACTCTCCTTGTATGCGGGCAGAGCGGAGCACAGTGTCCCTGCCTCTGTAATGGAGAAGTTTGAAAATGAAAGTGCGCGGCGGCGCTCCCTGTGGGCCTCAGCTGGCGGGCATTCGATGGGCGTGTTCTATAGAGAAGTGTGGGGAAAATTGTGCCTTCGGTAATAGGGTTGGGAGTAGTTTCTCCATAAAGCCGACCGGATCCGTCCCCTCTGCGCCTTCCGGGAGGCCAAGAACTCGGAGATTATTCCTCCGGTTCCGGTTCTCAGCGTCCTCGGCCCTAAATTCAAGTGTTTTAACTTTCGATTTTAGGATCTGAATGTCCTCATGTTGTTCTCTTTGCACATCTTTCGTAGTGGATATCCGCCGTTCTGCCTCGCCCACTTGCTCTCTAAATCGATCCATGTCGCGTCGAATGAGGGCAGTTTCCTCCTGGACATGATCTATCTTGATGGTGAGAGTGGACTGGCAAGTGGAGATAGCGTGCATCAGAGCCTCGAATGCCTGGGATCCAGCCTGGATCGCGCCATCCGGCGGGGCAGGGGTCTGCGTCTCCATGTTACAGGCCTTAGGAGGGGAAGGCCCAAACTTCGGCGGCGTTCTTGTATGCTCAGGAACTCGCGATTTCTGTGCTCCTTTTTTGTATCTGCGCATTCCCTGAGCCACCGGGGGTTTCTGGTGATATATGGCAGGGAGTTAGATGCAAAATCCACACCAGGATATTAGCAGGAGATAAGTCCGGAGTAGGAGCTCTGGTACTAGACGTCCGCTCCCAGCGCCATCTTGGACACGCCCTCCACCAAAAGATCTTTTAGGGTCCATTTAGTGTGTGTAAGGAAAGGTGTGTTTTTTTTATAAACATGCGTTTTCTTTGTACATTGATGTGTCATTGATGGATGTTTACAGTGAATTCTTGATTTTAGTATTTGTAGTTTGTAAAATTAACAACTATTGATCAAGGCTATTACCTGTTGCCAATGTGCCAAAATGCATGAAAGCAAGTTAGATGTATTTGGGTGCACTGCGATTGATTTCAATGTCCCTTCCAATGCACAAAAAAGTTGAAAAAAAATTAAGATGTATTTTGCAGTGCAACACAACGCAGAGATATTAACAGGTGCTATTTTTAGCATGGGGAAGCTGGGCACATGAGGTTGAGTGCATTGTAAAGTGTGCACTAATATGTAACAGTGTAACTGGGCCCTTAAATGTGCACCAACTATTATTTAAAGTGTAACTAAACTCAGAACCTGCATTCACTATATCTGGTCTCCCACCGTACACAGAACATGAAAATGCAATTATTTTAGTAAATAAAAACTGCTAAATACCTTTTCTCATCAGCAGTATATAGCAGCCTTGTGACTTGTATCAGTTCCTGGTAAAGCTTGTAAGAGGAGTTTTCATATTGCACTGAGCTGTCCTATGAGGCTGCAGAGCATCTGACCCTCTGCCTGGACATGTCTGGACAGTGCTGATTGGTCCTGTGCTGATCACATGCACTCTCTAGCAATACACACCAAACTGAGCATGTGCAGCCTGACTCCAAAGGCTCTGTCGTATCCAGACTTGTCCAGGGGAACAGTGCGGGGAGAGTAGGATCTTGTCAGAAACCATGAATTAGACCGAGACAAAAGTACAGTTAATCGCACTTGTTTAATAAAAAAAAAAAAGTAAACAGCGTAAGCGTAGTCAATACAGAGTTCAGTAACCAGATTGGGTAGTCAGCCAATGCCAATGTCAGAGAGCCAGAGATCAAAGTAGTAGTACAGCAAGCAGGACCAGGAGCCAGAAGGGACGTCAGCCGAGCAAGCCTTCAACAGGAACGCAAGAGAAAGTCTCTGAGATGTGACCAAAGGCGAAGGCAGAGATGAAGTGAGCTGGACAGCTTTAAGTAGAAAGGACTGACGAGCAGATCATCAATATCTGAGTCACTGTGGAGAGAAAGGAGCTGGCAATTAGCCTACAGCTGAGCGGCCAGCTCAGAGAAGGAAGGGCTGAGCCCAGCCCTGACAGTACTCCCTAGTACTGCATACAGGATCAAGCAGCCTTTTTACACAATGCAGAACCCCTTAGGTTTCACAGTGAGCATATACAGACTGGGGTGGGGGCGGAGCCTCGTCCAGGACCCGCCCCATTTTCGGCTCAATTATCAGCCATTTTTCTCTTTCGGCAAATTGCTGAAAAGGCCATTTACAGCCGATATGTTTCAGCGGCCGAAATTTTGGTGCATCCCTGCATGGCAGTGTTTGGTTAGTGGTGCCCCTTGCCTAGGTGTTGCAGCCTCTGGGGCCTTTCAAAAAGGTGTGTATATGTAATGACAGATCATGTGACACTTAGATTGCACACAGGTGGACATCATTTCACTAATTATGTGACTTCTGAAGGTAATTGGTTGCACCAGAGCTTTTTATGGACTTCATAACAAAGGGGGTGAATACATATGCACATGCCAATTATCAGTTTTTTATTTCTGAAAAATAGTTTTATGTATATTTTTTTTGATTTTTACTTCATGAACTTAGACTATTGTGTTCTGATCCATCACATATAATTCAGATTAAAAAAAAACATAAAGGCTGTAATGTAACAAGTAGGTAAAAAGCCAAGGGGGTGAATACTTTTGCAAGGCACTGTACATATGAAGGCCTCTAAGAGGTCTCTATCGGATTCAACAAATCATATATTTACATAATTAGCATAACATATGGATCGTCTGATGGATGCACTCTCACACCTTCAAAATGATCACGGTTCCGAAAAATCCTCAGGGCCCGTCAAGAAGTCCAATGAGGTGTCTGTGTGCCACAAAATAGGGGGGAACAAAAACCCTGCAACCACAACTGCAAAATCATATGATTTAAATTGATCAGTATTGGTGTCAACCAAAACAATCGCTTGCAACTAAGACTGATTTAACTGAAACCTACCCTGTTAGAATACGAAGTTAACGAATGGATCAACTGATACATCTTTTCCAAGACTCAAACTTCATATGCTGACGGTAAATTTCAAGGGGACTGTGCCATTTATAAAATATAATTAAGCAAGGAACTTTCCATGTAGATCTAAAATGTATCCCCATGAATATTACAATAGATTTGGCAAACAGTTCTTACCTGGGCACTTCCTTCTCTTAGTTTACCAATATTCCTTAACTTGGTATCAGTGTGATACCTTTAAACCAGGGAAGAGCAAAGATAGTTGGTCTATCCCAAGGGATTAGTCCATGAAGAAAAATAACAGGTAAGTTTTAAAATTGTGACTTGTCGCCCACAGAGAGCTGAAGTCTGACTACCAAAATCAAGCACAGGAATTACTTACTTTTAAACTTGGTTTGGAACCTTGCAGGTAACAGGGTGAGTGGCCACAGCAATCTCTCATGGCTTCTGAGCTCTTAAATACCCTCCTAATCCCAGCGGCATCTGACATCACTGCTGGGAAGGAACAATCAATGGTTGAATAGTAACTGCTGTGTACTGAATCATTTGCGTCACCATATCGCACATGCGCAAGCCCGCCGTGGCCATTTTGGAAGCTCCATTTTCCCTTACTAGGCTCCTTTTTCCCCGATCTAGGCGGCGATGTTCCGTGCATGCGCAAACCTGCTGCGGCCATTTTAGAACATCTCTTTTCCCTCGCTACGATTACCCTAGAGGGACAAATTAAACCGAATACTTCAGAAATCACTACCTGGTACTGAACGAGAATGCCGCAGTGTTTTAGAGACTAAAGAGCGGAAAACCACTATGGGATTACTCCCCATAGTTTCAACCATTTACCCGTCCAAGTAACTATCAGGGATACAGACAGTCCTAAATCGATGGCTACAGGAAATTCACTGATAATTGATTAAATCAACCAATCAGCCACCCCAGCCACAGTCTCATATAAGGGGCTGCAAAAAAGAAAAACAGTGACAAGGAAAAAGGGGAGGAAACAATCACATTATAGCATTGAAATGGGTATAGTCCAGAGCTGAATAGATCCCCAAGGACAAATTGCCCAATTGTCAAAATAGAAAAAATGGGGAGATAAGTGGAAAAGTAACAAAGATATCACCCTAAAAAAGGGGATCACACATCTTTAATGCAGTCCCATGTATATAGGGAATTGCCCCACATTATTAAAAACAACCACTAATTTGGACCAAGCTCGGGCCATAAGTCAACATCCAAGAATCATATCACATCAGGAATCAAAGTGGCAAACCATAAGACAAACTTTACAGAAAAATTGTCAAAAAATAATTTTTGGACGTTAGAAACATGAAACGACCCTTGCATTAACTCCTTTATTTTGTAGATGTAAAATGTAAAATAACAAAGAAACAGAGGACCTGGGCATCAATAAATAGTAAGTCATCCCTGGGTCATAAGAATGGCTTGAAGCTTAGTGCATCGTTAAGCCCTGGATTCTTTATGACACACAAATTGAAGATCCATTTAGTTTCTCGTTGTAACAACAATTTGTCCACATCACCCCCTCTCTCATTCAGGAGGATGTATTCCAAGGTGAAAAACCTCATCTTAGTGTCATCAAAGTGGTGGTAAAGTCTCATGTGGCAACTAATAGGACTTTCAAATTTCTTTGCATTAACCAATTTAACGTGGTCCCTAATTCTGTGGAAGAAAGGCCTCTTGGTCTTCCCCACATAAAACATACCACATTGGCATTCCATATAATATACAATGCCTATCGATTGGCAATTGGCAAAAAAAATGGGGTTTATACCTCTTGCCATTGGGCAGCAAAATTTCCTGTGCCTCCCAAACATATTTGCAAAAATTGCAGTTGCCACATCTGCCAGTACCACCAGCCTTGAGAGGTTCTTTCTTCCTGGAATGTACATGATGACTGTGGACTAGTTTATCTCTTAGAGAGTCAGATCTTCTAAAGGTAATTCGAGGATATTCTTTTATGTGTGTAGCAACTTTTTCATCTGCCCTTAATAGATACCAAAATTTGTCTATTATTTTACGAACCTGACTTTGCTGCCCTGAGTAGCATGTAATTAATCTTACAGTACTATCCTCTGTTCTTAATCTAGATCCATGTATCAAGGAGTTTCTATCTTTCCTGTCAGCCCGCTGATAAGCCCTCTTCAATACATTCTTACTATACCCTCTCTTTCTAGGGTGCTGTTGCAATGCCTTTGACTCTCTTATAAAGTCATCTTGTTTGGAGCAATAGTGCTTAAAGCGCAGGTATTGACTGTATGGTATACTTGATACCAATGATGCCGGATGGGAGCTCTTGGCATTGAGGTGGATAGTGGTTTTCTATAGAGGGTGGAGCCTAAGCTCTCATCCTAATTTCTATAGATCTCGATGTCCAGGAAACTTACAGTCCTTTGATGGAAGGTAAATGTAAACTTGAGATTGTAATCATTGGTTTTTAAGGCTTCCAAGAAGCCTATCAAATCCTTCAAGGACTCCAACCAGATAAAGAAAACATCATTAATAAACCTCTTCCAGATGGATATATTGCTCAAATATTCCTCCCTTGAAAATAAATAAAGCTCCCTCCCCCAGGTACAGGTTGGCATACGATGGGGCACAATGTGTCCCTATATTGTATGTGATGCACCGTATGTTTACGCCAACTTTTGCATTTGCACGCCCATTGACTCCGCCCCCTGTCCCACTATATAAGACTGCTTCCCCTCCCCATCCTCTATGCTTGAAAAAGGAGAGTGGCTGCCACAGTACTCGCAGTACGGAAGCTCAGAAACGCGTTGCATATTAGTGACGTACAGCCCAGCGCCGCCACGTGCCTTCCAAGCCTCGTTCTGGATGAGACCTGACACACCACACCGTCGTCTCCCATCTTGCAGCAGTGAACAGCGAGGACAAGCAAGGAATACCAGCGCTGAGCGCCTTGGCTCTGACAGCTCACCACTTCCAACCCTCCCTGGATACCTGATGTTCCAGCAGGACTCCTATCACACTAGTGAGAAGCGGATCTCACCGTAACCTGATCATACATCCTGACCCTGTTCTTGTTCAAGTCTGAGACCTACTCCTTTGCAACGGCTGCACTCACCCCAACCCTAGCCCATCTGGCCTTGACTGCCTGGAATTGGAGAAGGGTAAACTGCAAGACTTGACCCTCTCTAATTCAGTAATGTTCACCCTTCTATCAGCTAGGAAAAATTCTGCCAACACCACATATTACATGGTGTGGCAGAAGTTCAAGGATTTTTCGGTTCAACAGGGGTTTTCTTTCCGTTCCCCCACAGTGGCTAATGTTCTGGACTGCTAATGCCTCGTACACACGGTCAGATTTTCTGACGGAAAATGTTCGATGGGATCCTTTTGTCGGAAATTCTGACCGTGTGTAGGCTCCATCGGACATTTTCCATCGGAATTTCTGTCGCACATAATTTGAGATCTTGTTCTCAAATTTTCCGACAACAAAATCCGTTTGCGTAAATTCCGATCGTGTGTACACAATTCCTATGCACAAAGTGCCATGCATGCTCAGAATAAATTTCGAGACGGAAGCGCTCGGTCTGGTAAAACTAGCGTTCATAATGGAGACAGCACATTCGTCACGCTGCAATTCTTTCAATAGTTTAACCACTAGGCGTCCGCGCTATAGCCGAAAGACGGCTACAGCGCGGACTCCAATTGTCGGGAAGGCGTCCCTGGACGTCCTCCTGTTTACTTCCGCATTGCGCGCTCCCGCGAGCGCGCATCGCGGAAGTTTTGTGCTGGCCGTGTCCCTCGGACACAGCCAGTCACAGATCACCGTAAACGGCCAATGACAGCGGCCGTTTACGGTGCGATCGGCGGTGCCAATGAGAGAGGATCTCATATGTAAACATATGAGATCATCTCTCATCGCCGGCTCTCCCTCCTCACACAGAGACAGCGTGTGAGGAGGGAGAGCGAACCGCTGCGGCGGCGAGTGTAAAAAAAAAAAAAAAAAAAAAAAAAGGTGTCCCGCTGTTAACAGTCCCTGCCATCTGCCCTGCTATCTGCCCTGTCATCTGCCCTGTCATCTGCCCCTGCCATCTGCCCTGTCATCTGCCCCTGCCATCTGCCCTGTCATCTGCCCCTGCCATCTGCCCCTGCCATCTGTCCCCACTGCCACGTATAAGTGCCATCTGTCATCAGTGCCACATAGTGCCATCTGTCATAAGTGCCACATAGTGCCATCTGTCATCAGTGCCACATAGTGCCATCTGTCATCAGTGCCACATAGTGCCATCTGTCATCAGTGCCATCTGTCATCAGTGCCACCTGTCAGTGTCACGTGCCATCTGTCATCAGTGTCACATGTCATCAGTGCCACGTATTAGTGCCACCTGTCATCAGTGCCACCTGTCATCAGTGTCATCAGTGCCACGTATTAGTGCCATCTGTCATCAGTGCCACGTATTAGTGCCATCTGTCATCAGTGCCATGTATTAGTGCCATCTTTCATCAGTGCCACATGTCATCAGTGCCACATATCAGTGCCATTTGTCATCAGCGCCACATGTCGTCAGTGCCACATATTAGTGCCATGTGTCATCAGTGCCACATATTAGTGCCATCTGTCAGTGCCACGTATTAGTGCCATCTGTCAGTGCCACGTATTAGTGCCATCTGTCATCAGTGCCATGTATTAGTGCCATCTGTCATCAGTGCCACCTGTCATCAGTGCCACATCAGTGCCACGTATCAGTGCCATTTTTCATCAGTGCCACGTCAGTGTCACGTGTCATTGTCCTGGTGCTCCAGGGCCTTCAAAAGTGTAATAGGTAGTCAACAAATTAGATGTGTAATTTATGCTCCTAGAACACCTAATGGTGCTCCCTGCATGTTGGGCCTCTATGTGGCCAGGCTGTGAAAAAGTCCCACACATGTGGTATCGTAATACTCAGGAGGAGTAGCAGAATGTATTTTGGGGTGTCATTTGTGGTATATACATGCCATGTGAGAGAAATAACCTATTACAATGACAATTTTGTGGGGGGGAAAAAAAAAAAAAAATCTTCATTTTGCAAAGAATTGTGGGAAAAAATGACAACATCAAAAACCTCACCATGCATCTTACTAAATACCTTGGAATGTCTACTTTCAAAAAAGGGGTCATTTGGGGGGTATTTGTACTTTCCTGACTTGTTCGGGTCACAAGAAATGAGATAGGCCGTCAGTACTTCAGGTGTGATCAATTTTTTATGATTTGCACCATAGCTTTTAGACTCTCTAACTTTCAGAAAGACCAAATAATATCCACTAATTTGGGTTATTTTTACCAAAGATATGTAGCAGTATAAATTGTGGCCAAAATTTATGAAGAAAAATTACTAATTTGAAAAATGTTATCACAGAAACTAAGAAAAATGCGTTTTTTTTCAAAATTTGCGGTCTTTTTTCATTTATAGCGCAAAAAATAAAAAACCCAGAGGTGATCAAATACCACCAAAAGAAAGCTCTATTTGTATGAAAAAAAGGACAAAAAATTCATTTGGGTACAGTATTGCATGACTGAGTAATTGTCATTCAAAGTGTGAGAGCGCTGAAAGCTGAAAATTGGTCTGGTCACGAAGGGGGTTTAAGTGCCCAGTTGTCAGGTGGTTAATGCAGCGCATTCTCTTCTTTTTTAAAATGCTAGAAGAATGAAGTTGTTTTGCTGCTCATATTCACACAGAGTTCTCACAAACTGATTTCTTTATTATATCTCATGAATAATATTAATTTTGTTTTTCATCACATCTCCATAATAATGTTTTTTTCTTTTTTCTTTTGGTTTTTATCAAGATCTTCATTTTTTTATTTTTCTAGTGCTCTCCATAAGATTATTTCTCGTTTTGTGTGTCAAGTTACCACAACACCATTATTATCTTGTATTTTTTTACCTCAAGGAGGTTGGTTGGTGTCCCTTGTTAATTTGACCTTGTATTTTTGAAATGTACCTGCCTACTCACAAACAAACTGTCCTTTTTGAAGTAAAACACATAGGCAAGTATTTGTGAAAAAGAAATAGCCATTTATTATGGGTCATAACAAAATAAAGAGGAAGGCAACGCTGGAGAAACTGCTGAAATTTGCGAAGCCTTTGTACCCCAGGGCAGACATCAATAATTTTACAGTCAAATTGGTGGCCTGAGGAGTCCTTATTATAGGGAGCACAATCCGGTCCAGGAATACAAAAGATCAGGAACAGCAGCAGATGATATCTATGTCCCCAGGCTGTGGTCATACAAAAGCCTGCATCTTTTGCCAGACCAGACTGAACCCAGGCCATCACACTCGTCTTTCTTAGATGCTTCCTTCCAGGCTCTGGTGTTGGAGTTGGAGTGGCAGGAGGTGGAGGAGGAGCATGGTTGAACTCACAAATGTGGCTTTGGCTTGTGAGTTCGCCTCTCAACCCCTTATTTAGGGCTTGTAACATCACTTCCTCACATAAGAGGCATTAGCCCTCCTATATTTTCCAGCATTTTGCAGGCTGTCATGTAGGCATAGTACTCTTGAACACTGGGGGGGTTTCTGAGGGCCGCAGTAGCCTTCAGAAATAGGCCAATTGCTGCCTCCTTCAGGTTACTCCTCTTCCTGGCACTTTTTTGTGGAAGGTTGAGGGGAGGGACCTGGGGTTCTGGCAGGCTACTGGGCCCAGCCACTTCTTGGCTACCACTTACCCCCGCCACCTCCTGGCTGCCACTTTCCATGGCCTCCTCCTGGCTGAGACTTTCCTGTGTATGAAAAAGGGACATAGTTTTAGTTTTTTGTTCATCAATTCATCAATCACCCACAATATTATTAGCTTATGACTGTTACTAATTGAATGTTAATAAATAGAAAAGACTATAATTCTGACCCCAGAATTTTTCATTCTTGTCACAATTATCTGTGGCCACTACTGTCTATTGATATGTAAAACACTGTGAAATCAGAAATTAGTTATCAAAACGAACATATATTTAACATCATTAATTTGACAAACAGAAATATTTAGAAGAATGCTATACCTGACTCAAGGTGGGCTCCTCCACATGTTGCTGCCTGGAAGGCCCAGGTTGGTCGTCGGAAGCCTCAGCTGGGGGGGAAGGAAGCCTTGAAGGAACACTGGAGAGTGCTGACTGGGTTCAGTCTGGTCTGACAGAAAATGCAGTCTGTCATAGAACCACAGCCTGGGTACATAAATGTCATCTGCTGCAGCTCCTGATCTCAGGAATCCTGGACCTTCTTGCACTCCCTATTATAAGTGCTCCTCAAGTATTTTGTCGTGTGTTCCTATTCTTCTAAACGTTCGTGCTGCCCCATGTGCTTTTCTTTACTGTTGTACATTTTAAAATGGCTAGTTTGATGTTCATGGGCACAGTAATCAGTCGTAGGAAACATCATTCGTTCGCCCACTTTAAGATGTTTTTGGCAGATACAGGTTAACTACATTTGTTCAGGCCTATTTGTATTAAAATAAGTTTGTTGTTTAGATGGGTTTGTAACTACAATGAAATGTAAACTTGATTCAGTGTAAGGAGAGGACACTCACCAGCTGTTTACACATCTGGACGCAGGAGCACTAGTGTGGGACACCAGAACAAACTTTTTTGGGTGTCCCACACAGGTGCTCCAGTGGATATTAGGGGTGTCTCCATGTGTAATATTTTAACAAAAAAGGAAAGTATTCCAGCTTGAGAAGGGAAATAAAATGTTCTTCAGCTTGGAACTCTGCCAAAACAGACAATTGTACAACACTTCCAAGCAATGTTTCATATTCCTATTTCTGACATCAAATATCTGTGTGCTAAGTATACCTATTTTTTATTCACATAGGGTAGAAAAGACTTGGGACATCTGAGGACACCAGGGACCCCCCACCTCCTAAGGAAGGGGAAGGCACCAAAACACAAGCAGAGGATGTGGAGGGAGACGTTTATGAAGTGGGTGAAATTGTCACCACAACAGGTGAGTGTCTGAGACCACAGCTTCAGGTAAGAGATCTATGCCTGCATATTTATAATACATGGTGTGTTTTTTTTCTTTTAGGTGATGTGGATGTTGTGGAAGAAGAATCTCATTTCACAAGTGAAAGTGCCCAGATCCTCATCGGGGAGAGAATGATTTAGAAAATATTTAGAAAATGTAAAGGAAAAAGTCAATGATGTTCAACAAAAAATAGAGAACATCATTGATGTTATAGGCGGAATATAAAAAATAACAAAATTGTACCATTTTATTGTGTATTTTTGAATTTAAAAAAAGTTGTAAAGTATTATGCCGCGTACACACGAGCGGACTTTACGGCAGACTTTGCCCGGTAGACTTTTCGATGGACTTTCTGAATGAACGGACTTGCCTACACACAATCAACCAAAGTCCGACGAATTCGTACGTGATGACGTACGACCGGACTAAAAAAAGGAAGTTCATAGCCAGTAGCCAATAGCTGCCCTAGCGTGGCTTTTTGTCTGTCGAACTAGCATACAGACGAGCGGACTTTTCGACCGGACTCGAGTCCATCGGATAGATTTGAAACATGTTTCAAATCTAAGTCCATCCAACCTTTGAGAAAACAAAGTCCGCTGAAGCCCACACACGATCGAATTGTCCGACGAAATCCCGTCCGCCGGGCAAAGTCTGCCGTAAAGTCCGCTCGTGTGTACGCGGCATTAGAAAAGCCAAATTTTAAAGATGCACACAGTGTGTCAACATGTGCTATCTGCCATCAGGGGATATCAATGTACGTGTTTTGTGGATGCAACCCCTTCCTCCCAACTCAATTAGGTGAGAGGAAGGGGTTGCACCCCCAAAACACGTCCATTGATCCCCCATGATGGGAGCTAGCACATGTTGACATTAGGCGGGAAATACCCATTTTGACTTTCAATTTGTGTGCATCTTCAAAATTTGGCTTTTATAGGGGTGACATCACCCCATCTGATGAAGGCAAGATCAACACAGTTTGGACATACTAATGTCTGATATTGCCTTCACTTTATCAAAGTTGAACTTTGTAAGTTCCTGAGTTGTGTATGTTATGCTTTGAAACATGCCTGTTTAACCTCCCTGGCGGTATGATTCTTTCTGATTTTAGGTGCTGAAAGCGGTACAATTATTTTGCATGGAAATTTGGCGTTTTATATTGTAGGTCTGTAATTCTTAACAATAACACACTTAAATCTGTCCAAACCAGAGTCTAGTAGATATCCCGGGTATGATAAAGTTTGAAACACAAAAACATAAATTATAATAAAAAAAAAAAAAAATTAAAAAAAATAAAAATAAATAGTAATAAAATAAATTTCCACACGATTCACTATCGCTCAATTCTGCAAGTGTTCTAATTTACTATCGCTGTTTTCTAGCTGGTCTAAAGCCATTTTTGACGTAAAGGGACACTTTTTGGTTGCTATGGACAATCTCCAGTTTCCAGGCAGAAAGAACAGTATATGCAATATAAAACTGCATGCAGGGCATGGGCCAGAGCACTGGGGACAAATAGGATGTGAAATGATTTCATACAGTACTGTAATCTGTAAGATTACAGTACTGTATGTGTTATGCTTTTTTACAGTTTTTTGAATTTGCCGCCAGGCTCCGCCCCCGTGCGTCGCGACGCTCGCAGGGAACGGAGCCTGGCACGGAGAGGCTTCGGAACATGACACAGCCCGCGGACACTGCGGGGGACATCGCAGGATCCCGGGGACAAGGTAAGTAAGAAGGCACCAGGATCCTGCGATGCAATCCCGAGTGTGGCTCGGGGTTACCGCTAATGGTGCAGAATTTTAACCCCGAGCCACACTCGGAAAAACCGCCAGGGAGGTTAACCAAAAAAAAGGATCTTTACAATGTGAAAAAAAAAATACACCAAAGATGTTGGTTTGTTCAAAAACCCTTTTCTAACTCACATGTCAATGTGCTTTGAGTAAAATTTTTCTACTCAACAATGTGTGGCTTCTTCTTTCACTGTTCAATAGCAATTTTTGTAGTAAGCCTGCATGAACTCCTCTGTTTCTTTGTTATTTTACATTTTACATCTACAAAATAAAGGAGTTAATGCAAGGGTCGTTTCATGTTTCTAACATCCAAAAATTATTTTTTGACAATTTTTCTGTAAAGTTTGTCTTATGGTTTGCCACTTTGATTCCTGATGTGATATGATTCTTGGATGTTGACTTATGGCCCGAGCTTGGTCCAAATTAGTGGTTGTTTTTAATAATGTGGGGCAATTCCCTATATACATGGGACTGCATTAAAGATGTGTGATCCCCTTTTTTAGGGTGATATCTTTGTTACTTTTCCACTTATCTCCCCATTTTTTCTATTTTGACAATTGGGCAATTTGTCCTTGGGGATCTATTCAGCTCTGGACTATACCCATTTCAATGCTATAATGTGATTGTTTCCTCCCCTTTTTCCTTGTCACTGTTTTTCTTTTTTGCAGCCCCTTATATGAGACTGTGGCTGGGGTGGCTGATTGGTTGATTTAATCAATTATCAGTGAATTTCCTGTAGCCATCGATTTAGGACTGTCTGTATCCCTGATGGTTACTTGGACGGGTAAATGGTTGAAACTATGGGGAGTAATCCCATAGTGGTTTTCCGCTCTTTAGTCTTTAGAGTTCATGCAGGTCTGTTGTGGGCTGCCTTAATATATGATATAACGTGCATACTTTAATGCACACCACTGGACCACACAGGTGTAAATGGGGCCGTAAGATAAATGAAAGTGTTTTTGCTGTAAAATTTGAGGACAAATTGCTTCTCAGTGCATACAGCTACATAAGTTAGTAATTATGTTCTGCTTATTACAAAGAAGTTCATTTGAATATCCATAGACTGGCAGAGTTCTACTTTTTTTGTCCTAATAAGAGCTTCCGTTCTGTATTGTATTGTATTTAGTACATGTACTGGTGAAGTTTTAGATGTGTGCTCACAGCCAAGAAAAACCTATTACTTTTGATGTAGTAAGATTTATGAATGTTTTTTATTCAGTGTTTGACTTTATTGAACACCATTATTTTTTTTTTGTTTCTCACATCTTCTCCCCTCAAAACAGGTTTGCAACAAGTTTTTTTCCTTTTGATGTACATTTCCTTTGTTGATGGCCAGGATTTGTGAACACATAGAAATCAATGTCACCCTTTTTGGAAAAAATATGTCATTAAATATAGGGAAAAACATTTGCTGTAGAGAAAGGAAAACAAAAACAAAGCTCATAGATCGGGCTACAGAAAATGCCCAGTGCATTTCACATTTTATCCTTCAACGCCATCAGAAAACTGGCAGAGTAGTGCATTTAAAGTGGTGTAAATTTAACAGTGTGGCTCATTCCTGGGGGTTGTTTCCCCAAGATCATGTACAGAAAAAACTCCTTAAATTAGTAAAAAAAAATATGTTCAGAATAAATCCAGTAGTATTTCCCATTGAAAAACAAATCAGTTCAAGTATGTTCAGCCTCAGTTCTCTCAGAAGAGCAAAATAGTTGGTAAATCTACTAAAATATCCATTTATTTAAAAGCAGTTCAAGGTAGCAGCTTTGTCCACAAAGTAAACCAGCAGTGGTGAAAAGGACAGTTCAGCAGCTTTAACTGCTGCACAGATAAAATAAATTCCTGGGCGGAAAACACGATTATAGCACTTCAGCTATAATAATTCCTCTCTTTGGTTTTTGTTTTTGTGAGAGGCTTGTCCATTACGCAAAGAACCATTCTGAGGCCGGAGCAGTTTTCCCTTCTCTCGATCTGACCAGGTGTAAGCATTGTCATCGCTGTCTATCTCAGATTCAGAATGCATCAAACTTGTATTTTGAACAGGAGATTTCATTTTTATGCCTGTTGAGGTAAAAAAAAAGAAGAAAAGTTTAAATGGTTTGACCAAAAGCAAGGAATATAAACTATCTTGTTGGTTCCCTGCAGTAAAACGTACATATAGACATAAAACAAAACAAAGGAAATTATACAACAATATAACTAAAGTGCACCTAAAGTATCCTGGTCCAATGCTGACACTGCAGTAGGAAAAATAAAAACACTTGCTACTTCTAGGCCTATAAAATAGTTACTGATATTCAATGCTTGTTTTTAACACACGATACGAAAATCAGAAGGGAAAATTTGTAAGACGAGCTATCTGCAGATTTTCGGATCGTTAGTATGGTGCTTTCGACAGATTTGACTTTTTCGTCAGACAAAAGCTGGATGTGCAGACTATAAAATTTTTGTCGGATGTGAACTCAACATCTGATTTTTGGATGGTCAGTACAGAAATCATCACAAAAAAGTTGAAAGTACAAACACGTATGCTCGGAATCAAGGAACGAGCCGCAAGAGTTCGATCTTATTAAAAAACCATTCGTAATCTAGAATTAACATTCGCGAAGCGACAGCTGATGAAATGTCGAAATGCAACGCACATTCTCATCTTCTTTAATGGCATAATAATGAAGCTGCTTTGCTGGTGATACTGATGTAGTTATGCCAAACGTATTTTAAAAGGCATTTGTTTTGTACGATCTGAAAATCGCGAATCAACGCTCACCAAAATTCTACTAACTTCTACTAACACGAAATTAGCATAAGGGGCCCAAAGGGTGGCGCTTGAGAAATTAACTTCCTCTTTATACTCTCATAGTACGTCACTATGTTTGTGTTTGTCAAACGACAATTTGCGGATAGTTAGTATGCTAGACAAAATCCTGCACACGTGCTTTTGACAAAAATCAGACGCTCAGTCATCCAACAATCGAACCGTGTGTACAAGGCCTTAGACTGGCCATACATTATACAATTTCCTTGTAGAACCTTCCTTTAGATTCACCAAAACCATATAATATGAGGTCAAACCTAAACACTTTCAATTAGTATACAATCAGACAGGCCCTTGCATTACATAGTTAAAGGATAAATCTAAAGGAAATTAAATAGGAAAATTGTATAATGTATGGCCAGCCTTAAATAGCTGTGAGCAATGATTATATTCATAACCATCAAAGTGTTAAAAAATGAACATGCTTCCTAGCATTTTATGTTCAACCAAGCCTTAAAATACTGTAACTGTTACTACTTTAATAAACTATTGTAGAATGAAGTACAGTTGTTAAGAAGGCAGGCCACACATGGTTAGAATCTCGGCTCAGTTCAACAGGAAATGGCCGAGATGTGAACCGTGTATGGGCAAGCTAAATGTAACAATTGATCGATTGATCAATTTGGGATTCAAGCTCATTTCTTTCCTGCAGCCTGTGGTTGCAGGAAACAAATTTGCTGTGTTTGGCTGGCCTAATACCTGTTGGCTATAAGATGATAATGATGTACTATGAAAGAACTTTTGATTCTTAAAATGTTTACTGGGCAGCATATATATCCGCCTAGCGACCTCCCCACATACATCTACTGCAGCAGGGTGGCTGCTGTGCGCAGGTTCGGGTATCTGGTATGTGATCAGTGCTTCCGGATGAGGCGCGTGCCCGCTGCCCCGGCTGTGCTGTAATTTATTACAGCACAAGCTGATCAGCGGGTGCCGGCCAACTACTGATAACCGGGATCTACCGATCGGTTTTGTCATTCATGGAAGAGAGCTCTGTGTTGTAAACACAGAGCTTTGTTCCCCCGCAAAAACAGAGAAAAAAACAAGATCGCTTAGTAAAAGCAGCGCATATTACACGCATTGTTGGGCACACAGTTAACCCCTTGATCGCTCCTAGATGGTAACCCCTTCCCAGCCAGTGTCATTAGTACAGTGACAGTGTATAGTATTAGCACTGATCACTGTATTAGTGTCACTATTGCTGTCCGAGTCAGTTAGTGTACCAGCCAGCCAGCGTCTGACAGTGTCAGATTGCCCGCCACACTATCACATTCCCACTATAAGTCACTGATCACCGCCATTACTAGTATAACAAAAAAAAAATACAAATTCCAGTATATATATCATAGTTTGTAGCTGCTATAACTGTCATGCAAACCAAATAATATACACCTATTGGGATTGTTTTTTACCAAAGACATGTAGCAGAGTACAGTTTGGCCTAAATTCATGAGAAAATTAGATTTTATTTTAAAAATGTATTGGATTTGTTTTATAGCAGAAAGTAAAAAACATTGTTTTGTTTTTTTTCAAAATTTTCAGTCTTTTTTCGTTTACAGCCCAAAAAAAACAAAAAACAGTGGTGATCAAATGCCACCAAAACAAAGATCTATTTGTGTTAAAAAATCATATAAATTTAATTTGCGTACAGTGTGGCATGGCATTGCAATTGTCAGAGTAGCACAGTGCCGAATAGCAAAAAATGGCCAGGTCATATATGGGGTAAAACCTTTCGGAGGGCGAGTGGATATTCAATAAAGGACCAAGATTTAACAGGTTTATACAGCTCTGCTGCTATCCTGAATAAAAATAATTTCTTCTGTTATAGGGAGAAAATATAGAAAGATTCTTTATTTTAAGTGGAAGAGATTGGGCATACTTCTCACGCAAAAGCATCTTCATCTGAGTACACATGCTGTCAAAAAGTAATCTGGCTCAGTGTTTATTACACTGTTTAGATGTGAAATGGAGATATTCAAAGTAAACCCTATAGTTTACCCTAATCTGTCCTAATTAACTCCTTCTTCCTCTTATCCTGTCAACTATTATTTTCCTGCTTTTTTATTATCCATTAATATTTGAAAAAAAATGTTTTATTTGTTATGTTTGTTAATTTTCTTTAGTGTCACGTGTAAAAAAAAAAGAAAAAAAAAGAAAAAGGGAGAGCATAATTAAACTAAGGCCCCATAACACTATTAGATTTTCTGCAAATTTTTGTCTTCAGATTTACCAAAACCATGTAGTGCAAGGGCCTGCCTGATTGCATTCAAATTGAAACTCTTAAGGTTTGACCTCATATTATATGGTTTTTGTAAATCTGAGGACAAAAATCTGTAGAAAATCTAATAGTGTGTATGGGGTCTAAAAGTGCTTTATTGCCTTGTACCAGAATCATAATGTTGGTGTCATTTTAAACAAGACACATTGCATAGTAAAATGTATAATTTTTATCTATAGTAACACTTTTTTTAAGCACTGTTCAAAAAACATTGTTTTTTTTAGTGTTATTATATTTTTTTGTCTAAGGATTGCATAGAAAAAAAATTATATTTGCAAGGCAATATCACAAAAAGAAAGTCTTGTTTGTCCCTAAAAAAACAATACATACATTACTTCATTATCTTACAGTAAGTATTGACAAAGTTACTGTTGAATGAACAGGTCTATCACAGAAATCTGAAAACTGCTCTGGTCCATAGGGGGTGTACTGGTGTGACAGCTGAAGTGGTTATAAAAAAAGGGTAGAGGATAGTGGAAGAAGAGTTTCTATTTTTCGTAGCCTCTGTATTAGGCTTGGTCCCCACCCGTTCCTGCAGCTGCAATCACCCACACAGAAAAACGCATCTGGGCTAATGCTAATGGCACCCACACACACTGGAGATCACAGCAGCTGCTTCCCGCACTGGGAACCGTGCAGGCTGCATTTTATAATTTTGAGCAGGGACCTTTTCCCTGGATTTTCAAGAGAATAAATAGGCCGCCATGCCCACGCAGTGTGAACCAGGCCTTAAAAACTGAACTAAAGTTCTGCTGTTCCAGACAGCGGGCAGGCAGGCAGGCTCTTGTTTGCAATGTCTTTTCTGCAATAAGATGCATCCGTACTTCTAAAAGCAAAATGGAGTAACGGCGAGTTCAAAATGCCCACATAAAAAAATCCTATATATTGTAAATATAATAGTGATATACAGTTGTGCTCATAAGTTTACATACCCTGGCAGAATTTATGATTTCTTGGCCATTTTTCAGAGAATATGAATGATAACACGAAAACATTTTTCACTCATGGTTAGTGTTTGGCTGAAGCCATTTATTATCAATCAACTGTGTTTACTCTTTTTAAATCATAATCTCAACAGAAACTACCCAAATGAACCCGATTAAAAGTTTACATACCCTGGTGATTTTGGCCTGATAACATGCACACAAGTTGACACAAAGGGGTTTGAATGGCTATTAAAAGGTAACCACCCTCACCTGTGATCTGTTTGCTTGTAATTAGTGTGTGTGTATAAAAGGCCAATAAGTTTCTGGACTCCTGACAGACCCTTGCTGCTTTCATCCAGTGCTGCACTGACGTTTCTGGATTCTGAGTCATGGGGAAAGCAAAAGAATTGTCAAAGGATCTGCGGGAAAATGTAGTACTACTGTATAAAACAGGAAAGGGATATAAAAAGATATCCAAGGAATTGAGAATGCCAATCAGCAGTGTTCAAACTCTAATCAAGAAGTGGAAAACGAGGGGTTCTGTTGAACCACACCACGGTCAGGTAGACCAACTAATGATTCAGCCACAACTGCCATGAAAATTGTTCGGGATGCAAAGAAAAACCCACAAATAACTTCAGGTGAAATACAGGACTCTCTGAAAACATGTGGTGTGGCTGTTTCAAGATGCACAATAAGGAGGCACTTAAAAAAAGATGGGCTGCATGGCCGAGTAACCAGAAGAAAGCCATTACTACGCAAATACCACAAAGTATCCTACTTACAATATGCCAAACAGCACAGAGACAAGCCTCAAACCTTCTAGCACAAAGTCATTTGTGGAGTGATGAGACCAAAATTTAGCTTTTTGGTCACAACCATACATTTGGAGAGAAGTCAACAAGGCCTATGATGAAAGGTACAGAGGCGGATCACTGATGTTTTCGGGATGTGTGAGCTACAAAGGCACAAGAAATTTGGTCAAAATTGTTGGCAAGATGAATGCAGTATGTTATCAAAAAATACTGGAGGAACATTTGCATTCAACAGCCAGGAAGCTGCGCATGGGACGTTCTTGGCATTATGATTTAAAAAGAGTAAACACAGTTGCGTGATAATAAAATGGCTTCAGCCAAACACCATGAGTGAAAGAAAAGTTGTGTTCACATTCATATTCTCTGAAAAATGGCCAAGAAATCATAAATTCTACCAGGGTACGTAAACTTATGAGCACAACTGTATATTATATATCAAAACCTGTGTCAAAAAATCATTGTGCAGACATATAATATTATAAAGTGCAATCGGCCACAAATGGTATAAATTGCAATAAATTGTCTCAAGGTGCAATAGCTGTGTGATATATTGTATAATTGTACAAATTGTATAAATTGCAATAAATTGTCTCAAGGTGCAATAGCTGTGTGATATATTGTATAATTGTACAAATTGTATAAATTGCAATAAATTGTCTCAAGGTGCAAGGTAGCTGTGTGATATATCAATTATAATTTACAACAAATTTGTTTGTCACTGCATAAAATACAAAAAAGAAAATACCACTTAAATTTAAATTTAAAAGTGCAAAAAAGTCCATCAGTGCTGGAATAGAACAGTGCCAAATCCTTACCATCTCCATTAGTCAAGACAGTATGCTCCAGAGTGCCCCTTATAAAGTGCTTATAACACTTCCCCTTCTCATCCACATAACATTGTGGGGAGGTCTTTATGTGGACAACACTATATATTTGAGTTCAGGTACTTTCAGTGAAGGCTACTGTTAATGGCACAGCAAAGATATTTTGGACAATTGTTCCCTTTTAGACTTGTGGCAACAGTTTTGTCGCGTACACACGAGCGGGATGTCCGACAGAAAAAGTCTGACGGAAGCTTTTCATCATCTATTCCAATCGTGTGTATGCCTCATCAAACTTTTTTTTTTTGAAAATTCTGACGGACCTAGAAATGGAACATGTTCTAAATATTTTCGACGGAACCAATTCCTATCGGAAAACCCGCTTGTCTGTATGCTGTTCCGACGGACCAAAAACGATGCATGCTCTGAAGCAAGTACGAGACGGAAGCTGTTGACTACTGGCTATTGCACTTCCTTTTTCTAGTCCCGTCGTACATGTTGTACGTCACCGCGTTCTGGACGGTCGGACTTTGGTGTGACCGTGTGTAGGCAAGACCGCTTGAGTGGAATTCCGTCGGAGAAACCTTCGGAGTTTATTCCGATGGCAAAACCGGTCGTGTGTACAAGCATTTGGGTAAGACCTTTTTCTGTTCCATTATAAAAGCGCCCCTTTGCCCACAGCCAGGTCCAAAACACATGGATTGGTGAGTCTGGTGTGAAGAAACACAAGTGGTTGGCACAGCGCTTGACCTCAAACCTACTGAACACCTTTGGAATACATTTGAAGATGGAATGCTAGCTATGTCTTCTTAGACAACATAATTACGTGACCTCACAAATGCCCTTTTGGCTGAATGGGCACAAAATCCCAGAAGAGTGGAGGCTGTTATAGCTGCTAAGGGAGGTAAAGGCATCTCCATATCAATGCACAGTGTTATTGAATAGTGTATCCAACAAGCTCTTATAGGTGTGGTGGTCAGGTGTCCATAACTTTTAGGTCATATAGTGTACCTTGTATGGCTTTCAGTAAACATCAGATAAGATACCCCACACCAAGAGGTACTTAGTATACACTGGCTTTAAAGAGGGATTCAATCCGGAACCAAAAATGTAATACATGGCAGCTTACCAATCATATGTGGTGGTTGCATTTGTTGTTTTTTTTTTTAGGCTTTTTTCCCCCCTCTGTTTTTCACCTGGTGATTTGGCCAGTAACAAACCTTCTGTATTAAAGTGCCCCCAATCTGGATAAAGGAGCACAGGGACACCTTTGAACAGCAGAATTGTCAGTCTGGTGGGAGGGGAGTGTTAGATGTCCTAGCAAATTTACATACACTAATGAATTGAAGCCAAACTCCAGCTAACACTTTACAAGCAGTCACAGGAGTTTTTGTTGCTTTTGAGGACAAAGTATTTAAATAACTAAAAGATGATCTTTGTAAGCATCCCTGCTAGTGTTAAATGGCTTGTTCCATCCCTGTAACTGATGCTCTCTGCTGGAGAGCTTTTTCTTTTGAAAAATACCAGACTTAAGCCTTTTTTTTTAGTTTTGGATAGAGTGAGAGGGAGTAGAACAGCTGTCACTATTTAGTGCTTCCTGTGTCCCCGAAGATTCACCATCTCGATTTGTCCTGTTTATTATTATCATTGAAAGTGAAAGTAAAAGAAAATCCCAAATTTTGCGTTGTCCCCAGAAAAGTAATAGAGGGGAAATCTCCTAATGTGGACACCATTTCTTTTGACCAAGAGGTCCCCAAGAGATTCCATTAATTTGCAGGATTTCCTCTCACTTCCTGTTTGGCTATGGGACAAGTAGTGAAGATAAATTTCCCCAATGGGGCAAGATGGCAAAAATAAACCTTACAGGGTTATATAACCCTCCCTTACTATATCCAAAAAAAAAAAAAAAAAAAAAGATTTGCCTTTAGCTTTACTTTAATTACTAAATATATTGCGGTTTAAAAGCTTGAAAAAAACAAGAATATACTGTAACTAGAAAAGGTACAATTTCTGGGGAAATTGTGAAAGTGTTCTTGCCTCTACAACTGGAGTGGGCGGAGTAACTGGGTGGGGTGGAGTGGCTTGAGTAACTGTGAAAAGTGTTAAAAAGCTTAATATTTTAAAAAGTATAAATGGTAGTAAAAAAGTTCCATCATTCGCTGAAAGAGCTGAACATTTTTTTCAAAAGTAATTTTTTTTTTCAAAAATGAATTTTTTTTAATCAAAAATGATTTTTTTTTCTTCAAAAATGATTTTTTTTTTCAAAAGTAATTTTTTTTTTCAAAGGTAATTTTTTTTTTCAAAAATGAATTTTTTTATTTCAAAAATATTTTTTTCGAAATTATTATTTTTTTTAAAGTAATTTTTTTTTCAAAAATATTTTTTTTTCCAAATATATTTTTTTTTCAAAAATAATTTTTTTATTAAAAGAAATTTTTTTTTCAAAAATAATTTTTTTTTTTTCAAAAATAATTTTTTTTTTTCAAAAATATTTTTTTTTTCAAAAATATTTTTTTTTTTTCAAAAATGATTTTTTTTTTCAAAAATTATTTTTTTACTTTTTTCAAAAATTTTTTTTTTTTTTCAAAAATTTTTTTTTTTTTACATGGGGCGGTCATAATGTTTTGGCTGATCATGGGGTGGTCATAATGTTTTGGCTGATCATGGGGTTGTCAGCTTTTGTCACTTCCCACTCGCAAAAACGTCATTTCGTGGACCATTCGGCAAAACATTCCACAAAGTAATAACACACCAATCGGGAACAATCCGCTCGTTTCGGTATATTATTTGTCTCTGTAGTGTGAAAACTGTGGGAGGAGTCTACAAGCATTATCAAGTCTAGCAGATGAAGTCACATGCATTTGGAGTGTCTCAGCATCTTGTGTTTACAACCACTGTTTCCTAGCAACGCTCATGCCCTGTTTATGCTTCCCAAATACTTCTTCATCAAAACTGCCCCATCAGAATTACCCCATCAAAACTGCCCCATCATATTCCTCTATTATAAATCAGTACATGGTGTGTCTGTCCCCTCCCCCGGGCTCTGTAATCAGCTGAGATGCTCCAGCCACCTTCCCCCCTGTGTACAACAGAAGCTTTGGTAACCATGGCAACAAAACAAACACTAACAGTACACTCTGATTAATGGCTAAAATTTCCTGAAATGACCTCTAAACAAATGGCCGTATTTTAAAAACTATACATCCTACAGCGAAGATCTTTATATTGTGAGAATCACAAGACCCAGACCTAAATTTTGATGTATAGTATGTCTGAAATATTAAAAATGAAGGCACAGTCGCAGTTTAGAAATTGCCCTTCAAATTTGGAGGGGGCTAGAGTGTAGTTTCAATGAATGTCAATGGACGGCGTGAGTTGCAAACAAATGGTCATATTGTGAAAACTATCAGGACTATGGCTTAGCCGTGGACATGTTTAGTGGCAGCAGGGATAGCTGAACGTTTTGATATAAGATTTGTGTAGGTGGGCTTGAAAATGAGGGAGTGGCGGCAGTTTAGAAATCATGTTCTGATTTTCCAGCTTTTGTCATCTCCCACTCTAGTTTCCCCATTCATTCCTATGGGACCAATTTCGCCGCAAAAACGACGATATTTCGTGAACCATTTGGCGAAACGTTCCACAAAGTAATAGCACACCATTCGGGAACAATCCGCACGTTTCGGTATATTACTTGTCTATGTAGTGTAAAAACTGTGGGAGGAGTTAGGGTGGTAAATTTGGCTATAATAATAAGAATAATATATATGTGAGATAACAGTAAGTGGTCTTGCTATGCAAGAACACTTAACAAGGCAACAAACTGTACAGCTTATTATTGTGGGTTAAATGGTAGGTGGCATACACCTTTTAACTGTTATAAGATAAGGTGCTGGGTTGGTTTATGTATTTATGTATTACATTGTGCATGGGTACTGTACAGCTTATCACTTTAGAGATAAACCTAAATAATTGCCCTATAATTAGGGATAAGTAATGGGACAATTGGCTGCTCAGCTGTTCCATGGCCAGGTGTGTGTTATTCCCTCATTATCCCATTTACAAGGAGCAGATAAAAGGTCATGAGTTCATTTCAAGTGTGATATTTGCATTTGGAATTTGTTGCTGTCAACTCTCAATATGAGATCCAAAGAGCTGTCACTATCAGTGAAGTAAGCCATCATTAGGCTGAAAAAACAAAAACCCATCAGAGAGATAGCAAAAACAGTGGGTGTGGCCAAATCAACTGTTTGGAACATCCTTAAAAAGCAAGAACGCAACGGTGAGCTCAGCAACACCAAAAGACCCGAAAGACCACGGAAAACAACTGTGGATGACCGAAGAATTCTTTCCCTGGTGAAGAAAACACCCTTCACAACAGTTGGCCAGATCAAGAACACTCTCCAGGAAGTAGGTGTATGTGTGTCAAAGTCAACAATCAAGAGAAGACTTCACCAGAGTGAATACAGAGGGTTCACCACAAGATATAAACCATTGGTGAGCCTCAAAAACAGGAAGGCCAGATTAGACTTTGCCAAACAACATCTAAAAAAGCCTTCACAGTTCTGGAACAACATCCTATGGACAGATGAGACCAAGGTCAACTTGTACCAGAGTGTTGGGAAGAGAAGAGTATGGAGAAGGAAAGGAACTGCTCATGATCCAAAGCATACCACCTCATCAGTGAAGCATGGTGGTAGTAGTGTCATGGCGTGGGCATGTATGGCTACCAATGTAACTGGTTCTCTTGTATTTATTGATGATGTGACTGCTGACAAAAGCAGCAGGATGAATTCTGAAGTGTTTTGGGCAATATTATCTGCTCATATTCAGCAAAATGCTGCAGAACTCATTGGACGGCGCTTCACAGTGCAGATGGATAATGACCCGAAGCATACTGCGAAAGCAACCAAAGAGTTTAAGAGAAAGAAGTAGAATATTATGCAATGGCCAAGTCAATCACCTGACCTGAACCGTTGAGCAAGCATTTCACTTGCTGAAGATAAAACTGAAGGGAAAATGCCCCAAGAACAAGCAGGAACTGAAGACATTTGCAGTAGAGGCCTGGCAGAGCATCACCAGGGATGAAACCCAGCGTCTGGTGATGTCTACGCATTCCAGACTTCAGGCTGTAATTGACTGCAAAGGATTTGAAACCAAGTATTAAAAAGTGAAAGTTTGATGGATGACTGTTAATCTGTCCCATTACTTTTGGTCCCTTAAAAAGTGAGAGGCACATATACAAACTGTTGTAATTCCTACACCGTTCACCTGATCTGGATGTAAATACCCTCAGATTAAAGCTGAAAGTCTGCAGTTAAAGCACATCTTGATCATTTCATTTCAAATCCATTGTGGTGGTGTATAGAGCCAAAAAGATTAGAATTGTGTCGATGTCCCAATATTTATGGACCTGACTGTATATTTTAATACTTTAAGCTTAATTTCACCATGATTACATGGCTCATTAAGGGTCTATAGGCCCCGATGCCTCATTCTCTTCCTCCAGTCCATGCAGATTGGGGATTTCAGGGCCTGCAGCAACCAAAGGTCATGGTGCTGTGGCAGAAAAATGGTGCTAGAGCGTTGTTTTAAAACAATGTTTGGTTAAAGGTGGTTAAGAACAATCTTTGTTGGGATTAGCTTAGTTAAAGACCACTAAAGAATTTTGTGGGTTATTTAAGTACTTTATTACCAGTTTTGATGTTTGACTTTAGCTCCAAACTCTCTTGGTCATCCGTGGCTTCAAGAATTTTATACCTGCTCTTCCTCTTTGGTTTTCCTTTCTTTCTGTAAGGGAAAGCATACATTGGGATAGCATTATAAGCATGGGCAGATTTCAGTTGTGTTCCCTCTATGACTCTATATCCATGTGGATGTACAGCTTGATTTAGGTTTTCGAATATAAACTTTATAAAAAAGTACAGTATTTTACATATGCTAAGTTCCCCCGAAGGCTACAATTGAGTTGTGACAGACTGCTCCTCGTTTTCTTTATAAAAAACTGAGCAATTTTCAATATAACATGCTTCACAAACAAGTTTACAAGTGTTATCTGTTACTTTTTAAGACTTAAATGGCTTAAATCATGCAGTGGCTTGCTTTATTATGGACAGAAAAGATATTTTGAAGAAAAACACCTATAAGCACATCCACAGATGATGATGATGCTTGATGATTTTGAGTTTAATAAAATAAAAGCCTGCATTAAAAAAAAAACACAAAAAAAAACCCATCTGTTTGGGGAAGACATAACCACCATTTTCCTTTTCCTTCTAAGTTGCTCTAAGTTTTTTTTGTTTGTTTTTTTAGATCGACCTATAAACTGCAAATGAGCTCAATATACAAATTGATATCAGTTTTAGAAAACTGATACGAAGTATCAATATATTTGGTCACAGAAACCAATCTTGACATTAGCTTTATTTTTTTCCCCTACAAAATACAAAAAGATGACAGAAAAATATTTCTCTTGCATGTTATTTCTCAGCCCATAGTTCCATTTGTGATAACTTAGTAAATTGTTATGTTTTTAAGACCACTTTTTACCTTTTACAGCAACACACCATGCACCACATTAGTAGTCCCAATGCCACAACACAGAGAAAGCTTGTGATAATGACGTATAGCACGCTCCAGTCTGCAATAATCAAGATATTAAAATAATGAATAACTAAAGAATAAACATTTTGGTAATACAAAAAATAAATAAGGTTATCCAAACAACGTAAATCGCCAAAAATTCTCTTATAGGAAAAAAAATGCGGCAGAAGAAGCAACCAACCAAGAAGAACCAACCGGACGCCGGGAGAAGAGGCCGGAGGGACCCCCGAAGTCGGAAGAAGACCCCCGGAGCTGTCTAATTACTTTAAAAACCTGTGTAGTGTTTTTTTTATTGACGCTTTTCCCCAGGTGAATGGGTAGGGGTACCATGTACCCCATACTCATTCACATAGGGTGGGGGCCCCCTTTATTAAAGGGGCTCCCGGATTCCGATAAGCCCCCCGCCCGCAGACCCTGACAACCAACGGCCAGGGTTGTCGGGAAGAGGCCCTTGTCCTCATCAACATGGGGACAAGGTGCTTTGGGGTGGTGGGGGCCGCAGGGCGCCCCCTCCTCCAAAGCACCCACCCCTCCATGTTGAGGGCATGTGGCCTGGTACGGTTCAGGAGGGGGGGGCTCGCTCGACCCCACCCCCTTTCCTGACCGGCCGGGCTGCGTGCTCGGATCGGGGTCTGGTATGGATTTTAGGGAGGACCCCACGCCGTTTTTCGGCGTAGGGGGTTCCCCTTAAAATCCATACCAGACCTAAGGGCCTGGGATGCCCCGTGCTCGCCGCAATAGGAAAATTTGTTTTTCCTATTGCAGCAAGTGCGAGATGCCCTTGCGTCATATCTGGTCCGTCGGACCAGCATACAGACGAACGGCTTTCCGTCAGGAACTGAGTCCGGCGGAGTTACGACGTAAAGATTTGAAGCAGGCTTCAAATCTAAAGTACGTCAGATTTCCGACCGAAACGGTCCATCGGAAATCCGATGCAGACCACACACGGTCGGATTGTCCGCCGGATTTGGCCCGTCGGCGTCCGTCAGACAAGTCCGGTCGAAAAGTCCGGTCGAAAAGTCCGACCGTGTGTACGCGCCATTAGTATTTTTGACTCCAAGATGACAGCGAGAGCCATGGGGGGAGAATATTTTTTAGAGTTCATCTTAAATGTATCCTTTAAGTGTTATCACAATCTGTATTTGTACTAGCCTTCAGTATTCCTTTCTACATCAGCATTCAGGGAAAGGGACAAAACTGTAAGCCAATCGGGCTTTACTACATAGTACAGCACTATGATGTACAGTGATTGTATTGTATGCGAGAGCAAGTGAAGTACAGAAAAGCAAAATGGTAAGGACCTTATATAAAGTTGGGCAGGGGTGTCTGAATTAGGAAACAATTATTTTGATATGCAAGACAGTTGTATTTCAATGTGTATTTACTTGTCTGTCTACACACACACACACACACACACACACACACACGCACTTGAAATTACAGTCACGCTTTAATTTATGCAATTTACAGTTTTTATGTGGTAAAAAACAGGCACAAATACACATAAACTACTTCATGAAACTTACCACAGTTGCTTTCTCCATCACCAAACTGTCGACGAACAAAATTCTCCATCCAAAAAGGGTCACAGACACAGCGCTTGGTAACAGAGTTGCAGTGACCGTGCATAGAACAATTTAACTGGCAAGCTAGGGAAGAAACACACTGTGAGTATCTGCTCAGTATACTTCCTGTAAACAGCAAACACATCTGGATCAAGGGAATCTTTGCAGTGTGAGATAAAGAACATGTTTTGTTTTTTATTAATGAGAGGGAACTCACCATGAAAAAAATAATACACATATACTGCAATAATATATAATAGGTGACATTTTTAATGCCTGTACAGCTCATCAGTTTAGAGTTGACTTAAAATTATTTCTCTCACTCTGTTGTGATTGCCAATATATCATGTGTGGTTGTCTACATATATACATAGACACAGTGCAGAACAAGACAAGATAGACAGTAATGGAAAAAATCTTAGTTTATGAACAATATAATTAAAGTAAACTCAAGAATAATTGTGCTTATTGTAAAAAAAATCTTGTGGAAAATAGCTGCCAGCATCAAAACAGTGTGGTGCACCGTGCAGTGATATTATATAGATAATGGGTGAATGCAGCGCTATATGTAATCAGTGACAGGATGACATACTCTCATCCTGTGTATAATGAAGTGGTAATTAATGCAAGTGATACTTAGATTAAACAGAGAGCAAAGTAAACAGGCAATCTCAAAAATAGATGAATGTAACACTATAAATGATTGGTGACAAAATGACGTGCTCGTATCTTATATATAATAGTATGATGTTTAGAGAAAATAATGTTCAAAATAGACAAACAATTACAAATAACTAAAAAATGTCCATAGTGCTGAGAAAATTTGTTGACATGTGCAAAACAGTATTCTTGAAGTGGGATGGAAAGAAGCGAGTGTAGATGGTAGTTTCTATTCAAAAGGAAACCTCATGCACTCGAATCAGCATAAAAGGTAGTAGAAGTGAATACTCTTACCAGAGGGGATGGACACAGTCACCGTATGGTGGAGTGTCATGCGAGCTTTGGGGATCCACCGATCCCTGTGGTACTGTGCTGGAAGACCATACCGATAGATTCGGTCCAGGACCACCGTAGTTTGCAGGATGGTGTATGGATCCACATCAAATAGGAGGATGACCTTCAACGGCAGCAAGCTCCTGGAGATAGGAAGATGACTTTCAAAGGCAACAGGCTCCTGGAGGGGGGCGGCTTCCACCTCATGCGAGTTGTATTGATAAAAAAGGAAAGAAAATCTCCACATAGGGCAGGAATCCGATAGAAGGATGTTTTATTAAAAATCCCAAAAGATATGACAAATATTTGAATAAAAAGTGATCACAAAATTGGTAATAAAATCAGTAATAAAATCGCGTGGTAGCAAGACCTCAAAAGCTTCAGCAAAGCGACATGTTTCAGACTATGGTCCTTCAACTGGGGCATATAGCTTGATGTCTGGCACCACGCTTGTATATATACACATAGAAACTAGTAAAATAACAATCAGCTGTGTGTAACATCCCTGGACGGACATACCAGCCAATCAGGAGATAAACCCTGTGTCTGCAGCCTACATTGCTGACACTGGAAGTGTCAGTAATGAAGTGAAAGTAGTGTCCTCCAATTACAGCCCCAAACACCATGTCATGTGACCACATGAAAGCGCGTGACGTCATCGCGCAGCGGCCGCTGTGCTCCAAGCCTCTTACTCGATCTAGGAAGTGTCTGTTGTTTGCACAAGACCAGGGGGTGAGATAACCACACCCACTGGCCATAGAGGAGTGTCATTGCGCGCCAGTATAGAGTGCTCAGACGTCCGTGGCTTCCGGTGTCTACGGAAGAATGAAACAGGGCACTATTGGGTGGCAAAAAGGAGGAAAAGACCCAGGCAACAGAACTTTTCCATATATATATATATATATATATATATATATATATATATATATATATATATATATATATATATAAATAAAAGAGGTGTCCCACAAATTGATACAACCAATAGGCTCAGGGGAGGGAGGTATCCCTCGTATTTGCACCTAAATTAAAGCAAAAATACAGACAACATCAAAATTGTACACATTGTCTAAACCCCTGTACAGCAAAATATGTAAAACTCATAAACAAGATAGCACGCTATGTGTACCTCTATTCAGCAAAAATCTGTGGATCTTATAAACAGGATAATGCACTGGGTATAATTCTATTATGTTTGTACAGTTACACACATGAAAGGGCAGGTAAGAAATTAAATCAATACACCATACAGGTGATAAAGTGTGACAAAAAAACTAAATAAGCACCATACGGCTATAAAAACAGCCACACCATTTTTCTAAGATAATATCATTCCAACAGCTACACCAAAGAAGGTGACAGGCAGACCTCCAATAGTGCAAAAAGTGTGAACAATGGGGAACGTTCCACACTGATTAAGACTTATTTATAAATGCGTTTATGTCCCATTCCACGTTTAACCCATAGGGGGGGTAGCTTTTAAGCTGGTAGATCCAGAATGTTTCAAGCTTAGATACCCCCCTAACTTGGAACTTGGAGCCCCTCGGGTTCTTATTGTGGAACTCTAAAAAGTGTCGTGGGACACTGTGATTAGTGCGACCTTTCTTAATAGCAGTAATATGCTCATTGACTCGGGTACTAAACGTTCTAATAGTGCGACCCACGTACTGCATATTGCAGGGACATGTAATGAGGTACACTATGTAACGAGTAGTACATGTAGTGAAGTGTTTTATCTGGTAGATGGTGGAGGTAACGGCAGACTGAAAGGACTCAGATTTCCTATTACCACAAAGGTTATGCGTGCATACCCTGCATTTTCTGCCGGGATAATAGCCTATGGTCTCAGGAAAAAAAGATGGTTTTGTAGGTGCTTCTATGACATTGTGAGAAATACGGTTCCGTAAAGAGGGAGCCCCTCTAAAGGTGACGCCTGCTCTAGCGGGAAGCACCGGGCCTAGAATAGGATAATTTTTCAAAATGTTCCAATGGCGATTTAGGATTTGTTTGACTTGTCTGTGTTGAACAGAGAATTGAGTAAACAAAGACCACTTGAATCTATCACTGGGGGTTGGCTTGGGTCGCACCGTCGTGAGTGTTTTCCGATCTGTGAGGGAAACTCTGGTTATCTCCTGGTCTATCTGAAAGGGTTGGTAACCTTTTTCCACAAAGCGTTCCTTCAGGAACTGTGCTTGTTTAGCAAAATCAGAAGAGTTGGTACAGTTTCTACGGATTCTCAGCAATTGGCTGCGAGGAACAGAGTCCAGCCAAGGACCATAGTGGCAGCTATCCATAGGGATATAGCCATTTCTGTCCGTCGGCTTGAAAAAGGTGGAGGTCACAATACGGCGGTCAGAAATAGAAATCTCCAAATCCAAAAAGTGGATCGAAACCGTACTTAACTCATATGTCAGAACAATACCCGTCATTCTGGTTAAGGGTGGCCATAAAATCATGGAGGGTCTCCTCGTCACCTTTCCATAGGAGGAGGATGTCGTCTATATATCTGGCCCGTAAGCACAGCTCAGGTCGCTGTGCAGGATAGACGACATCCTCCTCCCATAGAGCCATAAAAAGATTGGCGAGGCTGGGGGCAAACTTGGCCCCCATAACCACGCCTCTCTTCTGTAGGAAGAATTGGTTTTTATACCAAAAGTAGTTCGTTTGTGTAACGAACCGGAGGAGTTCCATAATGTAGTGCTGCTGCATTGATGGAATATTCTCACTGGTGCTTAAATAATGTTCTACAGCTGCCAAACCTAGTGCGTGTGGGATGCAGGTGTACAGTGCTGTAACATCCGCAGTAACAAGAATGAGGTTATCTTGGTATTCAACACACTCTAGACGGCGGATCGTGTCACCTGTATCCTTAAGGTAAGATGGAACTTTACATACAAGAGGTTGGAGGAAAAAATCTATGTAGCGGCCCACTCTGGAGGTTACTGAGTCGATACCGCTTATGATCGGTCTGCCGGGGGGTTTTGTACTGTTTTTGTGTACCTTTGGAAGATAGTACATCACCGGGGTGCGCGGTCCCACTGGGACCAGATAATTTTTTTCCTGAGACCATAGGCTATTATCCCTGCAGAAAATGCAGGGTATGCACGCATAACCTTTGTAGTAATAGAAAATTGCCTTTGAGTCTGCCGTTACCTCCACCATCTACCAGATAAAACACTTCACTACATGTACTACTCGTTACATAGTGTACCTCATTACATTTCCCTGCAATATGCAGTACGTGGGTTGCACTATTAGAACGTTTAGTACCCGAGTCAATGAGCATATTACTGCTATTAAGAAAGGTCGCACTAATCACAGTGTCCCACAACACTTTTTACAGTTCCACAATAAGAACCTGAGGGGCTCCAAGTTCCAAGTTATATACAAATTTGTGCCTTCATGGAGAGGAGGCCCATGCACTAGGGGGGTATCTAAGCTTAAATCATTCTGGATCTACCAGCTTAAAAGCTACTCCCCCTATGGGTTAAATGTGGAATGGGACATAAACGCATTTATAAATAAGTCTTAATCAGTGTGGAATGGTCCCCATTGTTCACACTTTTTGCACTATTGGAGGTCTGCCTGTCACCTTCTTTGGTGTAGCTGTTGGAACGATATTATCTTACAAATATGGTGTGGCTGTTTTTATAGCCGTATGGTGCTTATTTAGTTTTTTTGTCACACTTTATCACCTATATGGTGTATTTATTTAATTTCTTAGCTGCCCTTTCATGTGTGTAACTGTACAAACATAATAGAATTATACCCAGTGCATTATCCTGTTTATAAGATCCACAGATTTTTGCTGAATAGAGGTACACATAGCGTGCTATCTTGTTTATGAGTTTTACATATTTTGCTGTACAGGGGTTTAGACAATGTGTACAATTATGATGTTGTCTGTATTTGTGCTATAATTTAGGTGCAAATACGAGGGATACCTCCCTCCCCTGAGCCTATTGGTTGTATCAATTTGTGGGACACCTCTTTTATAATATATGTATGGAAAAGTTCTGACTTCCCTGTTGCCTGGGTCTTTTCCTCCTTTTTGCCACCCCATAGTGCCCTGTTTCATTCTTCCGTAGACACCGGAAGCCACGGACGTCTGAGCGCTCTATACTGGCGCGCAATGACACTCTATGGCCAGTGGGTGTGGTTACCTCACCCCCTGGTCTTGTGCAAACAGTCACTTCCTAGATCGAGTAAGAGGCTTGGAGCGCAGCGGCCGGTGCACGATGACGTCACTCGCTTTTATACGGTCACATGACATGGTGTTTGGGGCTGTAATTGGAGGACACTACTTTCACTTCATTACTGACACTTCCTGTGTCAGCAATGTAGGCTGCAGACACAGGGTTTATCTTCTGATTGGCTGGTATGTCCGTCCAGGGATGTTACACACAGCTGATTGTTATTTTACTAGTTTCTATGTGTATATATACCAGCGTGGTGCCAGACATCAAGCTATATGCCCCAGTTGAAGGACCATAGTCCGAAACATGTCGGGTTGCTGAAGCTTTTGAGGCCTTGCTACCACGCGATTTTATTACTGATTTTATTACCAATTTTGTGATCACTTTTTATTCAAATATTTATCATATCTTTTGGGATTTTTAAAAACATCCTTCCATCGGATTCATGCCCTATGTGGAGATTTTCTTTCCTTTCTTATCAATACAACTCACCTGAGGTGGAAACTGCCCCCTCCAGGAGCTTGTTGCCTTTGAAAGTCATCTTCCCATCTCCAGGAGCTTGCTGCCGTTGAAGGTCATCCTCCTATTTGATGTGGATCCATACACCATCCTGCAAACTACGATGGTCCTGGACCGAATCTATCGGTATGGTCTTCCAGCACAGTACCTCAGGGATCGGTGGATCCCCAAAGCTCGCATGACACTCCACCGTACGGTGACTGTGTCCATCCCCTCTGGTAAGTGTATTCACTTCTGCCACCTTTTATGCTGATTCAAGTGCATGAGGTTTCCTTTTGAATAGAAACTACCATCTACACTCGCTTCTTTCCATCCCACTTCAAGAATACTGTTTTGCACATGTCAACAGATTTTCTCAGCATTATGGACATTTTTTTGTTATTTCTGATTGTTTGTCTATTTTGCTCATTTTTGTATGAACATTATTTGCTCTAAACATCATACTATTATATATAAGATACGAGCACGTCATCTGGTCACCAATCATTTATAGTGTTACATTCATCTCTTTTTGAGATTGCCTGTTTACTTTGTTCACTGTTTAATCTAAGTATCACTTGCATTAATATAATTAAAGTGTAACTCCTCTTTCGTTGAGAAAAAAATAATTCCCTCTGCGTGATCAATGTACATTGAAGAGAATATAAAGCCTATGTGCCAGGGCGCAGGACCGAATGGAGCATTACTAAAAGACGACAAATCAACACAAGAGGCACATCATACTAGCTGTAAGTTATGCCCCTTGGGCTTTTTTTTCTGTTTGTGTTTGGCTGCACTTAGGCATTACATTTTGTATCAGATTCCTACCTTTCTCTGTTCTGAAGAAATAGTGGTTTGTTTCACCAGACTGATTGCAGACTGATTCTGAATGTAAGAATCTGGTTAACTGTAATCACCGCACTCTCAGTGTCCTAATGCTGAAAGCTTTAGTGCCTAAAATTTGACTTGTATCTTGTGCAGACTTCTGGAGAAAACAATCAGTCAATCACACAAGCAGAAAATTACATTTTTTGGGGAAGTGCTGTATACTAAATGCCCCGTACACACGGTCGGACATTGATCGGACATTCCGAAAACAAAATCCTAGGATTTTTTCTGACGGATGTTGGCTCAAACTTGTCTTGCATACACACAGTCACACAAAGTTGTCGGAAAATCCGATCATTCTGAACGCGGTGACGTAAAACACGTACATCAGGACTATAAACGGGGCAGTAGCCAATAGCTTTCATCTCTTTATTTATTCTGAGCATGCGCGGCACCTTGTGCGTTGGATTTGTGTACACACGATCGGAAATTCCGACAACAGATTTTGTTGTCGGAAAATTTTATAGCCTGCTCTCAAACTTTGTGTGTCGGAAAATCCGATGGAAAATGTGTGATGGAGCCTACACACGGTTGGAATTTCCGACAACAAGGTCCTATCACACATTCTCTGTCGGAAAATCCGATCGTGTGTACGGGGCATAACTGTGTACCCGAATACCTCTAGGTATGCCACATTGCATTGAGTTTCACAGAGAATTACAACTGCATATGCTGTATAACTTTTTTCTTACTTTATTTTTTCCTTTGAAAGTGGAGTTACCTTTAATATGAGTAATATGAAAATACTGGCTCTTTTGTTTTAAAGAAAAGACTGAAAAAAAAAAGGCTGCAGTTAAACATAGTCTATCACACACTTACTGAAAGTGTCAATCTCAAGAGCTCTAAAGATGAGGAAATCACTCTGCTGCTTGCGCAGTTCATAACGAAGAGTGCAGGCAACCTGGTAACCTTTCATGACCAAGTGAGGAGGCTGGTTCTTGACATAAAAGACTACCTTCGTGCTGTAATAGAAGGAAAAATTACTGCGTCAAAAAAAAAGAAGAAAAGTCATAAGCCCAGACCTAAATAACAAAAGACCAAAGACTAATTGAATCTTGAAACTGGATTACCCCAGACTGACCTCTTTTCTGTGTAGAGTTGGATCTTCTGCACAGTAATGTCAGAGTCCAGAACCCCAAGAAGAACCCCAATCTGTCTCATAAACATTCCCTTCTGTCGTTCAGTCAGCTTGTTGACACTCACATCCAGAATCATTTCAACCAAGTTGTTCTTCATTGGGTCTGAAAGTAGAAAAAATTTGGAGAGAGGCTGTTAACAGGCAATGCCGTTATGGTCTATCAAAACCCTAACAATGAACTTCACTTAGTTTCTCCATTTTGGTCTGATAAATATACCACTGAAAGTGTTTTGTTATATCTGTTCATTAGCCACTTGACCTCTGGGAAAGTTTTATCCCCTTCATGACCAGGGCATTTTATTGCTATTCAGTACTACTTTAACTGGTAAGTGTGCGGTCATGCAACACTGTATGCAAGTGAAATTTATCTCTTTTTTTCACACAAATAGAGCTTTCTTTTGGTGGTATTTGATCACCATTTTTTTTTTTTTTTGGATTTTTGAATTTTCAGTCTTTATATAGTAAAAAAACAAACAAAAAAAACATTTTTTTTACTTTCTGCTATAAAACATCCAAAAAAATCTAACTTCTTCATAAATTAAGGCCAAAATGTATTAGGTTACATGTCTTCTATCAATTTTTTTATATTATATGAATTAGTTTGCATGAAAGGTATAGCGTCTACAAATGATGATTATATATATATTATATATACATATACACACACACACACACACACACACACACATACATATATACAGACAGATACACACACTGGAGTTTATTTTTAATACTAGCAATAGCGGTGATCAGTGACTTATAGTGGGACTGTGATACATTGAATACAGTGAGCAGTGCTTTATGTGGCTTATTTTTCTCCCCGCTTTGCAGTGAGAAACAAAAAAAAAACAGGCACATCGCTGCTCCATTTACAGAGCTTTGTGTTGTTAGTGAAAACTGGGCTCTGTACTGTGATTCCCAAAGCTAATCAGCAGGTCCTGGCCATAAATCATTGGCTGGGACCAGCTGACAGACTTTTGCTGTAGTGAATCACAGCACAGGTGGGGGCAAGTGCCCCCTACCCAGAAATGCCGGATCATGTTCATCTATGTGATCCGGCACAGAGCGGCCTCCCCATCACTATATATCTGCATGGGGCAGTCTGCAAGTGGATAAGGCCACAAATAAAATGTTAATGCTGACAGAAATCTTGCCAGCTGATAACGTCCTGTGCTCTCTGCATGTGTTGCACTCTTATAAATTACATTGTTTCTAGCTTTCTATGTGAACTACAGATCACCTCTCCCTTATGTTATAGATAAGAGGGGGAGGTGTTTTTAAGTCCTGACAATGCTGCTGCTCCATAGATATAGTATGGTGAGTGAGTATTGTAGCCCCAGGACAGAAACTGCATTACTGGTAGAATGCCAGGTGAAACTGATGCCGCGTACACACGACCGGTTTTGCCGTCGGAATAAACTCCGAAGGTTTCTCCGACGGAATTCCATTCAAGCGATCTTGGCTACACACGGTCAAACCAAAGTCCGACCAAAGTCCGACCGTCCAGAATGCGGTGACGTACAATATGTACGACAGGACTAGAAAAAAAGAAGTACAATAGCCAGTAGCCAATAGCTTCCAGCTCGTACTTGCTTCAGAGCATGCGTCATTTTTGGTCCGTCGGAACAACATACAGACGAGTGGATTTACTGATAGAAATTGATTCCGTCGGAAATATTTAGAACATGTTCCATTTCTAGGTCCGTCAGAATTTTCGGAAAAAAAAAATGTCCGATGAGGCATACACACGATCGGAATACACTATTAAAAGCTTCTGTCGGACTTTTTCTGTCGTACATTCAGCTCGTGTGTACGCGGCTTTAGGGAAAAAAGAGCCTGAAAAAGTACAGTGGCTAAGTGATGGGCAGCACACAGTGGTTAAGTGATTAGCACTTCCACCTAGCAGTACTAGGGTTATTGGTTCAAATCCCAACCACGGCACGGCCTGCATGAAGTTTACATGTTCTCCCTGTGCCTGTTCCTCCCACATGTAATGATTTTTCAGTGGTACTATGCACACTGTGATTGTAGATGTGGTAGTTTTAGCTGCAAATAAAATAGTATTTTGTGCAGCCTTGATTTGATTAGACACAATTAGCTGCAATTAAACACATGTAAATGTCCCTGAACCTGCTTTAAAGCAGGAACATCTAAACGCAGGGAAAAAGGTGATTCGGGAGACATTATAGTTGTTTATTCTTACAAAATGACTTCGCCTGCATTTAGAAAATCTAAACGCAGGAGCACTAGTGTGAATTAGTTCCAACAATGAACTTCCCTTATTTGTTACCTTTCGGTTATGTACATGTACCATTAAAAGCCTGAGGTGCAGCCCCAGAAATGCAGTAACAAGCATTCCTGGCCTTCCTGCCCACCTGTGCATGCACACTCTGTTCGCCTTTACTCACAAAACTGTCGTGCTGCAAGAAAGGTGGCTGCACATGTACGCATGGGAGTGCCTGTTTGTGGATTTCTAGGGGAAATCTGGTGCATCTGGTACTTGGTGTGTCTTGACATCTGCAGGACAGATTGGGACGTTCAATAGTATGAGCACCTAAAGAGGTGTGCATTTGTTTGGGGAATGGAGCACAGCATTGAGGACACTGTAGTGCATGGGGACCTTGTTGGGAAATGTATGAAAAGATGAGCTTGCCTTTTAAATTCAAAAGATAAATGCATTAAATGGTAAGATAACCACATGCAATACATAAACACATAACAGATCTTTGGTTGGGCAAAATGCATCACCCATAAGATTACTATGGGGCATCCATTGTCAGCGGTCCCTCCTCTACACTTAAGCCACCGCTGGGACCCAATTATGTGACTGGACCAGAGCGGCTTCATAATAGGTGAGTATATAGTAGACATCTTTTCTTTCCTAGGGTAGTTAGAATAGTATTAGAATGGGGGTGGTAGCAGGTTAGACTCAGTTAGAATTTGACTGGATTTACACTTTAAGATTGTGGTTCTAAGCCCAAGAATACCAAAATGGATAGACTGACAATTAAACTGGAGAACCAAAACAGTTAATTATATATTATTTAAACTGTTTAACTACCAAACGATTTGTAATTCCGCTCAGCTGCTCTTTTCTGCACTGTTATACATGTGACAACCCCTCTTTTCTGATTCAGCTTTGCAGGTACCAGTGCCATTTTTCCACCTCCAGCCTACTCACTGGATGATAAAAGCAACATTATCGCTTCTGTACAATATGCAAGCAAATTATACAGAAATATGTAAGGCTGAACAAAAAATAGGATTTTTACGTCATACTTACTTGTAAAATCCTTTTCTTTGAGTACATCATGGGACACACAGAGTCAGGCGAATATTCATTACCTGCTGGGACGTCCCAGATCAATAGCCTTGAGGGGAGGGAGATACCCTGCCAAACAATAGCCATCAGAACTTATACGGCAGCCCGCAGTACACTGCGGCCGAAAGCCAATCCTCAGCTGCTCGAACATCCACTTGATAAAATTTTGTGAACATATGCACTGAAGATCAGGTAGCAGCCTTACAAATCTGAGCCACAGAAACCTGATGGCGGTTCCTACATCCCCTGGTAGAATGAGCTCTCACCCTAAAGGGAGGAGCTTTACATTTCAGACCGTAGGCCTGAATGATCAATTGACGGACCCAATTGGCAATGGAAGCTTTGGAAGCTGCCTGCCCCTTCTTGGGTGTCCTTTTGGTAAAACATAAAAGAAAAAAAAAGAAAAAAAAAAAAAAAAAAGAGTCTGATCCTTGGATCTCCGCAGATTTAGACAAATAAACCTTGACTGCCCGGACAACGTCCAAAGAATGCAGTCGCCTTTCTTTTGCCGAACGAGGCTGAGAGAAAAAAGGAAAGCAAAATAATGTCCTGATTTAAATGAAAGGCCGACACCGCTTTTGGCAAAAAGAATGGAACAGGTCGTAACATGACTCTGTCATGGTGAAGGATCAAGTTTAAGTCCCAAGGACACATAGGTGACCTAATGGGGGGAAGCAAGCAAGTTGCCCCTTGCATAAAGGTTCGGATCAGTGAATCGGAGGCTAAAGGCCTTTGGAAGAAAACTGATAGGGCTGAAACTTGACCTCTGATTGTACTCAAAGTCAATTTGATTTCCACAGCTGACTGAAGAAAAGAGAATTCTCCATATCACATATTTCCTAGGATGCTATTTTCTGGCTTCACACCAAGCAATATAAGTCTTCCAGACCTTATAATAAATCTTCCTAGTGATAGCTTTTCTAGTATTCACCACTGGTCCCAAGATGCCATGGTCCTTTAACACCCTGGCTTCAATAGCTGTGCTGTCAAAATTAGAGACTGTAAATTGGGGTGGAACATAGGACCTTGAGACAGTAGATCGGGGTGACGTGGAAGCATCCATGGCCCGTCTATTGTCAGTCTCACAATCTCCGGGAACCAGGGCCTTCTGGGCCAGGTTGGTGCCACCAGAATGACTGGTATCCCCTCTCTCCGAATCCTGCGCAACAAACGTGGAAGGAGAGGGATCGGAGGGAAAGCATAAACCAGGAAGTACTGGCTCCATGGAACTATCAGAGCATATGCTCCAATGCCAGAGGATCTCTTGTTCAAGATACAAACTGCTGTATCTTGTTGAACCTGGATGCCAGTAGGTCGACCTCTGGCCATCACCAACGTTGGTAAATATCCTGGAACACCTCTGGGTGTATGAACCATTCCCCCGGCGGCTGAGATAATCTGCCTTCCAGTTCTCTACTCCCGGGATATGGACTGCCGATATCATTGGCGCATGTCCCTCTGCCCAGGCTAGTATGTAGTTCACCTCCTTCAGAGCTGAACGACTCCTTGGCGGTTTATATAGGCCACTGCCGTGGCATTGTCGGACTGAACCCTGATGGGGCAGTCCTGAAGTTCCACTGTCCAGGACTGCAGAGCCAGACTTACTGCCCGTAATTCTGGGACGTTGATGGGCAGGGTCTGCCCTGTCCCTGACCATTTCCCCTGAGTTGTGAGCCGATCTAGGGTTGCTCCCCAGCCTGAGAGACTGGCATCTGTGGTCAGTACTCTCAAAGTTACTGGAAGAAAGGATTTTCCCTTTCGCAGGTTCTGATCCTGCAACCACCAGTTTAGGCTTAAAGCGGGAGTCCCGCAAAAAATTTTTTTTTAGATGTCAGCAGCTGCTGACTTTTAAAATAAGGTCACTTACCTGTCCCGGGGTTCAGCGATGTCGGCACCCGAGACCAAACCGTCCCTCGGTCCTCGGGTACTGCCGCCGCCATTCTCAGTGAGGGAATCAGGAAGTGAAGCGTTGCGGCTTCACTTCCCGATTCCCTACTGCGCATGCGCGAGTCGTGTTGCGCTTTCTCAATGGTCCCCGCTATCTCCTGGGACCTGTGTCTTTCCCAGGAGACAGCGGGGGAGTGCGGGAGGGGGCGTGGCTCCCATTGGAGTCTATTCCTGGAAGTGGGTGCAGATACCTGTCTTAGACAGGTATCTGCACCCCCCTCCCCCCTGAAAGGTGCCAACTGTGACACCGGAGGGGGGGAGGAATCCGATGAGCGGAAGTTCCACTTTTGGGTGGAACTCCGCTTTAAACCTGCCTGAGGAGATAAGCACATTGGATAATCCAGGGCTTTTCTTCCTCTGTTCCAAGCCGACAAGATGTCTTGTTGTAAAGGCCTGGAATGGAACTGGGCATAGGGCACTGCCTCGAAGGAGGATACCATCCTCCATAGAAGACTCATACAGAGCCTAGAGGAGGGTTGTCTGGTGCCCCTTATCTGATGCACCTGATCCTTCAGGGCGCAGATCCTTACGGTTGGCAAGAATACTCTTGCTTGGACCGTGTTTAGAATCAGACCTAAATATTTTAGACTTTGAGCTGGTCTCAAGGCTGACTTTTCAGGAATTTATGATCCAGCCTAAGCTTTTCAAATACCTCACTGTGTATATTATTCTCTGTTCTAGAGCCTATAGTGAGTGATCTCTGAGCAGGATGTCGTCCAGATACCCAAGCAACAGGATCCCTTTGGCCCTTAAAAGACCCAGTACTGATGCTAGGACCTTTGTGAACACCCGGGGAGCTGTAGCAGGCCCGAAGGGTAGAGCCACAAACTTAAAATGACGTTCCTCTACTGCAAAACGTAGGAACCTTTGATGAGGCTGAAAGATAGGTACGTGTAAGTACGTATCCTTTATATCGATGGAGGCTAAAAAGTCCCCCCTCTGGAGTGATGTTACTACTGAGCAGACAGAATCTATTCGAAAGGATTGTATCAACAGATACTTGTTCAGAGACCTTAGGTCCAAAATGGGCCTTGTGTCCCCGTTTGGTTTCCAAACTGTAAAAAGGTTTGAGTAAAACCCTATGCCCCTTTCGGATATCGGAACCTTTACAATCACTCCTCGATGCACTAGATGATGTAGTGCCTGAAGCAATAAGTTTCTTTTTGGAGGATCCGAGGGAACGCTGGATCTTTAGAAACCTCTGAGGGGTCACCCCCTGTAACTCTAGCTTGTAACCGTGAGATATAATTTAAGTGACCCACTCGGCCTGAATTGTTGTTTTCCAAATGTCCGCAAAGCGCAGCAGCCTTTCCCTCACCCAATGGAGTGGGGGTGTCCCCTCAAAGGGAGGGCTTGGTGCTGGGTTTAGAAGAATTTTGGACCCAGGGCTTTTTCTGGCCCTGGCTGCCCTCTTGCCCTCTGGCCTAGCGCCCTGTTGGCGGCAAAACCACCCTAACACTGAGACATTTGAGGAAGCAGTCCCTGGGTTTTTAAACGGGGGACGTTTGGTGCTTTTCTTCACAGGAAGTAGAGAACTCTTCCCTCAGGAAATCTTTTTGATAGATTTGTCCAAGTAAACAATAAAAAAGTCGCGCTAAGGATGTGATAAAGGCAACAAATAAATGCCTTAAAACCTCATAGAGGAATATAAATCAAAATATAAGCGATAATCACTGTGCAAAATAAATTGGTGATAATCAATATAATAAAACAAATCTTATAAAACGCAGATAATGTCCATATAATCTGTATAGAGTGAACAGTGATGTAATGTGATAAAGGCAACGAATAAATGCCTTAAAACCTCATAGAGGAATATAAATCAAAATATAAACAATAATCAATGTGCAAAATGAATTGGTATTATAAATCTTATAAAGCGCAAATAATGTCCATATAATCTGTGCACAATGAACAGTGATTGATTAAAGTCCATATACTGTGTATAGCACAAAACGAAAACCAAACATAAAGACCAAAAAAAGGGACCAAAAAAGAAGAAATATCCCCAAGTGACAGGTGAAAAAAATATAATAATCTTGCTGCAGTAAATGGGGTGCGTAGATGAAACCTCCACCTTCAAAAACTGCTGCCTCTTACCAGAGAACGTTGGTCACTTAATTATAGGAGACCTTACTGGGCAGATGGCTGTAACCCCAGCCCGGGATCTGAGAAACAGGCACTAGATGTCATCCGGTCCACAGGAACCCCCTCCACAGACCGCAGCAGGATGGATTGAATGTGTAAGCGTGAAAAAGATAAATTGCTCCACATAGCATAAAATCTTCACATTTATTTGAATAAAATAAAGCCAAAGATGCACTTACAAACAGCAGTTGTATATAGGCATAAAAAGAAAGCCGGCTGGCTCCAGAACAGCCCGTAACTTCCGGGTACTCGAATAGCGGTGTCGCCAGGACGTAGCTCCTCCTCCCTACGTCGTTTCGTCGCTACAGGACGTTGTCACGGGATACGAGCCACGTCCTGACCCACCGCTTATATACAGAGAACAGCAACGCCTCATTGCTGCAAGAAAAAGTTTAAGCGCCATCTTATCTAAGGGAAACAGTGAGGGCAAATGCATAAAGTCATATCCCTGATAGACATTCCAAGACATGGTGACAGTGTATATTTTTCGCCGCTGTCAAAACTGTCATACCGACGTCAGAAACCTGCGGGCTAAAAAGCTGCTATTGCAAAGTTCACTAAAAATAAGAACATTTTAAATGTAATCTAATAAAAAATTCAAATTAATTATGATTGTTAGAAAAATATATATATAATTAAACAACAGCACCATTAGTGCGCATTCTGTGACTGGTGATTGAAGGACATAATTTGAACGGCCCAGGTAGTCTGACCCAAAAACCTAGGTCATGTGGAAATAAAAAATAAAATATAATATATTAAATAAAGTATGGATAGTGATTGGAATGGCCTGGGTCACTAAACCAGAATTAATAATCCCATATTTCGTAGCCTCCAAATGGCTAGAAAATAAATGTAGATGATCCATAAATAGGGTAATTAATGCTCAAAAAGCAGATAAAGATATTGTCGTCTCCCTGAGATGAGAAGGCACCCCAAATACAAAGGGTCGTATAAACATCAGATATTAAATCAAAAGTATCTTATACAATCGAAAAACATAATAAGGTTCACAGGTATGTGATATAATTTTTCAAAAATAAGGAAAAAAATATTGAAAATGTTGTATTGAAAAATGAATAAAAAAATAAATTAAATATGGGAATAAATATGAGAAAGTCTTGTAATGACCATAGTAACCCAAACTGTCTAGGAGTTGTCAATAAAGGAATTAACATCAACATCGATGTTAAGGCCAAAGGGGGTATAAGTCTTTAGTTTATAGACCCAGGCCATCTCTAATCTCGAGATGCTCCGGACAAGGACACTACCCCTCCAATGGGGCCTAAATTTATCGATTCCCAAGAATATGGTACCTGTGGGATCTTTGCCATGGACAGTCAAGTAATGTTTTGATACAGAGTGCTTGGTGAATCCTCTCCTGATATTATTAATATGTTCGTTTAGTCGCAATAATAATATCAGGAGAGGATTCACCAAGCACTCTGTATCAAAACATTACTTGACTGTCCTTAGAAGAGATCCCACAGGTACCATCTTCTTGGGAATCGATAAATTTAGGCCCCATTGGAGGGGTAGTGTCCTTGTCCGGAGCATCTCGAGATTAGAGATGGCCTGGGTCTATAAACTAAAGACTTATACCCCCTTTGGCCTTAACATCGATGTTGATGTTAATTCCTTTATTGACAACTCCTAGACAGTTTGGGTTACTATGGTCATTACAATACTTTCTCATATTTATTCCCATATTTAATTTATTTTTTTATTCATTTTTCATTACTTCATTTTCAATATTTTTTTACCTTATTTTTGAAAAATTATATCACATACCTGTGAACCTTATTATGTTTTTCGATTGTATAAGATACTTTTGATGTAATATCTGATGTTTATACGACCCTTTGTATTTGGGGTGCCTTCTCATCTCAGGGAGACGACAATATCTTTATCTGCTTTTTGAACATTAATTACCCTATTTATGGATCATCTACATTTATTTTCTAGCCATTTGGAGGCTATGAAATATGGGATTACCAATTCTGGTTTAGTGACCCAGGCCATTCCAGTCACGATCCATACTTTATTTAATATATTATATTTTATTTTTTATTTCCACATGACCTAGGTTTTTGGGTCAGACTACCTGGGTCGTTCAAATTATGTCCTTCAATCACCAGTCACAGAATGCGCACTAATGGTGCTGTTGTTTAATTATATATATTTTTTTCTAACAATCATAATTAATTTGAAATTTTTATTAGATTACATTTAAAATGTTCTTATTTTTAGTGAACTTTGCAATAGTAGCTTTTTAGCCCGCAGGTTTCTGGCGTCGGTATGACAGTTTTGACAGCGGCGAAATATACACTGTCACCATGTCTTGGAATGTCTATCAGGGACACGACTTTATGCTTTTGCCCTCACTGTTTCCCTTAGATAAGATGGCGCTTCAACTTTTTCCTGCAGCAATGAGGCGTTGCTGTTCTCTGTATATAAGCGGTGGGTCAGGACGTGGCTCGTATCCCGTGACCACATCCTGTAGCGACGGAACAATGTAGGGAGGAGGAGCTACGTCCTGACGACACCGCTATTCGAGTTCCCGGAAGTTACGGGCTGTTCTGGAGCCGGCCGGCTTTCTTTTTATGCCTATATACAACTGCTGTTTGTAAGTGCATCTTTGGCTTTATTTTATTCAAATAAATGCGAAGATTTTATGCTATGTGGAGCAATTTATCTTTTTCACGCTGACACATTCAATCCACCCTGCTGCGGTCTGTGGAGAGGGTTCCTGTGGACCGGATGACATCTAGTGCCTGTTTCTCAGATGCCGGGCTGGGGTTACAGCCATCTGCCCAGTGAGGTCTCCTATAATTAAGGGACCAATGTTCTCTGGTAAGAGGCAGCAGTTTTTGAAGGTGGAGGTTTCATCTACGCAACTCATTCACTGCAGCAAGATTATTATATTTTTTTCACCTGTCACAGTACAGGGGGTCCCCTAGTTACAAACATCCGACTTACAAACGACTCCTACTTACAAACGGAGGCAGACAACAGGAAGTGAGAGGAAATCTACACCTAGGAAGGGAAATTCTCTCCTGTAAGAGCTATTATGGGAAAAAGGTACCTCCACTGATGTTTTATCACCAAGGCTTGTTTCCACAACAACCCAAAATTTTCAAAATCTAATTGTCATTGGGACAAAAAGTGAGGTGAAATCTTCTGAATAGGGGCACACACAGCAAAACAAATGTTACAGCGGTGTTAATCATTCCCTATGCTATTCAAAAAGCTTAAAAATAGTTTTTTTGGCTGGAGCCAAAATGTACCTGTTCCGACTTACAAACAGATTCGACTTAAGAACAAACCTATAGTCCCTAACTTGTTTGTAACCCGGGGACCCCCTGTATATGGACTTTAATCATTCACTGTTCATTGTGCACAGATTATATGGACATTATTTGCGCTTTATAAGATTTATAATACCAATTCATTTTGCACAGTGATTATCGCTTATATTTTGATTTATATTCCTCTATGAGGTTTTATGGCATTTATTCGTTGCCTTTATCACATTACATCACTGTTCACTCTATACAGATTATATGGACATTATTTGCGCTTTATAAGATTTATAATACCAATTTATTTTGCACAGTGATTATCGCTTATATTTTGATTTATATTCCTCTATGAGGTTTTAAGGCATTTATTTGTTGCCTTTATCAAATCCTTAGCGCAACTTTTTTATTGTTTATTTGATTGTGCTGTATAACACTCTAGTCGCAGCTTATACATTTTTTTTTTTTTTTTGTTAGCGCAGTATTTTATTTTTTCCATATTTGTCCAAGTGATCACTAAATAAACGTTCCCCCTGAAACAGGAAACCTGCCAATAACTTTTTACAAGGAAGCTCGGCTGACCAGTTCTTAAGCCTAAAAAATCTGCGCATATGTACAGACAAGAGAGCCAGATGAGAATACCTTCTGTATTGAATCCTTTAAAGCATCAGCAAAACACAGCGCTCGAGGAATATCTGTCTTACTTTCAGGCAGATCATCCTCCTTGTTAGGCCTATCAGGCAGTTTGACTTGATCCTCTACGGACTGGCAAATATCAATTGCTGCAACAGCTGGCTGAATAGCTGAACTGGCCAAAGAAAAAGGAAGCTTTTAATAATAATTCCAATTTCTTGTCAACAGGGTCTTTCAAGCCCTGTGCGTTATCTACCGGACAAGTTAGGTTCTTGTTTAAGGAAGAGACTGCTGCATCTACGTCTGGCATTCTCCATTTTTTAACAAACTTTTCATCCATGGCATATAAAAGGGAAAACCTTTTAGGAGGCAAAAAAGTCCTGTCAGGATGTTCCCTATCAGCATACATCACCTGTTCCAACAGGGGTTGTAGCGGGAAAGTCTGTGCGACCTGAAAAGGTCTCAGAGATCCCAAAGAGGACCAATGGGGCTCAGTCACCTCTGCAAGCACCTCTGCAAGAGGCAACTTAAAGGCAGAACAAACCATTTCAGTCAGAGTCGGGATCAAAAGTATTTGCGACTGAGGCAGACATTGGATATTGTTTTGTCCAGATTGCTCGGAAGCAGACTCATCTGCCGGGCACTCCACTAAATCCTGAGCTTTCAGCTCTTCCCCATCCTCAACCCATTCCTGCTCCAGACTAGGAGACTCCGGGGAGGGGGATCTGTGACGCTTCCTGCCACCCTGCAGGATGGAGGCAATCATGCCGGCAATCCTGTGCTCTAACCCGGTTAAGGCTGAGGACAGTTCATCCTTAGTCATAAAGGGTGAAGCAGCAGCGTTGACTGCAGGCACAATATCAGATAAGCGCAGCGGCTTAGATTGCCCAGGAGCCTCTGGTCTTTCATGGGATACAACACTAGGGACACGACTAGGTTCATCAGGAACTACTGATGACATAAGTGTGCCCTTCCCTATGGTGTTAGTCCCACTCCTCTTTTTGGAAGACATTCAATGCCTGCAAACAAAGAATACTTGGGTGTAGTTAAAACACCTCAGAAGGGAGACCCTTTAATAGGGCTCACCAATCCCCTATGCAACCATCCTAAGTACCTTTAGCCTGCCAAGCAACACCTGGTGACTCACGTGACCCCGGGTAAGGAAAAATGAACCACTGCAAGTGTCTGTTCAGAGCCTGCTCTGTGTCCAACAGCTGCCTTCTGGAAGCACCACATGTTTGGCCTGCACAGCTTAAATAAGCTGGGTGTGGGCCTGAACGTTCTATGCGTGTGTGCGCACGCATGAGCGCGGTCCCGGTGAGCAGACGTGACTGTATTCGCGTACGACGCAAATCTTGTGCGCCCAAATTCTGATATATGATTAATATTCAAATTAGAGTATTCTACTGTGTTAGCTACCGATTGATGCAGAAAATTTGGAGTTTACGTGACACGTTTTATTGACTAACTTAACCTCTTCACACCTAAGGGTAAAACAAATGTTAAAGGGGTTGTAAACTTCCCTTTGTAAGTTGTACCTATAGGGAAGTCTAGAATAAGGCTTACCTATAGGTACTGTAAATATCTCCTAAACGTGCACCATTTAGGAGACATTTACTGTTTATGAGGCAATTTGCGCATGCGCTCTGAAGGAACGGCCGCCCATGCCGTTTCTTCAGGCGAGTGTGCCGTGACCGGCGGCTCCTGCGCACATGCATGGGAGAGACGTCACGTGGCTCCAGCCAGTCACAGAGCCGGAGTCCGCACCCCCCTGGAAGGAAGACGGGTGAAGATGGATGCGGCCTGCAGCGGGGACAACGGGGGCTTTGTTTGCAGGTAAGTATCACATAATGTGCTAGTGTCCGATGCATACTAGCACATTAAGCCTTTACTTTGCAGGGAATTAGAAAGGAAGAAAAACCCACCAGGGTTTACTTCCTCTTTAATGCCCAAGCACAATTTTGCAACTTTGACATGTGTTAGTAAAACCATACATATTATCACAGCTACTTTGTGTATCCAGGTGGATTATAACATGTTTTTTTTCGGGACAAACTGGACTTTCATTTGGTGGTAAATAGTAATGGATATCTCCTGATTTGTTTTTATTATTGAAGGAAAAATAGTAAAAAAAAAATATATATTTTAAATATTTAGCTGTATATATATATATATATATATATATATATATATATATATATATATATATATATATATCTTTCTATTTAAAATTAATCTCGCATTTGGGACTCGTCTAGTGGACCAGGCTGGTTGAGGCACTTTCTGGACTTTGTTATGCCCTATTGAAGTTGTCGTTTGTGAATATATATAGACATCAAGATAATGCGCTAGGTTGGTGCGCTCTTTGTTCCTTATCTTTTCAGTTATAAATTCACCTGCTCCTGACGATCGCAGTAATATATATGTGCATTAGTGTATGTTAGTTGTTGTATGTACCTGTAGTACAGCCTAGAAACAATAGTGTGCATTTTGCTTTTTATCCTACCTAAAACACACTGACACTGATACCAATGTAAAAAAAAACCTACCAAAAATAAACTGACTGTGACATTTGACCCTGACCTTTACCCCTTATTAGACCCAAACACTAACCCTGGCACTGACCTAGATCAAACCTTGGTCTAGGTATTTTTTCTCAATTTTTGCACACTGTTAATATATTTTTTTCTCTCTGCAAGGAGAGAGATACAATGCATCTCTCACCTCCATTCAGAAAGAGAGAAAAAAAACACAGGCGGGCTTCACGGTAAATGATCAATGTGATAGCCAATCAGAGGCTATCACAGTGATCAAGTGACCCGGAACCGGTATCATTGGTATAGGATTCGGGGCTCCCGATGAGACCGCGGTCTCTGTGCTGGGAGTGCGCTTCACAAAGACAGAAAAATCCCCAGACCAGTGAGGCCGCATATATGCGTACTGTTGGCAGGAAGGGGTTAAATTATAAAAGATGAAAGCTATTAGTGCCGGTTCACACAGGGGCGACTTGTCAGGCGACCTAGCCGCCTGACAAGTAGCCTCCCGTTCTGTACAATGGAACCGTTCTAATAGGAGCGACACAAGTCGCTCCGACTTAGAAAAAGTTCCTGTACTACTTTGGGGGCGACTTGCATAGACTTCTATACAGAAGTCATTTTGCAAGTCGCCGTGGAAGTCGTGTGCAGGTCGCCTCGGTGAGGCGACCTGCAAGTCGTGCCGCCCCTGTGTGAACCGGGGCTCAGGGTGCCTTAGATCCCCCCTAGGATTTATACAAAACCCACATACTTACACACAGAAGGAGCAATGAAATATACATCTTGAAAAAATATAAATTTACAATAGTTGTTACCACTCAAGATTGTTAGAAAAGATAGTTGTATACATTTTTTAAATATTTACAATTCAATGCACCTCCTTGCAACTTTAAAAAAAAAAATGTTTGTTTCAGAAGCATTTGCAGAATTGTATGAAGACCGAAAAAAATCTAAGACAACCCAAAAGCTTGCATCTTTAACCACTTAAAGCGGAGTTCCGCTTAAAAAAAAAATTAAAAGTCAGCAGCTACAAATACTGCATACTTTTAATAAATTGGACACTTACCTGTCCCAGGGTCCACCGATGCGGGGGAACGAAGCCCCGCTCGTATCCCCCTCCTCTCTGCGGCGCCGGCATTGTCACTGTGGGTGCTCAGCTGTGGCTTCACAGCCGGGCAAGCACTGTGCATGCGCGAGCCGCGCGTCGCACTGCGACTGGCCGGGGAATTATCTGGGATCTGTGACGTGTCCCAGATGATTGCCAAGAGGGAGGGGGGAGAGGTGAACTTACTTCCGGCGCCACGGTGCCCCAGGAGGAAGTGGGAGCTGGAACCCTCTAAAAAGAGGGTTTCCGCTCCCCTCCCAAAAAAATGACACGCCAAATTTTTGTGGAACTCCACTTTAAGGACTGAGCCTCTTTTTGAGATTTGTTGTTTACAAGTTAAAAACAGTTTTTTTTGCTAGAAAATTACTTAGAACCCCCAAACATTATACATTTTTTCCCCTAACACCCTAGAGAATAAAATGGCAGTCATTGCAATACTTTCTGTCACACTGTATTTGCGCAGCGGTCTTACAAGCGCACTTTTTTTGGAAAAAATACCATTTTTTTTTTTAAATTAAAAAAATAAGACAACAGTAAAGTTAGCCCAATTTTTTTATATTGTGAAAGATAATGTTACGCCGAGTAAATTGATACCCAACTTGTCACGCTTCAAAATTGCGCCTGCTCGTGGAATGGCGACAAAATTTTACCCTTAAAAATCTCCATAGGCGATGTTTAAAAAATTCTACAGGTTGCATGTTGTGAGTTACAGAGGAGGTCTATAATTATTGCTCTCGCTCTACCGACTGCGGCGATACCTCACATGTGTGGTTAGAACACCGTTTTCATATGCGGGTGCTACTTACGTATGCGTTCGCTTTTGCACACGAGCTCGGCGGGATAGGGGTGAGTTTAAATTTTTTTTTTTTCTTATTTATTTTAACTTTTATTTTTTTATTTTTACACTGTTCTTTAAAAAAAAATTGTGTCACCTGTATTCCGATTACAAGGAATGTAAACATCCCTTGTAATAGAAAAAAAGCATGACAGGAACTCTTAAATATGAGATCTGGGGTCAAAAAGACCTCAGATCTCATATTTACACAAAAATGCAAAAAAAAATGTTGTCATTTAAAAAAAAAAAAAAGGTCCTTTAAGAGCTATGGGCGGAAGTGACGTTTTGACGTCGCTTCCGCCCTGCAATGTTAAGGAGACGTGTTGGGGCCATCTTCCCCTCACTCGTCTCCATACCCAGCAAGGGGAAACATCTGATCGCCTCCGCCGCTGCCGACGGATCCGGTAAGCGACAGAGACACCGGAGCGCGGCGGGAGGGGCCCTCTCCTGCCACCGGTAAAAGTGATCTCACGGCGAATCCACCGCAGAGACCATTCTTATGAGAAAGCGGACTGCTGGCCAAAGAACAGGATACTGGGTTATGGCAGCTAGCTGCTGCCATGACAACGATTTTCCTCTTCAAAATTAGGACGTACATCGGCGTGCGGCAGTCCGTAAGTGGTTAAGTTAGCCAATAAAGGGTATCACTTAAAGGGGTTGTAAACCTATGTGTTTTTTCACCTTGATGCATCTATACTCCAAACTTTCAGCAAAGTACGATCAATATATAACACAAGTGATTTAGTGTAGGGATAAATCTATTGATGTGGAAAGTGGCCTAAGCTTTGACTTCTTTATGTGCATCACTTACCTTGTTTTACCTCTACAGTAGCTCTGTCACTATCGCTCTCTCCTTTGGCATCAGTCACCTTCAAGTGAAAGGTATAGGTCCCTTCAACTAGATTAGCGAGGAACAGGACTGCATGGTGATCGGAGTTATTCAACACCTCCTGAAGGGAAAAAAACAAACTTAGTGAGCGATTGTCACCTCACCCAAAAGTCAAACACAATGTCATCTTTTCCACTGTCTGTAGATAATATTCTTTCAGGCTTCGCTTACCACCTTTAGAAGACCAATCAAACAATGGTGAGACAGCGACCAAGCACTTCTAGGTGTGACTTACAAACAGACTACTAGGTTGCAGAAATATAAACAGTCTGTTTGTAAAGCTTTCCATACACACATGTAATAAAGGAATACATCTATATGTAACATGTCAAAGAATTGTTTCATCCCAACGTGCAATCTAGAGCACGTTATAAACTATAGCACTGTTCAGAATATATTGGAATGCAGCAGATTCCAGCATCTTCCATTTTTCAGTGAAATAAAAAATAGGATTTTTTCTACAGCTTACCTGTAAAATCATTTTCTTGGAGTACATCACGGGACACAGAGCAGCTATAGTAATTACTATCTGGGTTATACACCACCTTTAGGTGAATGAACACTGGCACACCCAAAAGACAGGAAGTCCCCTCTCTATATAACCCCTCCTACACAGGAAGTACCTCAGTTTTGTAGCAAGCAATTCCCAAAAGAGGGGACGGGCCTATTTTCTTTATCGTACATCACGGGACCCAGAGCAGCTATAGTAATTACTATCTGGGATGTCCCAAAGCAATAACCCTGAGGGGAGGGAGACACCATCATAGAAACTGCCACCAAAGAAGGACCTACTCTGCTATTTGTAATATGCTTAGGCCAAAGGCAGTATCTTCTACGTGATGGACATTGACCTGGTAAAAACCCTGTAGATGTATAAACAAAAGGCCAAATAGTGGTCTTGTACACCTGGGCCACTGACATCCAATGATGGATGGCCCAAGATACTCCCACACCTGTAGAGAATCTCTCCCCAGAATATTTTTTTGCCATTTAAACCATAGGCATCATTGATAAACTGGCAGAACCACTGCTAAATATTCGACCTGGATGCCGCCTGCTCTTCCTGGGCTCTTTTGGCAGCACAAACCAGGATTTCTGACTTGTGCCGACAACTCAAGTAGACCCTGAGCATCTGAACTACCTCTAGAGTAGGTAGCGATCTTTCTCCTGCTCACTGTAGAATTCGTAGAAAAATAAAAGGCAAGACACTGTCCTGATTCAAGTGAAAAATTAGAAACAACTTTAAGCAATAAAAATGGATGAGGATGCAACATCAACTTATGATACAAGACCAAGAATGGCTCCTTGCATGAAAGAGCCGCCAACTCTGACACTCCACTTCGTGAAGTGATAGCAACCAAAGAAGCCACCTTCTGAGATAAAAGGACCAACAGAACCCCCCGATTGGTTCAAAAAGTGGCCTCTGCAAGGACAGTCAAGATCAATTCAAGTCCCAAAAACAAAAGGAGGGCCTGACAGGCTAGACTGTCCAAGTTACATGCTGTATAAGGTATGAAACAAGGAGTCAGAAACAATGGCCCCTGGAAAAAAATGGATAGGGACGAACTCTGACCCTTAACGGTACTTAAGGCCAAACTCCTTTCCTAACTCCTTACCAATTGGAGAAAGAAAAAGAAAATCTCCCACTCACATATTTCTGTGGGTGCCACTTCTTGGCTTCACCCCAGGCAAAAAAATATTTTCAAGTCCTGTAATTGAAGTTCCCCGAAGCTGGCTTCCAGGGGCTCAACAGTGCTGAGATACAGGACTCAAGACCATCAGGTCCCGCTGGACTGGGAGTGTCCAACGGAGAAACCCCTGGAAGACTCGCTATGTCTGTGTACCAAGCCCCCCTGGGCTAATTTGGCCAACACCAATATTAGTGTTACTAACTTATGGATACTTCGCAAAAGATGTGGCAGAATCTGAAACGGGGAAAAAAATGTCAAATAAGGGAGAACCAGACCTTAAGGTGTTACCAGTACATGTACCCTTATTGGCAGTGGGACTCTTGTCCCAGACACACCTGTCCCAAACTGTTGTTGTGGCAGTGGGACTCTTGTCCCAGACACACCTGTCCCAAACTGTTGTAGAAAACTGGAATCTAGTAGATTCCCCTCCCACTATCCTATACCTGGAATATGTATTGGCGATAGAGGCAGCACTTGTACTGTCCCAGACAGAATGTGGTACACCTCCCCGAGTTGCATGGCCTCTGGTGCCGCCCTGGTGGTATATATATGCCTACAGAGGCATTTCCAGATTGAACCTACAACAGGTTTGTCCTATAATCCAGAGCAAGGCATACTGGCCAAAAATTCCAAGCTATTGGATAGTATTCTCTCATGTGGAGACCAAGCCCACTGAACTGTAGCCAGCCTCAAGTCAAATTAGATGGCATTAGTGGTTAATATTTTCCAAATTCCTGAAAAGGAAGAATATCAAGCACCAATTTTTACTCTGCAACACCCCAGAAACAGAGCCTTCCAGCAATGCAATCAAATTCTAGACAGAGAATGAACCTCTACCAAGACCTGGAGTAGGGCTGTATGTAGAGAACGTGCTTTGACCTAAACACAGCTTCCTCCTGTAGAAATATATCAAAGGGACCACTGGAATTGACTGCTTCCTGAGCAAAGATTATTGAGGTAAAGAGTATTGAGGTGTCTTCAGCAAGTCCAGCACTGGGGCTAGACGCTTTGAGAACCCTCTAGATCTGTGGCCAACCCAACGGGAAGATTCACAAAAAAGCGGCTTTCCACTGCAATTACAGAAATCTTTGATGAGCCAGGAAACAAACTGCCACACGAAGATGTCCGTTTACAGATGATTATGGACTCTGAAATCTACCTCTTGCAGAGAGGTCATCACTGAACAGTCTAGCCTATCTGAAACAGAAGGATGTTCAGTGGCTTGAGATCTTAAGATAGACCTCATGTCCCTATTTGGCTTTGGAACTGCTTTCATTTAATTGTCTCAAAATAATGAGCCCATAACTTCTGCTCAAAGAGCAAATGCAAGGCAAAAGATTGACGACCCAGACAGTCCCAAGAGGTGCACTTAACCTACCAGGTTTCTGTCGGCTAAAGATGGAACAAACCACCTCAGGCTGACCTAAGAGTTTCTGGCCTGAAATACTCTCAAAACCCAGCAGCCTCAGATGCCTCCCTCACCCAGGTGGGGAAAGCTTACAGCATCTGGTAGCCCCGGGCAGTCTCCCATCTATATACCAACCAGGCTTGATCCTGCTTAGGCTTCGATCAACCGAGATCAGGTATGATCAAGGTGATGCGGCCGCAGTCTGACGAAAAATGAATGCGCCAGGAAACACTGCAATGCCAAACACCACAGTGGCTCAGATGCACCCGAAACCACTGTCCATCGTGAGATGTGGACACCGTCAGAACCCTGAACCTGAGAGCGGTGTCCCTGCTTCCCCCCAGCTGCCTCTCTTTTCTGGAACTATTTAACTGGTATAACAGGTAAATAATGCAGCACCTATATTATCCTACCTAATATACAGTAATCCAAGGATGCAGGCCTAAAACAATGTTGATTTAGCTCTTTGCAACCCCTTAGGTATGCAAACATGCAGGTAATACAAGTATTCTTGCCATTCATGCATTTATGTATGCAGTACAAGGTCAATAAGCACACACGCATGTACCCCCAGGCAAACAAGCACCCAGGCAAAATAGCCCATATGCATGTAGTCCTATGCAAATAAGCACATATGTATGTAGTCGCAGGAAAACAAGTACGTATGTATACATCTTAATGTGCATAAACATACCTATGCAGTACAAATGAAAACTTGCCAGCATGTGTTTAAGCAACATGCATCTATGGAAGCATGTGCTTATGCAACTATGCATTTAGGCAAAATATGAAAAGCGTTCGCTGTACACATGCATTCATGCAACATGTGCCCATGGAAACAAGCATTTTCACAATAAGCAAGCATGCTTTCATGAAACGTGTTTATGCAACATTAGGCAACACGTATCTATGCAGACATGTATAAACATGCATCTTTATGCGATCATGTATCCTTATGCAATCAAGTATCTTTATGCGATCAAGTATCGTTATGCGATCAAGTATCGTTATGCGATCATGTATAACCATATATTTAAGCAAACATGTATAAACATGCATCTTTATGAAACCATGTATCCTTATGCGATTATGTATCTTTATGCGACCAAGTATCCTTATGCGATCATGTATAACCATGTATTTTTAAGCAAACATGTATAAACATGCATCTTTATGCAACCATGTATGTTTATGCGATCAAGTATCTTTATGCGACCATGTAAAACCATGTAAATCTATACAAACATGTCTAAACATGCATATTTATGCAACCATGTATCTTTATGCGATCATGTATAACCATGTATATCCAAGCAAACATGTCTAAACATGCATCTTTATGCAGCCATGTATCTTTATGCGACCATGTATCTTTATGCAATCATGTATAACCATGTATATCCAAGCAAACATGTATAGACATGCATCTTTATGCGATCACATATCTTTATGGGATTATGAATAACCATGTCTATTTATACAAACATGTCCAAACATGCATCTTTATGCAACCATGTATCTTTATGCAATCATGTATAACCATGTATGTTTATGCAAACAGAAATAACCATGCATCTTTGTGCAACCATGATCATGTATCTTTATGCAAACATGAACATGCATCTTTGTGCAACCATGCATCCTTGTGCACCCATGATCACGTATCTTTATGCAAACATGTATATTTATGCGAATATGTAAAAAACATTTTCCTTCAGCAACTGTGCGTTTCAGCAACTGTGCGTTCCAGCAACAGTGCATTTCAGCAACCGTGCGTTTCAGTTAGTTTGCAAGCAAGCACCTGTTTAACTGCAGTTGGCCCCCTACTAGACCTGCAGGATTTAGCCAAGCGCATATGCATTATAATGGAGATACCACTCCATAAAATGCACCCATGCTCATGTTTTTCCAAACGTGTATATTTAAACATGCATTTAAGCAACAAGTTTGCAAGCATGTATACTACGCTGCACCTGCCTACAGAGCAGTCAACAACACTTAAAAGTTAACTGCTAACCATCCAGGGGTGTATCAACTTACAGTTGTACAGTCCCCCCGGATAAGCAGTAAATATGCAGCATATAATCATGACTTGTCTGTCACACAGTTCTCCCATAGTAAGTACTCACACTTTGTTAGTGTCCATGGGCTGCTGCTATGTCTCCAGAGGCCTACTGAGCCTGTTGCCACATGGCATGGCTGCCCTTCCTGCCTATATAAAAATAGGCCATACTGAGCGAGCCTGCGCCCTCTAGTGGCTGGAGGAGCAACAGCAGCCCACATGAGTAAGAGTACATAGCATGAGGAAACAGCACACTGTTCCCAGTGGCCACCAGGAGAACAGACAGTCAGAACTCTCTTTTTTTTTTTTTTTAAAGAGAAACTGAAAACAAATGCAGACTTGCCATTCCTGCTGCAGGACTCTGAACATAACAGGAGTCCAATCTTCACCCATCACAGAAAGCTTTGTCATAAAAGACCTTCAGAGTCTGGGTCCCCCCTTAATCTGGGGTCCACCCCCCTGGACCTGTATAGCACCCTGCAGGAAAGCACCTTGGTCAGAACAAACACTGCACAGGGTTCCATTACGCAGGGTCCAGAGCCGTAAGGCTGCATTACAGGCAAATCTTGAGGAATCTTCTCTCCTTCCAATTAGGCTCGGGTACCATCCATTTTGGCTGACAGCTTTTTCAAATGGATCCGATTGAAGAGGATTCTTAATAGACCCATCCAGACCTCCAAGTATGCTCCAAGAGCACATGTATCACATCAGTGACCACCACCTTACAGACACTGGTGAAAAAACTGAGGTAGTTCCTGTATAGGAGGTAGGGATGCACCAATACCACTTTGTTTACAACGAGTACCAATACTTTTTTTTTTAGTACTCGCCGATACCAATTACCGATACCTACCGCAACTGTTTTGTTTACACTTCAGCTGTCAGAAATGGTATAAAGCATTGAAAAGTCATTTACAAATTGATTTTGTTTTGAATTTTGCGCTTTTTTTAATTTGTAAATATATGTTAATATATGTGTGAAAATATTCACTAACAAAGCAAACAAAAAAAAAAGTTTTAATTGTTTATCGTTTATAAAATAGACGTGAACAAAAAAAAAAAAAGCAGGAAAATAATAATTAAATGGAGGAGAATAGGGAGTTAATTAAGGCTGATTAGAGTAAATTAAGGGTTAATAAGGGGTTAAACAGAGGAACATTTGTTCATCCCCACTGACAGCTCAAAGAACCAAGCCTGAAAGTATAAGTTTCAGGTATCGGTGCATTTGCACGAGTACCGATACTTGTGCAAATACTCGGTATCGGCACAGATACCGATACTAGTATCGGTACATCATTTTGCACAGCTGGACCACCCTGCTGCAGTAAATGTGTGTGGGGCGGTCCGGTAGTGGTTAATCTACTCATTTCATTTCCATCCCCTCTCCATCCTACATTTGGCTGTACATACATGGCTCTGGAAACTCACAAAAAGCACTTGGCTTCTATCCCTACCCAAGCATGCGCAGTTCACTCTCTCACACAGCTCAGCATTCTGTACGAGTGAGAGAGCGGTCCGTGACTGCATGGGTGGAGAAAGCTGAGTACTCATTCTTGAGTTACGGGGGCCACGCATTCACCACTCAGTACATCTTGCCAAATGCAGGATGGAGAGGGAAGAACAAAGAAATGAACAGCTGAAAAATAGGATTTTTTAAAACAGCTTACCTGTAAAATCCTTTTCTTTCGATGGACATCACGGGACACAGAGCCACAGTAATTACTGATGGGTTATATAGGTATCACTGGTGATTGGACACTGGCACACCCTAACCAGGAAGTTCAACCCCCTATATAATCCCTCCCCTTGCAGGGATACCTCAGTTTTGTAGCCAAGCAATATAGTGTATTAGAAGAGGGGCGGGACCTCTGTGTCCCGTGATGTCCATCGAAAGAAAAGGATTTTACAGGTAAGCTGTTTTAAAAAATCCTATTTTCTTTCTCGAACATCACGGGACACAGAGCCACAGTAATTACTGATGGGATGTCCCAGAGCAATGCTATCTGAGGGGGGGAACCATAACCAAGTAGGGTGCAATCAGACCTGAAGACCCTGTACCGCTGCCTGCAGCACACTACGCCCAAAGGCGATATCCTCATGCCTCCTCACATCCACCTGATAGAATCTGGTGAATGTATGCACTGAAGACCAGGTTGCAGCCTTGCAGATTTGAGCCATAGAGGCCCGGTGATGCACTGCCCAAGAAGCACCAATAGCCCTTGTGGAATGTGCCCTGATCTGAAACGGAGGAATCTTCTGTTTAGAACCGTAAGCCTGAATGATTAATTATAAAATCCATTTAGAAATGGTAGCTTTCGATGCTGCCTGTCCTCTACTGGGACCCTCTGGCAGCACAAACAAAACATCCGTTTTGCGAATCTGAGCAGTCACTTCCAGATAGGCCTTAACTGCTCTTACTACATCCAAAGAATGTAGAGATCTTTCTTCCGGAGAACAGGGATCTGGAAAAAAGGAAGGTAGAACAATGTCTTGGTTTAGATGAAAATCTGAAACCACCTTCGGTAAAAAACTAGGATGAGGGCGCAGTACCACTCTATCCTTGTGTACAATCAAATAAGGCTTTTTACAGGAAAGAGCTGCTAATTCTGATACTCTTCTAGCAGAAGAGATGGCTACCAGAAAAATTAACTTCGTTGTCAGCAAGACCAAAGGAATCTGACATACTGGTTCAAAAGGCTGTTTCTGTAACACAGACAGAACCAAGTTCAAGTCCCAGGGGTTTAGGGGCGTCTTAACCGGAGGATTAGGACGCGTCACCCTCTGCATAAAGTTTCAGACCAAAGAATGCGAAGCAAGTGGCCGTTGAAATAATACTGATAAGGCCGAGACCTGGCCCTTGATGGTACTCAAGGCCAGCTTCATCTCTAATCCCAATTGTAGAAAATCAAAAATTGTACCTATCTCATATTTTCTGGGATGCCAACCCCTGGATTCACACCAGGATATATAAGCTTTCCAGGCTATATCTAGCCTTTAAGGCTAGATATATCGCCCGGATCTCCGGAATGTTGATGGGTAAGGTCCTTTCGATCTTGGACCATACCCCTTGAACCGCAAACTGTTCCAGAACTGCTCCCCAACCCGACAGACTGGCATCTGTTGTTACCACCGTCCAGGTAACCGGTAGAAAGGATTTCCCTTTCTGCAGGTTTTTGGGTATTAGCCACCAATTGAGGCTGTGACGTACCGCCTGAGACAGGTGCATCGGAAGGTCTAATGCCTGAACCTTCTTGTTCCAGGCCGACAGAATACTGTGTTGCAGCATTCTTGAATGAAACTGAGCATAGGGAACCGCTTCGAATGAAGACACCATCTTCCCTAGTAGCCTCATACAAAGGCGGACAGAAGGACTCTTCTTGGTCCTGACTGCCAGAATCAGCTCCCTTAAAGCAGTGATCTTTGCCTGAGGTAGAAATACTTTCTCCTGGCTTGTATCTATGACCAGACCTAAATACTCCAGTCTTCTTACTGGTTTTAGGAAAGTCTTTCTAGGTTGAGGATCCAACCCAGGTGTTCCAGGTACTTGACTGTGGTCCTCAAGTTTCCGTTCAAGGAGGCTACCGACCGGTCTATCAAGAGCAGGTCGTCTAGGTATGCTATGACAGCTATACCCTGAGCCCTTAATCTGGCCAGAGGAGGAGCCAAGACTTTGTGAACACTCGAGGTGCAGTGGCTATCCCAAAAGGCAGAGCCACAAACTGGAAATGACACCCTCCTATCTCGAAGCGCAGAAACTTCTGATGAGCAGGAAAAATGGGCACATGCAGATATGCATCTCTGATGTCTATTGATGCCAGAAATTCTCCTCCCTGCAGGGTGGAGACTACTGTCCGAATTGATTCCATGCGGAAGGATTGAATCCTTAGGAATCGGTTCAGATCCCTTAAATCCAGATTGGGCCTGACATCCCCATTTGGTTTTTGGATCATAAAAAGGTTGGAATAGAAGCCCAATCCTAGATCCTTCGCGGGAACTACCATAATGACCTCCTGCGTCAAAAGTCGCTCTAACGCTAGAAGGAGCGACTGCTCTTTCTCTGGATCTCTGGGGACACTTGACCTGAGGAAACGAGGAGAGAGAAATTCCTGAAACTCCAGCTTGTACCCTAAGGTTACCGTGGAGATTACCCATCTGTCCTGGAAATCCTCCTGCCAGAGCTCTGAGAACTGTCGCAGTCTTCCCCCCAGCGAGTGGGGGCACCCCCTCATGCAGAGGTCTTAGTGTTTTGCCTAGTAGGCTTCTTCCCCCAGGACTTCTTTTGTCCCTGGGGTTGACTCTTGCCTCTGGACCCAGATGGAGGAGGCCGTCGAGACTGCCTGGAGGCAGAAGCCCCCGGCGCTGGGGAAAGAGTCAGTTTGAAAGAGGGACGCTTACTCTTCTTAACCGGTAAGAGAGGAGAGTGCTTTTCCCACAAGAGATTCTCTTATAGTTATCCAAGTCTTCTCCAAATAACCTTTCACCACGAAATGGAAACCCAGCCAGGAGCTTCTTACATGGTGCTTCGGCTGACCAATTTTTCAACCATAGGATTCTACGTATATGCACTAACCCCAGCGATAGACGAGAGGTTTGCATGATAGAATCTCTGATGGCATCAACCACATAACATAAGGCCGCTTGAAGGTTAGCCAACCCCTGGGCCTGCTGTTCAGGTAAAACCTTGATGACCTGCTTAACATGGTCTCTTAGGTATTGACAGACTCCAATCGCTGCTACTGCAGGTTGAGAAACTGAACCTGCTAAGGAGAAAACATCCTTTAATAGGGATTCCATCTTTTTATCTACAGGATCCCTGAGCATCTGAGCATTGTCTACAGGACAAGTCAGACTATTATTTACGGAGGAAATGGCGGCATCAATGGCCGGTGTTCCCCACATTTTATCAAACTTTTCTTCCATAGGATAAAGTGTAGGAAACTTTTTCGGCGGAAAAAAACGTTTATCTGGGTGATCCCACTCAGCATAAAGGAGGTTTTCAAGTAAATTATGAACAGGAAAAGCCTGTGCTGTTTGAGGAGCTTTCAGTGACCCTAAAGAAGAAGAGGGTTCTTTAACTGATTCAGATATGGGCAACTTAAATGTGGAGTGGACCAATCCCGTAAGGATCTGCACTAAGACTTTCTCCTCTTGGGAAGTCGCAGAGGGTCCCTCTCCACCTGATTCCTCCGAAGAGGAATCATCCGTCCCATCCCGATCCTCTGAAAGGGATTACTCTCCTTTATCCCAGAGCTCCTCTTCCTGAGGGTCTTGGGGAACAGAGGAAGGCCTACTGCATTTTCTTCCACCGAGTGAAGATGTAATCAAGGCCATTAATCTTTCCTCTAAACCATTAATGGCTGAGGAAAAAACCTCCTGCGTAATGTATACAGGGGCTGAAGTGCCAGAAGCAGGTGTAGCCTCTGACCCCAACGGCTATCCCTGGCTAGCCGTCCCTGGCCCCTCAGGGGGGGAGGATGCTGCAGACAGGGGGCCCTGAACGAGATCCCCTAGAGTCTCTGGTTCTTGGGGTGCTTGAACCTCTTTTACCCATAGTGCAAAGCAACAAGGTGGAGGTATCAAAAAATGAACACTGACTGCTGAGCGATGTAGTCTGGCTAAAAGCCTTGCTACCCAATGCCCAGTCTGGTGTTACTTTAGTAAATGCTGCCTAGGAGAATGCCTGTGTCCCACCTTACATGAGACCATCAGCTCTGTGTCCCTCCAGAAGGCTTAGTGCACCTGTAATTAGTGCCTTTAATAGCCTGCACCGGTCCTTTGGGCGTCTGAGCACGCTGTGCTGACACCCCGCCCCCCCTACCGCGCCCCCCCTTCGTTTTTTGAAAAAACTAGCGCTTCCCGCACTAGCCGACCCTTCTAAACCAACATGGAGGCTGGGGGGGTAGGGGGAGGAGGGATGGAGGCCGGTAATGATGGGCCTGCCCATGTAATGGTGGCGGCGGCCGCAATGGCGGTGAAAATGCGGTGTCTAACCGCTTTACAGATCACCTGCGGCCTCCCCTTAGTCTAGGGGGAGATATCCCTGAGGAGAGCCCCCCATCCCATCCTATCTGGAGCCGGCCAGAGGAGCTTGTGCAGCATGGAAATACTGAGACAGACTTTAGCATGTGAAGGTATGTGCTCTTGGCAACCCCCGGTGGTCACAATAGGCATAGCATGCATTTACCTTAAAGGATAAAATCTACTAGAATTAAAAATTCTGTGGAATCTCCTCTTACCTTATCCAGCCGCAGGGTTCTGTACACAGACCCAATCTTCACCTCTCACGGTGGTCTCCGTTTGAAAAAAACATCAGAGACTGGGGCCCCCTACGAATAGGGGGATCCACAGTTCTGGCCCTGTAAAGCACCCAGCTAAAATTAGGCTAGAAAAAACATTTTCTAATATGCGGGGTCCAGCTCTCTAAAAAGAGAAGCGTTACAGGTAAAACCTTGTTTCTTCGGACACGAGGCCCAGGTACCATCCAATTCGGCCTAGAAAAGACACTTTGGATCCGGTTCGCCTGGCCTGCCCCAGTATAGGATATAGGATAATCCCTTTGGAGCTCAGCACAGGACATCTTTATACGTCCATCACCTAAGAAACTGGCGTAAAAACTGAGGTATCCCTGCAAGGGGAGGGATTATATAGGGGGTTGAACTTCCTGGTTAGGGTGTGCCAGTGTCCAATCACCAGTGATACCTATATAACCCATCAGTAATCACTGTGGCTCTGTGTCCCGTGATGTTCGAGAAAGAAAAGTTTCTTCTTTTCGTTGAACAAAAATCTTCAGTGTCTATTAACAAAATCGGGTGCAAACAGTGCACTGGTGAGTCCACCACTTGCACCAACTTTTCATAGACATTTATCATTGGATTCTTCATTTCACTTTCATGTTTACAACAAAGATGATTTCTTTATCGTACATCATGGGACACAGAGCAGCTATAGTAATTACTTTCTGGGTTATACGCCACCTATAGGTGAATGGACACTGGCACACCCAAAAGACAGGAAGTCCCCCCTCTATATAATCCCTCCTATTAGGGTTGCACCGATACTAGTTTCTCCCCTCAGGGAACATACTCATCAGACCTGCATCTTTTTTTTTAGAATTAATAGAAATAAGTTTTAAGCTTACTATACACGTTATAATATGATCCTACAATCTTTGTACTATAAACTTTAGATTTAATAAATCTATTTTAAGTCCTACCAAATTCACACAATAAGGACCCTTTCACATGGGCTTTCTGATCAGGTCCGCCTGATCAGACGCTCCATTCAGCCCTATGGAGTGGCGGATGTCAGCGGTGACATGTCCGCTGACATCCGCCAATATCTGATCTGATCCTGTCCGTGAAATCAAGCAGGAGGGAAACCCTATTTTCTATCAGTCTGGAGAATTGGATCAGATGAAAACGGACAGGCGGTCCATTTTCATCCGATCTCCATAGAGGACAGCAGGGCTTTGACAGGTCCATCTCCGCACAGTGAGCTGAGACGGACCGGTCATCCGCCTGCTCAGCGAATCGATCCCTGCTGAGCAAAGCGGAGTCCATACAAGGACAAGCCCGTGTGAAAGAGCCCTAAACCTGTAATGCAGGCAGGCTCTTGCATACTTAGCTGTGTATTTATTCATTTATTTTTTTGCATATTCTCACCAGTCAGTATCCCTGATCACCACCACACCAGTCATATGACGCTGTACTGCACTGTTAACAGTATGTAAAAAAGTGAAAAAATATAAAATTTTATTTAATTTCCTAATTTTCCAAAATACTGTCATAAAACATTACAACTTCAAAAAACTCGCCAGCAGGATAAGCCTTTTGCGCGGCGATTGGTGGTGTGGTGTGTCAGCCTGACACACCGCATCTCCGATCTAGGTAAAGAGCCTATGATGTAGGCTCTTTACCGGGTGATCAGCTGTGTCCAATCACAGTTGGTCACATCGTAACCAGGAAGTGCTGTTTATCGAGTTTTCATCAATTTGCGCTAAAAAGGTGCAGGTAGAGGAGAGCTGATCGGCTGCTCTCCTGACAGGGGGGGGTCTGCGCTAATAATCAGAGCATTGATTATCAGTGGACCCCCACCCAGGATGCCCATTAGCCCACCAGGCTTGCCAATCAGTGCCCATCAGTAATGCCTGTCAGTGCCTCCTCATCAGTGCTGCTTATCAGTGCCCATCAGTGTCACCCATCAGTGCCACCAATCAGTGCCCAGTGCCAGTGGCGTCTCCAGCTTTCATATTTAGGGGGGCACATGGGGGGACAGGGACAAAAGTAGGGGGGCAACTATAAAATGCAAAAAATATATAATATATATAATATTATATATATTATATATATATCCTGGGACCCTTTACTATGATCCCACAACGGGCCCTTTCACATGTTCTGCAGTGAGCTCCCTTCCTACTGTATTGGGGCCCCCCAGGGTGGCAAAAAACAAGAGATATATGTCTCCAGCATACCAAGAAAAGGGTCCAAAGCAGTGGGAGAACTATCAGGGTTGCACTGATTGTCTTGCCACCGAGTGCTGGTGTTCTGCCACTGTGGGGTTCCCCAGCTTCCTCTGGCTGTCCTGCCCCTGCTATTGACAGCGCTTGTCTGGCATCTCTTGGAATTTACAGGCTGGTTCTCCTATCCTAAGGAAGGGAGAAATCAGTCTGTTTTTTCAGTAACTGAGAGTCCTGGTGGAGTCCTTCCTGCAACATGCTCTTCTCCCTACCAATGAGGATGCAGGTTTTTTTAATGGGGGGGGGTACATGGTGGGGCACAGCATAATGTTGGGGGGGGGTCAGGGCCCCCTCTGGTCCCCCTAGGGACGCCATTGCCCAGTGCCGCCTATAAGTGCCCATCAGTGCCACCTATAAGTGCCCATCAGTGCCGCCTATTAATGCCCATCAGTGCTGCATATCAGTGCCACCTATTAGTGTCCATCAGTGCTGCATATTAGTGCCTCATCATCAGTGCCCGTCAGTGCAGCCTCATCAATGCCCATCAGTGAAGGAAAAAACTTACTTACTTACAAAATTTTATAACAAAGAAAAACTTCTTTTTTTTCAAAATTTTCTTTTATTTATTTAGCAAAAAAAACCCAAAACCCAGCGGTGATCAAATACCACCAAAAGAATGCAGTGCTGAATGCTGCAAATTGGCCTGGGCTGAAGGGGGAAAGTGCCAAAGTGCCCTGTATTGAAGTGATTAATACCTTGCACTGTATACTTTTCAAAAAGTGGTCTTTGGATGGGAGGGGGTTGCCGGTTAAAGTAGCGCAGTGCAGAATTGCAAAAAATGTCCTGGCCATGAAAGGGGTAAAACCTTCCAGAGGTCAAGTGGTTAATAATCTGCCATTCTGTAATTTAAATAGTATTTTTTTTACAGAAAAAAAACACAAAGTACAGAGGCTGGAAGAAAAGAATGGTCATAGGTTTGTATAGGAATATGGGAACTTTTTGTGCTCCATAATCTCATGTAGCCTACAAAGACTTTTTATTATAAAACAGTCCCTGTCACTGATGGTAATTTTAGCAGGATAGCATTTACGTTTGCGATAGAAAATGATCCTCTGTTATTAGTGTTCAGTAGTGTTTTCACATAAAAAAACATACTTACATTTAACAGTTTGTAGGACACCATTCTTATAAATATTAGAGAAGCTATTTATCCACTGGCTCTACTTACCCCAGCTGCTGGGCTAGTCTCATCTCTCTCCCACTGGTAGGTAACAATTCCTTTATCGTCTGAAGACTTGGAGCCATCCAGCTCTGCTGTGTTAGTTGGAAGAGTAATAACCACATTTCCTGCAATCTTTGCCACAGGTGGCTTGTTCATTTCTGTATTTAGAAGAAATATTATATAAGACTTACAATTAAATACTTTACCAGGAATCTTCCAGGATGACACCCTTCATGTGAGAATTGATTCTGCCTACCTAAAAAAAGGGTTAGAAATTCCTGACTAATAGGGCGTACACACGGTCGGACTTTGTTCGGACATTCCGACAACAAAATCCATGAATTTTTTCCGACGGATGTTGGCTCAAACTTATCTTGCATACACACGGTCACACAAAGTTGTCGGAAAATCCGATCGTTCTGAACGCGGTGACGTAAAACACGTACGTCGGGACTATAAACGGGGCAGTGGCCAATAGCTATCATCTCTTTATTTATTCTGAACATGCGTGGCACTTTGTCCGTCGGATTTGTTTACACACGATCGGAATTTCCGACAACGGATTTTGTTGTCGGAAAATTTTATCTCCTGCTCTCCAACTTTGTGTGTCGGAAAATCCAATGGAAAATGTCCGCTGGAGCCCACACACGGTCGGAATTTCCGACAACACGCTCCGATCGGACATTTTCCATCGGAAAATCCGACCGCGTGTACGGGGCATAGGTGTGCATTGTACATACTGTATGTTGTAAGTTCTTATCTAGAGTCCTAATATACTGCCTTGGTCACTTCGTTCCTTAAAAAGCAATGAAAGTGTATTTGGTAATTTATATGTGTACTGTCTGAACTCTACCTTCTATTTTTCAATGGCAAAATGTTGGTCAAGCTTTTAGCTGGAGCAGACTATGCTTGTACAGTAATACCTTGGATTGCGAGCATAATTTGTTCCGGAAACAGGCTTGTAACTCAAAGCACTCTTGTATCAAAGCGAATTTCCCCAAAAGAAATAATGGAATCTCAGATGATTCGTCCCACAACCATTTATTCATAAGTCCTTCAGTTTATAGTCTATATAAAATTATAGCAATGTGATAGATTGTGTAACCATAAAATGTCCATCCACAAATGGCAGCCTCCACAAGGGGGAAGGAAAATCCATCAGGAACTACAGAGTATAAAAAAGAAGAGAGGCGCCTCTAAGTGTAGCAATATGGTTACATTTAATGAAGGTACAACAGTTAGCAACTCACATGGTTGATGATTAAAATAGGTACATCGAAGTTTGCAGGCATCTGGGGTAAAGCTGTCCACATAGACCATCCTCCGCACCGCCAGCTTCCACCACTGTCAGTCTGCAATCATGACCGGTAAGTCTAACCTGCAGTAGAGCGATCTGAAAGCAAGGCGTGGAGCACATCATGGAAGGGATGACATCGGTGGTGGTGCAGAGGATGGTCTATGTGGACAACTTTAGCCGGATGCCTGCATACTTAGATGCCGGTTTTAATCATCAACCATGTGAGTTGCTAAACGTTGTACCTTCATCAAATGTAACCATATTGCAACACTTAGAGGCACCTCTCTTCTCTTTTATACTCAGTTGTGACATGACGCTACTTGTATATCAAGTCAAAATTTCTTAAAAAATGTAGCTTGTCTTGCAAAATGCTCTCAAACCAAGTTACTCTCAATCCAAGGTTTTACTGTATAGGAGTTTGGAGTTACTGTGGGTCTTGAGCACTTTACAGAGGGAGGGAGGGAAACGCGTCGGGTACACCTGATGCCTGTATGTTATGTGATTGTTTACAGATATATGTACCATCTTTTTACTCTATCTACCGTATATACTCGAGTATAAGTCGTTCCGAGCATAAGTCGAGGCCCTAATTTACCACAAAAAAAATGGGAAAAACTTAGTGACCCGAGTATAAGACGAGGGTGAGAAATGCACAGCTACTGTAAGTGGAAAAGAGGGTCAACAATGCCCATTTGCAGCCTCACTGTGCCCATTTGCATGCCTCACTGTGCCCATTTGCAGCCATAGGTCCCCCAAACTTCAAACTCAGTAGTTAAGGGTTCCTAGATGCCTCCTAGCTGCAGCCAAAATTTGGGGTCTCTGAACCCAAATGGTCCCGAAATGACATTGCTGCAGATGGACACAGTTGACCGAGTTTGGGGCCCCGTATTTTGGGGCCACTTAGTGTTAGGAACCCCAAATTTGGTGTGCAAACTCAGTGGAACTAGCACCATAACATATCCAAAGCTGGGGTTTCTAACACCAAGTGTCCCCGAGATACAGGGCCCCAAAAATTGGTTCAGAAAATGTCAAGCACTTTTCTGCAGCAGAGAATGACATTTTCCGAACCGGCTTTGGGGCCCCGTATCTCAGGACCACTTGGTCCTAGGAACCCCAGCTTTGGATATGTTATGGTACCAGTTCCACTGGGTTAGCATACCAAATTTGGGGTTCCTAACCTCAAGTGGCCCTGAGATATGGGGCCCCACAATCGGTTCAGAAAATGTCAAGCACTTTTCTGCAGCAGAGAATGACATTTTCTGAACCGATTTTGGGGCCCCGTATCTCAGGGCCACTTAGTGCTAGGAACCCCAGCTTTGGATATGTTGTGGTGCCAGTTTCACTGGGTTTGCACACCAAATTTGGGGTTCCTAACACAAAGTGGCCCTGAGATACGGGGCCCCAAAGTCGGTTCGGAAAATGAAATTTTTTGCTGCAGAAAAGTGCTTGACTCGAGTATAAGTCGAGGGGGGCACTTTCAGCACAAAAAAAATGTGCTGAAAAATTCGACTTATACTCGAGTATATACGGTACTTATATGTATCCTGTATGAATTGGCTTCTATTCATGATATTAATGCATGTACCACTTCTACTGGAAGGAATATATACTGTATTTACTGTTGTTACTTTTATTGGCTTAGCGGTGCCCACCTCATTTAAAGTCCCAGGGCGAGTTTTCTGTTTTGTTGCAAATTTTAGGGGTGGAGGTATGTCACTGGTGGCACCAGACCTTTCCTTTCTTTTTACAGAGGGAGGGTATTGGAGCCAGAGGAACGTGGGTCTTTGAAGCAATAGTCCTCAAACTTGGACAGAACCAAGAGGAATGTATCTTTATTCTCTACAGCAAAGTTCATGTAGTGCTTATTTTGGCAATACTGAAATATCTCTAAGGGAGGTAAGACCCATTAGGGTTTAAGGCAGTGGTTCTCAAACTCGCTAGTGCCGTGACCCCTTGATAAAATTTCCCAAGTTGTGTGGACCCCTAACAGTAAAATTATTTTTGTAGCGTGGGTTGTCAGCACCCAAGGCAAGACAAGTAATTTGCGCCCCTAACCCATGGACATTTAGCGCTCCCTAAGTCCCTTCCACTCGAACAGTATTAAAACCCCTGATGGTACATTTTAGGATGTACCACTCTTTCTCTTTGTTCTCCTTTTATCTCGCTCTATCCTAATTTCTTGTTTTTTTTCCCCCATCCCTCTCTCTAGCCATCTTTCTTGTTGTTTCTCTTATCCTTTCCTCTCCCTTTTTTCTTTGTTCCTCCCCCTCTTTTTTTCTCCCTTCCATGTATTCTCAATTTTTATTCCTTCTCTTACTCCTTGGTGGGGGGGGGATGGGATGAGTGGCAGTGTTGGGGGGAGTTCTGATCAGCCAACTTAGGTGGTGCTCTTGATCAAGGTCATCTGCTGATCTGAGAACTGTAGTGGGGAATTTTAACGGCAATTCTAATCACAGGTAGACACTCACTGTGTCTCGGACTTTGTGGTGTCTTGTAGTAGTGACACCTATGCCGAAAACAGGAGATGGGGTCTCCTCCAGCTCCTTCCACTTCACATTCCTCACCAATCAGCTGACCTCTAGTCTCTGCCCCCCAGCCATGCCGTGAACTGAGTGGGCGGCCACAGGCTCCAGGGTCAGCCCTGCTGGGCAGCCACGAAAAGGCTGGGAGAGCAGCATGGGCTTCAGGAACAGACCAGGATTCAGTGACCCCTGGCAAATCGTCATTCGACGCCCAGGTTGAGAACCACTAGTTTAAGGCCAGTAAGAGTAAGGAGGGATTATAAATATTTGAGGTCTGTGTTAGCCCATAAGCCAAAGGCCTGCAAGTTTTCATAACCTGAGGGATGGGGGAACAAGGGGCCAATGTGTGCAGAAAAATAAGATTACTACAGTATTTTACCATATGCCATAGTCTTCTGGAGTACAAGGTTAGACCTGATATAGTGAGATCAGCATGTGAAATAAATCCACAAGTTATCAGGTTATAAATTGGAATGGAGGAGCAACAGACAATATCTAACTAAGCCCACAGGGGTAGTTCTTGAGTCAAATTTAGGAAGACTAGAGGGGCTATTTGTGCTGTCAGTAATATTTGCCTATGTTTAGCACACCAAGGTCTCCTAACAGCCTGGGGCAACTTGCTATTCTTGGACTGGTCGAGTTTTATAGGAATTTTGGCATTTTCTTTTATTTACCGAGCAGAATGTGACTGGGTATTGTAACTGGAAATATATTAACATGAAAAAGAGTTTTTGCAGGTAGCTCATTTTGATTACATAGATCATGCAAAATATAACAATGTATTATTTCAGTATAATAAATGTACAGCAGTTAAAAGAATGTGTTTAGGTAACAATGCAGAAATGCATTTTACATGGAGAAATACAGTTCAATTCGTAAAGTTAGAACACCAGAATAAAGATCCCTACATTTAAAAAGTGACAATTCTGTTCAGCTGAGTCCATTGTAATTTCATAATTCAACATGCAGCAAATAAAAACCTTATATGTTTGTACAAAACAATGTAAAAATGATTAAGGTAGGTAAATTAGTTGCAAAGTTCTTGGTAAGTTAAAGTGGAGTTCCACCCACTTTTACAACTCCTCAGCATCCCTCACTAAACTGTGCACTGTAAACAAATTGGATATTTTTTTATTTTTTTTCTCAGCACCTACTGTATATCTGCTGTATTCATTTTTCACTTCCTCCTCCCTGGCCACGGCCCATCGCATCATTTCCTGTTTGCAATGCCTTCTGGAAAGGGGCGGCAACTTCCTCTGACACTGCCGTTGCTATGGAAACCTGACCTGAAACCTAGTACACTGCTTGTGCTGCACTGAGCATGTGCGAGATCTGCAAGGATGAGATCCAGGAACAAATACAGTCTGGCTTCAGATGCCCACACTTAAGATGGCCACGGCCTGCTTTAAGTTTATAAAATAACTACTGCTATAAACTAACAAAACAGACCTTAGTTTACAGACTAACTTTACTAGAATACATTAAGCTTGTGTATTATATTTATATTATATTTATTTAAAAAGTATAATTTCGGCCGGAACACTACTTTAACTGGTGCATAGCAACACTTCTAAATGTGGTCTGGACATCTAAGCACTAAAAGCATCTGGCCACCAAGGGGTTAAAGCTTTGTGAATTTAGCCTAAGGTCAGATATTTGGATCCATGAATCCTTTATATTAGCACCGAGACGTCTTCACCGGTACTATTATGACCCAATCAGAAGTCAAATTTATTTTAATGTAACTACCTCACCATCTAAGTAAGATACCTGGGGAGAAAGTTACAATGCAAATTAAATATGATCACACAAATCAACCTCTAAAGCAGGGGTCTCCAAACTTTCTAAACAAAGGGCCAGTTACTGTCGTTCAGACTTAGGGGGGCCCGGACTGTGCCCAGTGGGAGTAAACAATGCCCCATTTTTGGTATTAGGGGGAGGAATAGTACCAGATTATTGGTGTTAATGGAAGGAATTATGTCCCACAGTTGGTGTCAGTGGGAGGAATAGTGCCTCAAGGGCCCGATCAAGGCAAAGTGGCCCCCAGGCTGCAGTTTGGAGAGCAATACTCTAAAGCAAACGAAAAAGAAAAGAAAAAAATCTAAATGTTCTCCTTAAATGTCTTTAATTCTTAATGAAGTCTCCACTCACAAATCAAAAAGCCTGGTCTGTAAGAGGATATGTTAAATATATACGGAAAAACAAAACAAAAAGCAAAAACATGAAATAAAGTGAACGTGAACCTGTGCCCAGACTATGCACACTTATGCCCCGTACACACGGTCGGATTTTCCGACGGAAAATGTGTGATAGGATCTTGTTGTCAGAAATTCCGACCGTGTGTAGGCTCCATCACACATTTTCCATCGGATTTTCCGACACACAATTTGAGAGCAGGCTATAAAATTTTCCGACAACAAAATCCGTTGTCGGAATTTCCGATCGTGTGTACACAAATCCGACGCACAAAGTGCCACGCATGCTCAGAATAAATAAAGAGATGAAAGCTATTGGCCACTGCCCCGTTTATAGTCCCGACGTACGTGTTTTACGTCACCGCGTTCAGAATGATCGGATTTTCCGACAACTTTGTGTGACTGTGTGTATGCAAGACAAGTTTGAGCCAACATCCGTCAGAAAGAATCCTAGGATTTTGTTGTCGGAATGTCCGATCAATGTCCGTGTGTACGGGGCATAAGTATGTACATAATCTGAACTAGAAGTACTTTGAAGCTGAACTCAATGTAAAATAAAGTTACCCTTGCAGTGGGGATCCCCTGTATTGAAAGGTTGAAATTATAATTTTTACTTACTTTAGGCTCTGTTCACACCTACGCGTTTTTGGGCGTTTTTCTGCTGTAAGCCTCAGTTCTAAAAAAACCCAACAAGACAAATCCCATTCATTTCAATAGCCCCTTTTCACATCTCAAGGGTTCTGTTGCCTGAAGCAAAACGCCCTTCGCTCAAAAATGTACAGGAGCTTCTTTTTTGGCAGATTACAGGCGTTTTCTGCTTTTTACATTGGTGGCCTTTTGACCTGTATAAAATCGCAGCAAAAATTGCGCGACTTTCTGCCTGAAAATGATACGCTCAGGTGTGAATGCAGCTTTATCCCTAGTTTCTCCAGCAGCCACAAAGCTTCTCCTCTCCGATGCTCTGGGTTGTGGGTGGGCCCTTAGCATACTTACTTACAAATGCAGAGCAGTCCTGCATTTTACATGAGGATGTCCGAGAGCCTGCGACTGACAGAGCAGAGAAGACAGGAGAAGCGGCTTGGGGGGGACTGGTTCTACAACTGGGTGGAAATCTGAAGGAGCAAGGGATAAAAAGGTAGACAAATACCTCCCATCCTCTGGAATGCTCTACCCCAATCTGTCCGATTTTCTCCTACTTTATCCATGTTCAGACAATCCCTGAAAACTCATCTCTTCAGAGAAGCCTATCTGGCCCCCACCTTAAAACTGTACATTTATCTTCTCAATCAGCACATCACCCACAGTTATTACCTCTTGTATCTCTTGACCTTCCCTCTTAGATTGTAAGCTCTAAGGAGCAGGGCCCTCTGATTCCCACTGTTTTAAAGTGCATTGTATTTTTACTGTCTACCCTCAAGTTTAAAGCGCTACGTAAACTGTTGGCGCTATATAAATCCTGTATAATAATAATAATAATAAATACCAGCATAAACCTGCAGTCCCACTGCATGAGCAACCATAAATTTGTATCGTAGTTCAGCTTTAAAACAACCCCTCATTCACCTTGGTGGCTATAGGCATTGTGAAGAGATCCATCTTCAGTTCTCCTGATGGGGGGTGGGCTCAGGGAAGCTGTTCCTGCCAGGAGAACACAGTGATCATTGCTAGTGGCTATACCTGCTGGCAATAATCGCATGCCAAAAATCTGACATGCTGGTTGTACCCAAGCTGATCGAGGGATCAACTTGGGTACATTCAGCCTGCCCATAGATGGTTTGTCCACGGCCGGTCTCTACTGAACCGGTTGAGATTCAAATCATCTATGGCTTTCTTAGGGGATTCGATTTTACTTTGGTTAAAGGTGCACAGAGATTGCTCTAAGAATTGAACAACTGGTTCTAAAATGTTTAGGTCTGGGAGACTAGAAATAAAAAGCTAACAGAGATTAATTGCTAAAGATAATAGTCCAAAAAAAGAACAATTACAACACTTATAACCATCAGGTAAACGGGCACAAATCATTTTACCAGAAGCCAAAAACGGACCATTATTTGCCTAAAGCAGAAAGACAGCACAAGATTTTCATAAGTAGATAGTTGCATAGGCCAGGGTAAATGGCAGCTGTTGTCTAGATTGTCATTAAGCCATCTGCTTCACAAACCATCATCCAAACAATCCAGTACATGACAAATGTATCTCATGAGAATGCTATGACTTATTATAAAACACATCCTCTAAGCTGTATAGGGATAGGAGTAATATAGTTAATAATAAACAGCAGTGAGATTAGCAAATAGTTGAAGTCAAGGAATAGGATGGGACTGTGGTCAACTAAATTACCTCCAATCATCAAATCACTTGTTTGACTCAAGAGGTGAGGTTAGGCAAGGCAAACTCGCTCTACTTTCCGTTCCTACTAAATAGACAGGATCATCTCTCTCAGAGCCCTTTCACACTGGGGCGGCGTTTTACCGTCAGTATGCGGCCGCTAGCGGGGCGGTTTTACCCCCTGCTAGTGGCCGAGAAAGGGTTAAATACCACCGCAAAGCGCCTCTGCAGAGGCGCTTTGCCGGCGGTATAGCCGCGCCGTCCCATTGATTTCAATAGGCAGGAGCGGTAAAGGAGCGCTCCTTCACTGCTCCGAAGATGCTGCTGGCAGGACTTTCTTTACCGTCCTGCCAGCACATCGCTCCAGTGTGAAAGCCCTCGGAGCTTTCACACTGGATACACAGCAGCGGCACTTTCGGGTCGGTTTGCAGGCGCTATTATTAGCGCAATAGCGCCTGCAAACCGCCCCAGTGTGAAAGGGCTCTTAGGTTAAGGTGTCACCACAGAACATGAACTCAATGTTTTGACATCTCTTTTGCTAAAAATAAAAACAATCCATCTTTGATTCCAGATGTTCACCATAACATAAATGCCACACCTTGTATTCAAATTTAAAGGGGTTGTAAAGGCAGAAGGTTTTTTATCCTAAACGCATTCTATTTTTTTTTCTATTGTTTGCAGAAGCCGCCCTCCAGTAGCCCCTTATGCTTACCTGCGCCCCATCTCTCTCCCTATCGATGCGCCTTGGCCATCTGAGACACTCTACCTGATTGACTGAGACACAGCAGCGACGCCATTGGCTTCCGCTGCTGTCAATCAAAGTTAGTCAGCCAATTAGGAGAGAGAGGGAGCGGGGCCAGGCCGGGGCTCGGTGTCTGAATGGGCACAGGAAGCTGTGACTCAGCTCGGGTGCCCCCATAGCAAACTGCTTGCTGTGGGGGCACTCAACAGGAGGGAGGTGCCAAGTACACAGAAGAGGAGGATCCAGGCTGCTCTGTGCAAATCCACTAACAGAGGAGGTAAGTATAACATGTTTGTTTCTTTTATAGGAAAAAAAAAAAAAACGGGACTTTACAATCACTTTAAAATATATGAGTCATTCTGTGATCAGTAAACACTCACCCTCCGTCACAATTACACTAACAGTTGCCTGATCCTGCAAGCCGCGGTCATCTTTAACAGTCAGTGTAAACTCATATTTTCCACCTTGTAGACCAGTAACTGTAGCAATGCTGCTATTGTTGTTTTCAATTTTCACACCTTCCGGGCCCCTGAAAATAAACAAATGAGTTTACTACATTCTGGTACACAAAGCTCAAGATTGCTACAGTTAAATATTGTATACGTACTGTAGGTTAAAAAAAGGAACACTTGCATGGAGCAGTTCAGGAGTTCAACCATTAATAACAATATTGATAACACTATTGATATTAAATATCAAGAAAGACTCAATTATCTGAAAACTATTTCAGTCTGGAAACTTCAAGTTTGCTGCAATGTGGATACTGTAAAGCCGGCCATAGATGGATCAGCAAAAACTGGAGGAATTTGGATCCATCTATGGGCAGGCTGGCTGTACTGAAGTCGATTTATTGATCGACTTCAGTACAACCAGCCTGTGAGTTTTTTTTCATACAATTAATGCAGTTGGCTAGAGCAGGCAGCAGTAATAATTGTATTCTGACAGCGGGGAAGCCTCACACTATTAGAATATAAAAGCGCAGCGGGAGGGATTCCCCCATCTGTATTGAATGTGTTGATGGAGGAATCAGGTGATTTTCTTTTCTTCAACCCGAATAGGTTAAAGTACGAAAACTCTCATACCACAGAGTAAAAATTCAGAAGTGATGTAATGTGTTGTAGTGTAATTGTATTGTATTTTCTGACAAAAACTGTACTGATTAAATGAAAATCGTATGATCTGGTATCGTACGAGAAACGTTTCCGTGTTTGTCTCGATGGACATTTTTGGACGACAGCTGTGTACTAACGATCAGATCATCGCAGGTTCACACAGATATTCCAACAAGTTGGAAACACTCATTGTTGCAATCAATGGCTACCCTCGAAAAGCTAGACTATTGCTTAAAATGTATGTAAACCCCAACAATGAACTTCTTTTATTCGCATTTTAGTTTGTCAAATATACCAAAAAATGAATTTTGTTATACCTGTTTGATAAGAAAAAATAAATAAATAAATGTTGATCCCACCAGAAATCCAGTGCAGTGCTATCTTAAGCAGTCCTATTTCACTGTCCAGGTTCCCTATGTTATATACAGACCATCTCTGTCTCTCCTTAACATAGGGGGAGGTATTTTATGGTCCACAGTCCTAACATACTTCCTCTGTCCTAGAGTGACAATGCAGCTTCCCTACAGATACAGTACAGTGAGTGTGTCTTACCACCCTAGAACATGGCATGTTTTATTGGCAAGATCACCAGATAAAGATAAAAGAAAACACCCTGAAAAACCAAAAAAAAAAAACTAACTAACTGGACGACATTCAGTCAATGTGTACAGCTGTCTTTCTGACAGAAGCCAGTCTAATGACCAGCTTTTGTCGAAGGGACATGCTAGAAAACTCGCCTCCAATCAGCACTTGCAGCTGATGGCTGCATGTGCTGTTCAGTGTTCTGGTGGGTGGAGGGGGTAGGTAGTCCCCCTGTCATAACCATCTTGTGTGTTAGTATGGGTGTGTGTGTGTGTGTGTGTGTGTACCAGGCTTAATTAAGTCACCACTTAAAGTAGAAAGTTAGTCGGAAAATTAAGTCCCATTAGATGACTTCAGGATGGCCCCTTTTGCAGGCCTAACTATGTAAAGCATTACAATTAAGTACCTATACTGTGTAAAATCCACTAATACACAGTCTCACCCTGCTCTGCAACATGCTCAGTTGCTCTCCATTTTTAGCCACTGCTGAATTTGTAGAGGCCGATCTGCTGACAGCCTTAAAGCGGAATTAAACCCTCCTATCCTTTACAGCCAAGGAAGCTGCTTCTGTTTGATCTGCAACTGCCATGGTGCTGCACATGTGATCAGTTTTGACACCAGCCATTTGATGGTTTGACAGTTTGGTTTAGAGCACAATCAATGTGACAGTTAGCAGTCCTGGCATTCCAGGAATGCAACAATTTTTTGAAACTGTTAAATCGATGGGTTTAGTCCTGCTTTATGATTTACTGCTTAGGGGCTCTGGGCTTCAGCAAAATGGCAGCCTCCAGCAAGAACAAACAGGAGCAATGCTGGAGGCAATTTACAGCACACACTCATTTTGGTAGCATAAATATGAATGTGGAATGTATGCTCCTTGCTAAAGAACATTATTTTTTTTTTATCAATACAGATTTGTTGTTGAATTTGATATATTTTAGGCTTCATACTGGGTATCAGATTAGGTCTTCTGTGGTCAAGCATAAATGTCAGTGCCCTACTGCCTAGTGAGGTTCTGACATTTGTGAAAACTTTTATTATTTTAGGCACCTGTTGGATCTGGTCAGGCTCACTTAAATGCCAGTGCTGTGCTCTGCATACACTTGTCCTAGTTTTTTTCATATATAGGCAAAATACAAACTTTGTTTGTTCCCAGAGATAATAGTCAATCTTCTGATCATCAGTGCTGCGGCTTCCATCAAGAATTGTACTGTCTACTGGAAGAGTAAGCTCTTTGTCCGGGCCAGCATCGGCCTGAGGAGGCTTGTTATTTTCTGTCAAAGAAAAACTGGTATTAGAGATGAAAAGTAATAATTTATATCATTTCACCTTGGTGTTTTTTGTATATAATAGCATTCTTACCAGGCTGAACAATCACTGTCACCTCACTGGTAGACTGCTGACCTGCAGAGTCTGTCACTGTAAGCTGAAAGGTATAATCTCCTTCTTGAAGAGCTGACAGCTGAAGAGTTGCTGTTCTGACTCCCTGCAAAGTTAGAGAAAAGCAGATATATTTATTTGTATTGAATAATAATTGTAAGACACAATGGCTATGGTAAGCTCCAAGTTAGCAGCAACATGTCACCACAAATTTGTTCTGGGAGTAACCATGTTTAAAGCTAAATTTAGTGAAAAATACAAAAACAAAAAACAGCACCAGTGACAGTACTTACCATATATGAAGTGTGTCCTGTGTGCCGGTGGCTGCCGTGTTAGGATAAAATCTCAAGTCCTTTGCCCTCAGATACCCCTGTAAGGGTCGGTTCACACTAGGACGACTTGTCAGGCGACCTAGCCGCCTGACAAGTAGCGCCCCGTTCTGTACAATGGAACCGTTCTAATCGGAGAGACGCAAGTCGCTCCGACTTAGAAAAAGGTTCCTGTACTACTTTGGGGGTGATTTGAGGCGACTTGCATAGACTTCTATATAGAAGTCGTTTTGCAAGTCGCCGCCCCTGTCGTGTCCAGGTCGCCTGAGGCAGTCGCGCTGCAAGTCGCGCTGCTTCAGTGTGAACCGACACTGACAGTGGTCTTCCAGTGCTGCGAGGTTAATATAAGCGGCTGCAGCTGTGACCGCCACTTGTCAAGTACTGACTATGCGCCTACCCTTTCTGCCCCCATGCTCAATTCATAGAAGACATATTATTGGTTCCCACAATAAAAGGTGCTCTATAAATGGAAGAGACTGACCTTTAATGTATCCTCCTGTCCATTCACAGATCCCTTTTCAATGTGGGAACCTAAAGTATGGGCTGCTATGAATGGAGCATGGGAGTGCAAAGGGCAGGCACAGTAGGCAATTTACGAGTGCCAGTCGCAGCTGCTCATAATAACCCCCACAGCACTCTCAACAAAATCTTTTTATTATAAGCCCAGGTTTGTGCTGTGGGGTCATGAAAGACTGCATAGAATGTCAAAATCATTTGTTTGGGAGAAGTTCCAACCACAGTGGCAGCAAGCACATGTAATACAGGCCCAAATTGCCTGGAGACCACACATTTATGCTGATGGTATTGAAAAAGTATAGAATATGGCAAATTGACCTTTTAGATCTTTTAGATTTGAATTACCTACCATTTAAGATAGCAGCTAAAAAAGCAAAACCATGTTTACACCAGAGCACAGGATATGGTACCATAGAAAGATCAGGCAACGATCGATTCTTAAAAGGAGAAAAGGTGGGAAGCGTTATTGTGGACTAATTAATTGGGATTAGCAGCTCATCATATTTTATTTTAATTTATATATTTCTTGTGGCGCTGGATTTTTCACTACCATTCAATGATCGATTCTGCCAAAGTGGTGTGTGACCCCAGAGTACCTAGTTCAGACACTGAGCCACCATCAGGCTGGATGACTGTAGGCCTGTGCAACCTTTAAGAACACAATTAATAACAGCAAGAGAGTCTAGAGGAGGGGTAGCACATAAACTAGAGGACTTCAGCAGTGCGCTACTGGAAAGTCTGCCAAGCTAAGTAGAGCAAATAAAAGTCTGGTGGGGCCAGCCCTCCGAAAATGCTCAGGATGTTTCAGACTGGACTAGTTCAGCTTGTGTCTGCTTAAGGCCCAGAAAAAAGGTTTAGTAGAGCATCTAACAGTTTTAAACATTCAAGGGCAAGTAGATCAGACAGTGTCAAAAAGTATAAAGGATTTTGGGGAGTAAAATTATTTTAACAAGGTTAATATGTCCCACCATGCCAAACTGGAGACCATATGCCAATCTTTGTTTAGTAGTAAAGTAGTAAACTGGGGTTCAACATTTAGACGAATATAACCCTGAAGTTCTCTAAAAAGTATCTATTATTGAGATATCTAATTACACTGGTCCTGCATAACAGAAGTAATAGAGAAGGAATCAAGAGCAAAAAGGTGTGATTTTGACCAGTTTATGGTCAGGCTTGAATAAATTCCAAAATCATTTATAACCATGAGAGCAGTAGTAATTGAAAGGTCTGAGTCCTCCAAATATAAAATCATATTGTTGGCGTACAATCCAGCTTTTTCAACATGCAATTCCACTTGTAGACCTTTAATATTGGGATGTTCCCTGGAAACGACCAACCAGAGCTTCTACTGCAATAGTGTACAGGAGGGAGAAAGGGGATATTCCTATCCAGTGCCCCTGGTAAGTGGAAAAACCTTGGATTTCCACGCATTAAAACATCTTGATAATTTAAAGCAGCCTATATGTGTATGTACATGTTTCTCACCTGCATCTCCATTACTTTTCCTTTGCTGCTGGGACTCAAGGACCATTCATAGCTGACAATACCATGATCATCCTTGCTTAGGTTTCCATATAACACAATAGAGTTTTTGGGAAGTGTGATGACTTGGTTGGCTCCAGCATTTGCTACTGGAGGGTAATCAACAGCTTTATTTACAGTAAGGTTTGCAGTAGTAGAATTTTTGGCCCCGTCAGAATCTTCAACAGTTAACCTGAGGGAAAAAAACAACAACTTTTTGCCGTCTACGTATTAACATTTCACCTTGCTGTGTGGCTAGCTCATTGCACCATGTTAGCTGAGCTGGTGTTAGTTAAAAAAAAGTATCACAAAAGTCCATTTATGTTATTTAATTTGACCCAAATTATATAAAATGCGTTTTTTTTTTAATTGACCTTCTTTTAAAAAATGTCCAAAGTAATGGCATATACTCTAAGCAGAGCATTCTTAAGTTTTTTTTATGCTCTCATACTGCTGGCATATTTCATTTATATACTGTGTCTCTACATATGGAGAAAAGCCTCCTTGGTAAATTTTACATGGCAGGCTTTTCAAATTGGTTCTTTGACCCAAGTTTAATTTTTTTTTTATAGAAAACTTACCATAGTTGCTGTTGCAACAGTGCAGTCAAAAATATGGTCTTGTCTGCATGATTACGATTTTATACCCAGGCTCTTAAGCCACGTGAGCCCAAAAAACCCACATACCTATTTACTGCAGCCAGAGGTGGGTTATTGCTGATATTTAACCAGGACGGTAGGAATACTGCAATATTATTTTCTCAGTAATGCCAAGAAGATCACAAAGCAAATTGTGTGATACTGTCAATGTAGCATAGGTACTGTTTTAGCAATCTCACTCACTTTAAAAAGCTCAGTGTGTGCAAAGCAGACAATGCATTAGAATGATATTCTTCATGCAGTTCTAGTCAACAAGTGAAGCAATACGAAAATTATTTCACTTGCGTATACCTGTACAGTGTATCCGGAAAGTATTCACAGCGCCTTTTCCCACATTTTGTTATGTTACAGCCTTATTCCAAAATTAATACCCCATAATGACAACATGAAAGAAATTTGTTTGTAATCTTTGCAAATTTATTAAAAATAAAAAAGGAAAAAAAAATACATGTTCATAAGTATTCACAGCCTTTGCTCAATACTTTATTGAATTACAGCCTCAAGTTTTTTTGAGTATGATGCTACAAGCCTGGCACACCTATTTTTGGGCAGTTTTTCATATTCTTCTTTGCAGGACCTCTCAAGCTCCATCAGGTCGGATGGGGAGTGTTGGTGCACAGCCATTTTCAGATCTCTCCAGAGATGTTCAATTGGGTACAAGTCTTGGCTCTGGCTGGGCCACTCAAGGACATTCACAAAGTTGTCCCATAGCCACTCCTTTGTTATCTTGGCTGTGTGCTTTGGGTCGCTGTCCTGTTGGAAGATTAACCTCCCCAGTCCAAGGTCCAGAACGCTGTGGAGCAGATTTTCATAGGATGTTTCTGTACATTGCTGCATTCATCTTTCCTACATCTCTAGTTCCTACCGCTGAAAAACATCCCCACAACATGATGCTGCCGCCATACTTCACTGTAGGGATGGTATTGGCCAGGTAGTGAGCGGTGGCTGGTTTCCTTCAGACATGACACTTGCCATTCAGGCCAAAGAGTTCAATCTTTGTTACATCAGACCAGAGAATTTTGTTGCTCATGGTCTGAGAGTCCTTCAGGTGCCTTTTGGCAAACTCCAGGCGGGCTGTCATGTGCCTTTTACTGAGGAGTGGCTTCCATCTGGCCACACTACCATACAGGCCTGATTGGTGGAGTGCTGCAGAGATGGTTGTTCTTCTGGAAGGTTCTCCTCTCTCCACAGAGAAACGCTGGAGCTAGGTCAGGATGGCCATCGAGTTCTTGGTCACCCCCCTGACTAGGGCCCTTTGCCCCCAATTGCTCAGTTTGGCCAGGTGGCCCACTCTAGGAAGAGAGTCTTGGTGGTTACAAACTTCTTCCATTTACGGATGATGGAGGCTACTTTGCTCATTGGGACTTTCAATGTGGCAGAAAATTTTCTGTACCCTTCCCCAGATCTGTGCCTCAATACAATCCTGTCACGGAGGTCTACAAACAATTCCTTGGACTTTGTGGCTTGGTTTGTGCTCTGACATGCGCGGTTAACTGTGGGACCTTATATAGAGAGGGGTATGCTTTCCAAATCATGTCAAATCAGCTGAATGTACCAGAGGTGGACTCCACTCAAGTTGTAGAAACATCTCAAGGATGATCAGTGGAAAGAGGATGCACAATTTTGAGTGCCATGGCAAAGGCTGTGAATACTTATGTACATGTGATATTTTCATTTTTTACTTTTAATAAATTTGCGAAGATTTCAAACAAACATATTTTATTATGGGGTATTGTTTGTAGAATTTTGAGGAAAATAATGAATTTAATCTATTTTGGAATAAGGCTGTAACATAACAAAATGTGGAAAAAGTGAAGCGCTGTGAATACTTTCTGGATGCACTGTATGTAGGTTTAAACATTTTGGACAGTGTAGGGATTAAATCGAACTGCTGTCAAGTTTTTAATATTGTCTGTGTGACATCTAAGTGAGGGTATCCCCCTGCATGGGAAAGGTTCCCTTTGTGCAGTGTTTCTAGGACAAAGAATTAAGGGAAATCTTCCTGATATCACAGACAGCAAAGAAAAAAAACAAGTGTCCTAACCATTCCCAGCCTCATTTCAAACTAAAAAAAAAAGGTTTTAACTTTACATGCACAATAAGCGGGACATCAAACAATGCTTCCTGCAAAATGCATGTAAGTAAGGCATTTTTTAAAGTCTTCTATAATAAATGCCATTATCATATGAAAAAAAGGTGGACATCACATGGCCCTTGTGTATTCAGAACATGCATGTAGCAGGCCTCTTCACCATGGAGCTGGAAGCTCTGGTCAGCTCAGCAGAAGTGAAGTCAGTGTGACCTTGCATTGCGACTTTCTTGCAACTTGATGCAACTTTGGCCAATCATAACAATACAGAGTGTGACACATATTATTGAACTTAAACACTCTAAAGTTGCAGCCAAAGTCACAAAAATAACAATACAAAGAAGGGACTTTGTTTCAAATTTTGTGATTTTAACATTGCAGTCTATGGCACTCATGTCGCAATGAAGATGGAGAAAAGTAGTGCAGGAACTATTTTTTGTCGCTCTGACTTGAGTTGCAGCAATTAGGACGACACCCACTGAAATGAATGTGTTTTGACTTGTCATGTGGCTTACCTTGCCACAGGTTGTAGCAAGTCGCATGAGAAGTCTCAGCAATGTGAAATATATATATATGTCACGTAAATGCCTGGGACTCCCAATTATATTTAAAAGAAAACAGAGGTGTCAGATGAAAAGATTCTTACCTAAAGGTATAATTTCCAGGAACAAGATTAGTGAGTTTAAGTATTTCAGTGCCTCCTGTAATTTTCTCCTCCCTTAGTGGACCCTTTAGCTCCTCCCAGTGGTAGCTAACAATTTTTTCATCATCTGTGCTCTCTGAGGACAGTAACAAAAAAGAAACAGAATTGATTATTAACACAACATAAAAAGTATGTGTTAGGTACCCAACACAGATACCACACTCTGCATTCTCTTATACATGATCTCCTAGGCAATACCTGCACATTTGTGAACTCATTTAATACAGTCTAGAAATTTTGCGCACCTATACTGTTATAAATAATGTGAAATTTTCTTCTAATAAACATATTTAACCTATATTAGTTGTTTGTGCAATCAGGTTGCAAAACAAGTAAAGAATATGGCAATTTTATTATTGTTTTATCATATGTTTGTGATTGAACCCACCCAGTGTCAGCATCATGCTGGAGAACCAGACCACTGTTCTCACACAGAACACAGCAGTCTGTTTCTCCAGAGGTCAGACTTGCACAGTGCTCCATTCAACAATGCTGCGCTCGGAGCATAAGCAATCTTGAGTGTAATGGGATGTGATGGACTAATGAAAACCTAGACTGATGCACTTTGTGTGAGAGCAGCATTTTGGCTCTCAACCATGCTACCAGCACAGGGCAGCCTCTTACATTTTTGTCCATTTTAATGAAGAGGGAAACCCATTAACTCTGCATACATTCACAGATTGGGTCTGATATGAACAACATATTGGCCTACTAGTGGCAAGAAGAAACAGAACACAGCATCTGCCTCAGAAACCAATTGATTCCATTTACTTGAAGGATGAAGGGGTTTAAAGTGGAAATATGCATTGACAAAAGAAGGCATGTCTTTTATGAGGGCTGTCTATTAATTTTATACTCACGGCTGCCATCTATGACAGTAGAGGTGGTGGGCAATGAGATTTCTTGGTAGCGAGGAGATACAATGGCTACCGGAGGCTGATTTACTCGTGGCTCTGTAAGAAAATAGTCATAAATATTACAAACATATCCTATTCATTCACCATTAGCAAATTAAGAAATGATAACTGGACACTTACTGGGCTTGACGGTAACATTCACAAACCCCTCTCCGTGTGCATTTTCACCTTCCACAATTACCTTGAACTCGTATAAACCTGCTGTAAGCTTGTGAAGAAGAAGAAAAAATAATAGTATTATCTAAACAGAAAAGTTGCATTCACATACCCCATGTAGAGCAAGCTGTCATGCCCAAAGGCTGACAGACTAACAGTTATGATGTATATACACACAGACTGGAAGACATTGTTAGCCACAGCCTGGGACGTATAAAGACAGACTTAAAATGAACGGCAGACATATCAGTGTAAAATGTGTCTGTATTAACCTCCCTGGCGGTATTCCCGAGTGTGGCTCGGGTAAATTTTCATTACTAAAAGCGGTAACCACGAGCCACACTTGGGATCGCATCGCAGGATCCAGGCAAAGTTACTTACCTTGTCCCCAGGATCCTGCAATGTTTTCCTGCTGTGTCCGCAGGCTACGTACTCCGCCTGATGTATTACTGTGCTGAGCTCCGTTCCCTGCGAGCGTCACGACGCACGGGGGTGGAGCAAATGATTGACAGTAGTTGTATGAGATTTTTGATTAGAATGTTTACAGCTTGGTGAGGGAATAGGCAGGGCCTGATTTGATAGTTTACAGATGTCAAACTGTGGCTAAACACTTGCAATAAAAAAAAAAAAAATGTTGCAGTTACCTGCTCTGTGCAATTATTTTGCACAGAGCAGTCCTGATTCTCCTCTTCTCAGGTTCCTTGCTGGTGTTCCTGCCCCCCTCCCTTCTTTCGAGTGCCCCCAGAGCAAGCAGCTTGCAATGGGGGTACCAAAGCAGGCGTGCTCCCAAGCTGCTGCTCTGTGTGGTTATTCAGATACAGAGACGCAACTCAGCCCCACCGCTCTCTCATTGGCTGTCTGGCTGTGATTGACAGCAGCGCTAGCTATTGTCTCAGCCAAAGAGGAGGGAGAGTCCCCAGAGAGCTGAGGCTCTCGTGCACATCGCTGGTTCGAGAGGGAAATCAGGTAAGTATTGGGGGCTGGGGGGACTGCTGCACACAGAAGGTTTTTAACCTTCATGAATAGAATGTAAAAAACCTTCAGCCTTTAAAACCACTTTAACCAATTGACCCCTGGAAGCTTTTACCCCCTTCCTGACCAGAGCACTAGTAAAAACCTGCTAAGGAAAAAAACACTAAAAACACGCTAAGGAACCCCCCCCCCCCCCCCCCAGGAAAAAAACGTACTAAAGGAAAAAAACACACACTAAAAACATGCTAAAAAAAAAAAAAAAAACACCACCAAGAAAAGAAAAGCAAAAAAAACACGCTAAGGAAAATAAGAAAAAAAACAAGCTAAAAACATGCTAAGGAAAAAACATGCTAAAAACATGCGAAGAAAAAACATGCTAAGGAAAAAAAACACTAAAAACATGCTAAGGTTTAAAAACACATTAAGAAAAAAAACGTTAGGGAAAAAAAACATGCTAAAAACAGGCTAGGGAGAAAACATGCAAAGAAAAAAACACACAAAAGAAAAAAAACACGCTAATGAAAAACATGCTAAGGGAAAAAATCTGATAAAAACACGCTAAAGGGAAAAAAACACACTAAAAACACGATAAGGAGAAAAACTTAAGAAGAAACACTAAAAACACGGGAAAAAAATACGCTAAGGAAAAAAACATGCGAAGGAAAAAAACATGCTAAAAACATACTAAGGAAAAAACATGCTAAAAACAAGCTAATGAAAAAAAAACATGCTAAAAACATGTTAAGAAAAAAATGTGCTAAAACATGCTAAGGAAAAAACACGCTAAGAAAAAAACATGTTAGGGAAAAAACACGCTAAGGAAAATAAGATGATAAAAACACGCCAAGGAAAAAAAGACGATAAAAACACGCCAAGGAAAAAAAGAAGATAAAAACACGCCAAGGAAAAAATATGTTAAGGGAAAAAAACACACTAAGGAAAAACACACTAATTCCCTGTACACACGGTTGGATTTTCCGACGGAAAATGTGTGATAGGACCTTGTTGTCGGAAATTCCGACCGTGTGTAGGCTCCATCACACATTTTCTATCTGAATTTCCGACACACAATGTTTGAGAGAAGGCTATAAAATTTTCCGACAACAAAATCCGTTGTCAGAAATTCCGATCGTGTGTACACAAATCCGACGCACAAAGTGCCACGCGTGCTCAGAATAAATTAAGAGACGAAAGCTATTGGCTACTGCCCCGTTTATAGTCCCGATGTACGTGTTTTACGTCACCCCGTTTAGAATGATCGGATTTTCCGACAACTTTGTGTGACCGTGTGTATGCAAGACAAGTTTGAGCCAACATCCGTCGGAAAAAATCCATGGATTTTGTTGTCAGAATGTCCGATCAATGTCCGACCGTGTGTACGGGGCATTAGGAAAAAACATGATAAAAACATGCTAAGGGAAAAAGCGAAGAAAAAATGCTAAAAACACGCTAAGGAAAAAAACACGCTAAAAACATACTAAGGAAAAAAAACACTAAAAACACACGCTAATGCCCCGTACACACGGTTGGATTTTCCGACAGAAAATGTGTGATAGGACCTTGTTGTCGGAAATTCCGACCGTGTGTAGGCTCCATCACACATTTTCCATCGGATTTTCCGACACACAAAGTTTGAGAGCAGGATATAAAATTTTCCGACAACAAAATCCGTTGTCGGAAATTACGATCATGTGTACACAAATCCGACGCACAAAGTGCCACGTATGCTCAGAATAAATAAAGAGATGAAAGCTATTGGCCACTGCCCCGTTTATAGTCCCGACGTATGTGTTTTACGTCACCACGTTTAGAACGATCGGATTTTCCGACAACTTTGTGTGACCATGTGTATGCAAGACAAGTTTGAGCCAACATCCGTCGGAAAAAATCCAAGGATTTTGTTGTCGGAATGTCCGATCAATGTCCGACCGTGTGTACGGGGCATTAGGGAAAAAAGCTAAGAAAAAAGCTAAGAACATGCTAAGTGAAAAAAACACGCCAAGGAAACAAAAACACGCTAAGGAAAAAAAAACACATTAAGGGAAAAAAAAATATTTTTTATTTTATGCTATAAAACACACCCAATTAAAAAAAAAAAATAGAATTTCTTCATCAATTTAGGTCAATTTATATTTCGCTACATATTTTTGGTAAAAAAAAAAAATTGCAAAAGTTAATTGCAAATGTTGGCTCAAACTTGTCTTGCATACACACGGTCACACAAAGTTGTCGGAAAACCCGATCGTTCTAAACGTGGTGACGTAAAACACGTACGTTGGGACTATAAACGGGGCAGTAGCCAATAGCTTTCGTCTCTTAATTTATTCTGAGCATGCGTGGCACTTTGTGCGTCAGATTTGTGTACACACGACAGATTTTGTTGTCGGAAAATTTTATAGCAAGCTCTCAAACTTTGTGTGTCGGAAATTCCGATGGAAAATGTGTGATGGAGCCTACACACGGTCAAAATTTCCGACAACAAGGTCCTATCACACATTTTCCGTCGGAAAATCTAACCGTGTGTACAGGGCATTAGCGTGTTTTTTCCTTAGTGTGTTTTTTCCCTTAACATATTTTTTCCTTGGCGTGTTTTTATCGTCTTTTTTTCCTTGGCGTGTTTTTATCGTATTTTTTTGCTTAGCGTGTTTTTTCCCTAACATGTTTTTTCTTAGCGTGCTTTTTCCTTAGCATGTTTTAGCACGTTTTTTCCTTCAGAAATTACATTCATTTTAAAAACAGAATGTTAAAAACAAGTGAAGATTTCAAACAACATTCTTTCATTCAGCGAATGTACAAAGATTTTTCATATGAATATTCTCGTCTGAAATTTGATCCGTGTGACCAGCATAAGGCTCAGTACATACCTATGCAGTTTGCTTTTGATCTTTTTCTGCAGTGCTTTTTGCTGTGCCTTTTGATTTTTGCACACGTGATTTTGCTGCGATTTGCGGTTTTTGCACTTTTTTTGGCCAATTTGTTGTTGGGCAGATTAAAAAACTCAAATTGCTGCAAAAATGCATTCCATTATTATTATTATATAAGAATTATACTATTTGCTCTTTTTGTACTATAAAGGGCTCCTTTTAGTTTTTTTTTAACCCCATTATGTTACTGGCGGATTAATCGATTATGAAAATAGTAATCGATTCATTTCATAATCGATTAGTTGCTTCAACCCTACGCAGGTAACTGTGTTTTTTTGGGTTAACAAATGCTTTAAGGACCAAGCCTATTTTTGACACTTGGCGTTTACAAGTTAAAGTGTTACTAAGCCCACAACAGTAAAATCAGTCTGTATATGCAGTATAGCATATTTGTTATACGCACTGTGGAACTTAAGGGATTAATCCTCTGCATTGTGTAAAAAGACTGTTTTATCCTGGTATGCAGAGATCCTCCCCTCCTGTGCTGTCTAGTTTGGGAAAGCCAGCTAACACAGGCAATAGCCAACCTGCACATGCTCAGTTGTGTCTTTTATGGTGGAGAGAACAGTTTCTTGTTCACAGAGCTAGCCAGGTCACATGATATTGACATCACACATGTGGGCGTGTATACAGGCTGCAGTGAAAATCTTCTCCTATCTGAACTCTCAGCACTGAAGAAACTGTACAATTTATGATGTAACCGTGGTATACAGATCATCCAAAAAGGTATATAGTGGCAATATTTTAATGTAAAAAGAAGATTTATAAGCTGTGGGGGGCAGATGAATGATTTTCATATCACTTGGTTTATTAACACTTTAAAATCAGATTTTTTTTTTGATAGAAAATAACATAGAACTCCCAAACCTTATATATATATTATTTTCAGACACCCTAAAGAATAAAATGGAGATAGTTGCAAAACTTTGTCACACCGTATTTGCGCAGCGTCTTACAAACGCAATTTTTTGGGAAAAAACACTTTTTTGAATTAAAAAATAAGAAAAACTGTAAAGTTAGCCTAATTATTTTCTATATTGTGAAAGATAATGTTACGTCGAGTAAATTGATACCCAACATGTCACCCTTCAAAACTGCACCCGGTCGTGGAATGGCGACAAACTTTGGCACTTAAAAATCTCCATAGGCGACATTTAAAAATTTCTACAAGTTACCAGTTTTGAGTTCACTTCAAGGGATTGCAGTTTTGCCGGCTCTCCTTACTACCAGTTTTGAGTTACAGATGCGGTTTAGTGCTAGAATTATTGCTCTTGCTGTAACGATCGCGGCGATACCTCACATGTGTGGTTTGAACACTGTTTACATATGTGGACGTGACTTATGTATGCGTTCGCTTCTGCGCGTGAGCACGGAGGGACGGGGTACTTTAAAAAAATAAAAATCTTATTTATTTTACTTTTTATTTTTTATTTTACACTGTCCCTTTAAAAAAATGTTTCGGATCACTTTTATTCCTATTACAAGGAATGTAAACATCCCTTGTAATAGAAAAAAAACATGACAGGACCTCTTTAATATGAGATCTGGGGACAAAAAGACCTCAGATCTCATATTTACACCTAAAAGCAATAAAAAATAAAATAAAAAAAGTATTTTTTTCCAAAAAAAATAAAATTTTCCCTTTAACCACTTCAATACAAGGCACTTTCCCCCCTTCCTGCCCAAGCCAATTTTCAGCTTTTAGCACTGTCGCTTTTTTAAATGACAATTGCGCGGTCTGGCAACACTGTACCCAAACTAAATTTTTATCATTTTGTTCTAACCAAAAGAGCTTTCTTTTGGTGGTGTTTGATCATCTCTGCGGTTTTTATTTTTTGCTAAACAAATTTAAAAAAGACCAAAAATTTTGAAAAAAAAAAAAATCTCTGATGGGCACTGATGAGGCTGCACTGACGGGCACTGATAAGGTGGCACTGATGAGGTGGCACCAATGAGATGGCACTGATGGGCACTAATATGTGGCACTGATGGGCATTGATAGGGGGCACTGATAGGCAACACTGATGGGTACTTATGGGAGGCACTGATGGGCATCACTGTAAAGGAGGCACTGGTAGGCATTACTTATGGGCACTGATTGGCATCATTTTTGGGCACAAATTGGCATCCCTGGTGGCCATGTGTGGCATACCTGGTGGTATCTCTGGTGGTCCTGGGTGGGCATCCTCGGGGGGGCTGCACTGATAATCAATCAGCGCAGACCTCCCCTGTCAGAGGAGCAGCCGATCGGCTCTGCTTTACCTGTGTCTGTCATACGCGAGTGAGGAAAAGCCGATACACGGCTCATCCTGTTTACACCGTGATCAGCTATAATTGGACACTGCTGATCATGTGGTAAAGAGTCTCCGTCAGAGACTCTTTACCGAGATCAGTGTTGCGGTGTGTCAGACTGACACGCTGCACCACCGATCGCTGCGCTGCCCGTCCCAGCAGGTGCGTGCCGGCGGTCACCCTGAAAGACGTCATACGATGTCCAGTCAGGATAACGGAACCACCGCTTGACCGTTATTTTGCTATAGGCCAGCGGTAAGTGGTTAAGGCCGTTGGGTAGAAGTGATGTTTGACATTGCTCCGGTCCTCCAAGGGCATAGAGTCAAATGGGGGCCATCAGGCCAAAAGACCGGATCGTCTCCACCGCTTCCAAAGGCTCCGGTAAGTGCCGGAGACCACCGGAATGCGGCGGGGAGGGGGCACCACTTAAAAAAGCATATTCCACCGCATATCGTTCAGTAGGAACAAACGATACGTTTCCTCTCCCCTGACAGAAGAGGGATTTGTGTGTTTACATACACACAAATCCCCGTGCTGGCTCTCGTGCCCGCCGGCCGCACGCATCGGGTCCCCCCGCCATGCAGCGGCGGTGCGTGCGCGCCCCTTTGGCGGCTCTTAAAGAGCACAACATACCCATACGGGGTTTCGCACAGCAGAGTTAGGACTACAGAAAATGGGGTGCCTTGACAGGGCTCTGTAGCTTACAGATGTATTTACAAATGTGTGCAAACTAAACCCTTGTTTTTAATGCATACCGTTAGACAGGTTAATTTGGCTGGTAGGCAGCCTGGTGGGTAAGTGGAGCTGGGAATTTCTGTGCTTTTGTTTCGCATGTGTCGCCCTTCCATGTGCTCCTTGCCGCAAAGGCCGGTTATAGGTGAGGGCAGTGGCCATTTGTTTAAACATGGCCCATGCCCATGAGTTAAAGCAGCAGTCCTTGTTCACCGCTCCAGCGACCGACACCTCTCCCAGGGGTTTGGCGGCTCTGGCGCTGTGATTGGCCGGAGCCGCAATGACGTCACTCCCGCGCATGCGTGCGGGAGCCGCCGGTAACGACACAGTACAACTGAAGCAATGGCACATACGAGCCATTGCTTCAGTTTGTTTAAGTGCGCATATGCCGATGACGTCGGCACATGCAAATACAGGGATATCTCCTAAACTGTAGCTACAGGTAAGCCTCATTATAGGCTTGCCTGTAGTAAAAAGTGGTTGTAAAGGGTTTACAACCACTTTAATGAGACCCTAGTATGTGTGGTTTAAAAATTACAATAAGTAATGTAGGCTTGTCATAGGAGTGCATTTTTAATGTAAGAAAAACATGCACCATCATATAACTAAAGGAATATTTGTCTGCAATTGGAACAGAAGTCTAATCTGCAAGTATAATGTGCTACACTTTAAGATCTATCCTCACCTTTGACAACTTGAGTGACTGTGCATGCTTCCCCTCCATTTCTCCGCTGTAATCTGTAGGATGAGTAATCAGCCTCCAATCATACGTATATACTTTTCCTATATATGAATGGAAACAAATAATAGATTACAAAATAAATACAAGCTAAATGTTTTGGTATCCCTTTAAATGGAATCTTTAGACTGTAGGCTCCTACAAGGAGTAAGACAAATCAATACTTTCATTAACTTCTGTTGCAATGGGCAAGCAACCAATATCCAATTCCGATACGCAAACACAAACTATACCCAATATAGAAAATGAAGACTGATAGCACACCCCTTACAGGATATGTAAAAGCATGGTAGCCGATTTCTTTTAGTGAAGACATGTGAAAGGACCTGGCAGAGCACAGTAGATAATCATGAAGTCATCCATAAAATATACCAGAATGACTAGCAATTTTAAGGATTCATTTAAGTGTTGTTCTCCAGTGTACGTATTATTTTAGAAGGATGAGAAAACATATTCATGCAACACAGCTGCAACTAGGTGTCCGTACACTATTTAGTGACCTTGTTCTAGAAGCAGTGTGGTCCCCAATTTAATACAATAGCTGCACTTGTAAACGTTTGACACACTCCGTAGGATTAGAAGAATAGCATTCTGTGTACATAGCTAGCACATGTTGCAATGGATCACTGGTCAGTGCAATAACTCCTGGCATTTAAAACAATGACAAAAACTTAACCATTCATGTAAATATATTCATGTAAAATCTAGAACATAGATTTCATTGCTATATTTTTATGCAGAAACAGGTTTCTATGCCTTATTATCACGGGTTTGTATTTACACAGCAGTTCACAGACTTTTTCCCGCACCACTGGAAAGGAACACGTATAGTCACTAGGAGTCAGCCCGAGTACTGTGTCCATGCACACCCACCATCAATGTATCATGATGATTGACAATTGAAACACAGGATGGAAAACATTTATAGGGCTGGTTCATATCACAAAAACGCACTCCAGATCTGTTCCGGATGCATTTCTGCATGTGCGTTTTTAATGCGTTCCAGTGCGTTTTTGGTACATTTTTGATGCAGTTCCGGATGCATTCCAGGTGCTTTTTTTTTTTTACAGTTTTTTTTCCCCATTATACTAGGGTCCATGCGTTTTTGATGCATCCCACTGCATTCCAGTGCGTTTTTAATGCGTTTTAGTAAATTCCAGTGCAGGAAAAATGCAGCATGTTCTACTTTTTTTTCTGGAACTGGAAAGCCCTGCAACTGACTGAACTGGTGTGAACTATGCCATTGGAAACCATATAACCTACTTTCCATGTGTTTTTGCTGCAGAAAAAAAATACACTGGACTGCATGTGGTGTGAACTGACCCGGAAAGAGCCATTTAAAGAACAGACTTCAATCCAACTGACAATATTTGGGAAGACTTGAAAATTGCTATTGTACAACAACCCCTATCCAATTTGACAGAACTAAAGCAATTTATCCACAATTTAACAGGAACAAATTGCAGGATCTTTATATGCCTAAGGGCTCTTTCTCACGGGGCGGATCAGTGATGATCCGCCCCGTGAATATCCGCTTGCTCAGCGGGGATCACTCCGCCTATCCCCGCTGAGCAGGAAGATGACAGGTCCATCGCTGCACACTGTGCAGCGACGGACCTGTCAGAGCGCCGCTCTCCCCTATGGGGGGATCGGATGATGATGGACCGTAGTGTCCGTCGTCACCCGATTCGATACGAAAATGGATGGAAAAGTAGGTTTTTCCTCCGTTACACTTTTCGGATCGGAGCGGGTCGGATGTCAGCGGACATGTCACCGCTGACATTCGACGCTCCATAGAGATACATGTATGTCCGTTTTTCATCCGAAAACGGAAGGATGAAAAACGGACATACGGATCGTTAGTGTGAAAGAGGCCAAACTGACAAATTCTTGAAGTACTTTTTATGCAAATCATATAATAGCAATCCCAAGTAAAATAATTTTAATTTAAGCCTGTAACCCCCACCAAAAACATGAAGTAATTCAACCAGCACGGCGCATATTTGCAAAACACTATATTTTTTACCAGTTCATGTACATGTGTCTATAAATAATATTATAAAATGTAACTTTAGAAAACAAATGTGTATTCCCTTTGACATAATCCCTAAGGGGACAATAAATATCACTTTTCAAGTTTTTGCAAGTTTTTCAAGTTTTTGCTGGTACAATTTAACTGTGCCTTGAAATGCTTTTACTGAAGGTCACTTACTGGTCACTTTTCAGGTTAATTTGCTAGTGTAACCAGATGTAAAAAAAAAAAGTAACCATTGTTTTTTTTGTTTTTTTGAAAAAAAAAAGGGAAAACGAAGGAACAAACTGTACTATGAACTTGTGTACTGCAAAAAACACCCTAACCTACAATGCGGGAAAACCAATTTACCCCAGGTATTCCAAGAATACCAGGTCTTCTGCTAAAAAACGTTTTCTATAGTAGAGTAGAGTGGCCAAGTGTACTAGGGCATTACAAGAATTATATAAAAAAAAAAAAAAAAACAGTGAGTGGAAAGGAGCTTTAGAGGCAGTAAATGTGATTTACAAGTTTCTTCAATCAAAACATTTTTAACAAAATTCATGGAAGTTAAACATTCAGGAGCTTATCCAAGAAATTTCAAAAAATACCACATCTGCAAAATGATGGAAGGAATATTATTATGAATAAGTCAAATACTATTAAGGGCTAATAAATAGTATAAGAATAGTAATACATAATATTTTATACAACATAGCTTTTATTTAAAATCAGTATTAAACCCACAACCAAACATTTTATATATTGCAGTTTACCAATTATTAGATGTGGTGGCTGCATTCATTTTCTTTTTATAGGATTTCTTTCCTCTGTTTTCACCTGGTGAACTAGCTGTTAACACACCTCCTGTATTAAAGTGCCCCACTCTGGATGAATTAGCACAGGGGGCACAACTGACAGCAGCACTGTAACTCTGGGAAGAGGGTAGTGTTAAAGTAGTTGTGAAGGCAGGAGGTATTTTATGCTAATGCATTATTTGCATTAAAGCGGTTGTATACCCATCTTTTTGTATTTTTACCTACAGGTAAGCCTATAATAGGGCTTACCTGTAGGTAAAATAAATATCTCCTAAACCTGTACGGTTTAGGAGATATTCACTTTGCATGCAGCCGCTGACATCCAGCAGACGCTGGTCCAGCCGAAGGTCCAGCAGACGCTGCTGGACCTTGCTGAAAAGAAGTCTCCCGCCGCATGCGCGGGAGTGACGACATTGCGGCTTCGGACACTCACAGCGCCAGAGCCACGAACCCGGAAGACACGCCGAGGGGAAATGTCAGCTCGCTCGGCGTGGACCGGGAACAGTTGCCGACGCCTCGTTCTAAAGCAAGTATTTCATAATGAGCTAGTATGCGGTGCATACTAGCTCATTATGCCTTTTGCCTTACAGGTTTAAAAAAAAAATTTGTGCGGGTATACAACCGCTTTAAGATAAAAAGCCTTCTGTGTGCAGCAAACCCCCTCAGCCCCCCTAATACTTACCTGAGCCATCTCGATCCAGTGATGTCACAGGAGAGACTGGGCTGTCCAAGACTCTCCTCCTCATTGGCTAAGACAGCAGCAAAGTGCCATTGGCTCCTGCTGCTGTCAAAGTCAACAAGCTAATGAGGAGAGAGAGGGGACGGGGCCAGGCCACACGAATGGACACACGGAGCTGTGGCTTGGCTCGGGTGCCACCATACTAAGCTGCTTGCTGTTGGGGCACTGAACAGGAGAGAAGGGCCAGGAGCGCCGGAGAGAGACCTGAGAAGTGGAGGCTATGGGCTGCTCTGTGCAAAACCACTACACAGAGCAGGTAAGTATAACATGTTTCTTATTTTTACACAAAAAAATTAACCTTTAGTATCACTTTAAAGGAGAAGTCGAGCTTTTTAGGCTGGGCTTCTCCTCTGGGTCACAGGAGTGCATCCTGACTTCCCAAGTCTGGATCCGCCAGCTGCCTTGATTGATGGCAGTCTCAGCGAGCCGCTGGGACGGCCGCTCCCTGCCCCTCCACAGCTCAGCGCTCCAATGAGCGTGGAGAAGCAGAGAGGAGAGACGCTGACTGACAGGTAGCAGCTCTCCTCTTGGGGATCTGTGAAAACCGAGCCATTGGCGATGTTCGGTGACTCGGTTCTCATTGCAGAGACGGCAGGGGACAGCTGCAGTATCGGTCTGATGCTGCATCCATATAGGGAAGTATGAATAGGAAATAAAAAGAAAACCCATACTTTTAAATGTACTAACAGATTTAAATAGGCTAAAAAATTGAACCTGAAATCAAGCTCACACTTTATAATCAGTTACAGCAAACAGTTTTTTTCCCTTTTAGGATAAAGGTTTTACATAAATAAATAAAAGCCAATCAATGTAAGCACCCCTGTTAGTGATAAATTGTTTGTCTCATCCCTGTAACCTGATACATTTGGGAGGAGAGCTTGTTCTTTAGAAAAACAGACTTTCTGGTTGGATCACCAGATAAAAACAGAAGAAAGAAAGCTCAAAAAAGAAAATGAATACTGCCATCACATCTAAGAGATGATAAGCTGTAATATAATAAATGCTTGCTTTTGGGTTTAATAGCGTTTTAAAAGGGGTTGTAAAGGCAGAAGGTTTTTCATCTTAATGCATTATGCATTAAGATAAAAAACCTGTGTGCAGCAGCCCCCCCTCGGCCCCCCCAATACTTACCTGAGCCCCATCTCTGTCCAGTGATGACCATGTGTCTTTTGCCTGTCCTAGACTCTCCCTCCTGATTGCCTGAGACACAGCAGGGGCCCCATTGGCTTCCGCTGCTGTCTATTCAGGCAGCCAATCAGGAGAGTGAGAGGGCAGGGCGGGACCTTGTTCTCCCCTACCTATGCACAATCTCTCCAACAATCCTTTTCCTCTCTCTGATCACTACCTTATTAGTTTCACTCTCTCCCTGTCTTTCACCTCCTCTCCCTCTAGAAAGATTTCAACCAATATAAATCTGCTCTCCAAAAATATAATTCCTGCCTCCACACTGCCAAACAGACTTATTTTATCACTCTCATTTAGAACGTCTCATCCAGTTCCCATCAAATCTTCTCTACCTCCAACTATATATTGGTATATTGGGATATTAAAGGGCCAGTAGCGAAAACTCACAAGTCTGTTACATCAGCACACTGGCTCCAAACAGTTCCAAAAATTGCATGCAAAGATAAAAATCTTTTTATATAAAAGGATATAAGAGGTCTTTTGACTCCATCTCCTTGAGAGAGTCACATGATTAGTGACGAAACACGTCAGAGGCAGAGTCAATGGCGTCATCACGCTAAACCAGAGGTGAGGTTGAGACGCATGGTAAGAAGGTGATCCAGATTTCCTAATATTTCTTAAGTGGGCAGCAAACTGTATACCTACAAGCCATACATCAATGTGCACGGGTTAAAGTGCACTGATCCGTGTGAGTGTATTAGTTGGATTTTAATAACATTTGAATCTTTTAAAGTGCAGTGATGGCCTATTTTTGATTTCATTTGAGCTTTGAATATCTGAGGATTCAGATATCTGGATCAAAACCAAAATTACCCAAAGCACAAGTCTACACTGAACACATTGCAGCAAATAGAGTCTCCTCACCCATTGAAGCGCAAGCTCAAAGATGACATAACTCAATAGCATAAGGCTAAGGGCTTATTCGTAACATGCAGCAAAGCTTTTGGGTTACCGCAACGTGTGATATGCCTTGTGGTACGCAGTTAAAAAAATAAAGGCGACATGCCCTAAATTTTCCTGCGTTAATGTGTTTTACAGTCCATTTAATTTGAATAGGCTTCCTACCTGGGCACACTGCAATGTGCCCCAATGCATAGCACAAAACCATGTGTGCACATTACAATCAGGTGTGAATTGATCCTTAGAATGTCACAACCAGCAACAAGTTGAAGGACTAGAAAAATAAACACCTTAACATACTGTAGCTTTGAACATTTCTGGCTATCAAGTCTGGACATGCATTAGCTAAATATGCATAGAAGAAGGTAAAGAGGTACCCAGCAGATACCCCAGGGAACAGCTTATTTCATGAGGAAACATTTATGGGCTCCCGAGTATGTCCCCATACACCTCTACATATACATACACACTGAAATTACCTTCAGGAGGCTCTGGAACAACAAAGGCATTCAGCTGGACTTCGTTTTCTGGTAAGGTGATTTCAGCACTGCCCCCAGCAGACACCACAAGCTTGATTGTGACTGGAGAGAGACACACAGATATTCAATTGAGATCTTTACATTGACAATCCAAGTTCTTCAACAATGCGTAATGTACAGTTTTGTTTTTTTCACAGAATTTGGTCATGTGATTTCCGTTAACCAGAGTTTAGACTGACTGCTCCTCCCCTTCAGTAGAGATTATATGACCAAAAAATTTAGACTATCACACAGGTAACCAGCACTGAAGGGGTCTGGGGGTGGCATTTTCTCCAGTTTACCCCTTCCATTAGGCTGGCTGTAGATGATTAATTTTTTTTCTTTTAGTCAGTGGGCCGTGCAAAAAAAAAAAAAAAAAAAAAAAGCAACGAATCCCTCCATCCACACAAAGGAGGTGGATGGGTGAATCCCCTCTGCTGGGACATTGTATTCTTACAGTGCTGTCAGAATAGGATGATCAGTGGCTACAGCTGCTCATCAACGAAAGCCTTCCAACTTGTTCATTTGCCAAAAGTTGATCTAACAATTGACTTCTGTTGAACATGGATAGCCACACACTTAACGAAATTCAGCCGGTCCCGGCTGAACCAGCCAAATTTCAATCCATCTGTGGCCACCTTTACCTCCTCTTTATTTATCCATCCCAGTAAAACTGTTTACATAGATTTAGTTAACATTTGAGAATAAGTCTAATTTAAACTAGGCGCTACCCCATATCAGCTGGACTAACAAAATCTTCTGACATGGAATGTTAAAAACAAACAGAACTGTTCAATAAAAAGTAAATGAAAGGATAAAGATTAACATGGAATATCAACCAGCAGTTATTTGAGTTGGCATAACACAAAACAAACATTTTCATTCAACAATGGCGGCTGTATTAAAAGCGGATTGTAGGCTTGTAATGCCAATATAATTTTTTCAGTTTTGTCTTTAAGAATGCTTTATGTCAGCCAGGAATCTTATTCTTGCAAGTTCCCCATGGCAGCAACAATCCTTCTGGTATAGTCATATTATACAGAGGTATAAAAAATGCTGCGCTAACCCAAAAGAAAACAAAAAATGACAAAAAGCAGCTAGCTGGCGTCTCCAGCTTCCCACATTGCCAATTTTTTATCTGTCTGTAAACACTTTTATCATGTTTGGATTTTATCCAATAAAACCCCATTTTTGACCTACACCATGTGGAGTGCCTTTTTTTCTTCATCCATAGTTCTACTCCGAATTGTTTCCTTCTGGCCATCCTGTTCCGAAACCGAAGAGTGTGCGCAACAGCGGTTCAGCTCCTGCCCATGACAGCTACTCTTCACTGGTGACCGTGACCTACAGGACATCACTCGTTTAGACATCTCGGGAGACTATCCCCTATGCTCTATCGACGTACTGCTATACGGCATGTGCGTCCTACGGATCTGGTAAGGGTACCCAACTTTTTCCTATTTGAAGATTTATGTGCCTTGTCATCTGTGGTCGCCTTTCCATTTGAGTGTCTACTCACCTCCCAGGGTTTATGGTATCCCACTCTTGGAAAAGACTTTCACTCACCTTATACCCCATGGACTCTGGTCCCTTGCTGTCCCATATTTCACTATAGATTATTTTGATTATATTTAGCAGGCCATATTGCTTGTTTTATATTTGGTCAGCTATTATACCTCACTTATTCACAGGTGTATCTATAAGAATAATATTCTTCACTCATGTTTTACGTCTTAGCGCTGCACTTAATTACTTATAGTCATATTATAGAACACCTTTAAATGCAAACGCTTATAGCAGAAATCTGCCCAGGGTGCCCAGTGCAATTTTACAATTTGAATTCAGTTTTAATTAAAAAAAATATTTTCTAAGTATCTTTTTTCTGGACTCCCGTGCTGCTTTGTATATTTCCCAATGAAGCTGGTCTAGGGGAAGGTGTTGATAAAATCCTCATACATGAAAGATGCAATGCTGGCCTCTCAGGGGGTGGTTTGGTGACTGGTGTTGTAATGCGTATAAGCCTAACAGTAGAGCCTTGTCACCAAAAACTAAAGGTGGGTACACACAGATTGATATTCAGCCAGCTCAGAGGGGACAGACAAATTTAAATTTGTGAAGTCAAATCGGTAAATCGACTTCTGTCGAACAGGACTATTGGAAAACTCTCATTCAATCATCGGCTGCAGTGCTGATCAGTGTATTCTGACAGTGGAAAAATGATGGCTTCCCCCAACGGGAGAATACAATGGCTCAGTAGGAGGGAATCCCGCGTTACCACTGTAACTGTATCTGTGTTGATGGGTAAATCAAGCCAATTTCTCTTAGTCTATAGGCAGCCTAACTCTGAAATTTGCTCTGTCTATGGCCAGCCTAACTTTGAAATTTGCTCTGTCTACGGCCAGCCTAACTCTGAAATTTGGTTTGTCTATGCCAGCCTAACTCTGAAATTTGCTCTGTCTACGGCCAGCCTAACTCTGAAATTTGGTTTGTCTATGCCAGCCTAACTCTGAAATTTGCTCTGTCTATGGCCAGCCTAACTCTGAAATTTGCTCTGTCTACGGCCAGCCTAACTTTGAAATTTGGTTTGTCTATGCCAGCCTAACTCTGAAAGTTGCTCTGTCTATGGCCAGCCTAACTCTGAAATTTGCTCTGTCTATGGCGAGCCTAACTCTGAAATTTGCTCTGTCTATGGCCAGCCTAATGCTGTGCACAAAAACATGAAGTTGTTCAGAAATCAGACTCACCAAATGTTATGCTTCTGAAAGTTGTTACCTCTCACATTAAGCAATTACAACTTATATATTCTGCTTTGCTAGATATATGTGCAAGGTTTAAAAATACATACAATACATGTATATATTAGGGATCCCACCCTCTAATATACAACAAATTTATCATTTAAAAAAAATAATCTAGACCATTTACATATTTTAAACAATACTTGCACCACTCATGATTAGATTTAGGTGATCATTTATCAGATTTATACTTCTTGTAGTACTGCATTAATTTTAATTCTGACTGATAATAGATGTTCATATGCATTCCTCAAATCTCATAGGGCATGTAAAATAGTGACCAAAAACGCTCAATTTGGTAGACAAAAATGCATTAAGAGCTCTCCAGTGTAAACATGAGGCAGGAAGGAAATACAGAAGAAAGTGAATAAAATACATACTTGTTCTTTTTAAGTTTGATTTGAGTTTTGCAAACGGATAATGTAAGGGCAGGGGAATTGCTTTGATTAAATAAAAGGGTACAGAAAACAAAAAGTCTTCCATGAAGAAGACAATGAATTACAGGACATCAAAGAGCTGAAACAATAAAAAAGGATCCTGAATATTAATTATTAGCTATAGGGTTGCCTTCTGGCCAGGAATATAAGAAAAACAGGTTATTTCTCAGGAAGAATGGAATGAGCTAGAGCTTCTGGCTTCTCCTATCCAGTTAAACACAATGTAGAGGAAGGCCCCGTAGATACATAATATTTCTAGCCTCCTGTAGTGCTATATGCCTCTGAATAAATTGCTTTAAAACTGCTGAACATTCTTTTCAAGACAAGTCCACTTGTCACTGCAAAATAGGTGCTGAAATAAAAACTTTGCAACGCTCAAAAAAACACTGGTTTATTGGTTTAAATCTATGGATTTACATCTTCTGATTTGAATACATGAATGGTGGAGTTAACATGCAACTGAATTTTAGAAACACATAAAGACTTATGAGAGAAAGAGCTGGGAACACACCGCTCAAAGCCACCTGTGAGTATCTGATGAGCTACCGAAGAGATCCAGGTGCCTGCCTGGTCCGCAGCCAGGGAAATCCAATGGAAAAAAAGAACAATGGCGGCACAGCCGGAAGTAAAATCAAAAGAATTTATTGAAAATCCATAAAATCAAGCAAACATGACAAACATCAATCCAAAAAAAGGTGCATTGGATGAGTAAGCACGTCTGTGTGAAACGTGTCCACTGAGCACCTTTTTTGGATTGATGTTTGTCATGTTTGCTTGATTTTATGGAGTTTCAATAAAATTCTTTTGATTTTACTTCCAGATGTGCCACCATTCTTTTTTGTTTCCGCATAAAGACCCAGTACATGCCTAGTACACACGATAAGAAAATAGGATGAAAAATACTGATTTCAAATCGATTATTGTACGATAATCTGATTATTAGTATACAGCTTTCGGGAGCTGATCACAACAGTATATCCGAAATTATCCAAAGGGACAAGCATGAAAATTTTTCTCATACAATACCAGAACCAGCAATTTTTGTTTAGGCTGGGTTCACACATGTGCGGCTGTGGGTTTGTCCCTGGGGTCCGATGCGTGTCTGTTCACCGGTTCAGGTGCGATTCAGGTCCGAAATTTTGCCTGAATTCGCACCTGAACCAGACCCATACAGGACCCTTTAGAAATCCACTCCTCGGCTGCCCTGGACCTGTGTGAACCGGCTCTATTGAGAGCCGGTCACACTTGCCTGTCATGTGAATTGGATGCTGGGAAATCCACATGCAATTTTCATATATGTGAACCCAGCCTTAATCAGTACAGTAGGTGATCAACACAGGGCTAATCAGCACTGTCCAGACAGAGGGTCAAGGGTCCTCCATTCTCATAAAATTGTGGGAGAATGAAAACTCCTTCGACAAGCTTTAACCAGACACAGATAGAAGTAACATGACTGCTATATACTGGCTGAAGAGAAAAGGTATTTAGCAGTTTATATTTACTAAAATAATTGCATTTCGAAGTTCTGTGTAGTGTAGGAGACCAGATACAGTAAATGCAGGTTTCTGGGTTTCAGAACACTTTAAAAGTGTTTGTAATGACATTTTTTACATTTAAAATAATAAACATGTTATACTCAGCTGCTCTGTGCAGTGGTGTTGCACAGAGCAAGACTAAACCTCCTCTTCTAGGGTCCCTTGCCGGTGAACTCAGCGCCCCCTTTTCTGTGTCTTTCCACACTGCTTGGAAGACACGTAGGCTGTATCTGACACACACTTATTTGGCCTGCCCCTGCTTTTTGTTTACAGAATCTGACTGGCAGCATCAGGAGCCATTGGCTCCCGCTGCTCTCAGCCAAGCTTGTGTGAGTGGGGCGAGAGGAAAGAAAACCGGCAAACGTGTACAGCACTGAATTAAAGCAAAACTCAGACAGGTATTTTGGGAGGGGGAAGGGTACAGCAAGAGGCAAAACATTTTCTACCTTAAAGCAATAGTAAAGTCTTGTTTTATTTTTCAATAAAAACAACAAACATGTTATACTTACCTCCTCTGTGTGTGGATTTGCACAGAGCAGCCCGGATCCTCCTCTTCTCGGGAGCTTCTTCGGTGCTCCTGGCCCCTCCCTTCTGTCGAGTGCCCCCACAGCAAGCTGCCTGCTATGGGGGCACCCGAGCCGCGTCACAGTTCCCTGTGTCCACTCAGAAACGGTGCTGCAGTCCGGCCTCGCCCCCTCTCTCCCCTGATTGGCTGACTGAATTTGATTGACAGCAGCGGGAGCCAATGGCACCGCTGCTGTGTCTCAGCCAACCAGGAGGGAGAGTCTCGGATGGCTGAGACACTCATGTATGAGGGCTCTGGTAAGTATTAGGGGTGCTGGGGCGGCTACTGCACACAAAAGGCTTTTTATCTTAATGCAAAGAATGCATTAAGATTAAAAACCTTCTGTCTTTACAACTCCTTTAATGCAGCGGATGTAACAAGGTAAAAAAGAGTTTTACCTTTAGAACCACTTTAAACTGGACCCTTTGCAATTAAAGATTTTTTAAAGCAGGACTGTGTTGAATAAAATAAATAAATAGATTAAAAAAAAGCAAAGTCTGTAAGTATGTATATCTTCTTTCAACTCCTTTCACAACATGGCTCAAACTGGATAAGGGGACGCCAGCACTGTTAATCTGCACATACACTACTAGATCTTTGACTGAATATTCGTATAAAAATTCTCAGTACAGTCATTGACTTTCATTTGCTTTTAACATTTATTTTGGAATGAATATACTTTTGCAAACAAAAAAAAAACCAAAAAAAACAAAAAAAACACATATACTGAATTAATTTGTTTAAAATTTTCAGTCTTGCTCCTTTGCAATTCTGTTGTCACTGTGGTCAACAACGAATGTGGATTTGACCCCACTAAGGATTTGAAAATCAAAAACGAACAACCTTAAAATAAAAAATTTAGAACAGTCTACTAGTGTATGGCCAGCTTTAGACAATCATACTCTACTGCAGTTCAGTATGAAAAGTCTACAGCTAGCCATACACTCAGTACATTTTGGGCAGTTCCTGAAAGGTAGCGGTTAATAAATCTTACTCTGAATGGTCTAAAAGGTATTAATGGTGTACCAAGGTTCAGTGTAGGATCCTTACTTTTTTAAATATTTATAAATGATAAGGGTGTGGGAAGTACCATTTAAAATTGTCCTTACAGGAGGTCTCTAACTTACATGCCAACCTAAATGCACTATTTATCTGGGCTACTACGTGCCAAATGAGGTTTAATGTTGATAAAGGTAAAGTTATGCACTTGGGGGCTAAAAACATGCATGAATCATACATACTAGGGGGAGAACAGCTGGGGGAGTCAATGGTGGAGAAGAATTTGGTTGTTCTGTTAGATCGTAGACTTATGCAATGCCAAGCTGTAGCTAAAGTAAAATCTTTTCTTGGAATAAAAGAAAGTATAGACTCCAGAGAAAAAGACATCATTTGCCCCAGTACAAATCATTAGTAAGACCTCGTCTGGAATATGCAGTTCAGTTTTGGGCACCAGTTCACAAAAAAGGATATCGGGGAACTGGAGAAAGTGCAGAGAAGGGCAGCAGCCAAACTGATAAAAGGCATAGAGGAGCTCCACTATGAGAATGTATTCTATCTTGAGAAGAAGAGATTAACGGAGGATATGATCAACATGTATAAATACATAAATGGTCCACATAGTGAACTTGGTGTAGAGTTATTGACTTTCAGGTCATTACAGGAGGACAAGGGGCACTCTTTACATCTGGATAAAAAGAAGTTTAACCTTCACATACAGAAAGATAGTGGCTGTGTAAAATGTGGAATATACTCCCTCAAGGACTAGTTCTGGTTGGCTCAGTAGATCATAAAAAAAAAAAAAAAAGTTTTAGATGTAATAACGCCAGGGGTAGCTGATCCAGGGAGAATCGGATTGCCTCCTGGGGTATCAGAAAGGAATGTTTTCCCACACAGGAGTGAATTGCTTTATTGTTTTTTGTTTTTTTTTTGTCTTCCTTTGGATTAAGTATGGGTATAGGAAAGTGTATATGGAGGTTTTTTTTTTTTTGTTTTTTTTTGTGCGTGTGTTTTTTTTGGTTGAACTAGATGGACTAGTGTCTTTTCTTTTTTCAACCTGACTAACTATGTAAAAAAATCTATTCCAGAAAGTAGCATTTAGAAAATTCACAACATCCACAGTAAAGATGTCAAGGTTAATCAAGGAAGCATTGCAAAAATTGATATACCGTATACAGTATATGCAAATCTGTTAAAAACAATAAAACTTACCTGGTGTTGTAGTTCTGGTAGTTGTAGGAGCTGGAGTTGGATGTGCGCTTGTATTGCTTGGTATTAAGAATGGTGCTGATGGTACTGATGTGACTGTGTCTGCATTTTCTTCACCAACGTCTTGCAAAGCTTCAGATGGCAGTAAAATTGTGGTATTAATAATGGCAGATGGCCTCGTTGTAAGGGGACTCTGAGGTAATGGCAATGTGCTAGGCATTAATGGCGGTGCATGTAGCTAGAATGACATAAGGATAAGCATAAAGTAGAATGTTAATGTTTTATTTATATTTATATATATATATATATATATATATATATATATATATATATATATATATATATATATATATATATATATATATATATATATATACACACATACACACACATATACACACACACACACACACACACACACATATACATACATACATACACAATAAGACATTATAATATAATTAACAGCGGTTGTTAATCTTATCTTATGAAAAGTTGTAGTCTACAGCACTGTTTTTTTATCTCATCTACAATAAAAAACACAAGTAAAATTGGCAAAAACAATAAGAAGTTCAATGTTCTTCTACTTCCAAGTGATATTTTGTACTATGTACGCTGCCTTAAAAAGTGAACCTGTCATAAAATCGAATAACTCCAATTATGCATATGATCATATACATACAATGTACAAGCAGTGGTTACCTTAAATTAAAACCACATGTCAAAATGGATAGTGGATACAGACATATAGGAAGCTAAAGTAAAAAGCAAGCTGATCTTGGCCCCACCCTCCCACCTCCCAACTCATGCCTTTGGTCAAAGAGGCTGCCTATCGCCACACAGCTAGAATTAGGAGATCACCTTGCAGTATCAAAGCAAAGCATACAAAAAGACTTTACTACACAAAGGACTGTAAATATCACTATCCTTAAACTGATCGAACATCTCTATAAACATCTATTAGACTTTACTGCAAATGTAATATTTAAATCAGGGTTACAGAATATTGCATCTCTGATGTCTAGCATTAGTGCAAAAAATGATGATGTTCGTAAAAACGGGCCTATCTCATATAGGATGTCGAAAGCCTTAGATCCTTGTGGGGGGGGGGGGGGGGGGAGAGAATTTAAAGGACATCAAAACTTTAAGGCTACACTCACACTGGCACTTTTGCTTTTACCTTTTCTAGACAGAAGTTAAATTGGTTCTAAAGGTGCAAAGTTTTTTTTACCTTAAAGCGGAGTTCCACCCATTTAAAAGTCAGCAGCTACAAAAAGTTTAGCTGCTGACTTTTAATAATCAGACACTCACCTGTCCCACAGTCCAGCGATGCGGGCAAACTAAGCCCCACCCTTCTCCCCCTCATCTCTGCGGCACCAGCATTGTAACTGTGGGCGCCTGGCTGTGGCTTCACAGCTGGGCACGCACTGGCATTCGTGAGCCGTGCTGCGAATGGCCGGGCAATCTTCTGGGATCTGTGACGTGTCCCAGAAGATTACAGGGAGGGGGGGGAGGTGAACTTCCTTCCGGCGCCGCGGAGCACTGGGAGGAAGTGGGAGCTGGATGCCTTTAAAAAGAGGGTATCAGCCGAAAAAAATGACATGCCAAATGTGGCATGTCAGGGGGTCACCATCACTTAAAGCGGAAGTTCCATTCTTGGGTGGAACTCCATTTTTTGCATGCAGCTACACCCTCCAGCCCTCCTAAATACTTACCTGAGCCCAATCTCGATCCAGCGATGAGCACGAGAGCAGCAGCTCTCTCTCTCCTCACTGGACAGAAAGGCAGCAGCGGGAGCCATTGGCTTCTGCTGATGTCAATCCCAGCCACTGGGTAGAGAGTAAAGGGGGGGGGGGCGCGGGACTGAGTCGCTCTGTGTGTGTCATGGATACACAGAGCCAGCTCGGGAACAAAGAGCTTGCTATGGCAGCACTCCACAGGGGGAAGAGCAAGGAGCACCAGCGGGGGACCCTAGAAGAGGAGGATCAGGGCTGCTCTTTGCAAAACATTGCACAGAGCAAGTAACACGTGTTTGTTATTAAAAAAAAGTGCATTTTTAAAGTTTCTAATCAGATCCTAGCTGCACTGAATTCTATTTTCTCTGAATGCAGCTAACCTGACCATACCTTACTGTAGGTAAACACCAAGTTTGAATGAAATTGAAATATATAATGGGGTATGGCGCTCCCTTTAGGATAATGGGATGATGTGGTATGGGGGGGATGGGTGTATGGTTCCTAGCACCTAGAACCAATCTATAACTCCAATTTTACCCCTATTGGTGGTACAAAGTACCAACCACCTTATTTTGCAGTCTTATAAACCTCAGTAAGACATTTCATACCTCATACATGTGATCACTTCAGAAATATATAAGATATATAAAAACCAAATTAAACCATAAATCACCCCTATGGTCACCCTTAGGTGAAGCACAGCTCTCCCCGGGGATGACTGAAGATCTCAGCCTTTTACCTGGAACCATCGGGAGCATACTGGAAATACAATACAGTGAGCGGAGACCAATTCGGAAACCTTAGATGATAGCGGTGGAGAGGAGCTTGTGGCCGTGATACCCTATGCTGTTTGCCCCTTTTGGGGTTGTGGGATTCGGTGAGTGGGGACCCATGAGGGGGAGCACAACAAGTCACTAATATCATCTGAGAGCACTTCAGTCACAGATTTGGAAATTCTCAATATTGGACCTGAAGATTTTTTGTTTATCATATGGACTATAATTTTATTACTTTTGATTATTATATGGATTATAATTTTATTACTAATTGATTTGTACACATTTGCACTGAGTTTATGGGATATAGGGAAAATTGTTATTTGCACATCTAGAACTAGGTTCACTGGCATACTCTGAAGTGTATGTATAGTGTTTGTATACAAGCCAGTACATGCTGGCTTGGTGGTGAAGATTTAACATATAATTAAGGGCCTTAGCACTTTCAACGCCCCTTTTTCACCTAAGGGTGACCATAGGGGTGATTTATGGTTTAATTTGGTTTTTATATATCTAATATATTTCTGAAGTGATCACATGTATGAGGTATGAAATGTCTTACTGAGGTTTATAAGACTGCAAAATAAGGTGGTTGGTACTTTGTACCACCAATAGGGGTAAAATTGGAGTTATAGATTGGTTCTAGGTGCTAGGAACCATACAGCCATCCCCCCCATACCACATCATCCCATTATCCTAAAGGGAGCGCCATACCCCATTATATATTTCAAACACTTTGTGGAGCTTCCTTAGGGAGTCTTCCTTAGGGGGGCTGCATACCTTATATCTTGTCCTAAGCGCAGCGTTTTTTATATTCACCAAGTTTGAATGACACCACTGAAAAACCATTACCTGTATTTATAAGTCTTTAGAACTGTCCTCAAAACACATATAATGCGGGTTTGATAGTGCCAGTGTGAATGATGCCTTGTACTGTTTTCTGAAATATATCTAGTAAACACTAAATGAATATTGCTGGACCCTGTAAAGTTTTTGCACACAATTAAAGCTTATCTAAATCTAAAAGCAAACATGTAATTTATTGCAGCTTACCACATTTTTCTTTCAGGCTTTGTTGTCTTTACTTACACACACACACATATATCAATTATGGCACACTTTGTCCAGTAAACTATCCTGTTAAACAGAGCTCCAAAAGGTGCAATGCTCACTCACTTTCCCCTATGAAAATACACCCTACTAAATGGCCCTACCCTTCAGATCTACCCTCACTTTCATGAACTTAAATCTATCGTCTGACAACTCCCTATTATACCCCATTGTTGGTTCCCCATGGGACTAGACAAGGGTCCTTTTGGAACCCTCATGCCCGCACAATGTACTCAGGCATCACATTTTACTCATTTAGGAAAATGCCCATCCTTCGAAGTCCTTTTAGTCTGGATTTTTGGAGAGCCCTACGGCTGAGATATTTTCTGGGAACACTCCCAGCTGTGCTCTGAATCTAGCTTTGAATCCTTCAGACACTTCAATTCCACACCATGTTTTCTCTTAATCTCTCCACCAGCCAATTACAAGCCTTCTTATCTCCAGCTTTGGAAAGTGGACTTAGGTCAGACTTTTTACAACTTGCCAGAGTGTTTCTCCCTTAAAATAGTCAAAATCCTCACTAGATGATACTCTGCCAATGTTGCACAGACTTTCCCTACCATTTCAGACCGTTGTTGGAGTAGCCAGGAAGACCAGGGACTTTCCCCACACATTTTCTTGCCCAAACCTCTCTTTTGGAGAAAGGTAAAAAGGATCACACAGAGATTCACGGATTATCCCCTCACAGATGACCCCGCCTTCTACCTCTTACATTTACAGTATCTCACAAAAGTGAGTACACCCCTCACATTTTTGTACATATTTTATTATATCTTTTCATGTAACAACACTGAAGAAATTATACTTTGCTACAATGTAAAGTAGTGAGTGTACAGCTTGTAGAACAGTGTCAATTTGCTGTCCCCTCAAAATAACTCAACACACAGACATTAATGTCTAAACTGCTAGCAACAAAAGTGAGTACACCCCTAAGTGAAAAAGTCCAAATTGGGCCAAATTAGCTATTTTTTCTCCCCGCTGTCATGTGACTCATTAGTGTTACAAGGTCTCACGTGTGAAGGGGGGGGCAGGTGTGTTAAATTTGGTGTTATTGCTCTCACTCTCTTATACTGGTCACTGGAAGTTCAACATGGCACCTCATGGCAAAGATCTCTCTGAGGATCTGAAAAAAGGAATTGTTGCTCAACATAAAGATGGCCTAGGCTATAAGAAGATTGCAAGACCCTGAAACTGAGCTGCAGCACGGTGGCCAGGACCATACAGCGGTTTAACAGGACAGGTTACAATCAGAACAGGCATCGCCATGGTCGACCAAAGAGGTTGAGTGCACGTGCTCAGCGTCATATCCAGAGGTTGTCTTTCGGAAATAGACGTATGAGTGCTGCCAGCATTGCTGCAGAGGTTGAAGGGGTGGGGGGGTCAGCCTGTTAGTGCTCAGACCATACGCCGCACTCTGCATTAAATTGGTCTGCATGGCTGTTGTCCCAGAAGGAAGCCTCTTCTAAAGGTGATGCACAAGAAAGCTCGCAGTTTGCTGAAGATAAGCAGACTAAGGAAATGGATTACTGGAACCATGTCCTGTGGTCTGATTACACGAAGATAAACTTATTTGGTTCAGATGGGGTCAAGCATGTGTGGGGGCAACCAGGAGAGGCGTACAAAGACAAGAGTGTCTTGCCTACAGTCAAGCACGGTGGTGGGAGTGTCATGGTCTGGGGCTGCATGAGTACTGTCGGCACTGGGGAGCTACAATTCATTGAGGGAACCATGAAAGCCAACATGTACTGTGACATACTAAAGCAGAGCATGATCCCCTTCCCTTCGGAGACTGGGCCGCAGGGCAGTATTCCAACATGATAACGACCCCAAACAAACCTCCAAGACAACCACTGCCTTGCTAAAGAAGCTGAGGGTCAAGGTGATGGACTGGCCAAGCATGTCTCTAGACCTAAACCCTATTGAACATCTGTGGAGCATCCTCAAATGGAAGGTGGAGGAGCACAAGGTCTCCAACAATCACCAGCTGCGTGATGTCATCGTGGAGGAGTGGAAGAGGACTCCAGTGGCAACCTGTGAAGCTCTGGTGAACTCCATGCACAAGAGGGTTAAGGCAGCGCTGGAAAATAACGGTGACCAAACAAAATATTGATACTTTGGGCCCAATTTGGACATTTTCACTTAGGGGTGTACTCACTTTTGTTGCCAGTGGTTTAGACATTAATGGCTGTGTGTTGAATTATTTTGAAGGGACAGAAAATTTACACAGTTATACAAGCTGTACACTCACTACTTGACATTGTAGCAAAGTGTCATTTCTTCAGTGTTGTCACATGAAAAGTTATAATAAAATATTTACAAAAAATGGGCGGCACAGTGGTGTAGTGGATAGCACTTTCGCCTAGCAGTAAGAAGGGTTGCTGGTTCGAATCCCAACCACGACACTACCTGCCTGGAGTTTGCATGTTCTCCCTGTGTCTGCGTGGGTTTCCTCTGGGTACTCGGGTTTCTTCTGGGTACTCCAGTTTCCTCCCACACTCCAAAGACATGCTGGTAGGTTAATTGGATCCTGTCTAAATTGTCCCTAGTATGTATAAATGTGAGTTAGGGACCTTAGATTGTAAGCTCCTTGAGGGTAGGGATTGATGTGAATGTACAATGTATATGTAAAGCGCTGCGTAAATTGACGGCGCTATAAAAGTACCATAAATAAATAAAAAATAAAAAATTAAAATGTGAGGGATGCACTCACTTTTGTTAGATACCGTATCTCAATTTCCTATGAAAACATATAATAAATTTATCCAACGACAACCTTCTCAATGCAGCTTCTATCTCTCTGATGTGGAAGGACCCACATCCCCCGTCGTGGAGATGAAAGATCTTGTCCTCTCTTCACAAAATAAACATGAGCTTTTCTCCAAGGCTTGGTTTTAATGCCACATTTTGGCATATTTATTTTCTCTATTTATTATCTCTACTGGCAGAGCTTCCTTGCTGAACGATTCTCCCTTTGCCTAGAGTTGTGTACCCAAGTAGTTTACTAACAAAACCACCCCTACCCCCCTTTTTTTTCTCTGCTTCTTTCTACACCTTCCTTTGAAACTTACTACTCCTCCTTTACAACTTCTCTCTTGCTACATGTCCTTTAAATACCTTCCATGTTCTTGTACCACACTATCTTCCTGTAAGGGCTGGGCACAGCCCTTCCTTCTTAAAGTTGGCCGCTCAGCTGTCGGCTAATTGCCAACTCCTATCTCTCCACAGTGACTCACCTGTTGATGATATCCTGCTTGTCATTCCTGCCTACTTAAGCCGTCTACTCCAGATGATCTCTGCCTTCACCTTGGTCACATCTCTAGAGACGTTCTCCTGTGTTCCTGTTAAAAAGACTTGCTTGGCTGACATTCCTTCTGGCTCCAGATCCTGCTTGCTGTTCTGTAACACTCATCTCTGGTTCCCTGATGTTTTGGCTTGTCTGACAATCTGTCCTAGTTCCTGAACTCTGGCTATGTTTTGGCTACGTTTACTCTGTTTACCTTTTTTTTATTATTATTAAACAGGTGTGATTTAACTGTACTTTAACTGTCTCAGTCCGATTCATGGTTTCTGACACTTCCTTTCTTTAGATTTTATTCCATTAATTTAAAAATCCCCATGGGAATTACATTAGATTTTTTTAAATCTTTACACATATGGGTGGATTTCACACCCTCATTAACCCAACTGTTTAGATGGTTATGTAAGGTGTGAGTGTTTTTTGGTACTGCATTTTGGCTTGTTCATTTCTATATGGATTGTCAACTAATTCCGTAACAGATGCTTTACCCCTTTCTTTTGTTTTTTGCATGCCAGAGATTGAACTAATAAATAAAAAAAATGTATTAAAAAAAAAAAGTGGACTTGAACTCAAAAAGTGTCTGTCTATGTTAAAAAAAAACATCTAGAAAGGTTTGTTTTGCCTGGGCAGTACACTGAAAAACGTACATTTTGCCTGGAATTTCTCCTGAAAATTAGCAGTGTATTACATGGTATGTGAGTACGCTTAGGCACTCCTGTGATATCTGTTGAGTGGGAGGCAATGCTGCATATGACTGTTATGAGATTTGCAGTGAGAATTGGTGATATCACTACTGTGCTGCTTGCTGGAGAGAACTCTGTACTGCATGCATCTCCCTGCTCTTGGTTATTCAGATCTGTGCTTCCTGCACCTTTCTTACTGCTTCTTATAATTTCCCCCACCAGACATCAGGGGGGGCAGGTCTCACATGTGGAAGTGAAGCCCTACCTTTACCAAGATGGCCACTCTCATAAAGAAACACAGTGAAGAACAAGGCATAAGAAGTCGGTGACAGAGGAAAGATTAGCTGCAGACGACCACAGGAAATGCTGGTGGCTAGTCCTTTGCCTTCTGCTTGACTTTTTTGTATTTATAGAGCTTTCACAGTTCAATTCCTCTTTAAATATGTGGGGTAAAACTATGGATGGCATTTACTGTGGCTTTATGGTTTGAAAAAAATATTACTCACAAAAAATTAAAAAAAGACACATGGCTAGATTATACAACAGGGCTTTGTGGATATTTTTTTTTGTCTCTGCATCCATCCACCCATCTATACCTTTGATGTCTGAATATGCTATAGTGCACCATTTACAGGCTATTAGAAAATTATTACAAAAGCAATGTGTAAAATTATGTGACACACAGCAACCAATCTGCACCTTCTGTCTATGTCTCCAGTGCAGTTCGGAATTTTGCAAAGCAGTGTTGGCAGCAAGTGCACATGCTCAGTTGGCAATGTATTTCTACCCTAAGCATTTCTTCCCCAGTCACATGGGCAGCTTAGATGTGATTATAGAATCACACATGTGGGCGTTCACACAGTGGTAAATGACAGCCGCTCACTCCTTTCTCCTCCATGCCCACTACCCAGCTAAACACAATGTGGGTGGGATATTACATATTGATTGATGGAGGCCTCACCTTCCTGTTATTCTGAGACACAGGCTGGAGGGGCATGACACATCCTGTAACTGGCAGAACTCTGCCCACACCATGTTATTGTCAAAAATAAAGATTTGATTTCAAATATACAATTCAAAACAGTTTGATATTAGTTATTTATTTTTACTCTATATCCCAAAGACTGTTTTTTTTTAACACGTGACCAGCAGCAGAGGACTAGAAGCTCCTCCTGCTTATGTTTCCCTGCAGACAGGCTGGGAAAGATCTGGGTTATTTGATATCTGTATTTCGATTAGGAAAAAGGTACTTAGATTTTTTTTTTTATAATAATTATAGTACCATCATCCTTATACAGAAAGAGAAGGAATAATGTAAATAACAATGTGTGTTTAGTATCACTTTAATATGTACAATTGCTGAAAAATGTTGTGCCTTTTTATTCTAATGCTTTAGGTCCACTACAAACTTCATGACTAACTATGGAATACTACAGCAGTACCCTTGTAGCACCACAAGGTTCCAAGAAAATGTATTTTTGAATCCCTTAAAGCGGGGGTTCACCCACACTGCCAAAAAAAAAAAATATTAAAAGCCAGCAGCTACAAATACTGCAGCTGCTGACTTATAATACATGGCCACTTACCTGTCCCAAGGTCCAGCGATGTCGGCAGGGGACGCTGAGAACCCGCTCGGTTCTCGGCAGCTGCCGCCGCCATCCTAGGTGAGGGAGTCAGGAAGTGAAGCGTTGCGGCTTCACTTCCCGGTTCCCTACTGCGCATGCGCGAGTCGCGCTGCGCGTCCCAAGTGGTCCCCGCTCTCTCCTGGGAGCTGTGTGTTCCCAGGAGACAGCGCGGTGGGGACGGGAAGAGGCGTAGACTCCCATGGGAGTCTATGCCGGAAGTGGGTGCAAATACCTGTCTTAGACAGGTATCTGCACCCCCCTCCCCCCTGAAAGGTGCCAAATGTGACACCGGAGGGGGGGAGGGTTCCGAAAAGCGGAAGTTCCATTTTTGTGTGGAACTCCACTTTAAAGAATAAGTAACTTTTACCTTAGCTTATTTAATACATCCAAACAAATTAAAGTGTGCAGACATATCATTTCACCTTTTATCCTACTGCTGTCTCTTAGACCTGTACTTGGGTCCTTAAGTACATGCATGCCTTTGTGACTTCACCAAATGCAAGCAACTGTAACTGGGAAGGTTAGAGAAGGCTGGGAAGGGATTCTTTTTCAAAAGGCAGACACAGTAGGTGATTAAGTAAAATCTAGCCCGCCGCCCAATTTGGAGATACTAGTAATAGACTGCAAATGAGTGATCTGGAATCTTTACTCAGAGAAGACACTTTAGATAAGGTCCTGTCTACGGTTTACAAACAGTTGTTTACAACGGCTGGCGAGCTCCTCTCACAGTGTAGAGCGGCATGGGAGGCAGTGTTTCCCCAGATGGATGGGGACCACTGGGACGATCTATGGGATATTAATCTCACTAGACTGGTGTCAGCCAGGGATCAGCTCTTCCAATTAAAATTTTTACATTGCATATACTTTACTCCAGCTAGGCTAAAATGTTCCCTTGTTGCTGGTGGTGTACTTCCACCACTGCAGATTTCTTACATGTATTCTGGAATTGTGTGGCCATCCAAGTGTTTTGGCGGGGGGTCATTGAGTGCATAGAAGAGGTTACCACCATTCATATACAGCCAACGGTGGAGGTGTGTCTCTTGGGACTGGTTGACGCCCTAGCTCCAAAAAGAGTAACATGTACTTTGCTAACAATCCTAATTTATTATGCTAGGAAAGTGATAGTACTCTCATTGAAAAGGTCTACCCCTCCATCTATTCCAGCATGGAAAGCTCTGGCTAACAAGGCCGCCCCCTATACAAGGCTACATACATACACATACCACAGAAATTCGATAAAGTGTGGGGTAGTTGGATGAATAGCGCAACTACTGTGTCAGATTAAGTGGTTATTCTTGGGATGGATATTTAGTAAAATCTAAGATATGAGTACATACTGAACTGAAAAGTAGATACGGTAATTTGCTTATTTTCAACATAGGAAGATCAGAGGGCAAGTTCATTTAAGTGCATGTCTCAGGTGCAAGTATATCACAAAAAAGGGGATAGGTTTGCTGGAGCAAAATAAATATTTACTCTCTCAATCAAATCCTATGCTACTTAAATGGAGGCCTTATATCTTGTTACGTTATCACTAGGTAAGGGTTCTGGGGTCGTACAAGTAGCCAAATGCTGAAGAAATGTATATAGTTATTTTGTATGTGGCCCATAGGGCCTTTGTTGCTATTGTTTTTGTACCTGTTATTACAAAATCGATAAATAAAACTTAAAAAAAAAAAAAAAAAAAGTAAAATCTAGTCGACAGTTCCTAATAGATAAAATAAATCAACCACTTAAACCTTTTTTTTGAAGTTCATTAAAGCGGGTCTCAACTTCGACCACCTACCCCCAATATGTTCTTTTTCCCCACTTGTAGTACTATATTGCTCTTCAAAGCACACATTCACCCACACAGTGAATCCAGAGTTCTCCCTCTGCGATCCGCTAATTGGATGCCACACAGCGGATCCCACAATGATAGTGACAGGAACCTTGTGGAAGAAGACACCTTGCCCACATCCCTATTAGACTACACAATGGGAATTTCCTCTAGTGGTACTTTGTAAGGCAAGAGTCTTCAAACAATTAAGTCAAAAAAAGTATCTAATTTTATTATCAAAAGTTAAAACATGACAGATAAATAAAAGAGGTGGATGTCAGCAATTACAGATGGTGGTAGCAAAAAGGAGTATACAAATCTGTTAACAATAATGCAAAAACCCCACACAGACTGTTTCAGCTAGAGACCGAAAACAGAGGCCCGACGCGTTTCAAGGTTATAAAGATTGAAACCTCTTCTTCAGGGGCTGATGGTGAGGTATATCGTTATCGTGTTACTCCTAAGCCAACATCAGGTAGCATCCGACTTCAGGAAAAAATGGGGATGAATGGCCTGCCGACAGGGATCAGATCCATGAGCTAACGCTCGTCACCAGACAATGCACAAATCCACGACCCAAGACAGAACACAAAGGGCGTCCTACCACCTATAGTATGGCACCAATATTGTCCAATGCCAAAGATGTCCTCTTGACTGTGGTACATGGAGGGTAGATCGCGGGCGTCACCTGGGGTGCTGTCTGGTCAGAAGTGATGTGGAATCCCCCAGTGAGAAGGAATCACAAAAAAGAGGGAGAGCGCTCTCCCTCTTTTTTGTGACTCCTCACTGGGGGATACCACACCACTTCTGACCAGACAGTGCCCCAGGTGACGTCCCCTTACCCCTCTTTAGGAGTGATCAACCCTCCATGTACCACAGTCAACAGGACATCTTTGGCATTGGACAATATTGGTGCCATACTATAGGTGGTAGGACGCCCTTTGTGTTCTGTCTTGGGTCGTGGACTTGTGCATTTTCTGGTGACGAGCGTTAGCTCATGGATCTGATCCCTTCTTGGTACTCTTAAGCTACGGCATCTTCTGGGTGTAGGGAGCCAGCTCTAATGATGTGCTGGACCAGCCCCGCTAATCACCCCCCCCCCCCCCGGGCCCCAATGTGTAGTGATCCTGCAGTCTTCTGGGAGATGTGATGTAAGGATCCAAGGAGGATGCAAGATGAGGTACACAACAATCTGGCCTAGGATGGAATGGTGGTGGGACAAAAGAGGGGGAAGGGACAGACAGCGCCACTGCTCTGGTGTAGTATGTAAATGTAAGCCTTTATTGAAACAATGTAAAAAAAATCCTACTCACAAAAGGTAGATGCATCAGGTGCCATTAAGGGCAATACTGAGTGCCGCTGTCAGTGCACTGTCCTGAGCTGCACAGGGAATCAGTCCATAACCCAGCATCTGGATCACTGAGAATGTGCCAGCTCTTCCTAGGCGCTGAGCTGCCGCTTAATGTCCCAGTGTTAAAAAGGTCCACCACACCGATTACACCACCAGAGGTTCCAAGTCGCAGCAGGTTGCATTTTAAGGAAATCTTCCTCTTCTTCAGCTGAAGAATCACTTGCGGCCCCTGCGTTCTGGGTCAGCAATCATGGCAGTGATGTTTTTCGCCCCAAACTCTGTCAAAATTTCTCCCTAAATAATGGTAGAGGAGGAAGCCATGTCAGAGGGAGCTAGGGAGAACCCTGTTGAATATGTGGACTCAAGTGTCAGGTTCAAAGAAGGAATGCTGCAAGCCACCCCAGAGCTGTAAGTGGATTTTGAGCACAAAAAAAAAAGAAAAAAGAAAAAGGAAGACCTAAAGGACTGATGACCTCGCACTTATGATCCACCATTTTTCTATTATTATTATACAGGATTTACAGTTTGCGCAGTGCTTTACAACATGAGGGAAGACAGTACAGTTACAATACAATTCAATACAGGAGGAGTCAGAGGGCCCTGCTCATTAAAGCTTACAATCTATGAGGGAGGATCAAGTGATACAAAAAGGTAATAACTGTGGGGGATGATCTAATGGAGAAAGTAAAAGTACAGTTGTTAGGTGGGGGCCGGATAGGCTTCTTTGAAGAGAAGGGTTTTCAGGGATCGCCTAAAAGCAAGCAGAGTAGGAGATAGTCTGGAAAGAAAGCTATTCCAATTGGGGTACTCACAAGAACCCAGCTGCAGAAGCCAGAGATTTTACATAACTTTGTGTGACCAAGTCACTGTAGGTAGCAGTGAGGAGGACTGACCCTGGGACCCTTGCGGGGAGCCAGCGGTGCTTCTACTCAAGCTGAAAGCAGGAGAGGCAGTGGAAAAGCACAGGTGCACACAAAGCAATATGGCGTGGCTGCAGGCACACTAATCTGGCACACACAATGCATTTAAAAAAAGTGTTGCATCCATGTTCCCCAAAAGGCTTGCATCGCTGCACATGGTGTGAACAAGACCAAAATATTCTATCCAAGTCAAATCTGTGCAGTTTCTCCATCAGTTTTTCTGCACGTATGGTGTGAATGAGGCCTTAATGGGATCAACTCAGGAAGCACACACGCTAGGCTCCGTAGAAAAAAAAAAGAGGGGAACAAGCCCCACACTTACTACAGAGGTGGTCTGAACAGCCTCTTGCAGCCAACAGTCCCTTTCCAGTTTTCTGGTGGGCATACTCCAGAAGAGTCTTCAGGGACAGGCTTCAAAAAGTGGGAATATCACAACCCTGGACCTGTAAAGCACTCTGCGCTTGAAAAACACAGATCACTAGGTGTCCTGGTAGCACCACAAGCAGAGTTCAGTGTCCTAGGGTAAAATAATAGGATATTCCTTTATCTTCCTCTTGGAATGGTTCAGGTATGACCTTCAAAAGGCAGTGCAAAGGATCAGCCAATCTGGAAAAATGTAGCTCTCTTGGCTCTACAGTGAACAAAGAAACTTGACAGAAGAACAAGAAATGTCTTGATAAAAAATAAAAAAGATGTCCATTCCAAGGACACTAGCAAAAACTGAAGCATGATGGGAGTGAGAGGGGTTATAATAGCTGACTGACAGTTTTTTTTTTTGTTGCCAGTATCTAATCTCTTGTAGGTGGCAGTATAGCCCATACAACTAAGAACTCCTTCAGACCCTGAGTCCCTTAATGAACAATTTATTTAAATAAGTTTAGACTTAATTTAACCTTTAAATATGAAAATACACAAACATTTCCAGTGCATGTCCTTACCTCTGTTTCTTTGTTTCCTGCTGTGTTATTCGTTATAATTTTGTGGTCTCTTTTTGACGCAGAATCTTGCGCTAATGCATGACTTTGATCACCAAGTTCTCCCTCCTGTCTTTTAACTCGTAAAAGGGCCCCTCTTTTCAGTCTTGGCCCATGCGATTCTCCAGAAGGATATTCTTCCCGGCTTATAATGTCTGGCATACGATGAAATGGTAAAGTCCATGAGGTGCGTTCCTTGTTTAAGAAAACTAACAGAGAGTCTCTGGAGTCCATCTTACTTGGTTGACAGTGATGAGGAGTCCTACAGTCAGCAAGGATGCAGGTGTCTTTCAACAACCAGAACACATTGCATGAGTGGCTGTGGTAGCATAAATCATGGCAGGAGTGCACAGATTGAGGGCCATTTGCCACCATAAGGAAATCGCTATTTTTCTTAGTCCGTAAGCCAAAACCAAAGTGAATCCTTCCTTGCTGAGTCACAGAATTGGTTTGTGCCGCATCTTTAATAGAAAAACAAACATTTGTCAAGAGAATTTAGTTTTTTTTTTTTTTTTTTACATTTGGATTTGCAGTTGTAATGAGTAAAGGTCTTGATTTTATATTAATGCCTTGTACCCCTTTGACAACACTATAGGAAACACATATTCTACTCAATGGCACTACATCATCTGTTGCAAATGTGGAGGTGCTACTACAATGGCAACAATGTAATCCCGCAAACAAATGTATATGCTCAGGTGACACTGAGGGACTGCATAAAATGTCCCTTTAAAAGCACATAGCTGTGGCTATAAAAACCTAAAAGCTTAATTTTGTTAAAATCAAAAACATAAAAATCAGCACAAGGGACATAACTTCCAGTTAACTGATGTATCCCTTGTGCTGATTCAGCTTTTAAGACCCCTTTCACACTGGGGTGGTTTGCAGGAGCTATTGCGCTAAAAATAGCGCCTACAAACCGACCTGAAACAGCTGCTGCTGTGTCTCCAGTGTGAAAGCCCGGGGGCTTTCACACTGGAGCGGTGCGCTAGGCAGGACGGGAAAAAAAGTCCTGCTAGCAGCATCTCCGAAGGGTTTTTAACCCTTTCTCGGCCGCTAGGGGGGGGTAAAACCGCCCCGCTAGTGGCCGAATACTGCTGCTAAAACCGCTGACGCATCTCCTGCCCCAGTGTGAAAGGGGCCTAAGAGAAATCTTCCTCCATCCTATCCCATCCCTCTAAATGTAATCTTCTGGTGCGGCAGGAAATTCATACAACTAAAAAGCTGTCAGGGGCTCTCATCAAAAGAGTTTGACTATGCCCCTGCCCCGACTATCCTCCCGCCCATTGCTGCCAGATCCAACATTCAAAGAAGCCAAACCAGAACATTTATGCATGACATCAATCTTTTGCCCATCCCTCATTCATAGATCCTGTGTTGATGAGAGCTCCTGACAGCCTTTTAAGCTGACCATAGATGGTTCGAATTTTGGCTAGTTCAGCAAAAACTGTCCAAGATTCGAACCATGTATGGGCAGGCTGAATGTACCAAAGTTGATTGATTGACTTCGGTACAACCAGCCTGCCAGACTTTACTTGCGATAATTGCTAGCAGCTAGCAATAATCATTGTGTTCTCCTGGCAAGGATGCCCCCCCAGGAAAACACAATGGCTCCATGGGAGGGATTCCCCAGTCAACACTCTGTGTTAATGGGAGAATCAATTCATTGTTGCAGAAAAGAAATTTGCTCCGTCTATGGCCAGCCTCAGTTGCATCAACCCTGATTACACTGGGGGATGGGGGGGATAAGGACAGAGAGGGACAGGGGAAGATTTCTCCTAAGGCCTCATGCACAGGAGATGCTGGTGCAAACTCTGCTGAACACAGGTTTTTAAAAGCGGAAACCGGCGTTTAGAAATGCCCGTTTTGCAGAGTTTGCATGCCGCGTTTAGGTCTAGAAGCATCTGCAGAGCAGAGAATGACATTTTGCGACCCAACTTTGGTTGGGGCTCCGTATCTCGGGGCCACTTAGTGCTAGGAACCCCAAATTTGGTGTGCTAACACAGTTGAACTAACACAACATATCCAAATTTGGGGTTCCTAGCACCAAGTGGCCCCGAGATATGGGGCCCCAAAGTCGGGCCACAAAATGTCAAGCACTTCTGCAGCAGAGAATGGCATTTTGTGGCCCGACTTTGGGGCCCCATAACTCGGGGCTACTTGGTGCTAGGAACCCCAAATTTGGATATGTTATAGTGTTAGTCCAACTGTGTTAGTACACTTCTTAGCACCAAGTGGCCCCAAGATATGGGGCCCCAAATTTGGGTTGTAAAAAACACTTTTAAACGCAAACGCGGCTAAACGCGGTACCGCGTTTAGCCGCGTTTGCCGTCTGAAACGTGGAAAACTTTTGCGTCTGAACTTATTTTTTTGCTTCTGGAAAAACGAGGTTAAATGCAACTGCCTAAAAACACCAAAAAACAAGACTGTGTACATGGACACATAGGATAACATTGAATGGGTTCAGGAGCAGTTGAAAAAAGTGTCCAACTGCCTCTGAACACGAGTTTAACAGCGTCTCGTGTGCATGAGGCCTAAAAGTAGAAAAATAAGCACAAAGGACACATCATACTAAATGTAAGCAATGTCCCTTGTTCTGATTTTAATGTTTATAATTTTAGCTAAACGTAGGCTTTAGTAGAATTCCAGGCTAGCGCTAACTAGCCTTACAAATGTTGACAGAATGTATGACAGAATAAAGGTCATTTGGAAGAGCAGCAGTAAGTATGAGTCTGTTCTTCTAAACATAGCTAGCTGGGTTAGTGAGATGGAGGATTAGAAATTGCCTTTCTTGTATCTCTGTTGTACCTTCATGTTAATAGGTCAATTAACCTTTACAAAAGGATCCTTAATTTTCCTATTACTGACTGCCAACTGCAGCCATAATTATCTCATCTGCAACCCTATATATCCCACAAATAGACCGATAAAGTCTTTTTTTTTTTTTTAACGCTGGACAGCATTTTCCAATGCAGCAAAGTGCAAGGTGTACAAAAATATACAGTTTTTAAAATGACCTATTAACACTTATGTGTTATATTGCAGTATACTGTGAAAAGGTCCTGCATTCTGTGCACGTCAAGCTGCATTTTCACATATGTAGTCAATTCATTAAAATCCCTAATGCAACACATATCAATTAATGTCAATGCCCGGCAACAGAAAACACATCCTTACACTTCTGGCGTGAACCTAGCCTATATATTCGTGGAAAGTCGTAAGCCCCATTTTTGGCCTATATTTTTTGAGCTCTGGCTAACCCTGTAGGCTGCAATGTTGACATCACCGAGGGTTTACTCAGCACCATCCCTCTGTCACTATATATCAGACTTGGCAATCTACACATCAGAGAGGTCTGCCACTCCTCCCCCCTCCCCGGGGGTGGCTCTGACCTGATTACACTTCATATGCCAAGGATGGTAATGCGAGGTGGCAGGGAATGTGTGCCTAGAATTTTGGATGTTCTTTGTGACTGGAAAATGTTAACCCTCCAAATGCTAAGAAGAAATAAGCAGGACATATTTTACTCTTCTTTGGGTAAAGACAGCTAAATATCTAAGCTAACCTGCATTCAAAACAGGACATGAGTTTATCACTTACGCTGCTTTTCAGCAGGTTTATCATACAGAACAGTCACTGCTAGCCTTTGCATTGTTGTATCTTCTAATAAGGTAGTCAACCTCGCCTTCTAAGGACATCCCTGTGCATGCTAACATTTATTTTTAAATATCACAGACTGTCTTGGGTTAAGGAAACAGAACTAAAAACAGTGCCTTACTTTAAAGTGATGGTAAAGTCAGAAGGTTTTCTATCTTAATGCATTCTATGCATGAAGATGAAAAGCCTTCTATGTGCAGCAGCCCCCCTCAGCCCCCCTAATACTTACCTGAGCCCATCTAGATCCAGCATTGTTGAAGGAGTGTCTAGCCTGCCCAGGACTCCCCTCCTCATAGGGTGAGACAGCAGTGCGGTGCCATTGGCTCCCACTGCTGTCAAAGTCAGTGAGCCAATAAAGGAGAGAAAGGGGCAGGGCCACGGCTCCGTGTCTGAATGGACACAGGGAGCTGCAGCTCGGCTCAGGTGCCCCCATAGCAAGCTGCTTGCTGTGGGGGCACTCAACAGAAGAAGGGGGCCAGGAGCACCGAAGAGAGACCTGAGAAGAGGAAAAGCGCTGTACAAAGCAGGCAAGTATACCATGTTTGGTATTTTTAACTAAAAAAAAAAACAAACAAGACTTTGGAATCACTTTAATAGCTATGTTGGCTTTACTGACTGCATTCACAACCACAGGTACCTGCAAACTTGGGGACAGCCATATTTGTTCAATACTTATTAGCCTCTTCTTCCTGCTGAGCAGCACTACATAATAGTTTCGATTTACTTCTCCTTATGCCAATGCAAGTCTATAGGTACTCTAAAGGATCAGATAGCTGCGTATGGCACTTTCGTAGCAAACATTTGTTTTTGGTTCCCTCTTTTTTTCCTATTTGCAAAAGCATGTTTGATGGATTTGTTTTACCTGGAGGAATTTCTCAGTTCACCCTTATTCCAGTTTGTTATTTGCAAAGTATTTTCCAACTATTTTAAAAGGGTAACTCCACTTTCATGGGAAAAATATTACAAATAAATAAAATATATATATATATATATATATATATATATATATATATATATATATATATATATATATATATATATATATATATATATATATATATATATATATATTTAATATGGCATGTACAATAGCGACGCAAGCCATATTGTAATATAATGATATTAAAAATGTCCTTTTCAAATCGGCAGCGCTGTAATTTTCTGTAAAATGCAATGCAATATGGCAACTTGGAGATGTTCTGTACACAGATGGTGTACGAAACGCCGCCCAGAAAGGTTCTGCTTATGTGATTGGCTCACTGATTTTCCCAGAAGTATGCACTAAGATACAAGTCAGATTCTGGGCATCCTCTGCAACAAACATTTGCATTGTGGTGAGATGCTCCTAAAGGGTTAATCACATCTAAAGTGATTCAGACCCTGTCACTTTCCTCATTAGAACACTGCAAGTGCAGCAGCTGCTCACTAATGAAAAAGTCACCCCCATTCACATTCACTTTGCATATGGACTCAGACAAAACAAACAGCTATTTCTTTGGAATAACAAAAAAGTAGGAGTCTGCAACAAAAGTTTGTCAAAATCCCTGCAATGTACGTTGATCACCCTGAAACAAATATTTTTTCTGAACAAAAGTAGAGTTACTCTTTAAGCATATCCACCATGTTTAAAGGATTAGTTGGCCAAAAAGCTGCATATGCAGATACGGGGCGTCTGTACCGAAAAACAAACTGTGCAGCTCTGACTAAAGCTGAATAATGCCCTTGCTATTGGTGTGGGCCATTTACATGCTTTCTGAAGCCTGACTGGAATACTCCCAGGTTGTTGTTAGGATGTTGCTAAGTAAGGCCTAGTCTTTACTGCTCACCTCCTTCATCATAGGGGTAAACTCTCAAACACCGAGTTCAGAGCTACTGCATCAGGGGAGAGAAAGCACATGCGAAGGGGTTTGAATCAGAGAAAAAGCTCACTCCTGATATGGTGGAGGTGAACAGTAACTACTAGGCCTCACTTAGCAATGTCCTGGGAGTATTACAGTCAGCTTCAGGAGGTGTGTATATGGCCTAAATCTACAGCAATTACATTATTCAACTTTAGTCAGAGCTGCACATTTTGTTTTTATTTACAAACACCCCTTACCCTGCATAGGTATTTTTTGGTAAAAAGGCGAACTAGCGCTTTAGCTGAAACTCACCACAAATTTTAAACAATGTACCTCTATGTACTGACAAATAACAGTTGTTAAAGCTCCGGAAAACCAAAAAGTCCTCCCTTGCAGTGGGGCTGCACCTGCACTACAAGGGCTAACCAGTCATTTGTGCCTGGGGGACAATGTAAAGCAGTTTCGCTGATTGTTTGGTACTACAGGCTTCTCTGTCCTGCTAGACCAGTCCCGCAGTCTCTTCTCACCTTTGTTACAGTGATCTGAGGTCCTCAGATGTGAACAAGACTGATGAAAGAACTATAGCCCTGCACTGGACATGAGGATGCTGAGGGGACAGTCCACTGCTAGAGCTGGGGGTAGCACTGTTTGCTGGAGTGCGGAGGATCAGGTAAATAAAAGTGCTCTTACTGTCCCCTACACTAGACAACCAGATAACCCTAATGCCCCGTACACACGGTCGGATTTTCCGATGGAAAATGTCTGATCGGAGCGTGTTGTCGGAAATTCCGACCGTGTGTGGGCTCCATCGGACATTTTCCATCGGATTTTCCGACACACAAAGTTGGAGAGCAGGAGATAAAATTTTCCGACAACAAAATCCGTTGTCGGAAATTCCGATCGTGTGTACACAAATCCGAAGGACAAAGTGCCACGCATGCTCAGAATAAATAAAGAGATGAAAGCTATTGGCCACTGCCCCGTTTATAGTCCCGACGTACGTGTTTTACGTCACCGCGTTCAGAACGATCGGATTTTCCGACAACTTTGTGTGACCGTGTGTATGCAAGACAAGTTTGAGCCAACATCCGTCGGAAAAAATCCTAAGATTTTGTTGTCGGAATGTCCGAACAAAGTCCGACCGTGTGTATGCCCTATTACAGTGCGGATGCAGCCCCACTGCAATGGAGGACTTTTTAGTTTTCTGAACTTTACAGTGAACCTTTACATTGCTCTTGCAGGGCAAAACAACAGGTTCACTTTACATGAGCTCACAGGCCTTATGCTAACCATCTGCTCGGTTCACCTGCCCAGAGAGAATATAAATACCCAGTACTTCTGAGGTATGGAGGAAGCAATTGACTCCCTTTTCTCTCACAATGCAGCACTGGGAGATGGAGCCTACACTAGCCTTCTTTTCTCCTGTGGGCAAACGAAGAAGCATATAGCAAGGTGAATATAAGAAGCTTGGGGAAAAGGGGGGCAGTCTGCATTTAAAGCGGTAGTAAACCACCAAAGAGGTAAAACAATGGGCCCCCTGCACATTTAGGTCATAATGCACTGCATAATAGCACATTACGACAGACTTAGCTGTACACGGAGCTCTCCAGTGCATCGCTGTCACGGCTCCCTGGCGCTGCCATCTTCACCCGGTCTTCCTTTCGGGTTCGTGGGCTCCAGCTGTAGGGGTGGCAGGGGCTGCGATGACGTCACCCTTCACATGTGCACAGGAACGCTTGGCTTCGGCACAGTATGCCGTCCCTCCAGAGCTAATGCACCGGTGATGTCACCGGCTGCATGTTGTGTCAATAGCTCCTAAACAGTGCAGGTTTTGGAGATATTCACTGTACCTATAGGTAGGCTTACCTGTAGGTACAAGTTCAAAAGTGGAGTTTAATTCTACTTTAAGAGAACTTGTGGGTAGTGAGAAGTTTGGACATGCGGAAGCTGCAACTTCCACCTGGTAACCTGGTAAAATTATGAGATAAGAAGACCAAGTGATAGCCTAGCATAGCCTATGTCACGATAACAGAAGGTCAAGAAACTCATATAACCAGTCAAGCGTTTTTTGATGAGGAATGATGAAAACAAAAAGACCATAAACTTGAAAGATGGGCAGCAGTTAAGCCCCATGGATACTCTTATTCACCTCTAATAAGAAGGCTGGGTCTCTGGCCATTTTTTTCTTCTTTTTTGAAAGATGGTCTACCTGATCCATCCAGAAAGCTGGAACACAAGTAAGGATCGGGGGGGCTGGGGGGGGGGGGAATGGTCTAGGCATGGCTGCATGAGCACGCATAGTGCACAAGCTCTGGGCGCTCCATTGGTTACAGACTGACCTCACTTATATGGCTAGAGCAAGCGGCATGCTTCCAACTAAACAGCGAGATACTAAAACCTCCTGTAAGGCGGCGAAAACAAGTGAAACTCAACCTGAGATTCAGCAGTACTTCACGGTCCCACAGAGACGTGGACCTGGGAATAAGATGGCAAATTTAAAAAGGACAGGTGGAGGGGTCTCCAAAGGCGGTGAGTGTTATACTTGGAGGAAAAGAGGGACTGGAAAATACATTGGATGCTCGGAAAACTGCGGTAGTGGACCGAGTGAACCTCTCTCAACAGAGTAGATCGGCAGCTCCTAGCAGCATGGAAGAGGATCCAAGGACATTAATACAAGAGCTCCCTACGAGGACACACATATAGGCTCCCATCCATAGAGTGGAGGACGCCCATCGTAAGGATATACAGCAGGTGCAGACGGAGATACAATTATTAACAGATCGCATAACAGCAGACGAGGAAACAACAATCTTCCTGGAGGAGAGAGTAGCTATGTTGGAGAGAGAGAGGGGGTCACAAGCGGAGGCGGTGGTGGCACTACAGCTCCAGATGGTGGCACTACAGCTCCAGATCGAGGACCTCGAGGACCAAAGCGGCCACAATAATCTGCGGCTCCAAGGTCTTCCAGAAGCTACGGATCAGGAGAACCTCCAGGACAAGGTAACCGCCATTTTTCATAAGGTTCTAGATGGTAGGGCGCCAGCCAATATGCAGGCAACAAAATGTGGCAGACAACTAGCTAGAGCCTTGAGCGACCTACATTCAATGACGTATGTTTCTTCAATCTTAGGTGCCAAGGGAGAAAAAATTAGTCTATCCAAACAAATCGCTGAGGCATTCAGTGATTTCTACTCCTCACTTTATAATCTAACTTGGATGTACCGGATCAATCTATGATGAAGGACTATTTGGCCTCAATCGGAATGCTGGGTCTGACAACAATCGCACAGCAGGAGTTGGAATCACCAATTTCACTAGAAGAACTACAAACTGTAATAGGATCAGCAAAGATGGGAAAGGCACCAGGACCAGACGATTTTACAGTCCTGTACTAGCTTTTGTTACCCATTTTGGGGTCCTACCTGGTTAAGATGCTTAATGGATTGGGAGACACAACTTCCTTCCATTCAGAGTCTTTGAAAGCCATGATCTCGGTAATACCAAAAGAAGACAAAGACCCTATGCAAAGCGGAAGTTCATTTAAAATGGACCGATCAGTCCCTGAGGTATTTTGGGTGCCTCCATTCCCGCAGATCTCTCACGTGTATATGAGCTTAATTTTCTGCCATTGTTATGTAGGGTGCAAGATCTGCTGGAGGGATGGCATAAAGGACTTCATTCCTGATTCGGAAGGAGTAATATAATAAAAATGAACATCCTACCAAAAGTTCCTATACCCTTTTCAGGCTATACCCATTTATAGAAAACAATTTTAAAAGATGGATCTCAGACTACTGTTAATATTTTTGGGTGCAAAAAAATAAACCAATTTGTCTAGTGTAGACAGGGTACCTCCACAACTTAGGTAATTAGTTCAAAAAAATTGGGAAAAGAAACGGAAAAGGGACAAGTGGTTGAATGGGGGACCAAACCATGGTATTCATATGCCAAATAAACTTTATTAGTACTAAAAATAGAAGGATAGAAAAATTACCCTCTGAACACCGTCAAATAGTGTAACACTATTTGATGGTGCTCAGAGGGTAATTTTTTGAATGGGGGACCAAACCATGGTATTCATATGCCAAATAAACTTTATTAGTACTAAAAATAGAAGGATAGAAAAATTACCCTCTGAACACCGTCAAATAGTGTAACACTATTTGACGGTGCTCAGAGGGTAATTTTTTGTAAAATAGTGTAACACTATTTTACGGTGCTCAGAGGGTAATTTTTCTATCTTTATATTTTTTGTACTAATAAAGTTTATTTGGCATATGAATACCATGGTTTATACCCATTGCTATCCCCAGGATATTTTTCAGAAATACGCATACGCTCTTTACAAAATGTATTTGGGCACACAGACACCCAAGGATTAGAAGGACCCTCCTGAAGCTGCCAAACCAGCATGGGGGGCTAGCGGTCCCCGATATGTATGAATATCATCAGGCAGCTCTTATAAGTTGATTGATCAATTGGTGTCAGCATAGGGATTTAAAAATCTGGCCAAGATTAGAGCAAGCACAGAGAAGGGAGCTATTGCACAGGGCACCATGGTGTTATAGGGACCTCCCCCCCTCGACTAAGACAAACCCAACTATCGGACCGTTACGCACGTGTTATAATCTTTTCTCCAAGGGCAAGCTATCCTCAAGGGATTCACCTTTGGTCCCTATTTTGGGGAATCCACAATTCATTCTAGGTCTACGGAAGGGATCCTTTGACACATTGATAAAGCGGGGATTATATCAGGCCTTGCATTTTGTAAGAGCAGGATGTTGGCCCACGTTTCAGGAATTTACAGATAGAAATAACCCTTATCAACTGGATTTTTGGCGGGCGGTACAATTAGGACATTTTTTACACACTATGTGTCCCTCTGAGTCCTTGGACCACAGCTTGCTGCCATGTGAGAAATACTGTATGGAAAAAGGACCACTTTTGCACACGCTTTCAAAGATGTATGCTTTGTTGGTCAAACCAGAGAATTTTCAGTTGCCTTTCTTGCGAAAATGGGAGTTGGATTTGAGTAGGGCAAAGCACCCACATAATACATTCCATATTTAAAACAGCGACTTGCACGAAAATGCAGGAAACACATTTTAAGATCCTCTCCCAATGGTACAGAACTCCAGCTGTACTTCATAGATGCTTTCCAAACATATCAGATGGTTGCTGGCACTGTCAAGAGGAACAGGGGACACTATTACATATTTTTTTGGTCCTGCCCTAGAATTAGGAATTTTTGGAAAGAGGTCCGGAAGACCATGCAAAAATTTAGTGATTTTGAAATCCCGGTAGATCTGGCTTTTTTCTTACTGCACTTATCCAAAATCCCTGTCAAAACATATAGGAAGTCCATTTTGTGCCATTTATTGAATGCAGCCAAAGCCTGTATCCTCCTTACCTGGAAACAGATACAGCCCCCCACAGTGGGAATGTGGCTTAGAAAGGTAGAGGAAGTAAACCGAATGGAAGACTTAGTCTGGGCAGCCCACGATGAATACAAAAACGAGAAATTTACACGAAAACATGGTCACTATGGAATCTTTTTATTTCATCAGAGGAAGGAAAAAAACTTATTGATGTGACCCCCATGGGATGAGGGAAATGGACATGGATCCCTCAGTATAATTTAAGTCGGGAGGAGGGGGAGCCTGGGGGGGGGGGGGGGAGAGGTAGAATTTGTTTCTTTTTTATTTTTTGGGGGGGAGGGGGATAGAAAAGGAAAGGAGGGGAATAGTCCTACATTAGCCATTATGCAGGGAATATAATGGGGGGGGGGGGGTGTAGATATTACGCCAGATCTTGTATCACGGGATGCGTTCCCCTATGATCAGGATTGGTTAGCAATTTGGAAAGTGGAATTGAGATACTTCTATTATATATTTTCCCTGATTCAACGTTATTGTTATATGATATTGAACCTGATGATATGCTGTTGGTTGCTTGTATATTGATGTTGTATGTCAATTATGGAAGAGGCTGTTCATTTTCCTTTGTTAAAATAAAAATAGAGAAGTTAAAAAAAAGCTGGAACAAAAACCAAGTCAACCTAAAGGGACCACATGGGATAACCAACAGGGAGACCAACTTAAAGATAAGAGACTCACAGCCTAAACTGTGAAAAGTGTGGGTCTGGACAGAAGGACTGGAGAACTGATGTAGTGGTTGAGGGAAGATCAGAATTGCCCTAGGTTAGAAGGTCCCTAGAATTCTGTGAATGGAAAGACGGTCAGGTCAGAAACCCACCTCACAGAAGCAATGACTATCAGAAAATAATCTTTTGAGGTTTAAATAAAGAAAAATTGTCTGCAAGGAGTCCAAAAGGTGGTCCCTGAAAATTCACAGAGAACCCCAGCTTCATCCCACTCTGGGAGAGAGAACAGTGACAAGGTTAGACCAATATGTTACAGGAGCTGGGACAATGACACCTTATTCCAGGAGAGTTCAAAATGTCAAAAGGTAGATCTGCTAATTTGTGTGGCGACAGATAGTTTGAAGGCGAGAAACCGAAGAGGAAGCTGGAGGCGAAGGTTCAGTCTGTATCCCTGGAATATTACTCTGCATCAAAATGCCTAAAAAGCAGACTATCCAGGAGTCCTTAAGGATTAGCAAACATCGCCCCAGTTTGGAAAGTGGGGGTGCACCTTAACGCTGATGAAAGATTCTCTGAGAGTTTTGTAGGGTTACTACCACAGACTTTGTGGGTGGCCACAGAACCAAGTTTGGGAGTGCATATTCCAAGAATAGCAAAACAAAAAAGGAAGAGACTTGGCAGACCTTTTCCAAGACTTTTCATGCTCAAGTACGTGGGTGCTCTTACTTCCAGTGACATCCTTGATAATACTATCAAGAATTGGTTTGAAGAGACCTTGTACTTTAAAAGATCTCGTGGGTCAGCTGCTCCTTGGTGGCAGGGTGCACAAACCAGCAATTTAAAATGGTATTTAAGCCAAAAATTAACATTTATTTAATTGCAGCTTACCAAACTTTAAATGTGGTGGCTGAACTGTTTCTGGTTTAGGCTTTTTCTCCTTTATTCAAGCAAGTTTGTCATTTTTCAACTTTAACAAACCAATCTGTCCAGGCAAAGTAGCAGTTAGAGGGTTGAGTCAAACAATGTAACGTGGACAGGGGTGCTTACAATGGTCAGCTTTTATGTAAAACCTTTATCCCAAAAGAAAAAGAAATGCTGTAATTGCTTACAAAGTGTTAGCTTAAATTCAATTTCAATATGTTAGTGAAGTACATCCAAATCAGCTAGACCAACATTACCCTCTCCCTAGACTGGCAATGCTGCTGTTCAGAGATGTCTGCTTACTACCTCATCCAAAATACAGACATCCTAAAACAGCAAGTGTGTTACTGGCTGTATCACTAGGTAAAATAAAGGAGATAAAAACCCTAAAAAAAAAGAAAAGAAAACGTATTTAGCCACTACATATAAGGGTTGGTAAGCAGTTATTATATTATACCTTTGTTTTTGGATTTAATATGGCTTTAGGGAGTCTGAGAATGTAAGTTGGGGTCAGCCATTGTAGAGGGACTATCCCCTTTGTGTCTAGAACTATAGATGTTGCTACCACCCAGTGGTAAGGCAATCTAAGCTCAGGGTATGAGACACAGTCTCAGACTCTCAAGAAATCCAGTTATCTGGTAGCAAGTAATGGGTCTGATGACCAGAAGGGACCAGGGTCACTGCAGGTGGACAGTAGGAACCAGCAGGGGGCTGGAGTCCCACATAGCACTCTGCAAAGTGGGGGCAGCATTTGGGAAGATGTTTCCTCTGCACTGAATGGCAAGAAAGAGAGGGTGCTTCACACTCCACCCAGTGGATGATGTCAGTGATGTTCAGTCTGATTTGCCTACTTACAGAGTGAGCTATGCAAGAAAGGGCAAACACTGAGGCCAGGACCGCTGTTAAAAATCATGAGGGCCACAGACAGCCCTCCTAACAGGACCCCCCCCCCCCCCCTAACCATGCCTACACTCCACCTACCCCCCTAGGGTAAAGCAGAAAAGCTGACTGACTTTATCCAACACCACCCCAAAAATGAAAAAAGGTGCTTCCTCTTCTTCCACCTCCTGGGCCCTTCTGTTAACCTGATGGAGTCTAGTGAAATTAAATTTAAGCCATGGTAAGCAAGTAGGAGTGGGGCTGTGGTCTAGTAAAATCTATTTATTCATTTAGGCAGAAATGAACAATAAAACTGCCCTGGGCCCCCCTGTTTAGCTAATGGGGCCTGGGCCCAGTACAACAAGACTGGTTGTACTGCATTACACAGAACCTAGTTTTGGAAGGTCAATTTGAGGCTAGCCCCAGAATGTCCATTCCGGCAAGGTCCAGCCGTGGCAATCCAAAAGCCTGGGTTAATGATATACTGGGCGGGATAGCTGCAATTCTAGAGATCAGCCCAGAAGTGATGTAGAGAATAATCTTAAAGATAAGTGAAGAAAAAATGAAGATTAAAATGCTAGCAATACAATAGCTTAGACTTCCTAGCAGAGCTTTAGTTACGGTATTTTGTTTGCTTTAAAATATGACCCTCATTAAAAATATATCATACTTGCTGAAGTGCTTAAGTATGATTAAAAACTTAGGTTACATTCAAATCTCTGCATTGTGTGTTGCAGTAAGCTATATTTTTCAACACATTTTATAGATATTACCATTTAATTCTATAGAAGTTTTGCAAAAACCCACAGCAAACATGCAGCAAGCAGAGTTCCTGCATTAAAAGGTGGCAGTGAAACTGTACTTTAATTGAGCCAAAATATGCCATCACTATAGTCAGACATAGTTTTAACCAATGACATCCTGTTACCCGCTTCCCTCCTTAGCAATGTATTGTAGGTATATATTTTTATAAAACATATTTGAATGCACAATATTTGAAAAAAAAAAATTGCAAATGCAGTGATTTCAAAAAATCAACTCTTACAAGAACCTTTGCCATAAATATAAGATAATTACCTGTGCTGGGGAAAAAAACACTCAGGCATGTCAACGAGAAGAACAAGTGTAGTGTAGTTATACATGTCACCCTCCTCCCTATGAGGCGTTTCAATGTCCGTAAAGAATCAGGGGACAACAGGCCTTTGAGATACTTCTCCATAATGTTTTTGCCTGGAAGTCTTGTGTCTGAGACAGGAGAAACACAGAGAGACAAATCAGCCAAGATAATATGAAAGCAGGTCATAATAAGCTTGATTAATATTGCATTTCTATGTTACTGTCAAAAAAAACCTTTTCTGGCTTAACATGATGGACATAAATCCAAAGTGGACATAGCAAGCCACCTAAACTGGCTAAAGCACAAGATAACAACTGTGAAGTTCCATGGACATCAGCGAGTTAACTATTGCCTACTGAGAGACGTCACCTCTCTTGAGTCATTCGGGAAAGGAACAGCTGTTTATTATGGAGAGATTCCCAGGTGAACACAGATCATGTGAGACACACAACTCACATCTAGCAGGATGTGCTTTTAATCTTCTTCTTTCCAGATAAACATATAAACTGGATGGAAGGATGGAAATCAACAATAAAAAAACATAATGTAGTGAAAAATATAGATTTAAAGTGGAGGGCCACCCTAAAAAAATGTTCCTAAAAATCTGGAGAAAAAAAAAAAAAGAAAAAAAAAATTTAACTTACTAGAAATGGTTGTTGCTAGGCAGATCATCCTAATCTGCCACTTCCTACACACTCAGTGATCTTCAGTCTTCTCCTCCTCGCGTTGTCTTCTGGGGAATGGGGCGCGCTGTGTCCCACAACTCAGCGTGCATGTGCAGTAGGAAACGGGCAGTAAGGCCGCAAGTCTCCACTGCCTGTTTCCCTTAGTTCGAATGGTGGCGCTGAGACCAGAGAGCCGAGGGACGCGTCGGCCTCGGGGGGGCTGACATCGCGGGCACCAGGGACAGGTAAGTGTGCTTATTAAAAGTCAGCAGCTACAGTGCTTGTAGCTGCTGACTTTAAATTTTTTTTTTTCAGCTGGCCACAGCTTTAAATGCACAGTCCCATGATAGGATCAGTAATATAAACTTATAGGTGAAAACACAATAGTTCAGTGCAAAGATGTGCGCAAAAATTTGGTGGTGACTTGAAAAGTGAAGAGGTGATCCAGTACAGTGCTCCAAAATCATCCACCTCACCCCTGTGAAATGGACACTCACCAGAAAGGCTGGCTGCCGTTACAGCAGCAAACACGCACTCAGTGTAGATCCGCCGTCTGTTGTGGGGAAGGTTGTTCAGCAACACGCACATCCAGATATTTAACTTACAATTCCAATAAATACTACACTATGGAGACTTCATTTGGCTTCCGGTGAGCTTTATTTACTACATCAGGATGGTGCGAGTTGCTGAACAGCCTTCCCCACAACAGATGGCGGATCTGCACTGAGTACGTGTTTTACGCTGTAACGGCAGCTAGCCTTTCCGGTGAGTGTCCATTTTCAGGGGTGCGATAGATGATTCTGGAGCACTGTACTGGAGCACGTATTCACTTTTCAAGTCACCACCAAATTTTTGTGCACATCTTTGCACTATTGTGTTTTCACCAATAGGTTTATATTGCTGATCCTATCATGGGACTGTGTATTTAAATCTATAATTTTTCACTACATTGTTTTTTTATTGTTGATTTCAATCCACAAGATGATATATATATAGATATATATATATATATATATATATATATATATATATATATATATATATATATATATATATATATATATATATATATATATATATATATATATATATATATATATACACACACACACATATACACACACATATACTTTAGTTTTTTTCACTTTAGCATTTTTCATTTTAACACTTTTTTGGACTTTATCTCAATGTGCTGTTCGTTTCTAACACAGTATTCTCATCTCATCGCTGTTCATTTACTTTTGGCGCTACACACTTTATCTTAAGATTATTTATACGTTTGGTATGTCTCTTATCTGTGTCAGCTGCCGCCCCACCACTTCGCAGAGATACATCTTTTTATTTCAGAAATTATATATGTTTGGGAATCCACACATTAGCTGGCAACAAATCTACATTGTGTTGGTAGTTGTGTGGCAGTTTCAACACTTGGATGTGCCCCCCTGCACATATTATATAGGCTAAAACAATTAAAGTGGTTGTAAACGTCAGACATGAAATATGAATGAAGCATATCCTTCTATACTGTCTTGATCCAGAGCACTAATGCCGTGTACACACGGGCGGACTTTTCAACCGGACTGGTCCGACGGACTTTTAAACGAATGGACTTGCCTACACACGATCACACCAAAGTCTGACGGATTCGTACGTGATGACGTACGACCAGACTAAAATAAGGAAGTTGATAGCCGGTAGCCAATAGCTGCCCTAGCGTGGGTTTTCGTCCGTCGGACTAGCATATAGACGAGCGGATTTTTCGACCGGACTCGAGTCCGTCGGGCAAATTAGAAACATGTTCCAAATCTAAAGTCCATCAGATTTTTGACCGAAAAAGTCTGCTGCAGGTCCGATGGAGCCCACACATGGTCGATTGTCCGCCGGATTGAGTCTGTCGGACCAGTTCGGACGAAAAGCCTGCTTGTATGTACACGGCATTAGTGTCATTTCTGTATGCTTCGCTCTGCTATCAACATGAGTCACGTCAGACAAGTTTTCTGACACCAAGAAAAAAAATGGTGACAGGGGAGGAAGCTCCAGCACACTGTGACTGACAGCCTGCAGGGGGTGTGTCTCTTCCATCCAATCAGCTCTCAGAGCTTTCCTCAGTGCGCTCTGCAGAGTGTAACTTCAGCTCCCCATCCCCTGCTTTTCAGAGCTGAAAAATCTTGTGTAAATTCTGCACATTGAATGAATGTAGAGAAAAAAAAAAGAAAAAAAAAAAAAAAGAGGATTGCAGATAAACCAGTACAACTTATGTGGGAGGATTTGTCTAATCTCTGCATCATGTCATTGGGTCTATGTAAGGCTTTACAACCATTTTAAGCAGAAATAACCCCATCGATTTAATGGTTTCCAAAAACATTTACATTCAAGGAATATTGTGAATGATAAAGTCACAACTGCTTGTGTTCCCAACCAAATTGTCAAACCATCAAATGGCTGGTGTCATACATGATGGCATGTGCAGCATCATGGCAAATGCAGATCAAACAAAAACCAAGATGACAGTTCCTTGGCTGTAGAAGGATAAGAGAGTTTAGTTCCACTTTAAAATATGCTTGATATATAATATTGTATATAGCAGGCATCACCAAATGGCAGACCACGGCTCGGATGCAAACCGAGTTACAATCCCATCCCGACCACAGCCTAGCCAAATACATGGCTGAGTGTCCTCTAAGCCTGGCCGCCCTTCCAGCGGCTCTCCAGCTGGCTCACCACTGTCATCCTTAAATAAGGACAAAATACTGTAGGAGCGGCAGGTCTGAATAGTAGGCAGGATGCCCAAGTGTCCTCTAAGCCCGCCCTCCCAGCTACTCTCCTGCTGGCTCGCCACTGCCATTGTCATCCTCGAGGAAGGGCAAAAGTTTGTAGGAGTGGCAGATTTGAATAGTGGGTGGGGCTTTTCAAATTAAGAAACGGATGATTGGTTGCTAAGCCACTACTTGCAACCATTCCCCTGCCTTTACCATGAAAAGTCCAAACCACTAGTCAGAACTTTTGCGCTTAAATTTTGCCCTTCTTTAAGGAAACCAGCAGCGAGCCAGCAGGGGAGCTGCCGGGAGGACAGGCTTGGAGGGCACTCAGGCGTCCCTCCCACTATTCACACCTGTCGCGTCTCCAACCCTGTGCAAGGTAGAACAGTAAAGGTAGCCGGGTGGTTGCTGTGATGTGAAGGGGACATAGAGTAGTGTGAGGAAAGGGACAGGAGTCTGCAATACTGCAATATGAAGGAAGGACTGCAGTGTGGATGGGGGCTGTGATGGAATTAAGGGGTCTGTGGTGTAAGACAGAAGAGGGGGTGGTAATGTGAAGGGAGCATTGATGTAAGGATGGAGAGGGGGGGACTATGATCTGAAGGGAACTGTGATGTAAGGATGGGGGACCGAGGGCTCTGGTGTAAAGGGGGAGTAAGTGATGTAACACTAGGTTCACACCTATGCATTTGCTGTGGCTCACGTTTGCACGGACACAGCAGCCCATTCAAATGAGAGAAAAAGGTTCCTGAACGCTTTTAAAAATGCAGCCGCTGGGAAATCGCAAGGTGCTTTACACTTGTGCGGAGATCTAGGTTTTCCTACACTAGAAAAGCATAGGTCTCTGCAAGGGCATTGGAAAACAATTGTTTTCTATGTGCCCTGTTCACACTGCATTCTTTGGCAACTCACCGGAGCTCACCTCAAGGTTCTACAGTTTGTTTCTTCTGCATTGCAACTGAGCTGTGTTGCATACAAATGAATGAAATGTAATTACTTTTAACATTTTAATAGAATTTTAATGAAAGAAAAAAAAAAAAAAGAAGGACACAGTGCAAAACACTTAAATGCGCATTGCACCACCACTTTCTGGACCCCACACCAACAGGTGCCCACACAGTATAACCCTGCATTTTACCACGAGGACCAGGGTGACCAGGTCCTAAACGGTGGGGGTACTGTGATGCGTACAGGAGACTGTGATATGAAGTCATAGCACAAACATGAGACTTAGTCCTCCGCTGGAAGAAGATTCTATTGACTGGACCTCTGAATTTTATTCCAGTACCCCTGGTATATAGTATGGTCATTATTAACACTCAAGAAAACATTGAGCCTGCTAGAAATTTCAAATAAGAAAATGAATAGAACACTAGACTAACAGCCCCACTGCATAACTTAAAACGTTGCCCTGGGTTAGTGTTACCCAGAATTCCAGCACCACACACATTTGGCCCCTTGCATTGGAAATCAGAGATCAGGATTTTAGGCAGCTGCTGCTTGATCTTTGGGAAACCTCACATCAGGGCAGACCTCAAGGGGGACCAGCAGACCTAAAGTCTGTTTTTGAATTTATGTCCTCTTTATAAGCAACAGGTGTTCCATTTAGTTAAGACAAAGACTGGCAAATACTACATTGGTGCACTTCTAAAATAAAAGGTGCAGATAGGAAATGTAGAAGTTAATTAGGCCATTTGTAGCCATTTTGAATATTGCAACAAACAGACAAAAAATACTCATGTCAATAAATGAAAAAAGTACAATTCGCACCAGCCAGTACATTGTGTCTGCTGGTACAGCAGTTCCTATACATAACAGATACACACAGGACAACAGATTATCTGTCCAAGGAGAAAGATCTGTGCCAGACAGCTTGGCATCAGTTCCAGTCTGTTGGTTTCATTCTCGTTGACTGTGCTAACTTTGGAATACGTTCAGCACACAAAACTGATTAGGGCTTGGAAATTAATCTTTAAATATGTGCACAACCAAGCTATTGGTTTAATATATAAAATGGATGTAATTAATTTAAAAAGTGACATACTAAAAATACAGTGTGCGTAAATAGTTGGTAGCTGTAACACGAGGCGAGCTTGTGACCTGAACATGATAACGTACAAACATATTGGATGGCAGCTTACCTGCACAGTCCCCAAGTGGTATTAAACCCAAAAGATATATTACATAGCAGCTTACTAATCATTAGATGTGGTGGCTGTATTAGTTTTCTTTATTTAGGCTTTTTCCCCTCTTGGCCAGTAACACTTTTCCTATATTATACAGACACCACACTGGATGAATGAGCGTAGGAGGCGGATGTTTTTCCTTTTGGGATAAAGGTTTTTACGTGAATATAATAAATGTTTGCTCTTCGATTTAATACTGCTTTAATGGAGAAGTAGGACCAAAGCTCTTTTGGCCCTACTTCTCCTATAGGTCACAGGAGTGCACTTAGTTCTGCACTCATGTGACCTGTATTCAGCCAAGAGTGGGTTAAAGTCCGCTGTCGGCTAATGTCACTCTGTCGGGCTCTGGAGAGAACCAGACTGTAAAAAGGAGAACTCCAGACAAAACCTTTTTTTTTTCCCCATGTCCTTGTTACTCATCTCCTACCTTCACAGACTATGCCATCCATCTTTGTCTTAGCTAAGTAGTTCATCTGTAATAGCCTGATGATTTTGAAGTAAAAGCATTACTGTCCTGTGATTTACTGTTTGTAAGACCAGTGGCTGCTATTCCTCCTATACGCCAATCCACCGGTCTTGGCACAGTCCATTTGTTTTCCTCTACAGAAGCAGGGACTTGTACTTCCATCCCTACTTGCTGTAGTGGGCGGAGGGGTCTCACAGACCCCCGGTCTGTATGACCCATGGAGGTGGTGTGCTCCTTCTTCCACGCCTGGACGCCAGTCACTGGCCCCAATTCCCATCAGTGCAGCAGGGATCATTAGGAGGCACCAGCCAGCCGGATAACAGAGCGGGGCTCTCCCGCTGTGACAGATCTTGTATGTGAAATGCCGGTCACCATAAAGTCTCCCCTCCTGGACCGGCTTTGTGATAGACAGCACACAGGTCCAATGCTGGTCTAAGAAGCGGGACTTTACGGCGACCAGCGTTTCACCTACAAGATGTGTCACAGCGGGAGATCCCCGCTCTGTCATCAGGCCAGCTTCTCCTAACGATCCCTGCTGCATTTATGGGCACAGATGAGACTGCAGATATGGGCACCGATGAGACTGCACTTATGGGCACAAAGATGGCACTGATGAGGCTGCACTTATGAGCACTGATGGGCACAGATAGGCTGCGTTAATGGGCCCAGATAAGCTGCACTTAAAGGCACTGGTGGGCACACTTTTTAGGTCTTATTTTCAGTGCTGTGTGTATTATATGTGACGTTACATATTACAGAGATCGGTATTGTGGTAAAATTGAAGTTTATTAAGATTTTCATACATTAGATGGTTCCACTATTATTATATTATTATTATTGTTATTGATTAGTAAGTTAGAGCTGCACTTTTTTGTTTTTTCTCATGCTGACATTTACTTGTGCCCCATGCTGATGTAAAGAAGCATGTCCCGGCTTTTTCTTTCTGTGTTGTGGCTAGGCATGTGCTCATAAAGACTATACAACAGGGGTCTCAAACTGGCAGCCCTCCAGCTGTAGCAAAACTACAAGTCCTATAAGGCATTGCAAGGCTGACAGTTACAAGCATGACTCCCACAGGCAGAGGCATGATGGGACTTGTAGTTTCCCAACAGCTGGAGGGCGGACAGTTTGAGACCCCTCCTATACAAGCACTGATTGCTGTTAGAAAGATCTCAAAGCTCCAGCAGGAGGAGGAATATTTCTAATACTAAATTACAGCAGAGTACAAAATATATAATTATGGGCCTGTGTCTACAGTTCGGTAATGATTACATAAAGCAAGTAAGGGCAATATGTTTATCTCCTGTTGTGGCTGGAGGGGAGAGCACAAACATGCTTTGCATTTATAGGACTGTAACCTACCTATCCTGCTGTGTGTTACTGAGTAGTGTGGCTGGCTGCAGAACGAGGGGCGTGATTTATGTTGAAGTGGGCCTGTTCATGTTTAACATGTACAGGCCTAGTGTCCCTCCCACATTCATTGCAATTCCCAAAGCATGATGGGAAGTGTAGTTTGATTATAGTGTAGAGCACACGTGTCAAACTGACGGCCCTTCAGCTGTTGCAGAACTACAAGTCACATGAGGCATTGCAAGGCTGGCAGTTGCAAGCATGACTCCCAAAAGCATGATGGAACTTGTAGTTCCGCAACAGGTGGAGGGCTGCTAGTTTGACATCTTTGGTGTAAAGAGAGAGGAGAGGATATAATGTAATCCCTGTTCTAAGAGATCCTCTTTGGCAGAATAGATGCTTCATTTTTTGAATTACAGACAGGACTTTTCTCTTCAATGGTAAGGAATTTTACAAATGTAATAACTGTTTAGTGTTTTATGTGGGGTGGGGGTGTACTAATGGGGGAGTTCTGCTTTAATGTTGGCATTCACCCAGATGCCTGACTGGCAGCTTGCTATCTTCTCAGCAAGCCGCTAAAAGCCTGAGCCAGACACTCCTGTCCCCACCACAGCCCAGCACTCCAGTGAGTCTTTGAATGCTGAAATCTTGATATAGAGGTGCCAGGGGACAGATTCAGCATCACATCGATGCTGCATCCACCTAGGCGAGTATGTATGTTTGTTTTTTTAAAACCCCGCACTTCTCTTTTAACCACTTGCCAACCCGCCACAGTACATTTACTGCGACAGATCGGCTCATACAGATACAATCATGTACCTGTACATCATGGCTTTTGCTGCAGCAATAATTTACGCCTGTTTCTGCTGATCAGCTCAGAGAATGACAGAAGAGAGCTATCTTCGTACAGCAACGATGTGCTGATTTTTTCTGCACATTGCATAGTAAAACACCACACAGTAAACACACTAAACATTGTTAGGCACACAATTTAACCCCTTGATTGCCTAGATGTGCCACTTTGTGTTGGTCTATCACATAAAATCCCAATAAAATCCATTTACATTATTGGTTGTAACATGACAAAATGTGGAAAATTTCAAGGGGTGTGAATACTTTTTCAAGGCACTGTAATAATGCGTGGCACATATTTTTTGCTCATTTCACGAACACATGCAAAATTTTTCATTCATTCATGCTCTATTATAATGTGAATGCAGCGTGTAAAAAAAAAACAAAAAAAAAATACACACACAACACAAATTGACAAATTATATGTTACCCAAGGATCTCTGTGACCTCCTAAAAATGCTAGCTGTATGACTGTTCCTGGCCTCAATAATATCAGTCAAAGTGAAGTCTAAATTCATAATATGGGTACCTGTTCTATGTCAGCGATTCAGCAAGTACTGAAGCATTTGTATCAGAATAAGACAGGTAAAAAGAAAGTACAGGTCCCAATGGCAGACTCCATACTCTGTAAAAGTTCCCTTTAAACCTATAACTAAAACAAACAAAACATCCAGTGTAACACGTTTTAATATGATTAATGCGTGTTAAAGCTGTGTGTATGATTAAGCATGATTAAGGGGTGTTAAAAGTTTTTCAGTACACGGGGATCGGGCGTGATGGGGACGTGACGTAGGACGTCTGTGAAGGGGGAGGGGCTGATGTCGGCGCCAGTGTGAGGATCTGAGGCGAGCGGCTCCGGGCGGGAGAGAGACGCGAGCGGGGTGAGAGACCGCAGCGTCCCCGGTGTAAGCACTGTACCGGGACACACTGTCTCCCGTGGCGGGGCCCCCCCCTTCTCGCGCCCCGTGCCCGCGGACGGCTACACACTAAAGGCTACGTCCCAGCCGGCCGGCACCGCGGCTTAGGCTGGGACGTGACAGGACTGAAGACGAGCGGACAAACAGCTGACTAGCAGCTGGTGGAGAAGCCCAGAGAGCGGGGTGAAGTGAAGACGCTGAAGCAGCGAGCTGCCCGAAAGGGTTCAACCTGACGCCCTGGACATCTGACGGTCCTCCCAGGCACTACCTCTCCCCCCCTGCTTCTTACCCAGGACCAGGACTCCGATCCTATTCTGAAGTAGTGCTACAGCTGAGAGACAGCAACAGAAGAAAAGGTAGGAATATCTCCCTCTCCTTGTGTGAAGAAATTACATGGTACAAAGGTGTAGGAACGGTTAATAACTTGCAGAACCAGTGTCTGAGTACAGTGAACTTTTGATACATCTCCTGGGCCTGTTAGCGAATCTGTTAACCAGCTTTGTGTGTTATGTTTGAGGTTTGGCCATCCTCTCACGTTTGAGACCTGGTTTACACCTTCCACAGTACACCTTCCAAGTACCTTGCCCTGTCCATGGTGGAGACATAGGGAGGGGGACCGATAAGGATAATCAATCAGATCCCAATCACTAGGAAGCCTACCATAACCCCAGGAAAACCCCAGCACCTACAGAAGGACTCCTTCCAAGGCGGGTAATAAGGATAGTAAGAGGCAAGGAGGGCTAGGAGGGTCCCCCCCTGGACTTTATCTGTATTGGAACACATTTTTTTTACATTTACGCGGTGTGGAAGCACCACCAGGAGGGAACGAGTAATACGCCGAGGGAGTAGGCCTAACACCTTAAAAGCTGACATCCTGTGGAAGCATGAGAGGGCGGTCTCAAAAAACAGTAGAATCTAAAAATCCAAGAGAGAGCCTCAACACTAGTTCCATACAAAAATATCTCACAGAACCAAATCCAAAGAGCCCAGGACAGGATATGAAACAGTCAGGAACAAAAGAGAAGAAAAAAGAACAGCAGAAACAGAAGGGGGGACAGGGGGATAGGCCTAAGGAGGACCTAAGTCTGGAGGGGGTAGCGCTGAGTGACACCCCGGAAGAGCAAAGAAACATGGAACGTGGCATGAACAGAACAGAAATGCTGGAAATGTTCGCTAAGCTGGAAGGAGTGATAAAATCGGAAATCATGAATATTCGTTCAGACATGGGCCATTTACTCCACAGGGTGGAAGAGGTAGAAGAGGTATCAGTGAAGCAAGCAAAAATGATCTCTGACCTCCAAGATCAAATTGGCAAGATGCAGAGCGAAAATCGCATGTTGTCTTACAAAATGGAAGAGCAGGAAAACCAGAGCAGGCGACAAAACCTGCGTATCAGATCCATCCCGGAACAACTGAATGAAGACCTTGGGGATAAATTGAGAAAAATATTCAACCCCATTCTGGGTAGAAGGGAGGAGGAGGTTCTTAGGATCGACCGGGCCCACAGGGTGAGGAAACCCCCTAACCTCAATCAGGAGATCCCCAGGGATGTTATCGTGAAGTTTCACTCGTACGAAGACAAGGAAAAAATATGGAGGAATCTCAGGGGTGCTCCCCCAATTTGCTTTGAAAATAAAAACTTACAGATCTTCGCGGACATATCGGCTGGAACCCTAGCACGAAGAAGACAGATGAGACCCTTATTAGACCAACTTCGAAGGGCCAACTTGAAGTACAGCTGGGGGTTCCCAACATCCTTGATAGTTGTCAAAGAAGGGAGAACACACAGGATGAGATTCCCAGAAGAGACTCAGGATTTTTGCGCAAGTGTGGGGATCACGATGCCGGAGGAACTGAGATAAGATTTTCAATGAACTCTATTACAAGCTGTTTTTGAGTGTGGGGCCGACTTTGCTTCTCTGGGTGGGGGGGGTATGCTCGGGGACGGGGGATGGGGTTTTTTTTTTTTTTTTTTTTTCTTTTTTTTTTTTTCCCTTCTCTTTATCCGGTGACCTCCCCCCCAATCGGGGGACCGGTGGAGCGTAACAAAGACGATGTGACTTGGGTCTCTGGTCAATTAAAAATGTAATGAGGTGGTGGCTGCGCGGGTGTGGGGGGCGGGGGGGGTGGGGCCCCGGTAGGAGCGCTGGCCTCTTGTCCTCTTAACCTCCCTCCGTGCTGGGGGGGGGAGGGGGGGGGAGAGTGAAATATTTTTTTTTTTTTTTTTCTCTTCCCTACCTTCACCTCCCTCCCCTTGGGGAGGCACTGGGTACCGGCATTTGAGCACCACCCCTTGAAGTGGTGCGCGCTGTATGGGATCGAGAACATCCTCTACAAGCGGGCTTAGGGCTGGGTTGCAGCCGGGGGGGTGGGGGGAGGGGCTGGGGCGGGGGGGGAAGGACGTTCCTGCGAGGGGGATCTTAGGAGTGCAGAGAGAAGGGGTCAGGGCCCTGAACTTAAGAAATGCCTGACCTCAAGTTTCTTTCATACAACGTAAAGGGTCTCAACTCTCCTGTAAAAAGACATAAAATCTTGAAGGAATTACAATATTATGGGGCTGATATAGTCTTTCTCCAAGAGACTCACCTGGTGCTGGAGTCCAGGATCAGGCTTTTCTCTCCGGGCCTGCCGCAATGGTATTACAGCGACTCCCCCATTAGAAGAGCGAAGGGGGTGGCAATTGGTCTTTCAAAGTCCTCAAACTTCTCACTATTAGACAGATTGTCAGATCCGGATGGCCGATACATCTTTTTGAAGGGTAGCATCGGAAATAAAATATTTACTCTGGCGAATATATATTGCCCAAATAAGAAACCAATTGCATTCTTCGGGCAGGTGTTGACAAAGTTGATGAGCTTCAGAGAGGGAGAGGTGGTGCTGGCGGGGGATTTGAACTTCTACCTGGACATGAGTCTCGACAGTACGTCCCGGGCACAGGGGACGAGTAGGGCCTCTACCGCCGCAATCGGGCGGCGGCTTTTCAACTGTCGTCTTGTAGACGCATGGCGGATGCAACACGCCAAGGATAGAGATTTTACCTTCTTCTCCCCTGTGCACGGGACGTATTCGAGACTAGACCACATCTTTGTGGACCATGGTCTCTTGGATCAAGTGGAGGAAACTAAAATAGAGATTATTTCACTTTCAGACCACGCACCGGTCACTTTGACGATGAGGCTCCCTGACAGGGCCGAAAGGACTTATGCGTGGAAACTGAACGAATCCCTGCTCAAAGACCCAAAAGTATTGGAGAGGATACAGGAAGAGGTTGACTTTTACTTTAAAGTAAATGACACAGGAGAGGTTTCATATTCCACTCTATGGGAAGCGCATAAGGCGTTCACCAGGGGGGTCCTTATCTCCATGGGAGCGGGAATCAAAAAAAAGAGAAGGGAAGAAAGGGAGAGGCTGATCGCTGAAATTTTCACTTTGGAGCAGAAACACAAGGAGAGAAGGGGACCGAGTCAGGAAATTTTCCACCGACTTGTCGGTAAAAGGGAGGAGCTGAGGGATGCTATGGAACAGGAAACTAAGAGATCCCTCAATAGGTTAACAAAAGAAAACTACCTGTGGGCAAACAAGTCTAGCAAGCACCTGGCCAGAATGATAAGAAAGAAAAAAAGACAGGAATTTTATAGGCAAAATTCAGAATAAAAAAGGAGAGCTAATCGGTTCCAGTAAGGGTATAGCAGAGGAGTTTAAAAAGTTTTATGAGGCGCTCTACTCCATAGGCCAAAATAGAATGGGCAGTCCAACATATGGGGAGAGGGTCGAGGAGTTCCTGAGGGGGGCAGGAGTGGCGGAGCTCACAGAGGAAGAGAGAGCGGCTCTAGATAGACCGATCGGAGAGGAAGAGATCATGGCAGCCCTGAAATCCTCCCCGAAGGGCAAGAGCCCAGGCCCTGACGGCTTCACCACACTATATCTGGAGAAGTTGAAACACATTTTAGTCCCTAGACTGTGCCAATATTGGAACGATCTGGGTATTAATTGTGAAATGGGGAGAGAGGCGTTGTTAGCTTCAACCACTCTAATATTAAAAGAGGGAAAAAATGATAAGCTTTGCTCCAGCTATAGGCCCATCTCGTTGTTGAACGCAGATGTGAAGCTCTATGCAAAGGTTCTGGCAAGTAGATTGAAGGAGAGAATGGCATCCCTAGTACATGCAGATCAAGCAGGTTTTATACCCGGGAGACAGAGCAGAGATAACGGCGTTCGAGCAGCACTCCTTTTGGAGTTAGGTAAATGCAAGGGACCCCCAGTTCTATTCCTGTCAGTTGACGCGGAAAAAGCGTTTGACAGGGTAGACTGGGGGTTCATGATGAAAACGTTGGAAGTTATGGGGGTGGGGCCGAGGTATATCACTTGGGTTAGGTCCCTCTACAGTCACCCTACGGCTACAGTTAGGGTTAACGGGGTTCTCTCAGAACCTTTTGTGATGAAAAATGGTACTAGGCAGGGGTGCCCTCTGTCCCCTCTCTTGTTTGTTCTGTCCCTGGAGCCTCTCCTCGCTACCATTCGCAACGACCCAGATTGCAACGGGGTAGGAGCGGGAGGGGAGGAGCACAAACTCGCGTCGTTTGCCGACGATATATTGTTTTTCATTACCAACCCTAGAATTACCCTCCCGAACCTGCTCCGAGTAATCAGAGGGTACGGGGAACTATCAAATTTCAAAGTCAACTTGAAGAAGTCGGAGATCCTGAATATTAGTGTGGGCAAGGAAGAGGCAGTCCACCTTTCTCAGGTATTCCCATTTCCTTGGAAAGAGGAAATTAAATATCTAGGTGTAAAACTCTCCAACTCCATTAACGAAATGTATCTTAAAAATTATATACCATTGCTGGACGAGATTAGGCAGGAAACTAGAAGGTTGGCGTCGAGACCGCTTTCGTGGCTCAGTCGCGTGAATGCGGTTAAGATGATACTGACCCCTAAAATATTGTTTAAATACCAGATGCTTCCCATTCCACTCCCTCTGTATTACTTTGGAGCCTTAAGGAGATCGGTGGCAAGATTTGTCTGGGGTGGCAAAAAACCACGTATCTCCTACGTGGTTTTGAGCAGGGGAAAAAAAAAGGGGGGGTTGGCCCTACCGGATTTTTATAAATATTACTTAGCAATCACATTGTCACGGGTTATTGAATGGTCAAAAAAGGATACCGAAAAGAGATGGGTCAGATTAGAACACTACATGAGTAACACTGATCTACGTAGGAACATATGGAACCCACCAAAGTATAGAGCACTGGGCACAAACACAGCGGTTTTGACACAAAATACTCTTAAATGTTGGGATTTGGTACACACACAGAACAATTGGACATATAACTCACCCTTAATTTATATGAAAGACAATTCTTTTTTTGAGCCAGGGAGGAGGGAGGTGGGAGGGAATTGGTTAAAAGACGAGGGCATTCAACTCAAAAACTTCCTTAATAATGGGAGTCTACGCACATTTTTCGAGTTAAAGGCAGACCCGGGGATAGGGGTTTTGGACGCGTGGAGGTACCTTCAGCTCTCGCACTTCACTGAAAAATTACCGAAGCCACTCAGAGGTGAAGAGGAATATAGACCACTCGAGCAGCTCTGTGTGAGGGAGCAGCCGACTGGGACTATCTCACAAATTTATAGGATTCTGGGTAGGAGGTCGGAGCTGGAGGTGCCCCCGTACATCAAAAAGTGGGAACGGGAATTAGGATCACAATGCGGTGAAGTCACCTTAGAGAAGATTTTGAAACTGGTACACCTAGCAGCACAGGACTCCAGGAGAATGGAAAGTCACTACAAATGTTTGGCAAGATGGTATGCCACCCCAGACAGACTAGCCAAAATGGACAACACTAAATCCATCTTATGTTGGAGGGGATGTATCTCTGTAGGTTCTATGGCCCACATGTGATGGGAGTGTACTGTCATAAAAATTTTTTGGGGAAAAATCATAAGTCTGATCAAGGCAATAACAGGAGAGGTTATCCCGACAGACCCATGGGTGTGTCTATTTCACGGCACGTCAAAGACGCTGAGGAGTTACCGTTCCTCTATGGTACCTATATTACTAGATGCAGCTAAAAAGCAGATAGCAACAAAATGGTTAGACCCGGCTGCCCCAAATATTCGGGACTGGCTCCTCTGCGTCAATGAGGTGTACAACGTTGAAATTTTGGATAGCAGAGGAACGGATCCTGGGGAGGGGCGGTAGGGGAAGGTAAATGGGAGGGCTGGCAAAGGTATAAAAAGACTTGGAGTTATGCCGAGGAATTTATAGACATTACTTGAGGGGTCGGCGAAGTGGACATGGTTAGGTGTCCATGAATGTTCCATTGGCCTCCTTATAGATCCTTCTGCAGGAACGGGGGAGGGGTGGGAATGGGGGTTCTGGGGGGGGGGGGGTAGGATGAACTCTGTCAATGAATTTGTATTATCTTTTGTATTTTGAGGGGATTGGTTTTGTATGGAAAAATATTAAATAAAGTATTTAAAAAAAAAAAAAAAAAAAGTTTTTCAGTACTAACCTCTCTTTTTATGTCTAGAATAAGCTGTCACCCCAAGATACAAACATTTATGAGACTGTACGGCCCACTCAATAAAATAAAAAAAATAATGTTAAAACCTTTCTGATGTTGCAAAAAAGAATCTGAACTTACCAAGGATTCATATTTGGCTCTGATCGATCACATGTAGGATCGTGTTATAGCTCTATGCTCTATAGTCTATGCCAAATACACCGCACGTTCTAAATTGAGGTGATGACACTTTTTTTTTTTTAATTTTTCAACATATACTCCAATAATGATTCATTTTTTTTTCTTTACTAAAAGTTCCAGTATGTCAGATGAAGCCCTGGTTCACACCAGTGCGGTTTTGAAATCAAGCAGTGTGATTTCATGTGCGGATATCTGTGCAACTTCATTTCAAGTGTTTGTTAACCCAAAAAAAAAAAAAAAAGCAAATAATAGAGATCCTGGTCCCTTAAAGCAGATTAAACAGCACAGTGCTTGTGCTGTGTAATCTGCCCCCTCTAAACTGTAAAAAAAACCTGCTTGAACCTGCCACTTACTGTATCGCCTCTCTGTGCTGACCACAATAATTAGGGCTGCTGAGCCCTGACCACCATGGTCAGAGTACGTCCCTGCATCATCCGCAGCCCTGCTCTCGGCTCTCATCTCTCCCCCCTCATTCTCGCCTCCCTGCCTGTCAGTTGTGTCTGTGTCTCTGTCCCCCCGGCACTATTATTGAAATAAAAAATAAAAAAAACTACAATGGTCACTGCCAGCCTCTCTATTATAGCCTGGTTTAGTACACTGTATTCTTTTATAAAAACGAGGCTTGTAAATGCCGGTTTAGCACGATCCTCAGGCCGGTCACATGATTCGCGGCCGGTTTCCAGGGCTACTGCAGGAGGGGCTAAGCAGCCTTGTGACCTCCCCAGCTGACGTCAGAGGGAGATCTCTGCCCCTCCTGCAGTATCCATGTATCGGAGGTATACAGCAGGAGCGAGTCATGTGACCAGCCTGAAGACAGCTCTAAACAAGTATTTAGAAGCCTCGTTTTTATAAAAGACTAACAGTGTGCTATGCCAGGCTCTAATAGAGGGGCTGGCATAGACTTATATTAATGGGTTTACAAACACTTTAACAGATGTCAATGCAAGTTACACTGAAATAGCACAAAAATAGTGCAGGAACCTTTTTCAAAGTCGCTGTGACTTGAGTCGCAGCACTTTGAGTGGTTCCATTGCCACAAATGGGGTGTGTCTTGTCATGTGACTTTGAACTGTCAAGTCGCATGACAAGTCGCACTGGTGTGATCCAGGGCTAAGAAGCAAATCAAGCGTTGCTTTCAGGGAAAATGGCATGCACTTGAGGTACAATCACTATTTTTTCACACTGCATTACTATTGACATGTAAACAAAAGTAAACAACAAATGGCAAACGTTAACAGTATGGGGTGTATTTATAAAATAAAAGTTGACATATTTGTCCAGCAAAGCTGCTGGCGCAGTCATTCAGTAGGAATGGAGCAAAATCAAATGTTCTCCTATTTCTTCAGCAGATCGAATGTTATTTACTTGTAAAACGCAGCGTGCTCTGGGAAAATACAGCATTATGGCCACTAGATGGAGCTGAGAATCATAAAAAATAAGTTTTTATTTCTGGCATGTCGAACTGTTTACTTTTGTTTGTTAAAGTGGTTGTAAAGCCTTAAAGTATAACTAAAGGCAAAACCTTTTTTTTTTAGTTTTGGATAGAGTTCAGGGGGATTAGAAACCCATTCAGTTTAATTGCCTCCATTAAAGAGGTTGTAAACCCGATTTAAAAAAAACTGTAAGACAAAGGCATAATGAGCTAGTAATATGTTATTAGGATGTGCTACTTCATATGGCTGCAGAAATTGATTTAAAGTGATACTACACACACACACACACACACACACACACACACACACACACACACACACACACACACACACACACACAGTTTTATTTACATTGTCCCTTTTATTTCTGTATGTGGCTAATGGCACTGTAATTATGTTAATTAAAAAAACATCCAAGTACCTTTTTCCTAATCGATATACAGCTGTCACATGACTCAGCTCTTTCCCAGCCTGTCTGCAGGGAAACATAAGCAGGAGGAGCTGCTAGTCCTCTGCTGCTGGTCACATGTTAAAAAAATAAAATAAACAGCCTTTGGAATACAAAGAAAAAATAAATAATATCAATAAAGGTTTTTTTATAATAATCTTTATTATTTTCGGCTAACATAGTATGGCCAGATTTCTGCCAGTCACAGGCCTCCAACCTGTGTCTTAAAATAAAAGGGAGGTGAAGCCACCATTACTCCACATGCAATATCCCACCCCATTGTGTTTAGCTGGTTAGTGGGCATGGAGGAAGAGGGAGGGACTGAGCTGCAATATACCACTGTGTATACGCCCACATGTTTGACTCTATAGTCACATGGACTGCTCAGATGTGATAGGAAGGAAATGCTCAGCATAGAAACTCACTGAAAACTGAGCATGTGCAGAGTTGTCACCACAGCTGCAAAATATCTAGATGAATTGGGGATATGGACAGAAGGTAGAGATCAACTGGGTTTTTTCCAGAATACACAAAACAAATCCCATAGTGACTGAGTGAGTATGAGCAGCATGTAATACACCATTTATTGATAGTTTTTTATAATGTGGGTTTAGTGGCACTTTAAAGACTTAGGCTGCTATCACACTGGGGCGGGCGTTGACGGTAAAACTCCGCTAAAACACCGTATTCGGCCTGCTAGCGGCCAAATAAAGGGTTAAATGCGTCCATGTCGCGCCACTGCCGAAACGCTTTGCAGGCGCTTTGGCAGCGGTGCCCATTCATTTCAATGGGCAGGAGCGGTGCATACACCGACTCCTTCACCACCCCAAAGATACTTGCAGGACTTTTTTTTTTTAACGTCCTGCCAGCGCAGCGCCCCAGTGTGAAAGCACTTGGGCTTTCACACTGCGACTGCAGGGGAGCCGTTTTTCAGGCGCTGTACAGGCCTTTTTTTTTTTTTAGCCCAAAAGTGCCTGAAAAACGCCTCAGTGTGAAAGGGGTCTAAAAGTAAAACTAAAGGCAAAACGTTTTTCATTCTGTTTAGTATAAGAAAATCTCAAATTTTGGGTTGTCCCCAGAACAGGACTAGTAGGGATATTTTCCAATATCACTAGTTCTGACACTAGTTCTGGACACCCTAATGAAAAAAAAACAAGTTTGCCTATAGTTCTACTTTGACTGTATTTAATAACTAACTACATCATATCTGACATGAGAACTAATGTCGATACCATATGACTCATTAGGAGCCAGAGTCCACACTACAAACATTTGGAAGCTATAGAATTAAGGCCCTCCCTTTAAAGTCCATTTATTTTGACTGTAACAATATTGTCTTTTCTCTGCAGAGTTCATCACATAAAGAACCCTTTCAAGGGCCTTTCTGTATTCTTATCAATTCTTTCTGTGGTGTAAAAAACGTGCTGCACGTATTGATTTTGAAACACTCTCTACACTCTGGTGTCCGTTTATGAAACCGTGAACAGCGGTGATCCAGAGAATCGCCGCTGATCTCAGCTCATAAACGGTTTATGAAATATATGTAGGGGGACTATTTATTTTATTAACATGAGGTGGGCCGTCTGTCCGTGTACTGAGCAGTGATAATAAACGGACACCTCGGTGTTTCAGTGAATTTCTGATACTGTAATCTCGCCATGTCTCACAAGATTACAGTATCAGGGGGTGTTCTCCACTGTTTGAAGTGTTTGTAGATCATTTCACTTCATAAAAGGAGAAGCGATCTACACAGCTTCATAAACGATAGAACGATCTCCTCTGTGAATGCCGGAGAATGGAGCAGTGGATAGTTTTCACGGCTTCATAAACAGACACCTGTATGCCTTGTCAGGGCAAGAAAAAAAGAAAAAAAAAAAAAAAAAACATGCAAGTCAGGGCCCCAACTTAAAGAGGAAGTAAACCCTAATGGTAAGAAAAAGACAGGAGGGCACATAGCATAATTCCATAATAAACTTACAGCTTGTTTATTAAAATAAAGGAGTAACACTCACATTTGTGATGATATAAAAAGCGCTTATAGTAAAAACAATGGCAGTATCAGAGGCATCAGTAGTCCTTCCCAACACGTTTTGTCCTATAGGACATCATCTGGGGTACTGATCCACTGAAAATACTGCCCTTATATAATAAAAGGGGCCCCCAAACTAAGCTGTAGCTCAAATGAAACACAGCCATTCAATTGAATTTACTTCCGGGTGTGCAAAATGGCGTTAGTGGCGTGCGGTTCAAGCCTCGTTACAAGCAAGAAACAGAAACCAAAGACGCACAGCTGGGACGTCTCTAAACAGCGGAACTGCAGATACTTCCGGGTAGACGTGATGTAGACGTCAGGAAGGATTACTGATGCCTGTGATACTGCCATTGTTTTTACTATAAGCGCTTTTTATATCATCACAAATGTGTTATTCCTTTATATTAATAAACAAGCTATAAGTTTATTAAGGAATTACGCTATGTGCTCTCCTGTCTTTTTCTCCCTCTATACATATTTGACCTATTTGGGTTAATTCCTTAATACATCATCGGAAGTTCTTTGGGTCCCTTGGAAATAGTGTCTTTTGTGGCAGTTGCCTTCCGGGTCCAACATTATTCAAGCTTAATTGACCCAGTGGGTATACACCCATTTGGGTTCAATCCTTCCGGTAAGCCTTTAGAATATATGGTGGCGGACCTCCTATCAATTTTCTTCACTAAAGTCACAATTATTCAATATACATCACTTCATCTTTTGGATCACCATCATTTCTTTCTTTATGGATACTAGCAATTAGATTGTGATTGTTACCTATGCCATCAAGGACATTTTCTCTGATGCAGTGACTATCATCTTATGTCCACTTATAATTTTACACATATTGTTTCATATATATTTTTCATATGATTTCATTTCTATATGTTTTTTGCACAGTCACTGTATATGCATGTTTACCATTCTCAGTAGATATCTGAGACTTTCATATTTTTAGTGCTGCACTTTTTTATTGTGTCTTACACTCTGCATATTTAATCCTCTGCTGTGCTGGCTGCTTTTTGTTTTTAGGGGACAGCGCGGTGTATATATATTTTGCCCCATAGCAAGCTGCATTCTGTGGGGGCACTCAACAGGAGGGAAGGGCTAGAAGCGCTGACGAGGGACCTGAGAAGAGGAGGATCGGGGCAACTCTGTGCAAAACCAATGCACAGAGCAGGTAAGTATGACATGTTTGTTATTTCAAACAAAAAAAAAAACGAGTTTTAAAAGGTATCTGATATTTGCGGGTGCTGGCTGTAAGAGCTCATGCACACAGGACAGCTGCTGTTAGGGGGCGTCTGACATGCCCCTCCATGTTAGCCTATGTGTCCATGCACACAAACTGTCAAAGGCATTTGGAGGCATAAGTGTTTAGGGACAGTAGAAAAAAACGACAGCCTGTGCGTCCAGGAGCAGAGGCTTTTGAGCTGTAAAAACGAAAAATGCCCCTAAATGCTGCTAAACATTGTACCAAGCTGTTAATTGCATTTAGCATTTTTAAGCGTCATTACATTATAGGTAGTATTTTTACTGAAAAAAGCCAAAAAAAGGCTACCGTGAAAAAATGCTGATAGCTGCGTTTTTGAATAGCGTTTAACAGTGCTTTTTTTAACGCTGCTTTTTCCTGGCAGCAGCGCTGGTGTTTTTTAAACGTCCTGTGTGCATGAGGCCTAAGAATACAATACTTGACAGTGAGAGCTTTATCCATCCATGCTGAGCAGTGTGAATGGACGAATATTTTGATTTTTCTTTTCTGACAGCCCGCAGTGTTGCAACCAAGTTATTTAACGTAATAGTTTTCTGCATTACCTTAGGATATCACTTTAAATAATTATGACACAGGCAGCAGAGCCATATGGATGGCATTTACTAGGGCATGTGTCAGCCATTCAGTGTTCCAACTTCCTAGAACAGAGCATTGTCTATTCAGACACAAACACTGATCTGAAAATGAGATACACCATCAGCTGTAGGACAGCTTGCATGTTTATTTGCAGTTACACCCCGAACAAAAACAGTATTTCTACTTTCCATATGACAGTATTTATTACCCTCAATTCTATAAATGATCTTGCTAAGGTTATTAAAAACAGCTCGTCATGAAAGCATTTTTCAGGTTTCCATATAAAACAATGGCATGGCCAGGTGTGGTGAGCCCAGTGCAGGCTCAGTTACAATTCACTGGTCCATAGTGAAGAAGTGCTGAAAGAAGCTGTCCAAGATAAGCACGGTGTACAGCACATAAGTGGAGGCAGTTTTGGTGCTGCTGTGAAATAAATATTTGCCAAGTCGTGGAAAAAAGTACAATACAAGACAAAAAGGAGACTGTGTTTCTTAGGGGAAAAACATGGAAACACGTATCAAAGTTTATTTAAAACAAAAAAAAAAATAGGATTTAAAGTGGTATTAAACCCAAAAACAAAAAAGTAATATATTGCAGCTTTCTAATGTGGGGTGGTGCATTTGTTTTCTTTTTTAGGCTTTTTATCCTTTAGGCTGCATTCACATCTGAGCGTAGAGTCTTTGAGCATTTTTGCACGTTTTTGTGTATGATTTTGGCATGTTCTTATGTGCGTTTTGATACAGTTTTTTTTATTAGCCAATAGAGAAAACTATCAACTGTTGCTAGGTTTTTCAGCTTTAATTTTTCCATTTATGAATAAATAAATGTAAAATAAAATACACAAATAATCATAATAAAAAAAATATACAAAACATATTTACCATGTAATAACAAATAAAATAACCCCTAACCTTAAAAAATAAAATAAATAATAAGAATAAAATAATAACTAAACACCCCAACACAAAATAAAGTAAAAATAATAATAAAAAATGATTATTGATACTAATAATAATATATTTAATATATTTTAAGGTTGGGGTTATTATTCATGCATGTAATATTACATATTAATAAATCATTTTATTATTTATTTGATGATTTTTAGCCATTTTACATTTATTCATATATTATTACAATTTTTTTTTTTTTTTTTTTATTACATTTGAGCAGAAAATTGCGCAGCAAAGCGCACATACATGCGCAAATGGAGCTTTTCCATTATTTCTATGGAAATAAAAACTTGCCAAAAACGCACAAATTTGCTCAATTTGAACTACAAAAAAAAGGCTCCAGAACTTTTTGAGCTTCAGGTGACTTGGAGTATAGATGTAAACCAACTCCATAGAAAATAATGGATTTTTTTCTCCTCTGGCATTTTGGAGTTTAAAGCTACAAAAACACTGAGGCGTTAATGGGGTCTTATTTTCACCTGGTGAAACAGTATTTTTTTGTCCTAAAGGTGTCCGTTCATAAAACTGATCAGCGGTGATCCTTGTATAACAGTGTAAATTTGCTGTCCCCTCAAAATAACTCAACACACAGCCATTAAAGTGGGATTCCGTCCCTGAAAAAAAAAATTTAAACACTGTAGCTGCTGACTTTAAATAAGTACTTACCTATCCTGGGTTCCCGCGATGTCGGCCACCTGAGACCGACCCGTCCCTCGGCTCTTGGGTCCCGGCACTGCCATCCTAAGTAAGGGAAACAGGCAGTGGAGTCTTGCGGCTTCGCTGGCAGTTTCCTACTGTGCATGCGCGAGGGGCGCGGCGCTCTGTGAATAGCCCCGTGGTGTTCTGGGAACACACACAGTTCCCAGAAGACAACGGGGCCGCTCACAGAGGAGCAGAACACGTCGCGGAATAGGAAGAGGCAGATTAGGAAGACTGCCTAGCAACAAGGGTTTAGGTAAGTTTAAATTTTTTTTTTTTTTCAAATGTTTTTTTTTTTTTTTTTTTTTTTTTTAGGATTTTTCATGCAATTTTTCTTTTTTTTAGGGTGGCCCTCCACTTTAATGTCTAAACTGCTGGCAACAAAAGTGAGTGCACCCCTAAATGAAAATGTCCAAATTGGGCCCAAAGTGTCAATATTTTGTGTGGCCACCATTATTTTCCAACAACGCCTTAACCCTCTTGTGCATGGAGTTCACCAGAGCTGCACAGGTTGCCACTGGAGTCCTCTTCCACTCCACATCACAGAGCTGGTGGATGTTAGAGACCTTGCGCTCCTCCACCTTGCTCAATAGAGTTTAGGTCTGGAGACATGCTTGGCCAGTCCATCACCTTTACCCTCAGCTTCTTTAGCAAGGCAGTGGTCGTCTTGGAGGTGTGTTTGGGGTCGTTATCATGTTGGAATACTGCCCTGCGGCCCAGTCTCCGTAGGGAGGGGATCATGCTCTGCTTCAGTATGTCACAGTACATGTTGGCATTCATGGTTCCCTCAATGAACTGTAGCTCCCCAGTGCCGGCAGCACTCACGCAGCCCTGGACCATGACACTCCCACCACCATGCTTGACAGTAGGCAAGACACACTTATCTTTGTACTCCTCACCTGGTTGGCGCCACAACACACTTGACACCATCTGAACCAAATAAGTTTATCTTGGCCTCATCAGACCACAGGACATGGTTCCAGTAATCCATGTCCTTAGTCTGCTTGTATTCAGCAAACTGTTTGCAGGCTTTCTTGTTCATAATCTTTAGAAGTGGCTTCCTTCTGGGACGACAGCCATGCAGACCAATTTGATGCAGTGTGCGACGTATGGTCTGAGCACTGACAGGCTGACCCCCCACTCCTTCATTCTCTGCAGCAATGCTGGCAGCACTCATACGTCTATTTCCCAAAGACAACCTCTGGATATGACCCTGAGCACGTGCACTAAACTTCTTTGGTCGACCATGGCAAGGCCTGTTCTGATTGGAACCTGTCCTGTTAAACCGCTGTATGGTCTTGGCCACCGTGCTGCAGCTCAGTTTCAGGGTCTTGGCAATCTTCTTATATCCTAGGCCATCTTTATGTAGAGCAAAAATTCTTTTTTTCAGATCCTCAGAGAGTTCTTTGCCATGAGGTGCCATGTTGAACTTCCAGTGACAGGTATGAGAGAGTGAGAGCGATAACGCCAAATTTAACATACCTGCTCCCCATTCAGACCTGAGACCTTGTGATACTAACGAGTCACATGACACCGGGGAGGGAAAATGGCTCATTTGGCCCAACTTTTGTTGCCATCGATTTAGACATTAATGGCTGTGTGTTGAGTTATTTTGAGGGGACAGCAAATTTACACTGTTATACAAGCTGTACACTCACTACTTTACATTGTAGCAAAGTGTCATTTCTTCAGTATTGTCACAAGAAAAGATATAAAAAAATATTTACGAAAATGTGAGGGGTGTACTCACTTTTGTGAGATACTGTAGTTGTGTGTGTGTATATCACCTGTTGTGTGCTGGTGATAAAGGGTGATTTAGCTAGAAGGCTGATCTGGAATGTGTAGACGGTGCTGTCGGCTGTATTGCTCACATAAACAGGCCCTCGGGGTCCGATAAGCTGGCTGTAGGAGCTGTCAGTCAGGTTTTGTCCCAAATCTGGATGGGCAAGAAATCCTGCCTGTTATACAAGCTGTACACTCACTACTTTACATTGTAGCAAAGTGTCATTTCTTCAGTGTTGTTACAAGGAAGATATAAAATTTACAAATATCACTTTTGTGATAATACATATTATATATAAAATGTGTGTAGGAGGACAGATATTTTGTTAACTAGGTGAGCAGTCTCCTCCGGGAATGTCCGTGTACTGAGCAGTGATAGTTTATCACTGCTTAATAAACGGACACCTCGAGTGTTTCAGTGAATTTCTGGTACTGTAATCACGTTATGTCTCACGAGATCCCAGTATCAGGGGCCGTTCTCCACTGTTCGAAGCCTTTGTAGATCGCTTCACTCCTCCAATGGAGAAGCGATCTACACCGCTTCTTAACCACTTGCTTACTGGGCACTTAAACCCCCCTCCTACCCAAACCAATTTTTAGCTTTCAGCGCTGTCACACTTTGAATGACAATTGCGCGGTCATACAACACTGTATCCAAATGAAATTTTTTATCATTCCCCCCCCCCAAATAGAGCTTTCTTTTGGTGGTATTTAATCACACCTGGGATTTTTATTTTTTGCTAAACAAAAAAAGATGGAAAATTTTGGGGAAAAAAAATCATGTTTAATAGTTTGTTATAAAATTTTGCAAACAGGTAATTTTTCTCCTTCATTGATATGCGCTGATGAGGCTGCACTGGTGGGCACAGTTAAGGCGGCACTGATGGGGACAGATAAGGCGGCACTGATGGCCACTGTTAAGATGGCCCTGATAGGTACCACTGATAGATGGCACTGATGGGCGGCACTGATGGGCACTGAGAGGTGGCACTGATGTGAAGCACTGTTGTTGAAGCACTGATTGTGGGCACTGATGGGTGGCACTGTGGGCACTGATGGGTGGCACTGTGGGCACTGGTAGGCAGCGCTGTTGCCTATTACTGGGTGGCACTGGCAGGGGGCACAGGTAGGCACTGATGATCTGGCGGCAGCTTGCCGTGATAGGGACTGATGTCCCTCTCACAGCTGCCAGTGATCAGCTTTTTTTTTTTCTCCTCACGCTGTCAGTGCGAGGAGAAAAAATAGCCGATTACCAGCTCTGTTGACATCACATGATCAGCTGTCATTGGCTGACAGCTGATCATGTGGTAAGGGGTTGGAATTAACCACTTACTCCGATCTGTGATCCAGCGAGTCTCAGACTCGCTGATCACAGAGCGCGCCGCAGGGGGCACGCAGGCCGCTCGAGCATACCACTACGTCAACAGACGTAGTCCCGGCAAAACAGGTCCGTGCTGTAGCCATCATTGGCTATAGCGCGGATCTGAACTGGATAAACTGGCATCCAGAGGAGAACGATCTCCACTGCAAATGCCGGAGAATGGAGCAGTGACAATTTTTCACTTCTTCATAAAACGGACACCAAAGTGTTTCTACTCTGCATGGAGGAGCAACAGGGACACCTTTGGACAGCAGCATTGTCAGTTTGGGAAGAGGGTAGTGTTAGATTAGCAGATTTAGATGGATTTGACTAATAAATTAGAAACGGAATGCCAGTTTACACTTTGTAAGCAGTTACAGCAACAGTTGTTTTCCCTTTTAGGATAAAGGTTTTACATAAATAAAAAGTTAGTCATTGTAAGCATAGCTGTCTGCGATATTTGGTTTGTCTCAACCCTCTCTCTAGAAAACAGACTTACTGGCAGGATCAACAGGTGATTATAAAGAGAAAAAACACAAGATAAAGAAAACCAGTTCAGCCACCTAATTTAGGGATTGGTAAGCTGTAATGTATTAAATGTTTGCTTTATGGGCTTATATTGTATATGCTTTAAATTCAACTTAGGCTATAACATCTTTCACAAAATAGACCAAATTTTACTAACTTTTCCTAAATCTAATTAGAATGATATAATTATTAACCACTTCCCGACCGCCTCACGCTGATATACTGCGGCAGAAGGGCACGTACAGGCAGATTAACGTACCTGTACGTTGCCCTTTAAGAGGCAGCTTGCGGGCGCACACGCCCGCTGGGAGCTCCGTGACCGTGGGTCTTGCGGACTCGATGTCTGCCGGGATACCCGCGATCGTCTCACGATGAGGAAGAACAGGGGGGGGGATGCTAATGTAAACAAGCATCTTCCCGTTCCGCCTAGTGACACTGTCACTGATCACAGCTCCCTGTAAATCGGGAGTGGTGATCAGTGATGTGTCACACACAGCCGCCCCCCCCCCCCCCCCACAGTTAGAATCACTCCCTAGGACACAGTTAACCCCTACAGCACCACCCAGTGGTTAACCCCTTCACTGCCAGTGACATTTCTACAGTAATCAATGCAATTTTTTAGCATTGATTGCTGTATTAATGCCAGTGGTCCCAAAAATGTATCAAAATTGTCTAAAGTGTAAACCATAATGTCGCAGTCACGATAAAAATCGCTGATCGCCGCCATTACTAGTAAAAAAAAAAAATGTATTAATAAAAAATGCGATAAAACTATCCCCTATTTTGTAAACGCTATAACGTTTGCGCAAACCAATAAATAAACACTTATTGCGATTTTTTTACCAAAAATATGTTTACCAATAACACGTATCAGCCTAAACTGGGGGAAAAAAGTTTTTTTTTTAAATATTTTTTGGGGATATTTATTATAGCAAAAAGTAAAAAATAGTTTTTTTTTCAAAATTGTCGCTCTTTTTTTGTTTATAGCGCAAAAGATAAAAACCGCAGAGGTGATCAAATACTACGAAAAGAAAGCTCTATTTGTGGGGGAAAAAAAAGGACGTCAATTTTGTTTGGAAGCAACGTCACATGACCACACAATTGTCAGTTAAAGCGACGCAGTGCCGAATCGCAAAAAGTGCTCTGGTCTTTGGCCAGTCAAATGGTTCGGGGCTGAAGTGGTTAATCTTTTCATAGCTTTTGTGACATTATAAATATACTCTTGGGGTGACTCTATATACTGCAATCCCTTTACAATGTAATTTAAATTTACCAAAACAATGTAATAGCAGGACAAAAATATACGATCCAATTGCAGAGGCCCTTGCATTGTTGTTGGTAGATCCAAAGGAGATGAAGCAATCAGATTGTATAGTGTACAAGCAGCTTAAAAGTTTCTTTTGATGTGCAATCTCATCAGTCAACGACTTTGTGTCACAAGTCTCTATACTACTGTTCACACAGATGTAAAGCTTAGCACTGTATAAACAAAATGACTTGGGACAAAACAGATAGAAAATTAAACTCACAAGATTAAAACTGTCATGACACAGACAAAAAAGTTTTCTGTTTCCCGTCAGTACCTCTACATGTGATGTACTCATGTAAAGAAACCAAAGCTTGACATATTGGAGTTTCATTACTCTGCAATTATCATCTGATCCTAGGAACATTTCATATACCTGCTAAGGTTTTAGTTCACCTACCAACTAAAAGGTGTACTTTAAGCAAGATTAATGTATCTGTAGGTGACAGCAGACAACTCCAGGTCCCTGCAGGTCAGTCGAGCTTTGACATGCAAATTTTGACAATAACCCACGGTAGAGAGGCTGGACACGTCCCCTCTTATGCCTCACTACTGCTTCATCATTGCTGCCAAGCTGCTTCACCGGCCAGTGAAGTGGTACAAGAAGCAGGAGGAAGCAGGTCAGTCACAGGAGAGAGTTACATTTGCATATCCTAGAGTGTGGTCTCCAAACTTTCTAAACAAAGGGCCAGTTTATTGTCCTTTAAACTGTAGGAGGGCCAGGCTGTGGCCAGCGGGAGTGGAAATTTTCCCCGCATCTGTTGGAGTAAACATTACATGTGGTATTGGGTGGAGGAATAGTGCCCCATTGTTGATGTCAATGGGAGAAATGGTGCCCTATTGTGGATGTCAGTTGGCAAAATAATGTCTCATATCAGTGGGAGAATAGCGCCCCAAGGGCCGGATATAAGCAAGCAGAGGGCCATACCCAGCCCCCGGGCCGCAGTTTGGAGACCACTGCCTTAGAGCAGTGGTCATCAACCCTGTCCTCAGGGCTCACTAACAGGCCAGGTTTTATGTATTACCTTGGGGAGATGCAGACTAGAATACTGCAATCACTGAGCTGCAAATGATATCACCTGTGATGTATTTCAGTTATCTTGCAAACCTGGCCTGTTAGTGGGCCCTGAGGACAGGGTTGATGACCACTGCCTTAGAGCATTCAACAGGAAAACTGGACTCAGGCAACCTAGAATTATCTGTCATCATAAACCCACGTTTTATTTTAAATGTGATCTTCTGAAAGACCATGATTTCGAAACATGCTACATTAACCACTTCCTGTCCAGTGTTGTACCCATACGTCGCTGGACTTTTGGTGATTATACCGGGATTATGCCTGCAGGCATCACCCCGGTACCGTTTTTTAGAGCCGGCGATTGGCTCTCTTGTAATAGCAATCAGAACAGCTAACCAACTACTTGATTGTTATTACAAGCAGCGGGAGGGGATGACCCGCCCCCCCCCGCGGCCCTGCTGTCCCACCGGGAGACCCGAGTGACCAGCTGGGCATGTCCATCAGCTGGCCTGACAACCAAGAAAAGCCTGGATTGGCTTTGATTGGCTGTTAGTAATAGTAACATGACATTAGTTCTGGTTTACTCGGAAACCATTGGTGCCATTTTTTAAAAAATCAAAAGCATTCAAAAACAGTGTTTTGAATGTCTTTAAAGTACCTATTCTAGCACTCCTCTCATACATGTAAAAATCATAATATTTTTTTTTTGCTAGAAAATTACTCAGAACCACCAAGCATTATATATGTTTTTTAGCAGAGACCCTAGGGAATAAATGGCGGCTGTTGCAACTTTTTTTCCACACGGTATGTGCGCAGCAATTTCTTTTTTTTTCAATTCAAGAAAAACACTAAAGTTAGCCTGATTTTTTTTGTATAAAAAAGGGAAAGATAAGGTTATGCTGAGTTAACAGAAAAACAGATACCTAACACGCTTTAAAATTGTGCAGTCGTGGAACGGCGCCAAACTTTGGTACATTAAAAATCTCCATATGTGACGCTCCAAAGGCAACGCTTTTATCGGTTACCTGTTTAGAGTTACAAATGAGGTCTTTAGCTAGAATTATTGCTCCTGCTCTAACGTTCACGGCGATGCCTCACATGTGTGGTTTGAATGCCGGTTACATATGCAGGTGTGACGTACGTATGCATCCGCTTCTGCGTGCGAGACAAAACCAGAGAAATTTTAATTTTTTTTTTATCACTTCTATTTCAAGGAATGTAAACATCCCTTGTAATAGGAATAGTGCATGACAGGTCTTCTTTACAAAGAGATCTGGGGTGGGGGGCATACTAGTACATTATGGCCTAAACCTGCAGGGGGGCACTTTTTTTTTTTTTTTACTTTATGAAGAGACTTTACTACCAAAATACTCCTCCTCCTAATACCTATGTTTGCTAACAAAGATGTGTATATTTACCGACTTTCAGCCCACACCATTCTGGCTATGTGATCTCCCTTCTCTGTGTCAGCCAGTAGCCAACTGTAGAGTAGGGGAAAGATCATTTGACGGCAGCTGTTAAAACCTGGAGCAGTCACATAGGCGTTGATAGCCTATCTGTTGTCGGTGGTCTCTCCTCTCCCCTATAGTCACCGCTGACTGACACAGGGGTGCCAGATCACATGACCAGACTAGAGTGGCATGAAAGTAGGTAAGTATATACATCTTTCTTACACAGGTTAGTGAGCATAGGTGTTAGAAGGCGAAAGGGAGTATTTTTTTAGATTAGCTAGGGTTAAAACAGGAATTCTACTTTAAAGGGGTTGTAAAGTCTCATGGTATCTACATGGAATGCATTAAGGTGAAAAATCTTCTGTGCTTCAGCTGCCCCCCAGACCCCCCCTTTTTCTTACCTGAACCCAATTGTTCCAGCAACGAGCACGAGCCCAACGACTCCAGCCGCTGTCTAGGGTCCACATCGGATAGAATGATAGCAGAAGGAGCCAATGGCTCCCGCTGCTGTCATTCAAATCCAGTGACGTGGGAGCTAGGGGCGGGTCAGAGTCCTGCTGTCTGTGTCAATGGCCCCATGGAAAGTTGCTCTTCATGGGGGCACCCGATGAAGAGGAGGAGCCAGGAGTGCCGCCGGGGCACCCCAGGAAAGAAGGCTCGGGGCTGCTCTGTACAAAACCCTTGTACAGAGCAGGTAGGTATGATAAGTTTGTTATAAAAAAATAAAAACACACACCTTTACAATCACTTTAAGTTAGCCATTAAAGTGCATCACTTGAACTACAAACTCTCTGCACCGAACAATGGCTTACATGGTACACAAACACTCTGCTACTTTTAAATTATGGGATAACATCAGCCAAACCAATCCCTTAACATCAAAGACTTTCCAAAATTATCAAAGTGTAAATGAGACATAAAGAGAAGCACAAGGCAGACAGACTGCAGTATCCTACAATAAAATGAATAGGCAGAAGGCCCCTGTGTGTAACAGAACCTTTCCCAGAGGGAAACCAACATGTCAAACATAATTTAGTTCTGAGTAGTTTAGAACAGTCCTATATAGACAACTTTAGGTTCTTTTATACATGCTGAAGACTATGATAATGTAGTTGCTGATGACTAATAACACACACAACATTCGGGTTATTAAGAAGACATTGCCATGAAGTAGCCTAAGTAGATCTGGTTACTAAACTAATATGGAGCATTTGCTTTATAGGAAGACCATGTTAAAAACTTACCTGAGAAGAATGCTGCCCTTTATATTAAGCGTTGTGACTCCTACTACGTTATATGAAACCAATCCAATAAGCTAATCTTTTCATCTGCCTGGCAAGGATGGCTTAAAGAGGTCTTGCAAGAGCTGAAACCTGAAGCTGAGATATTCTCATCCCGTTCTTTATGCACAGAGCGCAATACTCTTTTCCAGCATACAACAGTCTATTCTTACTATTCCATTTATATGAACTAAAAAGGGGGAGTTTGGGACTTTAAATGAGACATATGGGTGGCATGTCTCCATCCCTAATTCTACGAAAAGAGAGGGGGGGTTTCTGGGAAACATGACTGGATGATATAAACTTTTAAAAACACAATAACATTACTGTATGGAGCTTGAATGATTGTGTTATAGGAGACTAGGGTCATGTCTGCTGGGAGAGATAGGATTTTATCATATAATAGGAGAAGAACAGGGATAACCCAGGCCTTCAAATTACAGCTTCATAGGGAGACCATCTGAAATGTACTAAATAGAGGATGAGCATGGAAGGTGAACAGAGGCTTATTAGACGGCCATTCCCCATGTACAGTCAGCTTAAGAAAACATTCACCTAGTCTGATGTTATGCAAATCATAACTTATTTAACTTTCAGTTCAAGTTCAAGTTGCTTTCATTCAGCAAAGCTGTACTCATAATTTAAATAAACTCTGTATAAATAGGATTCAAACAAAGAAAGATCAGAAAATGTTTATAGGTTTGCTTAACATTGGTTAACTAAAATATCTGGACAAGCCAGCAGAATTTTTTCTTTGACAGGTCCCCTTAAAGTGATTGTAAGAGTTTTTTTTTAATAACAAAATATATCATACTTACCTCCACTGTGCAGCTCATTTTGCACATAGTGGCCCGGAACCTCGTCTTCTGGGGTCCCCCGGCGGGTCTTGCGGCTCCTCCCCACATCAGATAACCCCCTAGGAGAAGCTCTCTCCCGGGGGTGGTTACCTTGCGGGCGCACTCCCGAGTCCAGCATTCGGCATCCGTAGCCGCAGAATGTATGACTCAGCCCATCGCCCGCGTCATTGGATTTGATTGACAGCAGCGGGTGCCAATGGCTGCGCTCGCTATCAATCTATCCAATAAAGAGCCGAGAACCCCAGTCAGAGTGACAGCGCGTCCCCGCCGGGTCAAGTTCCAGGGCTCAGGTAAGTAAAACAAGGGGTGCTGGGGGGCCGGTCACTGCCAGATGTTTTTTCACCTTAATGCAAAGGATGCATTAAGGTGAAGAAACATGAAGGTTTACAACCCCTTTAAAGTGTAGCTTACCCCAAAATCTAATATGTGTCTGTGTTACTATGTACTTGTATGAAAAATATCCTGCTCTCTATGCATTGCTTCCACCTGCTGACATGCCCCCCTGCAGAGCTCCTCACTATGAAGAGGAGTGTACCGCTGTTCCCTGTCTCCTGCTGACACAAACTCTTGCACATCACTTCATTAGGAAGATCAGTGTACTGCTGTTTCTCTGCCTCCTGACACACCTCCATGCCCAGATTGTGACAGTGTCTGCATTTTACACTGCAATGTATCTGTGCTCTGTTGAAGTTGCTGTTGCCACATCCCCACCCCATCTTCAGGAGGAGTCTCCATCCCCATCTCTCTGAGCCCCCGTATGCACTAATACACATATATCCACATATATCCAGTGGGGAAAGTTATTATTTGATTCCCTGCAGATTTTGTAAGTTTGCCCACTTACAAAGAAATTAAAGCGGAGCTGCACCTTTCGGAGGGGGGGGCAATTACCTGTCTAACACAGGTATTTGCTCCCACTTCCAGGAAAAAGATCGCCACAGAATCCACGTCGATCTACGCCATGTCCGGTCCCTCCTCCGTACCCTCCACTGTCTTCTGGGAGACACACAGGTCCCAGAAGACAGCAGAAGAAGACAGCAGGGACCATTTAGAACACGCAGCACGACTCACGAATGCGCAGTAAGGAATTCCTTATTCCCTTACTGAAGATGCCGGCGCCTGCACCCTGAGCCAAGGGACAGGTCGGCTTCAGGTTGAGACATCGCGGGTGGCCTGGACAGGAGAGTGTCCTTATTTTAAAAGTCAGCAGCTGCAGTACTTGTAGCTGCTGACTTTTAATTTATTTTTTTTCCGGCGAAACTCTGCTTTAAAGGGCCTATAATTTTTATCATAGGTGTATTTTAAATGATAGAGACAGAATATCTACCAAAAATCCAGAAAAAACACAAAATACAAATGTTATAAATGGAGTTGCAGTTCAGTGAGTAAAATAAGTATTTGATCCCCAAGCAAAACGTGACTTAGTACTTGGTGGAGAAACTCTTGTTGGCAAGCACAGCGGTAAGACGTTTCTTGTAGTTGGTTACCAGGTTTGCACACATCTCGGGAAGGATTTTGGTCCACTCTTCTTTACAGATTTTCTCTAAATCCTTAAGGTTTCTTGGCCGTCGCTTGGCAACTTGAAGAAGTTTAAGCTCCCTCCATAAATTTTCTATAGGATTAAGGTCTGGAGACTGGCTAGGCTACACCATGACCTTAATGTGCTTCTTCTTGAGCCATTTCTTGTTTCCTTGGCGGTATGTTTTGGGTCATTGCCAAGCTGGAAGAATCATCCACAGTGTTCTCGCTGAGGGAAGCATGTTCTCATACAAGATTTTACAATACAGGCCCTGTTCATTGGCCCCTCAATTCGGCAAAGTCGGCCTGTACCCTTAGCAGAGAAACAGCCCCAAAGCATTATGTTTCCACCTCGGTGCTCAACTGTAGGGATGGTGTTCTTAAGGTCATAATTAGCATTTTTCTTCCTCAAAACACGACGAGTCGAGTTAATGCCAAAGAGCTCAATTTTGGTCTGATGCGAGTATAGACCGATAGGATCTGGTGAAGAGACAATTTTGCCTGATCTATTCAAGCACTGGATGTTGCACATGTTTTAAGGACTTTTACACTTTATCACTATGGACTTTATTGTTTATATGATTATTATTCATTATATTTAAAGGTCGATTCACATATTTAGATTTACACATTTTTCTATATATTTTTGGATGTTGCTGTGTACAATTTTGTGAGTGCTGCTGTTTATCATTTATTATTCATTAATTTTATTCTAATTTTATTCACATACACCAACGCACTATATATTTTTTATCTAAAGTTACAAACAGAAAATCTCCCAAAGTGATGGGAATTCCCCTCTTAGACAGTTCTGCCCACAACAGGTGTCTACATTGGAAGATTTTCCTGAATCTTTTGTTCTGGTGGCAACTCTAACATTTTGTATTCAGTGACGACAGTTATTGGGACAAACAGACAGATGTATCGGGACACAGGCAGCAATTTAAAACCATAACCCTTGGTCTAAGCCTTCCCTACCTCATCCAAAACAAAAAAAGGAGGTACATTTAACCATGTTGCACTGTCACATATGTGATAAGATGCCTTTCCAATTGATATGTAAAGGCAAATAGTCCACCAAAATGAAAATATAGAATTAAAATAAATGAAATATATGTCCAGAAAACCAGCAAAAATCCTTAAAGTAAAGAAAAAGGGTCCTTTAATCTTCAACAGGTGCAACACTCAGTGCTACTCAAAGGATAGACAGGGCAAATATATCCTCTTACCAGATATTTAGACCTTTAAAGGTCTCTATGTCCATGAGTGAGTAATTACCCCTCACTTCGGGTATAAGCTGTTCATGGACACAAATGATGCAATTAACCACATATTATGTTCTTTGGGGAACCTCAAACCCGTTCATACGATATGCCAAATAGAAGAGAAAACAAACTCATTGCGCAGCGTTCATTAAAAGCACATGAGTTTAATAAAAGAGTCTACTTCCAGCAGAAAATGTTTAACAGGCATATTGGAAACAAGCATTCGTCCAACACCCTCCATGAGTACCACCACTATTCATTGCCTGCGCAATGAGTTTGTGGAGAAAGTGGTGATCCAATATAGTGGCGAGGCACCGATGAAGGGGTGAGAGCTGAAGTGTAACGCCTGCACACCTCGGGTCCGCCGTGATCGTATCCCTGCACTGTGTGATCCATTTGTTCAGCTTGCTGTGGTTTGAAGTTATATTCTGTTTGCTGGCTTGGATTTTGTAGAATGTGAGTTGATAAGTTAAAGAGTGATAGTGTTTACAATAAATTGGTTATACTGTTTTACACTATTGGAGCACTTTATTATTTTACATGTGGAGCAATTCCTACACACACTGGTGGATACTGGTTTGCTGATTTAACCCTTTCTATGTGGTTATAAAAGCGATTTAGCCTTGCACGCAAGTGTAGGCATTTGGAGTTGGTGAGTATGGTTCACTGAACACTTTGGTGTGGTGGAAGAAATCAAGAAGACACAATTTGTCAAGGACTTTCTTTATGCTTCAAGATATGGACATTTTGTTTGTTTCATGCACTCACAAATGTCACAGGGTGTTTTAATTATTTAAACAATTTTTTGCGTCAGATTTTTTATACACTAGAGTGGTTTCAGTATTGTTTAAATCGGACAGTTCTGTCTGAGAAAGAACCACTGTTTTTTTTCGTTTTTTTTTCCCCCCCCTTTTTCTGTTCACTATTTTGATATATTATAAGGATAAAACAATGTTTTACAATAGAAGATAACCTTTCTCTCATCAGCATCCATTAAAAACTGAGCTATCATTTGTTGATGGTCTTGTTCGTTCATTAATTCTGAGCAAGGTGGAGGCCATTCCTCCTAGGATTTCACTATGTGACAGGAAGTAGATAAGCCTTTTTCAACTACTGTGCTTACACAACCTGGGTTGCTTTTAGGTTTCCTCAGGGGTGCCTTGGCAAAATGTCTAAAAATTGCCCAAAAATTGTATACAAGACAGGAGGTGGATGAATCCTGCCTTTTAGTTACACAAAGCCAAAGGTTTTCATTGTGCACCATTACAACCTTCCAGCTACCAGCGTCCTAACCAATGACGTCATCGGTTGAAGAGGAGAACATCGGGTGCCTGCACAGCTTTCTTGTTTGGCCCTACCCTGCCCCCCTCCATCAGCACTGGGGTTACATTCATTGAGTGGGAAAAGAAAAACAAAGAAAACAGAAACATTGCAATACTAGTCAGTACTAGAGTACAAATGTATATTTGCTTTGGAAAAATAAATCACCTCTAACATTGGGTGTTCTACATGTGTGGATGTTGCTACATTAGGTAAAACTATTTCAGTTCTTAGAATTTTGGAATAGGGTGCCTCAAGATTGTCCATAATTTTAAAGGGTTCCTTGACTAAAAATAAAAAAATGTTTGAAAAACACTGCACTTGATAGTCTTCAAATAAACAAAACTGTTAGAATAAAGCCACCATTTATTATTGCCAAAGGACCCACCAACACATTATCAAAAAACCCAACATCTACTAAAATCTTAAAAAAAATATATCAAATTTCCTTCCATGCTTAAAATTCAAAGTAAGGGTCTGTTCACAGTTGTGTGAAGCAAGCACGCAGCAGTGCAACTGAGAGTTATTGTTCTGTTTTGGTGTGGTGCGATTAAAAAATAAAAAGGAGTGTGCACTTCATTGATGCGATTTAGACATGATAGGCAACTCATTCAAATGAATGGGCTGCTCTACTTCAAGGTGTGTAATCATGAACAGCAACACAAGATATGAACTCAGTCTGATACTTTCTTTAGAATCAGGACTATAGTTATAAGCTCATGATGACCTAGACACATGGTATAAATAATATCTCTTAAAGGTTTATCTCAAAAATAAAACATATCAAAAAAGAAACAAACAATGCTTTTCAAAACCTGAGCAGCAGCTATGGCCATGCAGCCATATCTTCTTTCCAGTGACAGTTATTCTCTGGGTATGCAGAGCAAGGTGACAGTGTCTTTGAAAGGACCCCCTGACAACCACACTCTCATCTTACTGGTGCTGCCTCACAGCTTTAGTGAGAATACCCTGCACTTCCAGACAGGGCACCGGTTATAAATGATGGGGCCCCATATAGCCTACCTAATAGGAACCCCCTGCCCCCTCCTGAAAATATAAACATTTTATTTTTGCTAAAAATACAATAAAATCATTAGTGGATACAAACACAAGATAACTTACAAAAATCCTGCTAAATCTAAAAGATAAAACTGTATTAAGTTAATAAAGCTATGTGTGTGTGAATGAGGTCTGGGGGCTCATTCACATGGGTGCTGTGGTCTGTACAGTGTGAATTAGCAGCTTCAGAGGCTGTACAGAGGCTTCATGTTCATTCACAAAAGGGAAGTATAATAAATAAATATAGTTTACTATATTTCCTTTATTAATGAACACATTGATTGGTCGTTACCAGGGGGTGGGGTCTCACAGGATGCCTGGGCAGGAGGATGTGATCTGGGGGGCATTTACTGAAACCAATCCACTGTAGTTCCCCCTTGCTGCAGCTGAAAGCTGACGGGAGGGAGAGGAGAAACCAGCTTTCAGGTGCTGCAGGGAGTAACGACAAAGGATTGGTTCCAGTGAATACCCCTCCCACTCCCCACAACTATCACCCCCTCCAGTCTAGGATTCCCTTCCCACTGACTGTCAGCTGCCTGGGCTCCCCTGTTGAACTGATGGAGCTTTGGCCCCATGCAGGAGAGACAGCAGTACCCTCCTTTATCAGCGGCCCTGTTTCCAAGTATGAAAACATAAGATCCTGCTGTCCCTGGGCCTAGCAGCTAGTTTTCTAGGCCTAAGGACATATGTGACATCACTGCTATGACTGAACAAATAGGCATGTTCAAATCTGAATATCATGTTGAGAAAAAAATAGTATTGTGCATATCCAACATTGCATAGCTATCATTAACATTGAAAAACTGAACATTTTCATAGCTCATAAGGCATGATCATTTTCATTACATCAAAATAATACTGACTCAATTTATGTCAAATGCCATAAACCATCTTTTACGTAGACTGTTTAAAGGGGTTGTAAAGGTAAAAATTTTTTCACCTTAATGCATTCTATGCATTAAGGTGAAAAAACTTTTGACAGTACCGCCGCCCCCAGGCCCCCCGTTTTACTTACCTGACGCCTCGAATCTTCGCTGCTCGTTCTCGTCATCTTCATTGCAGCTCAGCCTGGTCGCTGATTGGCTGCAGTGGATGGATTGAAAGCAGCGCAGCCATTGGCTCGCGCTGCTGTCAATCACATCCGATGACGCGGCGCGAGGGGGGCAGGGCCGAGTGATACAGCGAGTGGCTATAGCCGCCGGCTGTATCACGGGAGCGCGCCCGCAAGCACTCACCACCATGAAAGGGAGCTTGCATTAAGGTGGTGAATGCATGCGGGGAGGAGCTGAAACAGCCGCCGAGGGACCCCAGAAGACCAGGTTCGGGGCCACTCTGTGCAGAACGAGCTGCACAGTGAAGGTAAGTATAACATGTTTGTTATTTTTAAAAAAAAAAAAAAAATTACCTTTACAACCCCTTTAATTCAAAATCAACATATACAGAACACAATACTCCACACTCAAGGTTCAGCTGCCCAAGAAATAATTGGATGGTAACCAAGTCAGATCCTGGACAGAGTCTGAAGCTAGTCTACTTGTGTACAGTTTCAGCTTTTCAAAAACAGAGTGGGTTTTACTATTTAGATTCATTATGTGGAACACTGAGTTTCCACCTCCTTTCTTGTTTACACACTTGTAAATTGTTCTTTCCTACGTGACTGCATATAAGGTAAACGTGAGCCTTTGCAAACCAAAAGCACCATGACCTTTTATTCCCAAGAACTCAGCTAATCAAACATATATAAAAATCTGTAACAACTGTACACCCTCATGCACATGGGCATACTGAGGCATACAACGTAAAGGACGGTTGTATTTCAGTGTCTGGGAGCCACAGCTATTGCATACAACGGTCTGTACAAATAAATTACAAGATAGGGTTGTATGTGGCTATACGCAGCTCCAAGCGTACATTTGCACACATATATGGACCTAAAACCCCTGGATGCACACTGGCTGCATCCAGGGGCCTAAATCTGTATGTAGATTTACGCTTGGAGCTGCGTATACCCACATACAACCGTATCCTATAGTTTAATTGTACAGACAGCTGTAAGTAACACCCGTGGCTTCTGGGCACTGAAATACAGCCACATTTTTCATTATATGCACCAATAAACTGTGCGCATCAGCCTTTAAATAGGCATTAAGGCCTTATTTTTAGACTTAGGTCTTATATTTTCTTAAAACGTTTCTAAAGCCAAGGTTTTTAGTTTGGGATAGAATGGTGAGAGATAACAACTCCTGTTTAGTTTTTATTGTTGCCTTTGTTACCTTTGATGAGATTCACTGTTGTCACAAAAATTGAAAGGGAAATTTGGAGTCCTCATCAGAACCACCATAGAAGGTAAATCTTATAATGGGGAAATGTGTTGTGGTGACAGCTGAGAGGGTATTTATTTTAAATTGGAGATCCTCAATTCCTATCTACAGGACAGGAAGTGAACTGAAAAAAAAAAAAAAAAAAAAAAGGGGACCTGACGGACTTAAAGCGGATTTCCACTCAAAAATAGAACTTCCGCTTTTTGGAACCCTCCCCTCCTCCGGTGTCACATTTGGCACCTTTCAGGGGGGAGGGGGGTGCAGATACCTGTCTAAGACAGGTATTTGCACCCACTTCCGGCATAGACTCCCACGGGAGTCTATGCCTCTTCCTGTCCCCCCATGCTGTCTCCTGGGAAACACAGGTCCAAGGAGATAGCGGGGACCAGTTACAACGCGCAGCGCGACTCGCGCATGCGCAGTAGGGAACCGGGAAGTGAAGCCACAACGCTTCACTTCCTGATTCCCCCACCTAGGATGGCGGCGGCAGCTGCCAAGAGTCGAGCGATTCATCAGCGTCGGCTGCCGACATCGCTGGACCCTGGGACAGGTAAGTGGCCATGTATTAAAAGTCAGCAGCTGCAGTATTTGTAGCTGCTGGCTTTTAATATTTTTTTTTTTAGGTGGACTCCCTCTTTAAATCATTCCCTGTTCTAATTAAAATTAAAACACTTTAAATTCTAGTTTAAAGATAAATCCACTTGTTTGTTCAACTTTGGATAACTAACCAAAATAGGTAGTAGTACTAATAATAAATTTAGCTTGAACATACAAAGTATAATTCCAAAGCATCCATTTCTACATTAAGTGACACTTTTACAAAGAATTAGACAACTGGCATGCCAGTGAACTAAACAGCGCCGTGCTATCATTTTTTAAATGTATGCACTTGTAGGTGTACTTCTATTGCCAAGTTAAACTCATTAATTATGGTACACAGTCCTACAGCAAGACAAAAGATCTCAGATCAGCCCCATTTCTGCACCTTTAAGTGGCCATACATGGATCAAAATTTGGCCAGTTCAAGGACAGAATTTAATACATGTATGGCCGTTTCCGTTCATAAGAAGTCCATCTATCAACCAACTTCTTATGAACTGGCTTGTTGGCAAGTTTCTACTCGATCAGCGCATGCAGTCAATCGGCAGAGGCACTGATCAGTGTATTCTGAGGGCCGGAGATTCCCGCTGTGAGAATAAAATGACAGGGGGGGGGATTCCCACATCTACATTAAATGATGATGAGCTTGGGTATGTTCAAATGTTCCTCCAAACCCATGTGGCTGAGCTGCCCAGGTAGCGGTCACCTGTAATAAGCTAGTCATCTGTGCCAGGGGCACAGCCAAATGTATATAAGCGGCATGTATGTGTGGCTGCAGGGTGGGGAATCTGTTGGCCACAAATGATTGGCCCATTACAGGTGATAACTTCCTGGCAGGCTTGACCATGCCCTGTTCAGAAGGGCATCTGAACACACAGACTCTATGGTAACCATTACTGCAGTGCTATGACAATGTCAGTTGCTGGTTCCCTTCACTGACATTGAGGGGTTGGTGGGACAGACAGACTAGGGAGCTGTCAATTATAGTGAATACCTTCACATGCAGCAGTGAGGGCATTGTGTGTCCACCTTGGCATGTGCATCAGGGGTTGCCCCCTATTATCTCAAAGCAATGAAATCTTTCTTAAAGTGGTGGTAAACCTCAGACATGAAATATGAACAAAGCATATCCCTCCATTTTGTGTACTTGTCTCAATTAGGATCACTAAGTGTAATTTCTGTATGCTGCTTCGTTCATCTGCTATCACCATGAATTATGTCTGACAAGTTTTCCTGACACGAAGAGAAAAAAGGTGACAGGGGAGGGATTTCCAGCTGAATGACAGCCTCGGCTCTGTTCCTGTCTCCCTTCCCTTCAATCAGCTCTCTCTCAGAGCTCTCCTCACTGAGCTCACCAGAATGCAACTTCACCTCTCCTCCCGTTTTCAGACAACTCAGACAAGCTTATAAATTCAGCACTTTGAATGGATGTAGAGAAGAGAAGACTGCAGACAGGTACAACTTATGTAGGAGGGTTTATTTCATCACTGTATCACCTGAGGATAGTCCCTTCACTGGGTATTTGGAAGGGTTTACAACCACTTTAAATGTGGCAATAGTTGCATAGTTAGTAAGGTTGAATAAAGACACCAGTCCATCCAGTTCAATCTGAGTGAGTGTGGGTGCGTGTCTACAATCATCCCTATTTATTTAAAAGGTACCCATATAGCGCCGCCAATTCACGCAGCACTCCACACATACATCAAACACCCACATTGGTCCCTACCCTCAAGGAGCCCACAATCCAAGGTCCCCAACTCACATTCATATACTAGGGCCAATTTTGAACAGAAGCCAAGTAACCTACCAGCATGTCTTTGGAGTGTGGGAGGAAACCAGTGTACCCGGGAGAACATGCAAATTCCAGGCAGGTAGTGTCGTGGTTGGGATTCGAACCAGTGACCCTTTTTACTGCTAGGCGAGAGTGCTACCCACTACACCACTGTGCTGCCCACACCACTGTGTTGCCCAATCATTTCAGAATAAACAATATTTACTAAGCAAACAACTACAAGGTTATTAGATGATGTAGCAAGTTACACTGTCAGTGGCAGTACACACTAACCCAAATCATGTCAGCTTGGATGGTCTCAGACACAGAACTCCAGCAGAGGAAGCTGCACCATAACTATCCCTGGTGAGGAGATGCCAGGACGGGACTGATTCCAGATCCTCTTTTTCCTTCCCGAGCCTTGTTTCACTTCTGCATTCCCTGGAGAAAGTCCTAAATGCTGTAACAGAAGAAAGAACGCATAAGTCACCTCCTTCCTTTAAAAAGAGCAGCCACAGAGTAAAGCCTGTCATGCAGGACCTTATCATACATAATCTGGATCACAGAAAAGACACAGTTAGCCAGCCTTTCATTGAAGCACTCAGGTACAGTCATCACACACACCTGTCCCAAAGACACGAGTCTTCCTTGGTAAAAAAAAAAAAACTGGCCTAAGCATAAAAAACAGATTTCTTGTCCATCCAGATTTGGGACAAAACCTGACTGACAGCTCCTACAGTCAGCATATAGGACCCCGGTGACCTGTTTATGTGAGCAATAAAGCCGGCAGCACCATCCACACATTCCAGATCAGCCTTCTAGCTATATCACCCTTTATCACCAGCACACAACAGGTGAGATTATCTATCTATCTATGCACACACAGTATCTCACAAAAGTAAGTACACCCCTCACATTTTTGTAAATATTTTATTATATCTTTTCATGTGACAACACTGAATAAATTACTCTTTGCTACAATGTAAAGTAGTGAGTGTACAGCTTGTATAACACTGTAAATTTGCTGTCCCCTCAAAATAACCAACACACAGCCATTAATGTCTAAACCGCTAGCAATAAAAGTGAGTACACCCCTAAGTCAAAATGTCCAAATTGAGCCCAATTAGCCATTTTCCCTCCCCGATGTCATGTGACTCGTTACTGTTACAAGGTCTCAGGTGTTAAGCAGGTGTGTTAAATTTGGCGTTATCACTCTCACTCTCTCATACTGGTCACTGGAAGTTCAACATGGCAACTCATGGCAAAGAACTCTCTGAGGATCTGAAAAAAAGAATTGTTGCTCTACATAAAGATGACCTAGGCTATAAGAAGATTGGCAAGACCCTGAAACTAAGCTGCAGCACGGTGGCCAAGACCATACAGCGGTTTAACAGGACAGGTTCCACTCAGAACAGGCCTCGCCATGGTCGACCAAAGAAGTTGAGTGCACGTGCTCAGCGTCATATCCAGAGGTTGTCTTTGGGAAATAGATGTATGAGTGCTGCCAGCATTGCTGCAGAAGTTTAAGGGGTGGGGGGGGGTCAGGAAGTCACTTGCTGCCGGCTACAAAACGAGTCAGACGGGAGGTATACCTCCCTCCCCCGTCAACCTTCCAATTGCTTCTTTATCACTACCAGGTTTTTTTACCCGATACATACCCCAGGACCTGGCTTGCCCTGGATGCAAGCCTTACATGCACTGAGCACTTTGTAATATTTCCATTCTGTACATCCCACTTTTGAGTGAATTTTCCCAAGTATCACTGCGGATGTGATCCATGCATAATATTGATTCTACTAATTGATTTTTAAAAAGGACTCCATCTACTGATCCTTCTTTGTATATCTCTGCAAACACTTGTGAAGACCCATCTCTGAAGGAAAGCAACCCATAGGATATACATTTCATTGATTTCAATCCCGAGTGATATACATATTTTGATTATCAATCTGGTCTAATATGATGCCACATGACAAGTCTCCTGAAGAAGCTCCAATGAGCAAAACAGGTTGAGAAAAGTGGTATCTTTTGTGATATGTCACTGAATTTTATGAAAAAAAACTTTTTCTGTACTAAATCATGTCTCGTGATTTTTTAATAATATTTAAATAAATACATTTTATTTTATTCAAACTATTGATGACTTGATATTTAAGATATAAACACCATTAAAGTCCCAAGGCTGGTTACCTCAAAGCCCCTTTTCTTCATTTGCTTAAATGTAAAATATGTGAAGAGCTGCAGCCTCTATCAATAAATTTACCCTAAAGTAAATCTAGAAAAATGGGGAAGGATAGATATGGCGCTGCTCTTATTAAGAGGTAATTTGCAACCTTTAAATACTTGAGTTGTGTGTATACCATGGGTGCATATAGTGAAAAAAGTGAAAAAAAAGTGCAAATAATAAGAAATGTAAAGGATATCCTACTTCCTGATCGCTTATTTTTAATGCATACTGTTAGAAGCTGTGTGCATTCAAACAAAAATAAAATGAGAAATAAAAATGAAAAAAACAATTAGAAAAGAGCTAACATTTCCTGTGTGGAAACCACAATCCTGTGCAAAATCTGCAATTCATAGTAACATTTCGGTCCCAAAAAAATACAACATATATGACTGGTATATAGTATTGCTGTGAAACTGGGCTCAGAAACATGCATATACCGTCCTTAAACCCTGGTGTATAAATAAAGTCCATTAAATAAAGTGACAATGTGCTCCTTTAAATTGTTCTGTGCTTCTTAGAAAACCGTGCCCCATAAGAAACGCACTCACCGCTATTATTCACCCCACAAGGAGGTATTTCACTTTCACAGTATGAGCCACTGTGCAGCCTGTGGAATAGGAAAACTTCCTGTCCTGTATCCTCCAAGTGCCTCCTTGTCTGTGATGTAAGTGGTTTCCTTCCTGTTAACCTCTTAAATGTTGCCCACATATAGAGAGGAAAGAAACTCCATAGTGTGATACCGTACAAATGTCCAAATATTTATTAGTAATACTGATGGGTACTCACATTTAATAAAAATTATTGAAGCAAAAAATGTTTAAAATCAGAAAGCCGGAGCAATCTGCGCTCCACGGCTCGAAACCGGAAGTGACGCAATAACGCCATTAGTCCCGCCCTACGTATTTCGTCACTGTGACGTCATCTGGAGCAGCGCCATCTTGCTACACCATCCGGTTTTTATATGGTATTTAGTGTGTTCCAAATTGGTGGCCACGTGACCGCGGCCATTTTTGGTTAGTCCGGACTTCGGCATGGCTATTGATAGTAGTGCGATTTAGAATGCCAATGGGTAAACAGCACTATTCTGCAACATGACGAGTAGTAATTTTAAAAGGACTACTTAGTTAACTATGAGGTAATTATAACGGACACACCGCATAATCCAACAATAAAGATCATGGTACACAATATAACAAAATCAAGTTAAAATATATAGTTACATAATGGTATTCTACTAGGGGCATCTCTGACTAGAGGTAAAAAATGATGTTAAAAAGGATGTATAGTGACATCCGAAGGTGGACAAGAGAAGTGCTAAAAGGAAGAGAGGGTATAAAAGCGATAAAAAGCAAAAAAACTGCAAAAAAAAATAAATTGCAGAAAGTCGCAAGTTGCAAAAAGTTGCTAAAAATGTATGTAAGGTACATTTATAAAACACATGCATACAAAAATGCCTTGATATTTAATAGTTAAAAACATCTTTGACTAGAGATGACAGTGATGTTAAAGAATGTATAGTAACATCCGTAGGTGGACATGAAAAAGTGCTAGAAGGAAGAGAGGGTGTCATTACGGTGAAAAAGCGATAAAAAAGGCAAAAATGGCAGCGAGTCGCATGAAGTCGCAATTTGCAAAAAATTGCTAAAAATAGATGTACATTTATAAAACACATGCAGATCCCTCCGGCTTCCTGATTTTAAACATTTTTTGCTTCAATGATTTTTATTAAATGTGAGTACCCATCAGTATTACTAATAAATATTTGGAAATTTGTACGGAATCACACTATGGAGTTTCTTTCCTCTCTACATGTAGGCAACATTTAGGAGGTTAGCAGGAAGGAGACCACTTACATCACAGACAAGGAGGCACTTGGAGGATACAGGACAGGAAGTTTTCCTACTCCACAGGCTGCACAGTGGCTCATACTGTGAAAGTAAAATACCTCCTTTTGGGGTGAATAAAGCGTTGAGTGCGTTTCTTATGGGGCACGGTTTTCTAAGAAGCACAGAACAATTTGAAGGAGCACATTGTCACTTTATTATTGGACTTTTTTTTTTTAGACACCAGGGTTTAAGGACGGTATATGCATATTTCAGAGCCCAGTTTCACAGCAATACTATATACCAGTCATGTATGTTGTATTTTTTTGGCACAGAAATGTTACTTTCAATTGCAGATTTTGCACAGGATTGTGGATTTCACACAGGAAAAGTTAGCTCTTTTCTATTTGTTTTTTTCATTTTTATTTCTCATTTTAGTTTTGTTTGAATGCACATAGCTTCTAACAGTATGCATTATAAAAAAGCGATCGGGAAGTTTACACAGTAGGACATCCTTTACATTTCGTATCTTTTTTTTGCTTTTTGCACTATATGCACCCGTGGTATACACACCCTTCAAGTATCTAAAGGTTGCAAATTACCTCTTAACCACTTGCCGCCTGCCATATAGCAGAATGACGGCAGCAAAGTGGTTTCAATATCCTGACTGGGCGCGCATTGCGCCGATCGTTGTTGCGGTGTGTCAGTCTGACACACCGCAACTCCGATCTAGGTAAACAGTCTCTGACGGAGACTCTTTACCACGTGATCAGCCATGTCCAATCACGGCTGATCACGATGTAAATAGGAAGAGTCGGTGATCGGCTTTTCCTTATTCGACGCAAGTAGAGGAGAGCCGATCGGCTGCTCTCCTGGCAGGGGGGGTCTGTGCTGATTGTTTATCAGCACAGCCCCCCCTCGGATCCCACCCAGGACCACCATCATGCCACCCAGGACCACCAGGATGGCCATCCACACTAGACCACCAGGTATGCCCCCCTAGACCCCCAGGGAAATACCAATCTGTGCCCAGGCAGCTGCCAATTAAAGCCCAGGCAGCTGCCAATCAGTGCCCACTCACAATGCCTACCACTGCCAGTGCCACCAGGGATGCCTATCAGTGCCGCGTATCAGTGCCCATCAGTGCCATGTATCAATGCCCATTAGTGCCGCCTATCAGTGCCCATAAGTGCCCAGCAGTGCCGCCCATAAGAACCCATCTTTGCAGCCTTTCAGTGCCCATCAGTGTCGCCTATCAGTGACACCCATGAGTGCCCATCAGTACCGCCTATTAATGCCCATCAGTGCTGCATATCAGTGCCACCCGTCAGTGCCCGCTCATTGGTGCTGCCGTATCAGTGCCTGTCGGTGCCGCCTTATTAGTGCCCATCAGTGAAAGAGAAAACTTACTTATTTACAAAATTTTATAACAGAAACAAAAGCAAAACTTTTATTTTTTTCAAAATTTTCGGTCTTTTTTTATTTGTTTAGCAAAAAATAAAAACCGCAGAGGTAATCAAATACCACCAAAAGAAAGCTCTATTTGTGGGAAAAAAAATGATAAAAATTTAGTTTGGGTACAGTGATGGATGACCGTGCAATTGTCATTCAAACTGCGACAGCACTGAAAGCTGAAAATTGGTCTGGGCAGGAAGGTGTATAAGTGCCCTGTACTGAAGTGGTTATTAAGAGCAGCGCCATATCTATCCTTCCCCTTTTTTCACATTGTCCAACTTTCCGCTAACAAATGTTGGATGGCAGGCTAGTAATTTTTCGGGGGACAACGGTCTGTTGTCAGATTTTCCTATCGTGTGTACACAAGTCCGTCACACAAAAGTCCAAAGTACAAACATGCATGCTCAGAATCAATGCTCACCAAACACAACATTAGCAGAAGGTGCCCAAAGGGTGGCGCTCAAAAGCTGAAGTTCCTCTATGTATGTCATTATGTTCGTGTTTGTTGGCCGACAATTGTGTACTGTTTGTATGCAAGACAAGTTCACGGCACACGCCCTTCGGACAAAAGTCTGACACTTTGTTGGCCAACAATCCGATCGTGTGTACGAGGCTTAAGACTGGGATGCCAATAAAGTTCATGTGCGTAGGCATCCAGTCGCAATTTGTTGGCTTATTGTGGACAATGGCGCTATTACGTACGCTGTATGAATGAGTATGTGTGCTTCATTTACCTTCTGAGAGTTTCTCGGCACCCATAATTTCTGGGTGGTACCACTGATATTCCTCCTCCTTCCCCCACCCATCTCCATTATTCTCCTTGGGAATGAGTGGGCTCTGGACGGGATATACTTGGTTTAACACTTTTTTTTGGTATAAATCTGCACACTGTACTGACTATGTCTTTTCCAATGGTGCCTTCTATTTTGTATTTTGTTTGTGGTTTTCTGAATATTGCTTTTTTGTTTGCGTTTAGGAAAAAGAAATTTGAATAAACACCTATTAAAAAAAAAAGTTAATGTGCGTGTAAAGGCAGGCGTCCCAATGCCTTTGGTAATATAGTGTGTATATATACAGTCAGGTCCATAAATATTGGGACATCGACACAATTCTAATCTTTTTGGCTCGATACACCACCACAATTAATTTGATATGAAACAAACAAGATGTGCTTTAACTGAGGACTTTCAGCTTTAATTTGAGGGTATTTACATCCAAATCAGGTGAACGGTGTAGGAATTACAACAGTTTGTATATGTGCCTCTCACTTTTTAAGGGACCAAAAGTAATGGGACAATTGGCTGCTCAGCTGTTCCATGGCCAGGTGTGGGTTATTCCCTCATTATCCCATTTACAAGGAGCAGATAAAAGGTCCAGAGTTCATTTCAAGTGTGCTATTTGCATTTGGAATCTGTTGCCGTCAACTCTCAATATGAGATCCAAAGAGCTGTCACTATCAGTGAAGCAAGCCATCATTAGGCTGAAAAAACAAAACAAACCCATCAGAGAGATAGAAAAAACATTAGGTGTGGCCAAATCAACTGTTTGGAATATCCTTAAAAAGAAAGAACGCACCAGTGAGCTCAGCAACACCAAAAGACCCGGAAGACCACGGAAAACAATTGTGGTGGATGACCGAAGAATTCTTTCCCTGGTGAAGAAACACCCTTCACAACAGTTGGCCAGATCAAGAACACTCTCCAGGAGGTAGGTGTATGTGTGTCAAAGTCAACAATCAAGAGAAGACTTCATCAGAGTAAATACAGAGGGTTCACCACAAGATGTAAACCATTGGTGAGCCTCAAAAACAGGAAGGCCAGATTAGAGTTTGCCAAACAACAACTAAAAAAGCCTTAACAGTTCTGGAACAACATCCTATGGACAGATGAGACCAAGATCAACTTGTACCAGAGTGATGGGAAGAGAAGAGTATGGAGAAGGAAAGGAACTGCTCATGATCCAAAGCATACCACCTCATCAGTGAAGCATGGTGGTGGTAGTGTCATGGCGTGGGCATGTATGGCTGCCAATGGAACTGGTTCTCTTGTATTTATTGATGATGTGACTGCTGACAAAAGCAGCAGGATGAATTCTGAAGTGTTTCGGGCAATATTATCTGTTCATATTCAGCAAAATGCTTCAGAACTCATTGGACGGCGCTTCACAGTGCAGATGGACAATGACCCAAAGCATACTGCGAAAGCAGCCAAAGAGTTTTTTAAGGGAAAGAAGTGGAATGTTATGCAATGGCCAAGTCAATCACCTGACCTGAATCCGATTGAGCATGCATTTTACTTGCTGAAGACAAAACTGAAGGGAAAATGCCCCAAGAACAAGCAGGAACTGAAGACAGTTGCAGTAGAGGCCTGGCAGAGCATCACCAGGGATGAAACCCAGCGTCTGGTGATGTCTATGCCTTCCAGACTTCAGGCTGTAATTGACTGCAAAGGGTTTGCAACCAAGTATTAAAAAGTGAAAGTTTTATGGATGATTGTTAATCTGTCCCATTATTTTTGGTCCCTTAAAAAGTGGGAGGCACAAATACAAACTGTTGTAATTCCTACACCGTTCACCTGATTTGGATGTAAATGCCCTCAAATTAAAGCTGAAAGTCTGCAGTTACAGCACATCTTGTTCATTTCATTTCAAATTCATTGTGGTGGTGTATAGAGCCAAAAAGATTAGAATTGTGTTGATGTCCCAATATTTATGGACCTGACTGTATATATAAAATGTGTATGATAGATATATATATATATATATATATATATATATATATATATATATATATATATATATATATATATATATATATATATATATATATATATATATAAGGTGATGGGGTGTGTAGAGGCGGTCAGACAGGGAGCGCTAATAGGCAACATATGTTGACTCTGCTGAGGTAGCTGCGATGCCTAATAGGAAGCTATAGGCATGTATAATAAGAAAAGGAGACCTGTACAGAACTTTATAATAGGAATAATAATAGGGATAATATATGGGGCGGCACAGTGGTGTAGTGGGTAGCACTCTCTCCTAGCAGCAAGAAGGGTCGCTGGTTCGAATCCCAACCTGCCTGGAGTTTGCATCTTCTTCCTGTGCCTGCGTGGGTTTCCTCCGGGTACTCCGGTTTCCTCCATAAAAAACATGCTGGTAGGTTAATTGGCTTCTGTCTAAATTGGCCCTAGTATATGAATCTGAGTTAGGGACCTTAGATTGTAAGCTACTTGAGGGTAGGGGCCGATGTTAATGTACAATGTTATGTAAAGAGCTGTGTAAATTGACAGCGCTATATAAGTTCCTTATATTAAAAAAAAAATTACATATACATATATGTATGTATGTATGTATGTATGTATGTATGTATGTATGTATGTATATATATATTTATATATATATATATTTTATGTGTGTATGGAGAATTGGGACAGCTGTGTCTGCTTGTATAGAAAAATATACAAATATAAATAAATACATATACAGTGTGTGTAATATATATTGCACTGTATATGTATTAATTTATATTTGTATATTATTTTTCCATACAAGTAGACACAGCCGTCCCAATTCTCCATACACACACATATGACATTAGCTTATTTTAGCAGTGGTCACTTTCTCAGCAATGTCATTGTCCTGACTAACCTTTACCTCAGAATAATACAGCCGTGTGCTCAGCCTGGTGCCATTAAGCAGCTCCCCATCATGAGACATAAAGTGGCCACCATTCTAAGTCCCCCCTGCACAGTCATGTACACATATTGTGGGAATGACATGTGACACACATACCTGCAGCGTGGCTCTTCCATGTCAGCATTACACAGAGCAGCCTGGACACCTTCGTCGCTGTACCTGTCGCTGTCCCCGGTGTTCTGCCATATAGAGTCCTCCTATCAAATAGTGTCCGCCTCGTACTGCGCAGGCGCAGCGCCTGCGCAGTACGGAGGAGCAGGAGATGCCGAAAATGCCCGAAGTTGATCAGCTGACCATCAGCTGTACACGGCGCTCGGGCACCTGTTAGCGATGGCAGTGTAAGAGGGCCCCTCGCGGGCTCGCTTCGCTCGCCACGCTTCGGGCACGGCCTCGCTGCGCTCGGCAAATATTTATTCTAACTCTATGTCCACTTGGATAGTGGGGAATGATCCTGGACATAGGGTAAGAATAAATGCGCAGGCGCCGTGTACAGCTGACGATCAGCTGTTGAACTTCGGAGACTTTCGGCGTCTCCTTGTCCTCCCTGTACTGCGCCTGCGCAGTACAGGGAGGACACTATATGATAGGGGACTGAATTCGACAAGACACCGGACCTAAACCCCGAGCCCCTCCCCCAGTCCCCAACCCACATCCCTCCTCCCGGAAGCGCTGACTTACCCGGATGCCAGACCTCCCCCTCCCCTTCTCAGCATGGCGTCCGTTACCATGGTAGCAGGCACTAAGCCTAGGCCACAGGAAGTATAAGAGCGGTGGGGGCCGCTGATTGGCTGGAAGGCGGAAGCTGTGGAGTATTCAGAGACAGGAAAGAACGTGTGTGAGGAGAGGTAAGTGGAGAGTGTGTGTGTGAATTGGGGGATAGAGGAGGCCAGGCAGGGAGAGCTGCTGAGGTAGCTGCGAGGCCTAATAGGAAGTTATAGGCATGTGTGGTGATAAGAAAAGGGGACCTGTACAGAACTTTATAATGGGAATCACCTGGCTGCTATGCTGGCTCCTTCAACATTTTCTTCGTGACTCGGTGAAGTAAGTCAATTAGACTTCTGATGATTGAGGCTCCATGCACACTAGTGGATTTGGAAGCTCAAATAACGCTGAATGAAAACTGCTGATAATAGCACGTGTGTGTTTAGTATAACTTTAATGCCTCAAAGCTACAAAAGTATTAACCACTTGCTGACTGCCCGATGTTGATTGACAGCGGGCGCTTTAAGGAGAATAGGGGGCGTGTGCCGCATCCCTAAGGAGCTGATGCTCATGGCCACGATCGCTCCTGACGGAGGGGAAGAAGAGACTGATCGCATGTTCCTAGTATATAGGAATACTGATCTGTCTCCACCCCAAGTCAGTCCCATCCCCCAACAGTTAGAACACACAGTGAGGGAACACCTTTAACCCCTTGATTGCCACTTGGTGTTAACCCCCTCCCTGCCAGTGACATTTATACAGTAATCGGTGCATTTTTATAGCACTGATCGCTGTATAAATGTCAATGGTGCCAAAAAATGTCTGATCTGTGTGCCGCAATCTTGTCCCGATAAAAAAAAAAAATTGCGAATCTCCGCTATTAGTAAAAAATAAAATGCCATAAATCTATCCCCCATTTTGTAGACTCTAACTTTTTTGCGCAAACCAATTAATATATGCTTATTGCAGATTTTTTTTTTTTTTTTTCCCACAAAAAATATGTAGAAGAAAATATCTGCCTAAACTGATGAAGAAATTTATTTTAAAAAAAAGGGGTGTATTATAGTAAAAAAATGTTGTTTTCGAAATTGTTGCTCTACTTTTGTTTATAGCGCTAAAAATTGCAGAGGTGATCAAATACCACCAAAAGAGAACTCTATGGGGGGGGGAAAGACATTTTGTTTAGGTATAACATCACACGACCGCACAATTGTCAGTTAAAGCGACACAGTGCCGTATCGCAAAATAATGGCTTGGTCAGGAAGAGGGTAAATCCTTCCAGGGCTGAAGTGGTTAAAAAAAAAAACAATTATAAATAAGAATTTTTTTTAAATAAAACATGTTATACTTACAGTGGGGAGAACAAGTATTTGATACCCTGCTGATTTTGCAGGTTTTCCTACTTACAAAGCATGTAGAGGTATGTAATTTTTCCCATAGGTACTCTTCAACTGTGAGACGAAATCCAAAACAAAAATCCAGAAAGTCGCATTGTATGATTTAAGTAATTCAGTTGCATTTTATTGCATGACCTATTTGATACATCAGAAAAGCGGAACTTAATATTTGGTACAGAAACTTTTTGTTTGCAATTAGAGATCATACGTTTCCTGTATTTCTTGTCCAGGTTTGCACACACTGCAGCAGGGATTTTGGCCCACTCCTCCCATACAGACCTGCGCCAGATCCTTCAGATTTCGGGGCTGTCGTTGGGCAATACGGATTTTCAGCTACCTCCAAAGATTTTTCTGTTGGGTTCAGGTCTGGAGCATGGCTAGGCCACTCCAGGACCTTGAGATGCTTCTTACGGAGCCACTCTTTAGTTTCCCTGGCTGTGCGTTTCATTTCATTTCATTGTCATGCTGGAAGACCCAGCCACGACCCATCTTCAATGCTCTTACTGAGGGAAGGAGGTTGTTGGCCAAGATCTCGCCATACATGGCCCCATCCATCCTCCCCTTAATATGGTGCAGTCGTCCTGTCCCCTTTGCAGAAAAGCAGCCCCAAAGAATGTTTCCACCTCCATGCTTCACGGTTGGGGTGGTGTTCTTGGGGTTGTACTCATCCTCCTTCCTCCAAACACAGTGAGTGGAGTTTAGCCCAAAAGGCTCTATTTTTGTCTCATCAGACCACATGACCTTCTCCCATCCCTCCTCTGGATCATGCAGATGGTCATTGGCAAACTTCAGATGGGCCTGGACATGCGCTGGCTTGCGCAGGCGGACCCTGCGTGCGCTGCAGGACTTCAATCCATGACTGCGTAGTGTTACTAATGGTTTTCTTTGAGACTGTGGTCCCAGCTCTCTTCAGGTCATTGACCAGGTCCTGCCGTGTAGTTCTGGTGTGATCCCTCGCCTTCCTCCTGATCATTGATGCCCCCAAGGTGAGACCTTGCATGGAGCCCCAGACCAAGGGAGATTGATTGTCACCTTGAACTTCTTCCATTTTCTAATAATTGCGCCAACAGTTGTTGTCCTCTCACCAAGCTGCTTGCCTATTGTCCTGTAGCCCATCCCAGCCTTGTGCAGGTCTACAGTTTTATCCCTGATGTCCTTACACAGCTCTCTGGTCTTGGCCATTGTGGAGAGGTTGGGGTCTGAGTGTGTGTGGACAGGTGTCTTTTATACAGGTAACAAGTTCAGGTGCAGTTAATACAGGTAATGAGTGGAGAACAGGAGGGCTTCTTAAAGGAAAAAAAAATAATGGGTCCGTGAGAGCCAGAATTCCTACTGGTTGGTAGGAGATCAAATACTTATGTCATGCAATAAAATGCAAATTAATTATTTAAAAATCATACAATGTGATTTTCTGGATGTTTGTTTTAGATTCCGTCTCTCGCAGTTGAAGAGTACCTATGATAAAAATTACAGACCTCTACATGCTTTGTAAGTAGGAAAACCCGCAGAATAGGCAGTGTATCAAATACTTGTTCTTCCCACTGTACCTGCCCTCTGAAATGGTTTTGTACAGAGCAGCTTGGATCCTCCTCTTCTCGGGTCCCTCTTTGTTGCTCCTGGCCCCTCCCTCCTGTATCTCTGCCAATCAGGAGGCAGAGATTGATGCTCAACTCTGAAGATCCAAAATGCCCAAGATGCAAAATTTCATTTGTTTCAATGGCCCCTGTTCACATGAGGGTTCTGTCTGTCACCTGAAGCTTAAAGTACACAAGCTTTTCTTTTTGTCAGATTACAAGTGTTCTTTGGTCCCATAGGGTGTTGTGTTTTTTTTTTTTTTTTTTTTTTAATAGAAATACCTGAAAATGCTCAAATAGCAGCTCTCCAGGCCTAAAGCTGTAAAATGCTTAAAAAAAAAAAAAAGACCACAGCACAAATACGGTGTGACATAAAAGATTGCAGCGGTAGGTAACCTGGGGCCCTCCAGCTGTTGCAGAACTTCAAGTCCCATCATGCCTCTGGGAGTAGCTGTAACTTTCAGCATTGCAATGCCTCATGGGAAATGTAGTTCCACAACAGCTGAAGGGCCCCCAGGTTGCCTACCCCTCTATGGTCTCTGCAAAAAAAGAGTGTGTGTGTTCGTAATTCTCTAGCAAAAAAATACAGATTTTTAACTTGTAAACAACAAATGTCAGAAAAAGGCCTGGTCCTTAACCACTTAAGGACTAGCCTCGTTTTGGATTTTAGGTGTTTACATGTTTAAAACAGGTTTTTCTAGAAACTTTTTTCTAGAAAATTACTTAGAACCCCCAAACAATATATATGGTTTTTCTTCTAACACCCTAGAGAATAAAATGGTGGTCATTGCAATACTTTTTTTTTTTTTTTTTTGCACCGTATTTGCGCAGCGGTCTTAAAAGCGCACATTTTTTGGAAAAAAATTCACTTTTTTGAATAAAAAAATAAGACAACAGTAAAGTTAGCCCAATTTTTTTTTTTTTATATTGTGAAATATGTTACGCCAAGTAAATTGATACCCAACATGTCGCGCTTGAAAATTGCGCCCGCTCGTGGAATGGCGTCAAACTTTTACCCTCAAAAATCTCCATAGGCGACGTTTAAAAAATTCTACAGGTTGCATATTTTGCGTTACAGAGGAGTTCTAGGGCTAGAATTATTGCTCTCGCTCTACCGGTCGCTGCGATACCTCACGTGTAGTTTGACCACCGTTTTCATATGCCGTGAAAAAAATATTGCATAGCCCCGAATTCCAAGGAATCCACTGTTAGTTTCTTAATCCATGGTGCCACTGATTCCCAAAATGATTTCATTGTTGGACATGTCCACCAAAGATGAAGAAACGTTCCCCTCTCACCACAACCCCTCCAACACCTATCGCTAGACGCTGAAGTGATTTGTGCTAGTTTTACTGGTGTCCTATACCAGGGCTTGACAAATTTGCTTGGAATCTAGGAGCCAGCTAAAAAAGTTAGGAGCCAGGTTTTTTTTTTTTTTTTTAAACGACCGACAAAGCTTAATTTTCAATATAAAAATTAACCAATCTTAAATTTACACAGAGACGACTAGAACGAATGTGACTGCTTTTGTTTCCTGCCATGCAGGGACACAAGTCCGCCATATTCCCGCTAAGGATCCAATCAGGTCCGCCTGAAAAACTGACAGGTGAACCTGATCAGACAGCCCGTGTGAAAGGGGCCAAGCAGGGAGATGACAAATAATAAATTCATTTTAATTAACCACTTCCTTCCCGCAGGACGACTATATACGTCCTGTCTTTGAAGAGAAATATCGTTGTTATGGTAGCAGCTAGCTACCATAACCCCGGTATTCTCTTCAAGAGCCGGCGGTTCTCTTTCAGATAAAAGTGGTCTCTGCAGCAGATTAGCAGCGAGATCACTTTTATCGGCGGCAGGAGAGGGGGCCCCCCCCCTACCGCCGCGCTCCGGTGCCCTTCACCGCTTACCGTGGCCGTCGGTAACGGCGGAGGCATCCGGATCTATCCCTGGCCTGACATGGAGACGAGTGAAAGGAAGATGGCCCCGCCCATCTCCAAGTCATTGCAGGGCGGAAGCGACGTCAAATCGTCACTTCCACCCATAGCTCTTAAAGGGACATTTTATTATTTTATTTTTTTTCAAATGACAATTTTTTTTTTTTTTTTTTTTTTTTTTTTTAATGCATTTTAGTGTAAATATGAGATCCGAGGTCTTTTTGACCCCAGATCTCATATTTAAGAGGTCCTGTCATGCTTTTTTTCTATTACAAGGGATTTTTACATTCCTTGTAATAGGAATAAAAGTGACTTTTTTTTTATTTTATTTTTTTTTTTTTAAAAGAACAGTGAAAAAAAAAGTTAAAATAAGAAAAAAAAAAAAATTTAAATGTGCCCCATCCCTTGTAATAGAAATAAAAGTGACACCATTTTTTTTTTTTTTTTTAAACAGTGTAAAAATAAAAAATAAAAAGTAAAATATATAAGAAAAAAAAATAATTTTTTTAAACGCGCCCCGTCCCGCCGAGCTCGCTTGCAGAAGCAAAACGCATATGTGAGTAGCGCCCGCATATGAAAACGGTGTTCAAACCACACGTGAGGTATCGCCACGATCGTTAAAGCGAGAGCAATAATCCTAGTCCTGGACCTCCTCTGTAACTCAAAACATGCAACCTGTAGAATTTTTTTTAAACGACGCCTATGGAGATTTTAAAGGGTAAAAGTTTGTCGCCATTCCACGAGTGGGCGCAATTTTGAAGCGTGACATGTTGGGAATCAATTTACTCGGCGTAACATTATCTTTCACAATATAAAAAAAATTGGGCTAACTTTACTGTTTTCTTATTTTTTAATTAAAAAAAGTATTTTTTCCCAAAAAAGTGCGCTTGTAAGTGCGCAAATACGGTGTGACAGAAAGTATTGCAATGACCGCCATTTTATTCTCTAGGGTGTTAGAATAAAAAATATATATAATGTTTGGGGGTTCTAAGTAAAGGGCAGGAGATGAGCAGGCAGGGGAAGCTCCATTAGCATTGGTGGATGTCTTGTCATACCAACGGCCACCACCAGAGGGCGCCCGATTGCAGAAGGAACCATAGGACTTCAGTAGGCCGCAAAGCCGGGGCCTCAATTACCGGCGCGGCCCAACGCGATTGCCGGGAGGGGGGGGTGTCGAACGGACACAGGACACCCCAGCTGTGCCGCCCCAGGTCGCTAATTCTAGTCGCAAATGCGACCTGGCGCCCGGGGTTTGTCAAGCCCTGTCCTATACCATCTCGCCAGGAGCTTATGTGCCATCTCTTGCACTTTTGAGCTTATGGATATCATTCTATTAATTTGTTTATCTGTCCAGACGTGGCCCAGCTCCCTCTCCCATTCTTTTATAAAGTATGGGGGTGTCCTTTCTTGTTACCTTAGAATCATTCTATACATTCGAGATAGCATATGTCCAGCTTCTGATGTCTGCACACACTGCCTCTCAAATGCCGTAAGTGAGTTCATGGGTCTTAATGGATTAGATTTCTCGAGAAAACTCTTCATTTGGTGGTGTTTCCATTCTGCCATTCGTATCTTACCAAATTTCCTGACCATTTCTGTCAGTGACAATAGGGCTCCATTAGGAGCAAACTTGCCACATCTAGTATTCCCATCCTGACCCCATGCCCCCAGACTTCCCATCTCCTCCCCCGGAGGGAACCAAGGAAATCCCTCCAAAGGAGCTAGAGGGGAGGTCTGGGGGGCATATCTACCCTTACTGTTCATTCTATCCCATACTTCCAATGAATTCAGGGTCATCGGTGATGTCCATTGTGACGGCCCCCTCAATGACCCTTGAATCCATGGTGCTCCTGCAAGGTTTCTCCCTGCCATTGACATTTCTGCCTGTACCCATGGTTTCCTCTTTAGGTCCTGGCACCAGTCTACTATTCTTACTAGTGTCATGGCCTTATAGTAGGATGATATATCCGGGAGTCCTAAGCCTCCCTCACCTCTGCTTCTCCTTAAGATATCATAGGCCAATCTAGGCCTCCTATCTGTCCATACAAAGGCCACAAACAGCCTACGCACTTGCCTGAAAAGAGTCGCTGGCAACTTGATTGGCACTGTGCGCAGCATATAAACCATTCTGGGCAGTGTACTCATTTTTATGGCACTGATTCTTCCGAACCAGGTCAGGTATTTACCCTTCCCTTTTTTTAGCTTTTCTGTTATTTCTTTTAGTAATGAGCCATAGTTGCGTTCATACAATAGTTCGTAGTCTGCGCTAATTTGTACCCCCCAAGTACGTCAGCGACTCCTTATTCCATATAAATGGATACATCTCTTTCAGTGACCTCTCCATCTCCGCTGAGATATTACTAGGAAAGATGACTGATTTCTCAAAATTATTCTTGAAACCAGACACCCTTCCAAATCTCTGTACCTCCGCCATCAGTGCGGCTGTAGATGTCTGAGGAGTGGAGAGGAAAAATAGGTCATCCGCATTTGCTGCTACTTTATGTTCCATATGTACGTCCCTACTATCTCCTCGTTCTTTCTAACTCTGCGTAGAAATGGTTCCATCACTATCGCAAATATCAAAAGGGACAGTGGACACCCTTGCCTAGTACCGTTTTGTATGTTGAAACATTCAGATACTGTCCCATTGACCTTAATTCTTCCTCTGGGTTTCCCATATAGTGACATAATCCATCCTAGCATTTTTCCCCCCAGACCTATTCTTCCCAATACTTCTTTCATAAAGCCCCAGTTCACTCTGTCGAAGGCCTTTTCGGCATCCATCGGCAGAGTGATTCCTGGGGCTCTATCCGGACCATGTCGCATCCGTTGCAATACATGGAGGGTGCGGATGGTATTGTCCCTGGCTTCCCGTCCTTTTATAAACCCCGTCTGGTCTGGATGTACCAAATCGCCTACATGTTCCTGAAGTCTCAAGGCCAGGATTTTTGCCAATAATTTGGTGTCGGAGTTCAGCAGAGAGATAGGCCTGTAGTTGGCACACATCTGGGGATCTTTTCCCTCTTTTGGTAAGACCGTTATATATGCCAGTAATGCTTCTGGAGAGAGTGGATTCGCAGCATTAATAGAGTTAAATAACTGCAGAGTGGTTTTACCAAAACTGGGAGAATTTTCTTATAATATGAGTTTGTCAGCCCATCTGGTCCTGGACTTTTCCCGGATGGCAGGTTGCTATCACTCTGCTCAACTCTTCAACCGTGATTGGACGCTCCATATCCTCAGATATCTCTCTAGGTATTATAGGCATGACAGCGCTCTCCATGTATTCATCTATTTCATTCCTCCTTTGACCCTCGCTTTCCCCTCCCTCAGATGGCTCTGTTTTTAGCGATGTTATATAGTGCCTCATAAAATTTACCAAATTCCTTAGCTATAGCTTTTGTGTCCAGTATCTTCTTGCCTTGCACTAATAAGCTATGTACATGTCTAGAGTCCTGTTGTTTTGCTAACAGCCTTCCGCATTTATTTCCTTGTTCGTATGCTCTGTTAGCAAAAAACCTAATTTTATTCTTCGCTCTATATTCTAGGCATTGTGAAAGCTCTACTCGTAAGCTCTCCAAACGTTTACCATCCGTTTGGTCGAGATTTTCCTTATGCTTTATCTCTAAGGCCCTAATTTTCTCTAGTAGTTTGTCTATTTGTTTGTTTATATGATGTTTTTGTATTCCTGTGCATAGATTTTTATATATTGCAACAAGCTCACACCATTCCCTGAAGAAGCCAATGTCTTGGCGAAACATGTAGGAAACTTAGCTCCTTCTTTGAAGGCTGCCCCCACCTGGCCCATTCTACTGCATTGTGGTCATGTACAGTATATATGTTGACTGCATTTAAAATTTTATCCTTCTTTGTATGTATTGAATATTGTCAAAGTATTTTTGTAATTTTACTTCTATTATCTCACCTTTACATTTTTTCTTTCTGGCACCGCTATAATCCCCTGCTCTCCCCTTTGATTAATTATTAAGTTATTTTGGGATGAGGTGCTGCATCTGATGTAACCCGTCTAGCCATACTTCCATTTTTTCACAGCTCTTACGAGAAAGAAGCCTTTCTGTTTTTCCTCTTAGGTGTAAAGAATGCCCCTCTTTTTCTCTGTAATGAACTAAAAGAGAATAACTTGTTGCCCTCTTTTGGGATGGTTATGAGCATTACCCTCCCCAAATAGGATATTGCGCTAAGAGCAAATGAAAATTTAAAAAAATTGAGTTCTTCTAACCGCTTGAATTTTTGGATAAAAACCATGTGCAGTAATTGTGATGCACCGCAGAATCGTCATCGAATCGTGAGACCAGTGAAGATTTGCACTCCTAGCATTAGCTGTAGAATGAGTTTTACAACCTTTTTAGTTTGGCAAAACTATACTCTCACAAAAGCTTATAGCTCAAATGCTGATGCACACTGAAGAACAGCTTTTTTATTTATTTTTTTATTTTATTTTTTTTTTTTTAAACACTCGGGTTGCATACAACCTTTATCCCAAAAGGTGTGCTGCAACTGCTTAAAGTATTAGCTGGGGAGTGGCATTAAATTGTTAGTCAAGCCCATATAAGTGTTTGTGTGTATGTTCCCCGCTGAGCATTTGTGGTCTCACAGGGGGACTGCCCCCCCTTGCTTAAATGCTTTGATCTATGGAGCACTTGTGGTGGTTACTTTATGTTCTTTTAACCATATCAGTTAACTTATTAGTGCTATACTATATGGCTGTGAACCTTGTGTCCTGTGTTAGACCCCTTTCACACTTAGGCATTTTTCAGGCGCTTTTGGGCTAAAAATAGCTCCTGTAAAGTACCGGAAAAAACCCTCCCCTGCAGTCTATGTGAAAGCCCGAGTGCTTTCACACTGAGGCGATGCTCTGGCAGGACATTAAAAAAACTTCTGCAAGCAGCATCTTTGAAGCGGTGTATACACCACTCTTAAAGCACCCCTGCCCATTGAAATGGGCAGTGCCGCTGAACCGCCGGCAAAGCGCTGCTGCAGTGGCGCTGTTTGGGTCATTTTAACCCTTTTTCGGCCGCTAGCGGGGGTTAAAAGCGCCCCGCTAGGGGCCAAAAACCTCTGCAAAAACAAAAGCGCTGCTAAAAATAGTGCCGCGTTACCACCGACACCTCAGTGTGAAAGCAGTGCTACTCATGTGCACACCTAGACGATTTTTGCATTGTTTCTTTGTAACTTTTTTCGACCGCTCAAGTGGAAAAACCTTGAGGCATGTCAAGCAATCTTAAAGTTTGAATTTCCATACTTCCAGGTTATTTGCATAATGACGGAAAGACCAGGTCCCTCTACAGATGAAAACCCTGTGAATTTTGCCTTGGAAAAATGTTTGGAAATTCTTCAAACGGCAAATGGCGACAGTGAGCAGTTTGCTGCACTTCTAATGGTAAGGCCTAATAGATTTGTCCTATATGTATAGGAATGTCATGTAGTGTGGGTCGTTGTCCAATGTTAGGATGACCTTATTGATCTTATTTTTTATTTATTTTTTTTATTCATTTTGTATAATATACTAGAAAATAACTCTTACTGAAAAGCACTATAAAAGATTCTTTAATTTTATCATTTGATATACTTTACAGAATCTTTTACTTTTGAAAGAATGTATTCATTGCTCTACCTCCTTGATAATGGGAATTTATTTATTTTTTTCCTCCCTTATTAATTTAAATTTAATTTTTTTTAGATCACAAAGTGTGCCAAAGGTGCAGAGTTGGATGCTGGAATTAGGCGCAAAATCTTTGATGCAGTTGGTTTCTCTTTCCCAAACCGGCTTCTTTTCTCAAAATTGTCACTTGATGAGTGTCCTGAGTACTTGCTTCGAAGTCTTGGCTTGACCCTGTTGGCTTGTTTCTGCCGTGACCCCTCTCTGGCCAGTCATCCTGAGTTTCTTAATAAAATTCCAGTTTTCAATGCAACTGTAAGTACACTAAGCCAGCAAGAAAAGAAGGCGTATTCCATGGTAGAGGATGCCTATCAGTGCTTGATGGGCATATTGGCTGCTCCTGGAGGGATCGAACACTTGGTATCTGGTGGCACCATATCATCTTTATGTCAAGCTTATTTGAATCACAATCTTGGTTGGAAAAATGCTCTTGGCATTCTAACCACTTTACTCACCTCTATGCCGGACAAATCCTGGAAGAAAAGTGAAAAAGAACTTCAACTCCTGTTAGTTAAGCTAAGCGAAGAATTTAATAAAGAGGAGGACAGACGTAAGTTCCACTTGGCAGAGATTCTTCCTGTGTTCCTACCGCCTTCACCTGTTTTGACTGTGACTTCTTGGGGTAAGGACTGCTTAAAACACCTTCGTATGGGTTTATTTAAAGTCCTTAGAAATAAGCTTACTGCTTCCCAGAGAGACCCTTCATTAAAGCTTGGAGCTTTCCTTTCTCATGTTTATGGTTCATCTTGGATTTTGACTGAAGGAAAAGGGAAGAGAAAATTTTTCTGTTTACTGGTAAACTTGGCTTGTGTTGAGGTTAGGATGGCACTGGAGGATCCTAATCCAATCCCTTCTTGGGAAACTGTTTCAGCTTGTTATTCCTTGGTTGAGATGGGCATTCAGGAGTGTGTTAAAGAAAAGGCACATCCCATGCTAAAAGAGGACCAGAAGTTGCAGCTCCTTCAAGTTATACAAGAGGCTTGTGGCGCAGTGATGTACTACTTACAGCAGGTATTTTGTAGTGTTATCAACTTTGCATAGTCTTTAAAGAACTGAAGATTTCCTGTCACTCGAAATACTTTGGTTAAAACAAATTCTCAGTATGCCAGAGGGGTTGCTCTAATATGCCGTAGTAGCATTTGCTACATAAAGTAAGCGTGGTTTTCCTCAGAGGGAAACGGAGAGTCACTTGCATGGAACCTTGGCCTTTTAGGAGCATGTGTGTTTTCTAGTGAATACAAGCTTCTTTGGTTGGCCAAGGTGAAGATCATGTCACCTGCCTTGCTCTCCACCTCGGCCAATCTAAGATTGTATAAGATGGTCTGTGTTGGGGCTGCAACTAACTATTATTTTCATAATCGATTAGTTGGCCGATTTATTGTTTTGATTAATCGGTTAATAACCTTAAGAAAAAGTGTGGTGTATAATTTAGTTAATATGTAAAGTTTTAAAAAAAGGCAATTTATTCTTAAATCTCTCTATGCCGTGGTAAATAAAAATAGCCAACTATATGGTTAGGGAGCAAAATATCTAATCCACTCTGAGAATAACAGACATACTATAAGAGGAGATATACTGTATATACTATTAGAGGAGAGATAAGAACGTTCGTTCAATTTTCTAATCATTAGTGGGGTCAAGTTGACGTTCATTTTCAACCACAGTAATGGGAAAATATGGAAATAATAAAAAACTTCTTGGTGAAAGAAATTATCAGACAGTGTGGTTTTCGTTGAGAAATTACAATTATTTTAAAAACAGAATGTTCAAAACAAGTGAATTTCAAACATTCTTTTATTCATCGAGTGTACAAAGATTTTTCGTCTGAATATTCTCATCTGAAAATTGATCCGTGTGGCCAGCATAAGGCTCGGTGCACACCAATGCAGTTTGCTTTTGATCTCTTTCTGCAGTGCTCTTTGCTGTGCATTTTGATTTTTGCGCACGTGATTTTGCTGCGATTTGCATTTTTTTTTGGCCAATTTGTTGGGCAGATTAAAAAACACAAATTGCTGCAAAAACGCATTACATGCTTTTCTGCAGCTTCTCCATTGAAGTATGTTGAACCAAAAAAGCACCGTTTTGCGTTAAAAGTCACTGACTCTTTCCAAATACGCAGCGGCTGAAAAAGCATAGATGTGAACGTGTCCCGTAGGAAACCATGTAAATTAACTGTAGTCGGTTTCTGCAAAAAGCACCAAAAAAACACATAGATATGAACCAGGTGTAAGACGTTTAGTAACATAATGGGGTTAAAAAAACGAATATTGGCCCTTTATAGTACAAAAAAAAGCAAATCACTACTGTAAGGGGTTCATTTTTTTTTTTTCCCTGTAGAACTGTGAAAGAAATGGTTACAGTAGCGATTATTTGCTCTTTTTGTACTATAAAGGGCTCATTATTATTTTTTTTACTGGCCGATTAATCGATTTCTGAAAATAGTAGTCGATTAATTTCATAATCTATTAGTTGTCGATTAATCGATTAGTTGTTTCAGCCCTAATCTGCTTAATCATAACTTTTTTTTTTTTTTTTTTTCCCCCATTTGGTTACACTACTAAAAGTACTACTGTTAGATCATTGTGTGATCATGCACCAATTATATCTGTTTTGTGATGTGTGTGTCCTTTCTCAACCGAGCTGCCCCGGCATCCAGGTAGAACAATGTATTTACTTGAGACCCAGCTCCCACTCAGCCAAGCTGTAAATTGGAACTTTGGGCATTCGGTCAGACAGTGAAAGCAAGGGGAGCTGTCTTGCCGAGTGCGCTGTGCTCTCTGCCTCTCCTACAAAGTAGTACCTGCAATGCCATTGAAGGTATAGTAGTACTGCAATTTTTAAAAAGGCTTTGTGAGTGCATGTAAGTTTTGATCATTTTCCCTATTCCTGTACAATCAGAACTGCTTGTTCATAATAACCTAAAGGACTGTTGCTCCTCTGAAAAGCGATCCATGCTCATCTTTTCAGAGGCATTTGACAGTCTTTGCAGAGGTGATATTTTGCCTCCAGTGCCTGTTTTAGCCCCCTTAAAAGCAGCATCACTGAGCTGCAACATTGCAGTGTGGCCCCATTCACCTGGGGGTATTCTTCCAGCTGTGGCCACAGCATGTGTACACCCTTGGCTGCTGCTTCTGCAGCTAAAAAGCAGTTGGGGGGGGGGGGGGGTTGTGTGTATGTATAAAATATTTAATATTAATATAATACTTACTGTAGGGGGTCCTCTGTAGTCCAGGGATGGTAATCTGGGCAAGGCTGAATAGACTTCTTGGTATGCAGAGCACCTGTTGTCAGCTCACTGGATTTCTGGCAGGGTCTACAATCTTTTGCACAAAATTAAATGTATAATATGTATGTTTAAAAACCAAAAGGGAGCAGTACAAAGTTCTTTGTTCATGCAATGTCAAATTTTAAGATTTACTTTTAACTTTTCACTTTTTATAGGTGATATAGAGCTTTTTTTTTTAGTGGCTAAAAATTGTGTTTTTGGCATTTTGCCAATAGAGAAAAGTGTAGCTAATGATGCCGAAAACTATTGCCACAATCTTACTGTGCTTATGGTGTGAGGTGTTTTCTCCAACCCTCTGTCCATAGGTCATGTGACTTAAACGTAACACTGGTGCGTCATTGCTGTGTTCTTGCTGTGTTTTTCAATGTGTGTTTTTTGTTTTGTTTTTCTTGTGACTGAGACGTTATGGGCGGACACATCGGACAATTTTGACACATTTTTGGGACCATTGGCATTAATACAGCGATCAATGCTATAAAATTGCATTGATTACTGTAAAAATGTCACTGGCAGTGAAGGGATTAACTGTGTTCCCTGGGAGGTGATTCTAACTGAAGGGGGCTGACTGGAGGAAGTGACGGATCGTGGTTCCTAGCTAATAGGAACACATGATCTATCACTCCTGTCAGAAAAGGAAAGTGTGTGTTTACACACACTCGTCCCTGTTCTGTCTCTCCTGCCAACGATCGCTTGTGGCCGCCGACCGTTGGCCATGAGCACCGGCACCCCTGCTATACAGCGGGCGCACGCCAGCTATCCCAACCCCGCGAGCTGACTTGTAGCTACAATGGCTCGCGCAGGGGAGCCAACCTGCCGCAGTATAACTGTGGCGGTTGGTTGGGAGGCGGTTAAAGTGGTTGTAAAAGCTGAGGCCCCCCAGACTCTCACCCTGGTCTCCTACTCATTAGCAGAGACAGCAAGGGGAGACCTTGGTCCGGCTACTGTCAATCACAGCCAGTAAGCCATTGAGGAGAGAGCGGGGGTGGGCCAAGCTGTGCTCCCTGTGAATGGACACAAGAAGCAGTGGCTCGGGAGCCCCCATAGCAAGCTGCTTGCTATGCGGGAGGGAAGGGGGGGGGGGGGCAGAAACTCTAGCAGGGGACCCAAAAAATGGAGGATCAGAGCTGCTCTGTGCAAAACCACTGCACAGTAGGTACGTATAACATGTCTGTTAATAAGCCAGCTCTTCTCCCTTTTTTTTTTTTTTTTTTTACTTCAATTTGTGTCTAAATACTGACTATCAGATTAAAGTAATATGCTTGACATTTACTATATTTGAAGCCTTATGTTGGCTCTTTTAGGTTGGCTTGGAGAAACGTGAAGATCCATTTGTGCTGGCTTCTGTAAGACTGCTTGGTGCATGGTTGGCAGAGGAAACCTACTGTCTTAAGGAAGAGGTCATTCAGCTACTTCCTTTCCTGATACTTTATATGAGGACTTTGTTTCATCGGGGTGTTACCTGTACAGCTCAACCTAAGGAGGTGTCTCAGGTGGCATTACTGTGCAGCAACTGGGGAGCAGTATGGCCAGGAGATGCCATAAGGTATTTGTGTGTGTGTGTGTGTGTGTGTGTGGTTTTTATTTTATTTACTTTTTTTTGTTAGACATTTTATCCAGTCTGTCTAGAATAATTGCAACCAGGGGTTACAAATTCTAAAACCTAATATTAGATCTCCTTTATCTGAATATCTTCTCAGACCCATTTTGTACTGCTACTTTCAGGTCACTTGCAGCATTTTCAAATATTGCTTTTGATGTATGTTTATTTGACCCCCTGCTGATTTTGTACATTTTGCCTACTGACAAATGATCAGTCTATAATGGTAGGTTTATTTTAACAGTGAGAGACAGAATAACAAATGCATTTTAAAAATTAGAAATTGATTTGCATTTTAATGAGTGGGGAAAAAAGTATTTGACCTCTTTGCAAACCTTAACTTAGTACTTAGTGGCAAAACCCTTGTTGGTAATCCAGAGGTTAGAGCTGGGTTTTTTTTTTTTTTTTTTTTTTTTCCCAGCCCTACCAGAGGTCAGAAGTTTCTTGTAGTTGGCCACCAGGTTTATACAAATTTCAACATATTGAAATCAACCAGCGCAAACCGTATAAAACTAACAATAAGCAGCTAAGGTACTGAGGGTCAAATTTATCAAATCCCTAAAAATATTGTGTAAAAAAGCAGTACAGCGCATAAAATTAAAATCTACTATAAAACAAAACAGTCCATTTTCTATTGTTCAAGACAAAGGTTCTGGCAAATATTCCAGTGAGACAAGTGACATCCAAAAAAGATGAGTGGCTGTAGTGAAAAGACCTCCACCATCGGTAACACAAGCCGCTCACCTCAGCAGATGGACCCCTGAGTGAATCAGTCAGGTCTAAAACAGCAGTTCCCTCAAGGGGATAATAGCAGGATCAAATGCACTGGTGACAGGTCGAACATCGATATCTTGTAAACATTTGTCCCTGTCTACACCAGACCATGGAGTCCAGTGTTTTCCTACCTAAAGCCATACTTCTGCCATCAACTTATTTTGTCCCGCTCCTCTTTGCAGATCCTCTCCAAGTCATTAAGGTTTCGAGGCTGATGTTTGATAACTCGAACCTTCAGCTCCCTCCACATATTTTCTAAGAGATTAAGGTCTGGAGACTGGCCTAGGCCACTCCAGGATCTTTACTGTTTTTTTTTCGAGGCCACAGACAGCAGCCCCAACAGGAGATGGTCGCCCCAAAAAGCACTGGACAGGTCAAAAGGGCCGAGGAAGAGGAATCTTATTCAATCCTCCTTAGACCACCACAAAGCCCCAACGACTCCTGCGTCTGTGGGAGGAAGACTGGGGCTTTCTTCCTCAATGGACTGTGGCAACTTCAAGCCTGTTTTTAATATTTGATATTATAAAGAATGGCTACAAGTTGGAATTAAATTCCCCCTTCCAGTTTTCTTGTTGAGATCAGGAAAAAGCAGGGGCTCTGAGTCTGCTGTTAGGGGAGCTGGTGGATCAGTGGGTCCTTGTGCAGTTACCCCAGGGGCAATGCTGCCAGGGAGTTTATTCCCACATATTAGTGGTCAAGAAGTCCTCAGGCAAGTTCAGACTAATCCTCAATCTCCATCCACTAAACAGATCTGAGGTACAAACTTTTCAGGATGGAGTCCATCTTCACAGTAACAAATCTTCTGTTTCCAGAATGCTATACGGCAGGGATATGCAGTTAGTGGACCTCCTGCTGTTGCAGAACTTCAAGTCCCATCATGCCTCTGAGTGTCATGCTTGTGGCTGAATCGTGCTAGGCCTCATGGAACTTGTAGTTCATTAACAGCTGGAGGTCCACTAATTGCATATCCCTGCTATATGGCAACAGTCGATCTCAGAGATGCGTTCCTCCATATATTAATATACTGAGTTTTTGAAAAAAATCTGATTGGCGGTCGGAGTGATTTTAGAGGTTCTTCAGTTTCGGGCACTGCTGTTACCAGCATCCTATCCAAGTATTTTTACGAAAGTCCTGGTAGAAGCCTTAGCCCCATTGCGCATCAAGGCCATTACAGTGATCCCCCTACTTGGACTATCTTCTGTTCATCGCCCGATCCTTTCATCGGCTGGAGAAGGACTTGCAGGAAGCTCAGGATTTCCTGCGGTCTTTCGGGTGGCTGATCAACCAGGACAAGTCCCAGCTTGTTCCAACACAAGTGCAGTATTTGGGCTACAGGGTCTCCTCCAATAGAGAGCTCTTTCTCCTGGAAAAAAATTTAAGATGTGTTAGGCAGTGGCACAGCTTCAGACCAATCGGGAAGTCCAGATCACCTGGACTTCCCGATTGCAAGGTCACCTGTTACATTGCTGGGATGGCGACCAGCAGAGGTTGGATCAGCCTATACCTCTACCAGCCAGAGTGAAAAGGTTGCTGTGGTAGTGGAGAGCCAGTCACAATCTAGATGGGTCTTTTGTGATCCAGACCGACGGCTCTGGTGGTGACAACGGATGCTGGTTTTCAGATGGGGAGCCCACTTGCACAAGAGCTTTGTCTCCAGTAGAAGCCAGATGGACCTCAAATCGGAGGGAGCTGCTGGCAATTCAGAAAGCTCTAGATGTCTTGCGGTCACAGATCAGGGGACAGCACCTCCAGTTGGGGACGGAAAATGCGTCCGCTGATGCATATATAAATGGCGGTTGGGGGAGACCAGGAGCCCGGCCCTGCAGTTGATAGCGGGTGAGATTTTCAGCTGGGCCAAACTAAACCTGGCTTCATTGGCCACCATCCACTTAAAAGGGACCCATAATTCTCTTCTCTAGCGGATTTTCACAGCTGCCAGCAAGCGAGACAGGACGAATGGTCTCTCAACCTTGGGGTGTTCGAGGACCTTGTATGGTCTTGAAGCCAGCCGGAGGTGAACCCCTTTGCCTCAGAGCAACAAGAAGGTTGCCCAGCTCTTCTCCCTGCATCCACAGGATCGAGCCAGGGGGATAAATGCCTTTGCCAATGCATGGGAGTTCAGCCTTTGCTATTCCTTTTCTCCAGTAAGACTAGTCACTGCAGTTCTACAGAAGTTCCTGAGAGAAGGACAGACCTTATTCTGATAGCTCCATTATGGCCGAAGAGAGCCTGGTTTGCCAGCCTAAGGAGGTTTGCCGTATATCCCCAGATTCCCCTCCTGGTGAGGGAGGATCTTGTCTCACAGGGACCAGTCAGGCACCTTCAGGTAGTGACCCTCAGTCTAACAGCGTGGTATCTGAGGAACAGTTTTTTAAGGTCTCAGAGGTTCTCAAAGAGAGAAAAAGACCCTTCTAGACTGCCGCAAGCCAGTGACCAGGGCCATTTATACCAAGATCTGGAAGAGGTTCAATTCCTGGTTATCAGAACAGACTGGAACAGTCAGACATTCAGCAGTCCTGGATTTTTTTATTTTTTATTTTTTTTCTACAGGCAGGAGTAGAATTTGGCCTCTGCTAAAGGTGCCGGCCGCTGCTTTAAGTGCATTTCTTCAGGTCTCTACAGCAAGATCAAGTCGTAAATTTTTCAAGTCCTAAGGGTCCTAAGGGCGCTTGCAGGCAGTCCCTTTGAACCCCTGGAGAAATTGGAGCTTAAGTGGGTTGGCTTAAAGTCTAGTATTTTTGGTAGCAATTGCCTCTGCCAGAAGGGTGAGTGAATTGCAAGCGCTCTCAATTTTGGAGCCATTTTTTTTTGTTAATTTTGGAGGATAGGGTTGTGCTCAAAACATAGCCAAGTTTTCCAACATTTTATTCCACCTCAGAAGTTGATGAGGAAGGGAGTTGAATTTACTAGATGTTAGAAGCCTTTTGGTATATCTTGAGGTCAGCAAGGGCTTCAGAAGGTCAGAATCCTTATTTGTTAACTTTGCAGGTGCATGTAAGGGATTTAAAGCTTAAAAATCCTCCATTGCCAGATGGATCAGAATGATTACAGAAGCATACAGTTTGGCAGGTAGGCAAGCTCCCCTAGTTAAGGCACATTGAACCAGGGCAGCTTCGTGGGCAGAGAGGGCCAGTGCCACTCTTGTAGGATATTTGCAGAGTGGCAACGTGGCGCAGCTACTCCACGTTTTGCAAAGCATTATCGCCTGGACCTGCTTTTCTGAGAAGGAGCAGACGTTTGTTCAAAGGGTCCTGCAGGCTTATCTGAGGCTGTCCTAGAAGACAAAAGAAGAAAACCGGAGTTAGACTTACCAGTAACATTTTCTAGGGGTGTTCCAGGACACCCTGGTTTCCCACCTGGTTCTCTTTAGCTGGTGCAAGGGGTATGTACTGATGTTATGCCAGTGTGTTTGTCTTTCAAAGCCTTCTTGTGGAGACTGAAGGGGAGGCCTGGAGGACCGCCTTTAAATGTTTGGGTGAATGTGTATGCTGTCCCAGAGGGAGGAGCCCTAAGTCTCACTCTGGTTTTAAATGCCCTGGCTGAGGGAAGGAGGTTCTCACCCAAGATTTGACAGTACATGGGCCCTGTCCATCGTCCCTTTTTGATGCGGTGAAGTTGTCCTGTCCCCTTGGCAGAAAAACGCCCCCAAAGCATAATGTTGCCACCTCCATGTTTGACAGTGGGGTTGATGTTCTTGGGGTCATAGGCAGCATTCCTCCTCCAAACACATTGAGTTGATGCTAAAGGGCTTGATTTTTGGTCTCCTCTGACCACAACACTTTCACCCAGTTCTCCTCTGAGTCCTGCAGATGTTCATTAGCAAACTTCAGACGGACCTGTATGTGTGCTTTCTTGAGCAGGGGTACCTTGCGGGCGCTGCAGGATTTCAGTCCTTCACGGTGTAGTGTTACCAATTTATTTATTTCTTGGTGACTATGGTCCCAGCTGCCTTGGATAATTGACAAGATTCTCCTGTGTAGTTCTGGGCTGATTCCTCACCGTTCTCATGATCCACGAAACCCCATGAGATGAGCTCTTGCATTGTGCCCCAGACTGAGGGAGATTGACAGTTTATTTTGTGTTCCTCCATTTGCGAATAATTGCACCGTCACCCTCTTGCCAAGCTGTTTGGTGATGGTCTTGTAGCCCATTCCACCCTGTATTTCTGCAATCTTGTCCCGGACAGCTCTGATGGAGAGATTGAAATCTGCTTTTGTGGACAGGTGTTATATATATATATATATATAATTTTTTTTTTTCTGGAGAGAGAAAATACCCCCCCCTTGCTAAAACAGCCCTGACCAATTGAGGCATGGACACCAGAGTAACATCCACATGAATGGCAGGACCCAAGGTTTCCCAGCAAAACATTGCCCAAAGCATCCTACTGCCTCTGCTAACTTATCTTCTTATATTGCATTCTGGTGTCATCTCTTCCCCAGGCCTGATATGCACACACCCAGCCATCCACATATTGTGATTCATCAGTCCAGGCCACCTTCTGCCATTACTTCGTGGTCCAGTTCATGTGATCATTGCAGAAGCTTTTGGCTGACATGGGTCACCGTGGACTTCACAGTCCCATACAGAAGAAACTGCGATGCACGAAATCAACTTCATGGACAAAATGTTCACTTGCTGGTTAATATAACCCAATTTTCAGATGGCATTGTAACGAGTTATATTCCCTTTTGCTTGTGTCAGTGGTCATAAGGTGTTGGGTTTTTTTTTTTTTTTTCTTTCTTTTCCTTTTTTCTTTCCCTTTTTCTTTTTCTTTTCTTTTCTTTCTTCCTTCCTCAGATGCGATATAAGAAGGTAAGTTAGCAGAGGCAGTATGTTTTTTGGGCAATGTTCTGTCCTGCCATTCATGTGGATGTTACTTTTATGTCCATGCCTCTCCATAGTCTGTATTTATGGCACAGACGGCAATAAAAACTGACAAGCATGCTAATCCTTCTGCGCACTCTATCCAAAACAAAGTTTTTTTTGGGGGGGGTTTTTTTTTTTTGCCTTTTTAGTTTAGTGCTTTAATCCAAGAACACTCTACACAAGTCATTTTAAATTTTTTTTTTGTTTTGTTTTGTTTTGTTTTGTTTTGTTTTATTGTTTGTTTTATAGTTGCCCTTTGAATGTCAGTCTGCAGATGCTGTGTGGTGTGTTTGTCAGTTAAAAAAGTTGTTGCCTTCTTAGAATAAAGTAAGGTTTATATAAGGTCTTGGCAGAAGTGCATGATTTGTCTGTACCACTGCAATTGGCAACTTTTTTTTTTTTTTTTTTTTTTTCTGATCTTTTTAAATGTCCTACTATTAATTGCCATTTTGACTTGCTTACCAGGTTCCTGCTTCCTGCTATGTGCCATCTCAGTGCAGAAGAAGCACCACGAAGGATACTGATCTCCGAAGGGGTCCCTGCATTGCTCTGTGACTACTATAGACAACAATGGGAGGTGTTCTCAAATAAGGATGATCTGTCAGCTGAAGCAAAAAGTGAAGCAGAACTGAGTATTCAAAGCTGCTGTGGTGTCTTCCTTAACCTAGTGGTGACTGAGCCAAGGCTTGTTAGGTACGTTTTGGCATGCTGTATTCTTATCTTTTTTTTGGGGGGGGGGGGGGGGTTGTGTGTGGTGTGGGTTTTTTTTATTTATTTATTTTTTACACATCATGGGACATAGTTGGGCTAATATTCATTACCTGCTGGGTTATACGTCATCTCCAGGTGAATGAACACTAGTAGACCGAAGGTCTTCAGACAGGAAGTGATTCCCTATATAACCCCTCCCATACAGGAAGTACTTCTGTATTTTTTACCAGTGTCTGCAAGGTGGATGGCATGGTTTTGAGCTCCAGGTCTGTAGTCCCACAAACGGTTCTTAAATGAATCAAGGGATTGACCGATCGGATCCATTTGATGCAGGCTTTATATGCTTAGATAATTGGTACCCGAACCTCGTAAAGAAGACTCAAGATCCTGCAAGGTTTTGCCTGTAATGCGAACTCTGGGCGCTGGACCCCCCACGAATTGGAATCCTGCCTACAGCACTACGACATTCCTGCAGGGTGCTGTACAGGTCCAAGGGAGTGGACCCAACACATTAAAAGGGCACACAGTCCTTGAAGGTCCAGTGACAGGAACCCGCCATGAAGAGTGAAGATTGGGCTCTTAGTTTCTAAGCTGTCCTGCGCCTGGACGGGTAAGTGAAACTTCTATTATTGTGGGGTGTCCCAGTGATTTGTAACAATCAGTCAATCTAGCTAGAGGCTGGACACTTGTTTGCGGTGACCATACAGGGGAGTTTTTGGGCTAGCTGTGTGTGTTTACAAAATGTACCCTTACCATTATTATTATTATTATTATTATTATTATTATTATTTTATATGGTCCCAAACCTGGTCTTCTGGGGTCCCTCGGCGGCTGTCTCAGCTCCTCCCCCGCAAGAACTAATCATCTTTTCAGGCGAGCTCTCTCCCATGGTGGTGAGTTCTTGCGGGCGTGCTCCCGTGATATAGCCGCTCACTGTTTCACTTGGCCCCGCCCCTTGGCACGCCACGTCATTGGATGTGATTGACAACAGCGCGAGCCAATGGCTGTGCTGCTTTCAATCCATCCACTCTAGCCAATCAATGGCCAGGCTGAGCGGCGAAGAGGACATCGGGGGCGAGCGCAGCAGGTTTAGGGGCTCAGGTAAGTAAAGTGGGGGGGGGGGGGGCGGTATTGTCGGATGTTTTTTCACCTGGATGCGTTAAGATGGGGAAAAAAAGCGAACCTTTACAGCCCCTTTTTAAAGAAGAACGTGACTTGTCCGGGAGATAACGCACAGGGCTTGAAAGACTCTGTTGACAAGAAATTGGAGTCATTAAAGGCTTCCCTTTTTCTTTGGCCAGTTCAGCTATTCAGCCAACTGTTGCAGCAATTGGTATCTGCCAGTCCGTAAAGGAACGGATCAGATGGCCTGACAGGTTTAACCAGGAGGATGATCTGCCTGAAAATGAGGCAGATATTCCTCGAGCGCTGTGTTTTTGGTGTTGACTCCTTTTTAAAGGATTCCATACAGCAGGCTTCTCGTTTGGCTCCCTCATCTGTACCTATGCACAGACTTTTGGGGCTTAAGAACTGGTTAGCCAAGCTTCCTTGTAAGAAGTTATTGGCAGGTTTCCCCTTTCGTGAGGAGTGTTTTATTGGTGGCCATTTGGACAAATCTAGCCAAAAGATTTCTGGAGGGAAGAGTTCTCTACTGCATGTGTAGAAAAGCACCAGGCATTCCTCGTTTAAAACCTCAGGGACTGCTTCCTCAAATATCTGAGCGCCAAGGCAGTTCCGCTGCCAACAGGGTGCTAGGGGCAAGGCCAGGGCCAGAAAAAGCCCTAGGTCAAATTCTTCTAAACCAAGCACCAAGCTCTCCTTTTTTGAGGGGACCCCCCACTCCATCGGGTGGGGGGAGGCTGCTGCACTTTGCGGACATTGAGAACAATAGTTCAGGACGAGTGAGTCACAATTATATCTTGCAGTTACAAGCTGGAGTTGCGGGGGGGTTCCACCTCAGGTTTTTAGGATACAGCGTTCCCTCGGATCCTCCAAAAAGACTTATTGCTTCAGGCACTACATCATTTAGTGCATCAAGGAGTGATTGTAGAGGTTCCTGTACCTGAAAAGGGACACAGGATTTTAATAGAACCTATTTAAGTTTCAAAAACCAAACTGGGACACAAGGCCCACACACTCAAACTAGCCTTCCTGATGGCCATCACCTCGGCTAGAAGGGTGTCGGAGTTGGTGGCCCTTTCGTGCAGGGAACTATACTTGAGCCTTCACCATGACAGGGTCTTGTTAAACCTGTTCCATCCTTCTTTTTGCCAAAAGTGGTGTCGGGCTTTCATTTAAATCAGGACATTTTTGTCAAGGTTTATTTGTCTAGATCTGCGGAGATCCAAGGATCGGACTTTTTTAAACCCCAAAAAAAACAAACCCCAAGAAGGGGCAGGCAGCTTCCATTGCCAATTGGGTCCATCAATTGGTCATTCAGGCCTATGGTCTGAAATGTAAAGCTCCTCTCCTCCTTTTTTAGGGTGAGGGCTCATTCTTCCAGGGGTGTAGGAACCTCCTGGGTTTTCAGCCACCATGTACTGCGGGCTGCCGTATAAGGTCTGGCTATTGTTTGGCATGGCGTCTCCCTCCCCTCAAGGCTATTGCTCTGGGACATCCCAGCAGGTAATCAATATTAGCCTAACTGTGTCCCATGATGTATGAAAAAGAAAATAGGATTTTTTTTTTTTTTGTCATGCTTAAAGCGGTTGTAAAGATGTTTTTTTTTTTTTTTTTTTAAAATAACAAACATGTTATACTTACCTTCACTGTGCAGCTCGTTCTGCACAGAGTGGCCCTGAACCTGGTCTTCTGGGGTCCCTCGGCGGCTGTTTCAGCTCCTCCCCGCAAGCATTTACCACCTTAATGCGAGGGCTCGCATGGTGGTGAGTGCTTGCGGGCGCGCTCCCATGATACAGCCGGCGGCTATAGCCGCTCGCTGTATCACTCGGCCCCGCCCCCCGGCGCGCCGCGTCATCGGATGTGATTGACAGCAGCGCGAGCCAATGGCTGCGCTGCTTTCAATCCATCCACTGCAGCCAATCAGCGACCAGGCTGAGCTGCAATGAAGCTGACGAGGACGCGGACCGAAGATTCGAGGCGTCAGGTAAGTAAAACGGGGGGGCTGGGGGCGGCGGTACTGTCAAAAGTTTTTTCACCTTAATGCATAGAATGCATTAAGGTGAAAAAATTTTTACCTTTACAACCCCTTTAACTGTAAAATCCTTTTGAGTCATGGAGCACAGAGGTCCCTCCCCCTCTTTTTGAGGATTCAATGCTTGCTACAAAACTGAAGTACTTCCTGTATGGGAGAGGTTATATGGGGATCACTTCCTGTCTAAAGACCTTTTTGGTCTACCAGTGTCCATTCACCTGGAGATTAGTTTTAACCCAGCAGGTAATGAATATTAGCTTAACGGTGTCCCATGATGTTCTCAAAAGAACCTTACAGGCAAGTATGACGAATCCTATTTTTCAGCACATAGTTGCACCTAATGCATTTGATGTTGCAAGGATGCATGCTTTATTGGGGATAAACATATCCTTGCTAATGTGAAAAATTTGCCTAAAATGCGGCACGTTGTCAAAATGTTTATAGAATTATTCAAAACCTGCTTACGAATGTTAATGATACAAAACTCACTGTTTACATTTTGACTTATCCCTTATGTATATGGATGATGGCCCTGTATTTAAATACTTATATATTTGATACAGCTGTCATGTGACCAGCTCTTTCACAGACCATCTGCAGGGAAACACCAGTGGGAGAAGCCATTAGTCTTCTGCTGCCAGTCAGTCATGTTCAAAAAAAAAAAAAAAAAAAAAACTACTTTTAATATCAAATGTGTTAAATTACAATAAGAATAGGTGTGTGTGTGTGTGGTGGTGGTTTGTTTTTGCTCTATCCTTTTTAAATAAGTTTTTACAGTTCAACGTATAGACACAAATTAATAAGGTGACCACGTGGTGCAGGTCTAGTGCTCCATCACAACAGACCCATTCCTCCTGCTTATTGGGAAGAATGACCACAAAAATAGGTCGTCGGGCCTGGGTACAGGACTAAAGCCTGTCAACAGCTGGGTAAATTTGCAGTTGGAATCGTGAGATCCTCCCATTCCAGCCTCAATCACAATAGTAGTGGCTCTGACAGTTTTGTATCCAGACATGGTAAACACTGTATTTTCCTGTGGTTTGAGGGTCACTATGGGGTTAATGGAAGTTAGTGTTTTTGTTTTTTTGTTTGTTTGTTTTTTGTTGTTTTTTTTTTGGGGGGGGGGGGGGGGGGTTGGTGCTTCCGTCTGCAATGAGTGTTATATGAATGCTGTTGGCAAGCTATCGACCCAGGAGAAAGCATTCGACAATCAATCAATCAGTCACTATTTGGTCATTCGGGCAGCTGTGAATGGGAATTCCTCCAGCCATACAATAGAGTAAATGACAAACGGGAAAAAAGCCTAATGCCCTGTACACACGATCGGACTTTCCGACAACAAAACTGTGGATTTTTGTTCAAAGGATGTTGGCTCCAACTTGTCTTTCATACACACGGTCACACAAATGTTGGCCAACAATTACAAACGTAGTGACGTATGTGATATCTCCATGACGAACGCTAGTTTTACAAGACCGAGCGCTTCTGCCTCGTACCTTATTCCAAGCATGCATGGACTTTTGTCCGAACTTGTGTACACACGATCGGAAAGTCCGACAACAAACTTTTGTTGGCGGAAAATTGAGAACCTGCTAGCTAACATTTGTTGGAAAGTCCAACAAATGTTCGATGGAGCATACACACGGTTGTACTTTCTGCCAACAAGCTCACATCCAACATTTGTTGTCAGAAAATCCAATCATGTGTACGGGGCATAACTCTAACACTTTTTAAGCAGTTCCTACAGCAATTGGTTAGCATTTTTTTTCCCCCCTCAAGCGAAAAAATTATCTACTCTAGTTTATAATGTATACTTCTTCCCCCTTTTTTTTTTTTTTTTTTTTTTTTTTTTTTTTCCTTCTCTTGCATCAGCCAGGAAAGCTGCTTTGTGACTTTGTTGAAACTTCTGGTGCAGTCTCTTCCTGCCCTGTTAGTAAATGGAGGACCCATGACTTTGACAGCAAATATTTCTACTTTGGGACTGATGATGAGCAGGTTATTGGCTGACACTCCAGGTATGTTCATTTACTAATGCATGCTTCTCCTTGTTCTCTAGTACAGTTTATCCAAACAGATGTTGGCTGAGATGGGGGTTGTCATGCCCAATAAAAGTACTGTATTGGTATGCTTGTAGACTTGCCCCATGAGCACTCGGGGGGGCCCCCTGGGCGGTGCGTGCTCAATAAGATGGCCCTGGGGTTATTGGCCCAAGGATTTATTTCCTTGCTGCTTAATTGCAGCACCTAGTACAGTGGGAATTGAAAGCCTCAACTGCTCCTTCGTTTTGCTTAGTTTTTTTTTTTTTTTTCAAAGGACGCCAGCCGCTATTGGCCCTGGAGGGGGCATCGGGGTGCTCTTCCTTTTCTAATAAACCCACCCTGGTACTTTGTGTGTGTGTGTGTGTGTGTGTGTGTGTGTGTGTGTGTATAAGGTGTGGGAATCTGTTTAAAAGGATACTGGAGGTTTCCTCCTTAACTAAATATACCCCTATTTGGGGCAATGAAGGGCTGCCTGAGATATTGACCCTCCAGGGCTTTCAGTGATGGGAACGAGCGGGGATTCTTGCCCTCTCAATTTTATGAGAGGGGTGTACTTTAAATCTTTTGATCAGTTGGTAAGGGAATTTTCTTTGAACCCTAGATGGTTCTACCAATTTTTGCAGCTGTGACATGGCTTATATGCCAAGTTGTGTTTTTTTTTATTTTTTTATTTTTTTCTTCTCCTGTTCCCCCGGTCCCAGTTTTGGAAAGGGTGGTTCAGACAACCGCTACTAAAGGCCTAATATCCACTACGTATAAGCCTCTATTACAGTGTACTTCTAATAAATTTCATTGTCCATCTAGAGAGAAATGGGAGCGCAATATTGGCCCTATCTCTGACTATGTCTGGGATAACATTCTTCAGGCTCTTCCCCTTGTATCTTTCACCCTCATTTTAGATTAACACAATTTCCCAAGGCGTCTTTCAGGACAGCACCTGAGAGATGGTGACTCTTTCCACGGGACCATAGGAAACACCTTCTTCCTCCAGAACTTTAAAGGGAGGCACCTCCCTACCATACCTCAGTTTTTTTGTTTCCTCCGACCCGGAGGGAACATCTTTTGGGAGGGGAGTCAATGTCTCTCAGGTGCTCCTGGGAGACGGGGCTTCCTTCAGTGGTAGCAATCGGGCTCCTCTTCCCCCTCCTAGTGCTCGGGGAGAGCCGAAGATCCAGTGGCCTCCCCGGTCGTAGAAAGTGGCGGTACGCACGCGTGCGTCGCCGCCGCATTGGCCGGCGATCGCGCCGGAGATGACGGAATGGGTCACGGGGTCAGCAAAAACATCATTTCTGGCGTGGACGCAAGGAGGGAGGAGAGGAGCTGGCGCCTATTTCCGGTCCGGTGCACATGCACTATGGGAGTCCGGAAGTGGCATATCAAGCCACGAGTGGAAAGCTGCACACCAGACATGGAGGAGTCAGCGTCTGCAGCGGTGTGGACAGGCACAGGCGCCAGCAAAGCTCAGGTAGGAGCAGCGGTTAAAGTCTGCCTTTCTTCCTTTACCCGGTGTTTGGTCTATTCTCCTTCTCCTTCTTTTTTTTTTTTTTTTTTTTTTTCTCTACCCCCTAGTGGCAAGGGGCCTGTCTGGGCACTAGAGGCTGACTGGTTTCTTCTTAGTGCACCTGTGGGTGATTCTTGTGAAGCTGAGACTGGGTCTCACTAAAAGGTCCCCTGGTTTTTTTCCCTTTTGTTTTTTTCCTTCACAGGCTAAAAGCTCTGACCCAAAAAAGAGATGTCCTTCTTGCAGGGCCAAAATGGGAGAGAATTGGAAAAAAGTCCTGTGCAGTGCTTGCATCACTTTAGTCCAGGAGGAATTGGCTTCAGTTTGTGATGACCTGGTTGCCTCTGTAAAGAAGGAACTATATGCCACGATTCAAACTTTTCATGACTCTTTAGTTAATCCAGCTGCTAGTCAGTCATCCACTTCTGAGTCTTCCCAGGGTTCCCTTTCTATCCCGGTGGAAGCTTTACCTGAAGACCCTTCAACCAGGGAAGAGCAGTCCCCTGCTCTTTCCATTAAAGATTCGGAAGAGGACGGTGAGGAGGCTGGGGTGGCCCCTTCAAAATTTTAAGCTATCCCTAGAAGAGGTAGACGGGCTCCTTTAAAGCTATTCATGTTACACTTGGCTTAAGTGAGGAAAAGAAGGCATTATCTCTTCATATACGCAGGGTTAAACTAACCTAAGGGGCGAACATTCCCGGTCCATTCGGTCATTTCTGGCGCCATTGCTAAGGAATGGCAAGATCCAGAGAGCCCTTTTTTTTTTTTTTTTTTTTTTTTTTTTTTTTCCAGAGCCCACGAGGCGTTTTCCTTTTGAGGAGGACCCTGCTGCGGTGTGGAATAGGGTGCCCAGGTTGGATGCTGCATTCTCCCAGGTCTCAAGATCCACAGACCTGTCTTTTGAAGACATGGGGGTTCTGAAGGATCCATTGGACAAACACATGGATCTTTTGCTCAAGAGATCGTGGCAATCAATCATGAGCAATTTGAAGCCAGCAATGGCCACATGTGTAGCCGGGAATCTAATACTGGGTGAACCAACTTAGATCACATATAGTGGCAGATTCCCCTAAATGGGAGATCTTAGATTCATTTCCTACCCTGATCTCTGCAGTTGCTTATATTGCGGATGCTTCAGCTGAAGCAATCAAAATGTCAGCTAGGTCAGCAGCTTTGACAAATGCTGCAAGGAGAGCTTTATGGCTAAAAACCTGGCCAGGTGAGACCGCTTCAAAGAGCAAGCTTTGTGGTATTCCCTTTTCAGGTGACCTTCTTTTTGGCCCTGATCTAGATAATATCTTAGACAGAACTGCTGATAAAAAGAGGTCCTTCCTGGTCAAGAAGAAAAAGCCGGTACCATAACGTCTTTTTCGACATCAAAAAGCTCAAGAGCAGGACAGCAAATTTCAGGGGAGGAAGAAAAATTGGTCCGCACAAAAAGTGAGAGGAAAAGGCGGAATTCTCTTCCGTCCTTCACAGGCCGAGAAATCGCAATGACTCGTCCCTGGGGGTTGGGGGAAGATTACGAGAGTATCTTCCGCAGTGGTCAGGGATAACTTCAAATCAGTTCATGCTGACCGCTCTCTCGCAGGGCTATACTCTCGAGTTTTCCAAAAGCCCCCCCCCCCCCCCCAGAAGGTTTCTGGTAACAAATACCCCTTGAGATCCAGTAAGGGCCCTGGCCATAAAGTCCTCTCTTTCGATGAACTGATGCAACAGGGTGTAGTAATCCCACTGCCTCTAAAAGAACGGCAGGAGGGGTTCTATTCTCATGTCTTCCTGGTTAAAAAAAAAAAAACAGCCAGAAGAATTCGATTAATTCTCAATCTAAAGCCGATAAACGTAGCCATCAAATACAGGAAGTTCAAGATGTACTCAATTTTCACTGTCAGAAATCTACTGACTCCAGCTTGTTTCATGGCGTCAATGGATCTAAAGGATGCGTACCTGCATATTCCAATCTCATCCCAATCCCAGAGGTATCTCGGGTTGGCGGTAAGGATTGAAGGCAGGATTCATCATCTACAATTCAGAGCCTTACCCTTTGGGCTATCATCCGCACCCCAAATTTTCACCAAAGTGATGGCAGAAGCCCTAGCTCTGCTTCGTCTTCAAGGAATCGCAGTAATTCCTTATTTAGACTATCTATTTTTCGCCCCCTCAAGAGAGAAATTGCAGAGCAATTTAGGCAGAGCATGCAGCCATCTGGAGTCTCGGATGGATTCTAAATCTCCAAAAATTTTCCCTAGACCCATCTCAGGAGATTCCTTTACTAGGGTATGTAATAAATTCTGTAGATCAAGAGATCTTTCTTCCTTCAGAGAAGAAGGAAAAAATTCAGGATACAGTGTCTTTACTGCAGACAAACCAGCATCTGCCGGTAAGGTGGGTCATGTCAGCTCTGGGTGTTCTGACTTCATTAATGCCGGCTGTTCAGTGGGCAAGGCTACACTTCAGACATCTGCAGGCCTTTCTTCTGAGATCTTGGGATCACAATTTGGAATCCCTAGAATCGGAGGTAAAAATTCCAACTTAGGTGAAGAGATCACTATGGTGGTGAAAGAGGCAGGCTATCCTATCGGAGGGGTTATTCTGGGCTTTTCCGATCGAGAAAAGACTGACAACTGATGCCAGTTCCTGGGGTTGGGGGGGGGGGGGGCACCTAGGAAAGGGTTTCACTCAGGGAAACTGGTCCAGGAAAGAGGCAACAAAGTCCTCAAACCGGAGAGAGCTCAAGGCGATTGACTTGGCTTTGAGGTCATTTGCTCAGCATGTTCAGATACTAACAGACAATGCCACGGTCGTGGCTTATATAAACAGGCAGGGAGGTACAAAGATCAAATTGCTGCAGGTACTAGCTATGAACATTCTTCGGTGGGCAGAAGAACACTTGCTGTCTCTATCAGAAGTCCACCTAAAGGGGTGTCTGAACAGGGTGGCGGATTTCCTGAACAGGAACCCCATTCAGGAAGCAGAATGGTCTCTGAACCCAGAAGTTTTCACTATGATTGACGAAAAATGGGGGCTGCTAGAGGTGGACCTGTTCGCCTCAAAGGAGAATGCCCTGGTTCCTCCCTTTTTTTTTTTTTTTTTTTTTTTTTCCTTTCCCGCCCCCCCCCCCCCCCCCCCCTAAACAAACAATCACGACGGGTCACTAGGGACAGATGCTTTGGTGTATCCATGGAAATTCCATCTTTGCTACGCTTTCCCCCATTCCAGTTAATTCTGTTAATATTAAGGAGAATTCAGAAGAAAATGGTACCAGTCATCCTAATCGCGCCCTTTTGGCCAAGAAGGGCCTGGTTTTCAACCGTTCTGAGAATGGCAGTCAAGCCTTATTGGCATCTGCCCCTCAGGCATGATTTACTGTTACAAGGTCCCGTAAATCATCCAGGGGTAGCCACTTTGGTGCTCACAGCCTGGTATCTGAAGAGCAGCTCCTAAAAAGCAAGGGTTTTTCCAACCGGTTGATTTCAACACTGTTAACAAGTAGGGAAAAGGTGACTAGGGACATTTTATTCCAGGGTCTGGAAGGTTTATAATACATGGTGTAATTCATCTGCCCAGGACCCAGGGAGTCTTGTTACCATTCTAGAATTCTTACAAGTTGGAGCTGACAAGGGGCTAGCAGTTAGTACCCTGAAGGTGCAGGTTGCTGCGCTAGCTGTGTTCTTAGAAAAATCTGTGGCCTCGACTCCGTTGGTAACCAGATTCTTTAGAGCTCTTACGAGATCCAGGCCAGCACGGCTTAAAGTTTTTCCTAAATGGGATCTGTCGATAGTCCTTCAGTTTCTAACAGAGTCCCTTTTGAGCCTTTGGAGGAAGCGCCACTCAGATATCTCACGTTTAAGTCTGTTTCTGATTGCCATTGTCTCTGCACGCAGGATCAGTGAGCTTAACGCTTTATCAATCAAGGAACCCTATTTGTCCTATTTTTTCAAGATAGGGTTATACTTAGGACAGACCAGGAATTCTTACCAAAGGTAGCTTCAGTACAGAATTGTGTTCAGGACATTGTACTTCCAACCTTCTGCCCTAACCCAGCATGGGAGAAGGAGACTTGTTTCCACATGTTGGATGTCAAAAGAACTTGGTTATGTTACTTGGAAAGAACAAAGCTCTTTAGACGTTCACATTCACTCACTGTTTGTGCTATTTTCGGGCAACAAGAAAGGTTGCCAGGCTTCTAAGGTTTCTTTAGCAAGGTGGCTGAAACTATCCATTTCAGAGGCTTATTCGCATGCAGGTGTGTCTCCACCAGCAGGAATTTGTGCACTCAACAAGAGCACTAGCAGCCACTTGGGCAGAGAGAGCTGGTGCCACCCCTGAACAAATTTGCAAGGCAGCAACACGGTCAAGTTTTCACACATTCGTGAAGCATTACAGGCTGGACCTCGCATCTGCTAATGATCAGGCGTTTGGCAGAAAGGTCCTGCAAGCTGTTGTCCCGCCCTAAGGGGGTAAGTCTCTGTTATCCTCTCAGGTGCTGTCCTGAAAGACGCTTTGGGAAAAACCAAGTTAGACTTACCGGTAACTTGTTTTCCATTAGTCTTTCAGGACAGCAACATCCCGTCACTATCTCTCAGGTGCTGTCCTGACAGACTTCTGGAAAACAAGTTACCGGTAAGTCTAACTTGTTTTTTTTTTTTTTTTTTATATATTGTATAGGACCCCACAATTTTTGTTTAATATTGGCTTAACAACCGACTCGGCTTGCTCCAGATGTGGCAATCTGGGGTCATTGATACACTTACTATGGAGATGCCCAAAACTTCAGAGGTGTTGGGCAGAGGTTGTGGGTACACTTGATGGGCTCTTAGATTTGAATCTTTCAGTGGATCCTTTAATATGTCTACTGGGCTTGATGGCTCAGTGCTTAAACCACCAAGATGGTTTACTGTTGCACGAGCGTTCTTTGTGGCTAGGGAACAAACTGCCATCAGGTGGACCTCCCCTCACCCTCCCCACTATATTGGGTTAAATATTTGACCTGAATAGCTCCATTTCCTATGAGAGGCATGTTTGGAAGCTGTAGCTTGACCATATGGATATGGGACAGCGTTAGGAGTTGCCTTTTCTTTTTCCATACATCTATATTCTGGCAAAACCGTTTATTTATAGGCTAAAAGGATTGTGTATTGACTTGACAGTAAAAGGGGTGGGTTAAAAATTGCTCTTTTATTATTTTTCCGCTTTATGCATGTTTTGATTTCAATGTTATGTTTGTGTGTATATATGTTTTGGTACAAAAAAAAAAATCTGAAGCACAGCCTTCTATAGTGTGTACTTGTCTCAATTAAGAGCACAAAGTGTCTGGTGCTTTTTTCCTCTATCAGCATTAATCAAATTTTCCTGACACCAAGAGAAAGTGACTGGAGGGATCGCCAGCTGATTGACAGCTTCATCTCTGTTCCTGTGTACTGTGTGAAGGAGGGTGTGCCCCTTCCCTCCTAATTGGCTGTCAGAGCACTTCTCACTGAGCTCTGCAGAGTAACTTCAGCTCTTCTCCCCCTTTTTCTGACCACTCAGATAAGCGTTATAAATTATGCACTTTAAATGGCTGTAGATAAGAGAAGGCTGCAAATAAACAGGTACAACTTATGCAGGAGGATTTTTTTTTTTCCACCTGTGTATGACCTGAGGCAAGTCACTTCACTGGGTATAATGTAAGGGTTTACAGCCACTTTAACTTAACAAGCTGAAGATAGAAGCTGAAAGAGATAAATGTGCATAACGGCTTACCCACATAAATGTAATGGTATGATCCATTAGGAGCCAATACACCTATTAACTAGAGTTGCATTGGCAAAGAGTTGAATACATATGGATGTACAGGTTTAAAGCACTATTAAAGTGTTTGTTAAGGCATCTATACAAGTCTATGCCAGCCCCTCTTAGAGGCTGGCATAGCTCACTGTGTATGATTTAAAATCGAGCGCTGCAAATACTATATCAGTTGTCTTCAGGCCGGTCTCATCACTCACGGCCGCCTTCCAGCTCTGACAGATGTCTTCTGTAGGAGGAGCCGTGATCTCCCTCTGACGTCAGAGGGAGATCATGTGGCCACTCATCTCCTCTGCAGAAGACACCCACCGGAGCTGGAAAGCGACCGCAAGTCACGTGACCGGCCTGAATACAGCTGATTCAGTGTTTACAGCACTTGTTTTTAACTAAAACATGACGTGTGCTATGCCAGCCTCTAATAGACAAAGTGACAAGTGACTCTAAGTGACAAAACGTATATTTTAATATTAAAATGGGGGGGGGGGGGGGGCAGGCCCGGGGACAGAGGGCGCTAATGAGGAGAATACGGACAGTGATTGGGGCCAAAAGGCGTCCAAGATTACACCCAGCAGAAGAGGAGGAACTGATAGTTCATCAACTGATCTTAATGAAACAGCCAGAGAAGAGGGGGGGGGGGGGGTTGGGTGCAAGGAGACCAAGGGAGTGAGCAAGTGTAGAGAGATGGATTTGGGTGGTCTTGATATGAAAATGTTATTGGACTTCCATCAGCTGACCAAGGCGAAAGTGTAGATGGAGAATAGAGGAAATGGTATTGGAGACCATGGGTGGCTATTGGCTGACCCAGAGGAAGGTGTAGATGGTGCATGGAAGCTTGGAGGATTCCTATGGAAAGGGGAGATGAGGTAGAGATCTAAAGTGACACACGGGTGCATTGAGATGGATAAGAGGAGAACCAAAAGAGCAAAGTCTGTAGCCAAGGGAGTGGAATTTGAGACTGATTGGGTGGTCAGCTGTGTCAAAGGCGGAAGAGAGCTAAAGCTGGGTGTACTTCCCAGGATCCCCCCCCATTCAGCCCACTGATTGGGGGGAGGGGGATTACCAATTATAGGCTGCATAATTTCTTCTGATCAGGGATGACCACCTTCTGATCAGTTAGGCTCAATGGCCAGATTTAATCTAAGCACATGGCAGACTGTCCCCTTCAGGCTTTTAGCAAAGAATAGGTTGTATTTAGCTTAATAGTAATGGCCAATATACATACAATATTTTTTTTTTTTTTTTTTTTTTTTTTTTTTTTTTTTTGTACAGATATGGGAGCTTTGTGAGTAATGGCTCGTAGCAGTTGGTCACATTCAATTACACTTGTTTTTTAATGGTAACAACATCTCTTGGCTTCACTAAGCCACTTACTTCCCTAGCTCTGAGTGTCAGACAATACCCCAATATCTATAGGTAGCAGACATGTTTATCCAATCCTGTTGGAATGTGTAGATATTGATTGTCCAAGAACAGTATGGGAGGTGTGATACACGGTGTTTCCACATCTATCGCAGCTACTGTGCTTTTGCACCTACACATTCCATGGCAAGTTTAATTTCAAAACTGTTTCTCCATTTTCATGTAAAATGTTTGGATAGTGGTCTGTCATCTATAGCTTCGTAGACCTTTTTAACGGGCAACAAGCCATTGACCCAAAACTGTCGTAAATCAGCAACCGAATCGCTTAAGCAGAAAAGTCCCACTCCAGATCATAACCCATTTTTAAATGCTTTGGTATGACCTAAAGAGTACTTGTTATACTTGTGGTTTGTGCATACTTCCACTTTTGTTCTACAAAAAAAAAAATGTAATCTAATAAAATTTAAGCTTAAAATGTTTTTCTCTTAGCTTTACAGGAGGACGCTTCTAGAAACTTCTTCAAGGCTGCCATTCAGTTCTTAAACCGGTCTCACGTTTCATCCAAAGACTCTGACACAGGAAAACCTCACATCATACTTTGTGAGGAGTATTCTGCTGCTTGGGCAGATATATCTGAATTGTGGTTCCTTGGAGTACAAGCATTCTCTGCCTGCCTCCCTTTGTTGCCCTGGTTGTCTCCATTAGTACTAGAGTCTGGCTGGTTGGACAGTGTACTCTCTCTCTTGGGCCAGGTTTCACCAGAGTCTGTTGACTTGGAAATGGTAAAAGTGCTGCAGGGCCTTTTCACAGAGCTGGCTCAGAGCAATGCATCTTGCAGACAATTCATCCTTCAGAACGGAGGGGTGGAGTTGGCCAATTTATATGGCATGGCTGCTCTGAAACAATGCTTGTCTAAAATTGTGTGATTATTACAGTGAAAAAATCCTTTTTATCATCTCTAGATATTGGCATTCTAAAATTTCAGAACAATGTATGGCACTTGTCCTGCTCAAAGCAGTTTCCGGAGGCAATAAATAATAACTTTGCAAATAAGGCACAGATAGAAATAAAAAGCTTATGGGTCATAGCCTTTCCTTACTCCCCTATAGAAAAGCATTTTCTTAAAGTCTGTGTGTTTTTAATGTACCTTTTTCAATAGTTTGTGTGGGCCAGCCTGACCCAAACAATCCACTGCACTAAAAGATGTGCCTGCTGGATGCGCTGTAATAACTATATACAGTGCTGTGTTACAGCAGTGGGACAAGAGCTGTCCCACTCCTGGAACAAAATGGGCCGAGCACTGCTCAGCCATCACGGAAAGCTTCGTATTCAGTGAATGAATACAAGGCTTTCTCTGGCTGAGGCAGAGATCATTGCGTCATCTGCCTGCCTTTCCACCTCAGCCAATCAGGGGAAGCTTTGTATTCATTCATAGAATACAAAGATTCCTGGAAATGATACAGGAGTGGGAAGGGAAGTCCCTTGTCCCTCTGCCAGAACACAGCGCTGTATATTGTATGTAGGTGAGGCTACATACAGTTAAAATAGTGCAGTAAATAGTTAATTTAGGCTAGCTTTGGGCCTCCTGTAGGTGGCAGTATAACCAAAGGCTACAGACTTGCTCTGTCCTTCGATGGACTCAAGGAAAAGTGTTTTCCGACAAGTACAGAAATCTTTTACTTGTGTGTTGCTGTTGAAGAGTTCCTCTCGCTTCCTGTCTGGTAAAATGTTGCCAGCAGGGCAGAAAGTGAGTATAAATCTTAACAGAGCTCTGGATAGCATTAATCACTTATGGTTTTCAATAGAGTGGGTATAGGTTAGAATCGCTAAGAAAAATCGCTTTGCTACATTGCTACAACCTATGTTCCACCCCTCCAAATAATGGCCTTTATTCTCCATGTTCATATGTTGGTTATTAAAATGGTTATCTCAGGATGGACTCCTGTAATTGTGTACCGTACTTGGAATTTTCTTTTTGTACCTCTTTTAAATGTTTAATAAAATGTTTATGCAACACAAAAATCGCTTTGGCTAGACATTCGTTTTAGGAATTATTTTTAAAGCATGTTCATTTAGACAACTTTTCACAGTAGTTTAGGAATCCGAGTGGCAGAGATGGTAACTGCAGCTGAACCTGTAAGCCCAGCAGGGACAGCACTATAGGTGAACGGACTTTTGGCTGGCCCTATTCTCAATATGCCACAGTGCAAAATGATTTGCCCATGACTGGGTTGAGCTATTGGCTTAAAACATTTGATATTCACTAAGCTCTAGGGAGCGCACAACTAAGCGTGTAACTGTGCAGTGTTTTTTTTTTTTTTAATTTAAAATAAATAAATTGTATAAGGCCTCTAAGGAGGGTTAGCTGGAAAGAATACTGTTATATTATGGCCCCCCTTTTTTTCCTTTTTTTTTTTTTTTTTTTTTTTTTAAATAATCTTTATCCATCTAACTCTTAAAGGTTAACTCCACTTTCATGGGGGGGAAAATGTCAAAAAAAAAAAAAAATGGCATATACAATTGTAATTGAATGTTATTACAAATTACCTTTCCTTTTCAGTCTGCAGCTCTGTAATTCAGTGTAAAATGCAATATAGCTACCTGTAGGTAGCACACACAGATGTACAGAACACCCCCTGAAAATGTAATTTCTTGTTTTGGGATTTGCTAACTGATTTTTCCAGAGGTCTGCACGAGGTCAGAATTTGGTCATTCCCTACAACAAAAATCTCACTTTTGGTGAGATGCTCCCAAAGGGAAATTGAGCTCTTAAAGGATGCAGACCCTGCTAGTTTCCCCATTGGAACCCTGCAGGTGCAGTATCTGATGATTATGAATTCACTCACATTCATGTTGCACATGGGACACAAACTGCTATTTCTTCAGAATAACAAAAGGAGCTACAACAGTTTGTTAAAATCCTTTCAATGTACATACAGTAGATCACCAAGAGGGACTTTTTTTTTTTTTTTTTTTCTATAATTGAAGTGTATTTTTTTTTTTGTGTGTGTGTGTGTGTGTGTAAATAATATAAGGACTAAACCTGGGAAATTCATAATACCCCTTGAACAGCCATTACTGCCTGGACTGATGTTTGCCATATTGGTATATCCCTTCTGTAAATTTTAATTTTAATTTTTTTTTTTTTTTTTTCTTTCTTTCCTAAAAAACTTAAACTAAACCTTGATTAACTGTCCTAGATGGTGCACAGTGGGAAGGGCATATACCCCCCCCCCCCCATACACAAACTCTCATTGTTTTTCTAGTTTTATATAAAGTCTACACACTCCTGTTGAAATGTCAGGTTTCTGTGATGTAAAAAAATGAGACAGAGAAATCTGTGTCTCCTGTCTCTGTCTCTGTCTCTCTGTCTCACGTGCACAGCCCTCTTCAGATCACCCCACAGATTTTCAATTGGATTTGGGTCTGGGCCATTCTAAAACTTTAATCTTCTGGTGAAGCCATTCCTTTGATTTGGGCTGTTATGCTGAAAGATGAAGTTCTTCATGTTCCGCGTTCTAGCAGAAGCCTGGTGATTTTGTGCCAATATTGACTGGCATTTGGAACTGTTCATAATTCTTTCTACTTTGACTAAGGCCCCTGTTCCAGCTGAAGAACTGTTGTGCTGTATTTTTTTGCACTTGATGACTGTGTTCCATGGTGTATATCCAATGCCTTAGAAATTTCTATTTAACATGAGCTTGAATGTGCTGAATTCTTGACAGCCATGATGGAGGATGCTGTTGAGAGATTTGACAAGATATGGGATCCTTGGGACAGTTCTATACATGGCTCCTCTCATTGATATTACTTCTGACATCCTACATTTGCTTTTAATTTGATCACTACGATCCCACCTCTTGTCGCCTTTTTACATCTCGCACCCTCCTAAAAATGGACATAGTCTCTCATTTATTATATAGTAGCACTTCCAGTACGATGATCAACGTATACTGATTCTTAACTGAATGTCTTAATATTATTTTTCTATTATTCTCGTTTACAATATGTGTAATACCACTGTTTTTATATTATTGTTATTATTTCAACTGCTTGTTTTCCTAATTGATATTGCATAACACTGTATAATGTGTTCTTTTGAAATTTTTTTCAATTAAAAAAAAAAAATGTATAAAAAAATGTGCTGAATTATGAGCACAGCGACATCCCCCAGTTATAAGAGGGTGTGCACACTTCTGCAACAGGCATGTATTGCAGAATCTGGAGTCACCGTTGGAGTCCCATACTGCGCCACAGTAGGTTTGCCATACTCCTAGCCACATGGATGCTAGCCGCAATGCACTCTGTGCCCCAGATCTTATGTGACATCAGGTGATGCGTTTCAAAGCTTCCGCTTTTTCCACAGACCTGAGGAAAAAGTGGGCTCTTTGAAACGCATGACCTGACATTTCCTGGCGTCACGTTCGGGACTCAGAGTGTGTTCCAAACTGGTTAGGATACCATCGGCTGGATCCTGGCATTCTGGCCATCATCCATCAGGGTACGAGTATGGTGAACCCACTGTGGCACAATATGGGACACAGACAGTGACTCTGGATGTTGCAATACATGCCTGTTCTTTAATGTCATGTGAGTGGCCATTTGGCTGTTTTAATAAAGCCCTCTATCGTTTTTACTGCAACACTTAGATCGGTGCACCTTTTTTCTGCCCTCATGCTTATCTTGCAGAGAAACTGCTTCACCCCAAAAGGAGCTGCCCTAACCGTATTTTCAACAAACCTGTGGACCCTATGAACTTTCTACTGACAGGGCTGATGCAAGGATTTTTGACACCCCAGGCGAAACCTCATTTTGCTGGCCCCGCCCCTGAATCCACCCCTTTACCCAAGCATCAGTGTGACAGAAGCCAGTGCTAAAGGAAGCATTGGTAGAGAGCACTGATCATAGAGACACGCAGGGGATGTTTGCTTCCGTTCTATCAGGAGATGTCCTCCATTGCTGCGCCTCCTATAATGACACTACAGAGCAGCTGCCTGAGTAACATGCAGCGGCCACTACAGGTTATAACATTTTATTAGAGGTATTTAGAATACAGCACTGAAAACTTACATCACACAGAGATGAGGGAAACCAGCACCTGGGTGCCCTAGGCGCTGCCTAGTTTGCCTAGTGGTAGCACCGGCCCTGACTGACGATGGCCCAAGGACTGTTTTTATACTGTGAATTGCACCCTTGATGTGTTTTGGACCTTTTTCAGCGCCATTCCTTCTTGTGTTTAGGTTCTTACACTTTTTTTTTTTTTTTTTTTTTTGAACTTCAGTTTAATAAACCTACACGACTGTCACAGTAGAGCCCTGGAATGGCTTGTGAGAGATAGAGAATAGATATATATCTCTAGACATTTATCTCTTTTAAAACTTGGTAAGTTTCAGTTATGTATTCTAAAAGCAGAAGCCAGAATGTTCAGAGCCTAAAGTAAATATAGAAATAATTATTTTAGGAAAAAGTGTTGGAATCTAATTTGGTGCATTAGTGTAGTATGCAGTATTTTGAACATATAGAACTGTTACTTAAACTGCCTCTTTGCCACTGAGGGAAAAAAGGCTGCTAGTATACATAAGCCTGTATTAGTGGTGCGTGCCCCCCCCCCCCCCCCCCCAAAAAAAGTAGCTATTTCAATTCCTGGTTGCCTAGCTTTAAGGCCGGTACACATCAGAAAATCGTTGGTTCACAGCTATCGAAAGCTGATCAGGACAGTTCCTCAGATATTATTTGATTGGACATGCGTGAAATTTTTTTTTCGTCCGATTTTATAGTTTTTTATTTTATTTTTTAATCGGTACAGTTGTCGTTCGAAAATGCAGTACAAATACATGACACCACTTCCCTTCACTATTTGGTATGTTCGTCCTGTAGGAGAACTTCGAGCAATTACTCCAGTGAACCAGAGATTCTTAGACCTTGTATGATCACCAGTGCTGCCCAGTGTAGGCCAGGGGTGTCAAACTGGTGGCCCTCCAGCTGTTGCAGACTTACAGGTCCCATCATGCCTGTGGGAGTCATGCTTGTAACCAGTGGCGGCCTGTGCATTGTGGGTGCATGGCCGCCGCCCCCTTATACATGCGCCTGGCCCCTTTTAGGATGCCAGATGCATGGGTTCCTATGGCGGGAGGGGTGGTACATTTTGAAGCACCTGATTAGAGCCAGAGGCTCTAATAGGCTTCAAAAGAGGGTGGGCTCAGGGCGCAGAGAGTGCGCCCTGATCCAATTCAATTGTGTAACGATAGCGAATTAATTTTCGCTATTTTCACACTAACCTTCCTCCCCGCCAATCAGGAGGCAGAGCATCAGACCTGTTTCCTGATTGGCCAAAGCGCCAGGCCACCCTATTGGATGCTTGGTGCTTAGGAAGAGGAGCAGAGGACACACACTGGAGCGGAGGCCGCCGCTGCTCTGGTGCACAGTCTTGGAGAGGAGCTGCTGCTTGCAGTAAGTTCCGGGGTCTGTCAGAGCCGCGTTTGGGGGTGCTGCCACGAGCCCAGCGAGCGAGGTGGGGGGGGGGGGGGGTCAGGCACAATTGGCTGCACATGATGGGCACAAGTGGCTGTATTTGATATTTTTAGTGTTTTTCAGTTTCTTTGCGCCCCCCCAAAAAATTTTGAGCACCAGCTACCACTGCTTGTAACCCTTTCACACTGAGATGCTTCAAAAACGCCTTAGCGCTATTACCGCATTTTTTGGGTTGCTAGCGGTAAAAATTTCCCCAACCGCTGCAGGCGTTTTAACAGCATTTTTCAAGCATTATTGAAGCTTGGGCGTCAAAGAACAACCCCACCTCCCTACATCACAATTTCAGTCCTGTTGTAGATGCTCTTTTCTGCTTGCATGTTTACCTTTTTGTGAGATTGTGTGGCTTTTCTACAGCTCAGGGCGGAATATAGGCACTATTCAGGTGTTTTTACAGCGCTTTGAATTCATTTCAATGGAGAGGGGTGTTTTTTGAAGCTCTTTTTTCGAATGCCCAAAAGCTGCTCCAAAGATGCTGCTTGCAGGACTTTTCTCAACGCCCGGCCAGCGCTACGCCTCAGTGTGAAAGAGTCTATTGAGATGCATGGGGAGCGTACGATGAGCGTTTTTAATAGCGCTATTTTTAGCGCTAAAACGCAGCAAAAACGCCTCAGTGTGAAAGCGGTCTAACGGTCAGCCTTGCAATGCCTCATGGGACTTGTAGCTTAAACAGCTGGAGACCACCAGTTTTACACCTGTGGTTCCTTGGCCAAAAATAATGCATCATTCCTGTATAAACTATAACTCTATTATTAAGCTGCAGATATATGTAAGTAACTGAGTGCAAGGCTTAAGGCTGAGAGCAAATGATGACAACAGACAGCCTTGATTGGTGTCTGTCCCATTTGGTCTCATTTAGCAAACTTATGACACAGTGTAGTAATGTGATTATATGCAATATTTGCCAAAAGTTTTGGGACGCCTGCCTTTACATAAACTTTTTAATGGCATCACAGTCTTAGTCCGTAGGGTTCAATATTGAGTTGGCCCACTCTTTTGGGCAAGGCTGTCCACAAGGTTTAGGAATGTCTATGGAAATGTTTGACCCATTCTTCCAGAAGTGCATTTGTGAGGTCAGGCACTGATATGGACGAGGGGCTGGCTTTCAGTCACCCCTCTAATTCATCCCAGTGGTGTTCTATTGGGTTGAGGTCAGGACTCTATGCAGGCCAGTCAAGTTCCTCCACCCCAAACTCGTTCATCCATGTCTTTTATGGATGGTACTGACATGTTTAGTCATTACAGCGTTGTCTGAGGGTGGGCCTTTACACCGACCTAGAAGTGATGTGGGCTGCGAGTGCGGTGAGACGCAGGAGATGGTTTCCACACAATAGTGCGGTGTGCTGGCGAAACTAGATTATGAAATTTGGTAGACAATCCTTTTCTTGTAATTTTGTGAGTATTTTAATTGTGAATTGGAGTTGGTGTCTTAACCACTTCAGCCCCGGAAGGATTTACCCCCTTCCTGACCAGAGCATTTTTTTTGCGATTCTGTACTGTCGCTTTAGCTGACAATTGCGCGGTCCTGCGAAGTTGTACCCAAACAAAATTTTTTTTTTTTTTTGTTTTGTTTTTTTTCCCCACAAATAGAGCTTTCTTTTGGTGGTATTTAATCACCTTTTTATTTTTTAGTTTTATTTTTTGCACTATAAACAAGAGTGACAATTTTGAAAAAAAAGCAATATTTTTTTTACTTTTTGCTATAATAAATATCCCCAAAAAATAACAAATTTCTTCCACAGTTTAGGCTGATATGTATTCTTCTACATATTTTTGGTAAAAAAAATATCGCGATAAGTGTATTTTGATTGGTTTGTGCAAAAGTTATAGCGTCAACAAAATAGGGGATAGATTTATGGCATTTTTATTATATTTATTTAACTTTTAATTTTTTTTTAATTTTTTTTTTTTTAATCGGGACTGCGACACGGCGGACACTTTTGACACTATTTTGGGACCAATGTCATTTTATATAGCGATCAGAGCTACAAATAGCCAATGATTACTGTATAATTTACACTGGCAGGGAAGGGGTTAAACACTAGGGGAAGATCAAGGGATTAAGTTTGTCCTATGGAGTAATTCTAAGGGGGGGCGGGGGGTGGGCTCACTACAACATGACAAACATCACTGCTCCCGATGACAAGGAGCAGTAGATCCCTGTCATGTTGCTAGGCAGAACAAGGAAATGCCTTGCTTACATCCTTGCCGCAATCGTGGGCAGCCAGCAAACATTGCGTTTGCGGGACCCGTGGGCACAGTCCCACCCGATTGGTGGCAAATTAAAAGGGACGTACAGGTACACCCATTTGCCTGCCTGTGCCATTTTGCTGACGTGTGTGTGTGTGTGCGCGCGCGGCGGTTGGTAAGTGGTTAGTGCAATTCCATTTATGTGAGCTATTTTTTTCCTTGGAGTTCAAGTGGACATTTACATTTTTGGTGGCATCTACATCCTCCTGAGGAGTAATTTGATTCAGAGGGACTATCCTGAGCCTGATTTGCCAATCAGTAAAATGAGAGGCAAAAGGAGTTTGAGTGTTTTAGCTAAAAAGGTATAAACAGTAGTTCCTGCGCTATGGAAAAGCTGCCTGCACCGAAAAGGGTACAACCAGACCCCAACACCAAATAGATAGAATAAATAAAGTGGCGCTGCGCTAATCCGAGCAGAAACACAAACAATATGAATGGAATACTCCTAGTAGATGTGGTAAACCATACTAAAATAAAAGTGAATCACAATAGCCAAGTCCGTTAGTAAAAAAATAGTGGTGGTCTCTAACGGGATCAGCCACTAAAGAAGCTAATCAATAAATGGAACATTAAAAATTAAAAGTGCACTAGTGCTAAATAAATAGCATTGACTCTCTGTAGTAAATTATTAGTAAATGTCAAAATACTAATAGCAGCTGTTGCAATAACAGCTCCTATATAGGTGTAAACCAAATCAATGAATAATAAATTATATTATAAAGTGCAATAGTGCTAGGTGCTATATTAATAAAGTGACTTTATGTAGCAAAATCGTAATAAATGCCAAAATCCTAGTAACAAATGTAACAGTAACAACTCCTGTATAAAGAAACCAATATATAAGTGAATGCCCAGGTGTAGCATACATGCAATCCTAAAGTGATTATGTGCAAAAAAATTCCATGGGAAAACGACATCCAAGTGATGTTTGAAATGAACAATTCAATCAATTCAATTCAATGTGTGTTGTTTGGCAGAGGTGTCCCAAAATCCGATAGATCCCACGGCTCCCAAATTTTATTAAATTGGATGATGGAATTGTATAGAATTTGGACAATCGGCACAATGGCACGAGCCTTCTGGCGGCTAATATAATATAGGAGATTAACCGATTCTTCTTCTTTTTTTTTTTTTTGGTTGTATTTGGAAGGGGAAGGCCCAACAAACAATGCAAGGGATCCAGCGGGAGGGACCTATCCACCACCTTCTGTATGAGTAAGCTCACATCACGCCAAAAGGGTTGTATCAGAGAACACTGACAAAATGGAATAGAGAACACGTATCGATTCCGCAGCGTGACGAGACCAAGGGGTCGAATTTATTAATTTATATCAGGCGATCTATATCAGAACATAAGTATCTTGATGGATGTCTCCCTTTTTGAGTTACACATTTGGAGGACTTAAAAATAGAGGACCAAATCCTATCCCACATTTGTACCGTAATAGGTCGGCTTAGTAAATGAGACCATCTTCTCATATAATGGTGTGTGGTCTCCTCAAGAGGTGTCGACTCATGGAGGATACGATGGATGTAAAATTAAATGTAATTGGTGTGGGCCCTGAGTGCATAGGTATTCAAAAGCGGTAGGTATAGCAAGGGTCAGGGTTGGGGATTTAGAGTGGAAGAAGTGTCTTACCTGCATATAGAAATGTAAGAAATGGGAGGGTATATTGAATTTCTCACAAAGTGTTAAAGGTATGTAATCTCCGCGTGATGGGATGGACTAGGTTTCGGAGCTGAAAGAGGGTTGCGTTAAGCCATGGGAAGACCCTACCCAGGGATAAGCCATCTGGTATGAGAGGGTTAAATAGCACATTAGCAAGAGGACATGGCGAAGTAAGAGAGTAGTTTTTGAGGCAGTAGTTTCATCACTGTGGTGCACACAACAGCCTACGCTCCGCAGCTATCAGGGCCGATGTCAAGGACTGTAAGTCCATCTCTATCTCTTTTTAACTGAGCGCTTCCAGCAATGCAAGCACTACGGAACACGACCTTGTGCGCCTCCCACAGCGTAGAAAAATTAGACACTGACCCTGTGTTAAGTTGAAAAAGTCTTGGTGTTTGTTAACAAAAATAAAAAAAAATGTCATACTTGCCTGCTCTGTGTAATGGTTTTGCACAGAGCAGCACAGATCCTCCTTTTCTCGGGTCCCTCTTTGGTGCTCCTGGCTCCTCCCTCCTGTTGAGTGCCCCCACAGCAAACAGCTTACTATAGGGGCACCTGAGCCTAGCCACAGCTCCCTGTGTCCATTCAGACATGGAGCCCCAGCCCGGCCATGCCCCCTCTCACCTCATTGGCTGACTAAGACAGCAGTGGGAATCAATGGCACCGCGCTGCTTTCTCGGCCAATGAGGGGAGTCTCGGGCAGCCAAGACGCTCCTGCAACATTGCTGGATCTAGAGGGACCTCATTTAAGTATGAGGGGGGGGGGGCTGCTGCACACAGTAGGCTTTTTCTTAATGCATAGAATGCATTAAGGGGGGGTGTTGTCGCCCCCTAGTGGTAACCCCTTCCCTGCTAGTGACATTTGTACAGTAACCAGCGGCTATTTTTAGCTCTGATCGCTGTATAGATGTCAATGGTCCCAAAAAAGAATACATATTGGCCTAAACTGAGGAAGAAATCTTTGTTTTTTAAATTTTCCCCTTTTCGTCTTTCAGGACAGCCACTATGAGAGATAGTCTCCTCCTCTTCCTCAGGAAACCCTGCACCAGCCCATAAATTCTTACTTCCCCTGCCGGACCTCAGTTATTAGTGTTTCCTCCGGCTTCCAGGGAGCAAAATGTGCAGTACTTACCGCCATCAGAAGCCACCCCTTCCTCGTCGAGCACGGCAGCAGGGTGCGGGGGACCCCTATTGCGTCCACCGGGCCATAGCAAGGAGACAGTCCGCTCTCCCTATACTCTGTATAGGCCACATATTTTTGGAACCAGCGGGCCGGGCGACGTCATTTCCGGCGGAGGGCGGACTCTTTCCTTTGACCCGCGACTTCCGGTTCTGGGTCGCGGAGCTGATGGGGGCCGGGCACAGGCTGGAGTGGAGTCGGGAAGCCGCACAGGCAGTGTGAGACTCGGTAGCAAGCAACCACCTGCAGTCATGTCAGAAGCAGATGCCATGACACACAGTGACACTACCTCCAGCCTTCCTAAGGTAAGAGCACCCTGGGGAAGGGTCCTTCTTACCCAGGATTGCCCCTCCATGTATGGTTCTTATCTATGGGGAGGCAGACCCCCTGGGTGGTCGGTGGGGGGGAGGTCCAGATCCCCTCAGGTGTAGAGGGTCTAGTGCACTCCCTGGGTTTGTATTCTGTCTATTTAAAAGTAAAAGGGAATCTGAACAACAGTCAGGGTTGGCAGCCTCTGTAAAGGAGCTTTCATCCACCTTTTCATCTTTCAAATCACTTTTTGAAAAATTTTCAGCGTCCCACTAACCCTGCTTCACGGGATACAACCCTGCCAGTTTTCTGCGGTTCAGTTTGTGCTTATGAGGTTTGTATCTGCTTTTCAGTGCGTGTTGGTCAGTTCATAACCTGCCTAGCAGGCCGTTCTGGTCCGCTCGTTCCTGATCTTCAGGTCGCTCTTTATAGGCCTTGCTGGTCTTTAGTGCGTTTGCTCTAAGTTTGTTTGACCAGCCGACCGTTTTGAAGCCATGTTGCGTGGACGTACTCATTTTCGAGTTCGTGCTGCGTGGGGACTTAGTGTTTGGGGTTAATACTTTGACCCGAGTCCAGTCCATGAACAGGGCGAGGAGGAGTTCATGGACGAAGAATTGGTTGCGCTAGCGTGACCAATTCTCGCACGTGCCTTTGCTCCGTGAGATCCATGAGAATAATCCTGAGGATTTCAGGAATTATCTCAGGATGACGGACCCCGTTTTTGAATGTCTGCTGGCTATGCTGACCCCTTATATCTGCAGGCAGGATACCTGCATGAGGCAAGCCATCACTGCAGAGCAGAGGCTAGTTGCCACTTTACGTTACTTGGTGACTGGGAGAAGTCTTCAGGACTTGAAGTTCTCGACCCCCCAGGCTCTGGGAATCATAATCCCAGAGACCTGTTCTGCTATAATTCAGGTCCTGCAGAAGGACTAGATGAAGGTAAGTTTTATCATTAACATTACATGATATGTATTTAATGTTTGCTAATGTATTGCCTAAATGTCCTAATTACCATGCTTGGAATATGCTGTGAATGTCCCCTTTATCTTCATGCATGCCTGTTTTTTTACATTAATCATTTTGGCCTACATGCATATTCACCTTCAAGAACCTCCCCACCATGCAATCCTGGGTCCATTTATACCTCTAGCCTATAGTCTCTAGAACAATGTATATTGTCAGCTCCATTGTACTGTTTTACCCTCCCCCACCCCCTCAAATGTTTCCAACTGTCAGGTGTGTTTTTGTCCCAAATTAGAACCCCTCCCCCACCCCCTCAAATGTTTCCAACTGTCAGGTGTGTTTTTGTCCCAAATTAGAACCCCTCCCCCCACATGCAAATTGATCAATGGTCTATCAGAGGGGGTGAGTAATCTTATTATAAGTGGGCCTTATGGTTTTTTTTTTTTGTTGTTTTAAAAAAATAATACATATTAAAAATGTTCGACTGCTGTTGTTCAAGAATGTTTTTCTGTAATCTGCTAGCAAAGGCATGTTTAAAAGTACTTATATATATATTTTTTTTTTTTTTCTTGTTTGACTCCACAGTTTCCTTCAAACACAGAGGAATGGCAGACTGTAGCCTCCCAGTTCGCTGACTGTTGGGACTTTCCCAACTGTGCGGGGCGATCGATGGGAAGCATGTCCGCATTGTGCCACCACCCCATTGGGGGTCTTACTACTAATACTATAAGGGGTTTCATAGTGTAGTTTTGATGCGGTGGTCTCGGCACAATTGGATTTTCTGTTCGTGGACATGGGGAAGAATGGCTGGATGTCTGATGGAGGAGTCTTTGCACAGACCAAGCTGTGCCAGCATCTCCAGACTGGTGGCCTGGGACAGCCACCTGATGACCAGAACGTGGATGGACTCCCCTCAGTTTTCATCGCTGATGAAGCGTTTGCTCTTGGCGAGCACTTGATGAGGCCGTTCCCCCAAAGGGTCCTCACCGCTGAGAGGAGGGTATTTAATTACAGGCTGGCTAGAGCAAGAAGAGTTGTGGAGAATGCCTTCAGGATTCTGGCCAGCCGGTTCCGTTTTCTCGGCCATAAATCTTGCCGAATACAAGATAAATTATGTCATAATGGCTTGCTGCATTCTGCATAATTATTTGAGACAACATTCATCGACATCTTACCTCAGTTGGGCCTGAGGCCGGACTTAGTGGTGAAGATCCACACACAGGCCTGGATACTGACCGTACTGGCTTGGCCCCCCAAACCGCCCGTCAAGTGCGTGACAGATATGTCAATTATTTTAATGGTCGGGGGGTCATTGCAATGCAACAACAACTTTAATCTTTTAATAAAAATAAAAAAAAAAATTTTGGCAAAAATCTCTTGTTTTCATTCTTGTTTGCATTTTAGTTTTGTCTGTCTCCTAGTGCACTTGTATTGCCAAGTGCATTTCCCTTTAGTTAATAAGGCCCTTTGTCACTGTAACCACACAAAAAAATAATAAACCTTTATTGATAAATAATAAGCCACACACATTGTAGTAGTAAAAACATTTTACTATGTGCCCATTGAAAGGTGCATTTTGTTTGAACGTGTTTGGTTCGTTTTTACTTATTTATTTATTTTTTAGTTTAGGCATATTTGTAAAAAATATACATTGTTTACAAAATTTGGCTTGATAACAGGGTTTTTAAAAACATAATACCAAAAAATAACACAAACTTACAAAGTTCAACATGTCCAAAATGGTGCTGGTGATGTCACCCATCTAAAAAAATAAATAAAAAACAGATGCTCACAAATTGTCAGTAAAAAAGGTTCAAGTCCAACATGTGCTATCTCCCATCATGGGGGAGCAATGGACGTGTTTTGTGTGTGCAATCCCTTTGTTCCTCTCACAAACTAACATTATTCTGATGAAGGGGTTGCAAACACAAAACAAGTACCGTATATACTCGAGTATAAGTCGTTCCGAGTATAAGTCGAGACCCCCAATTTAACACAAAAAACTGGGAAAAACTTATTGACCCGAGTATAAGTCGAGGGTGAGAAATGCAGAGGGTCAATATTGTCCATCTGCAGCTGCCTGCCTCCCTGTGTCCTGTGCAGCCTACCTGTACCCTGTACATGTGTGTCCTGTACATGTGTGTCCTGTGTGTATGTGTGTCATGGGTGCATGTGTGTGCATGTGCAGCCTACCTGTGTCCTGTGTAGCCTTCCTGTGGCGATCTCCATCCTCAGACAGCGGCCGTGTGATGATACTGTTCGGCGGCCATTCCACAGTTCAAAAGCCGCGCCTCCTTCTCGTCTGTGATAGGCTGACCGCTGACTGCCTATCACGGACATTCTCTCATTCTCATACCACGGACGAGGATGAGAGAATGTCCGTGATAGGCTGTTCAGCCTATCACAGAAGAGCAGGAGGCGCGGCTTTTGAAAGCTGGAATAGCCTCCGTGCATTATCAGCACACGCCGGCCGCCGTCTGCCTGCATGACACGCTGATCATGCAGACAGACGGCGCGGACTCGAGTATAAGTCGAAGGGAAACTTTCAGCCCCAAAAAAAGGGCTGAAAAATTCGACTTATACTCGAGTATATGCGGTACATTGATATCCCATAATGGAAGATGACACATGATGACAGACCGTGTGCATCTGCTAAATTTTTATATTAGTATTTAACAACTTCTAAACTTTTCAAACAAAAAAATTGACAATGAAATGAAGAACATGATTGATGTTTTTAGGCAAAAAGTTAGTAGATTCTGCCCAAAACATCAATCATGTTTTTCATTTCCTGTTGCATGCTGTCCAGCCGATTTTCTCATGCTGTCAATTTGGTCACGCATTCTATCAATTTGGCCATTCCACACCATTATCTGCTCAATCAGTCTTTGAGCATTGTCTGTGCTAAATGGCGCTGCCGCTTGGCCTTCCACAACCAGAACATCACCTAAAATGTGTGGATAAAAACATTTAAAAAAATATGCACGCCTAAATAGATTACCCTAAGCTGGGGTGTCAGTCACTCACTTGGTGGGGTGCAAATATCGCACACTTCCACCACCTCTCCTTCCTCCAACTCGTCGGGTGGGTGTTATCTTGGGCTGGGGCTTGGGGTAATTCCTGCTTCAGGCTGGTGACTTGGGTGGCGGGTCCTGGGATCCTTGGACTGTTGTCTGAGTCTTTTCTCCCCTATGAGAATTAAACAAAAGGTATAGTTAAAACACAGTGATATTTCAGTCATGAAAAAGGAATATGAAACGTTGGTTAGAAGTTGGGGACAATTGTCATTTGATTTCACAAAAAATTTGAGACAGGATTAAAATTCACTCTGACCAAAAATGCAAAACAATACACATTTTCATGCAAGTTTCACAGATGCAGACACCTCAGGTATCCCCTGGAGCCCCTATGTGTATTACCCTAAAAAAATGTTTCTGGTGTCACATAGTACACTAGTGCTCGTGAGTCCACATGTGGAAACAGCTGCTGTGTCCGGTCCTTACATTACACTGAATCATTTTTAAAGAAGCATTCTAGTTTCAAACACATCTACACAACATCCCCACATTTTTGGAATACGACAAATTATCAAGACCTAAATGTATGTCCAACCCTGTACCATCGTATTTGGCGAAAAACAAACGCCATTTTCTTATTATCATATGTATTTTCAAAAGAACGGTATTTCCGAACAATGCTGTATAAACGAAAAGCATATGGATCAGCATGCAAGTTAAGTATCTCCATAGGAGCACACAACAAGTACATACTATTTTTTTTTTTTTTTAAAGCAGCTTCTTGATTCGCCAATATTGTTCAGGCTCCCTAGTTTTGAGGTCAGACCACCGCTTCCTCAATTGTTCTTTAGCCCGTTTAATGCCAAATTTTTGTTCAAGAGCGGTGACAACTGAGGCCATTATTTTGTCCTTCCGCATATTGGGTCGGGTGTACGGTCCTTTTTTGGCATCATAGTCCTCTCTTCTCAATATGGACACCATCTCTTCAAAGGCCATGTTGGTGGCCTTATATCTCCTCCTGGATCTGGATGGTTGTGGCTCCGGGCTTTCCTCCGCGCTAGTTCCAGATAATTTCTCCGCCATTTTTCACTATATACTGCCACTGTGCAACGAAGAGTGAAGGGGCGGGGACAAATCGTACTAAAGAACATCGGGCGGGCGATGCAGGCGTAGCATGACACATGCGCAGTGTATATTAAGCTATTATGCTGGCCTACGTATGTCCGAGCGGAAGTAGCGAGCGTCAGAAACAAAGGTAAGATTAAAAAACGTGGGTGTGTGTTTGGTGAATGTGTTTTGGTGTGTGTATGTGTGTGTATATGTGTACCCTAGATTGTGAAGACTCGAGTCCCCCAGGCAGACCCTAAGTTTCTGGACACTAAAATTTGGTATCTTGCGCAATATGTAGAGGCGGGAACACAATAAGATCCAGGAATCCCGCAGATCAGGAGCAGCAGCAGACCAGGTTTATGTCCCCAAGCTGTGGTACTACCAAAAACTGCAATTTCTGGATGACCAGACAGAAGCAAGGCAATCACTTTTGACCCTTCCCTCCAGTGTTCCCTCCACCTCCACCCTTCCCTCCACCCCAACTGAGGCATCCCAGGAAGAACTGGGCCCTTTGATCCTTGATGAAGTGGATGCGCCCAGCTTCAGCCAGGCATACTATTTTTGTGCATTTGGGATTGTGTAAATATTAATGATGTAAACTTAAAAATTTTTTAATTGCTTCACAAAAAATGACTTCATCACAATTATTAATATGTATACATATCACTAGACAGTAGTGGCCAAAATATACTTCAAATATTGGTGAGCAGCTAGAATAATGGTGGGGTCAAAAAGATAGCCTTTACTATTTGGTTAGAATTATATTTTCAAGTCATGAGCTGAAAATTGTGTGTGATTGCGTAACCAAAAATTCGAACTATGTCCCTTTTTTTTTTTTTTTACCCAGGATGAGCTCAGCCAGGAAGAGGCCGTGCCCAGAGGTAGTGAGGAGGAGGCCCTGCCCAGTAGTAGAGAGGAGGAGGCCGTGGCTGGGCCCAGTAGAAGCTTCACAGATTTGTCAGGTGCCTCTCCTCCGCATTACCACCAAAAGGCCCAGGAAGATGACCTGAACAGAGGAGGAATCACTAGCCCTCATTTGCGAAGCCAGCCAAATCTTGAGCACACCACCCAATGCTAAAGAGGCCTATGGAACGTATATGGCCACCAGGTTGCTGGAACTTGAAAAGGGGCAACGCCTCCTCTGTGAGGGTCTTATTTTTCAGGCATATCAGAAGGGCTTGAGAAGGGAGCTTACTCCAACAACCTATATAGCAGATGAAGCCACTCCTTCTGCTACTCCTTCTCCTCCTGCCCCAAGTACACCACCAGAGGCACAGCCTCCAAGGAAGGCTGCAGAGAAGCGTGGAGGGAAGGCTGCAGGGCAACGTGCAGGGAAGGCTCCACGGCAGAGTCGAAGGTTTGCCTGGATTCTGTCTGGTCTGACTTCTGACTGTGCTCCCTAGTCGCAAGATAACAATTTTATTTTCAAAGAACTTGATGTGTGTCCTGGGGGACAAAAGGCTTCACACATTCCAAAAGTGTCTCAAGTGTTGCCTTCTTCATTTTGTTTTTCCAAAACTAAATGGATATTTTCTTTACCTTACATTATTTACTATGTGTTTTGATTCAAAAAGGACATTTGGTTTGTGAGTAGGCAGGTACATGTCCAAAAGACTATGTGGGTTATTTACAAAAGGCTAAATCATTTTGCAAATTAAGTGCGTAAGTACTAGTACAAAGTGCACTTTATAAATTGCACTGCAAGTGCACTTGTTGGAAGCGCAGTCGCTGTAAATCTGAGGGGAAAATCTGAAATGAGGGTAAGCTCTGCTGATTTTAGCATACGATCATGTGCAAGAGAGATGTTTTTTGGGGGGTTTCCTTGCATGTGCCCCTCGGATCCACAGTGAATGCACTTCCAAATGCTCTTTCAGTGCAATTTCAAGTAGACTTGAAATAGAAATTAATTAGCCTTTTGAAAATAACCCCCCTATGTCTAATTAACAAGGGACACCAACCTCATTAAGGTTCATTAAAACAATACAAAATATTAAGGTTATTGTGGTAAATTAAAACTCCAAAAAAATGAATACATACGGTAAATAAACTAACAGTTTTGCGAATTTAGCACACATTGTAAAATAGATATTGATTAAATATAAAAATAAAGATGAGTCCAAAAAATAATTTAATACATCTTTTCGGGAGATCTGGCTTTTAAAAACTATAATATTAGTCATGGCATGAGGATAAATCCTGAAGAAAGAAGTTTGTGAGAACTCTGTGTGAATATAAGCAGTAAAACAACTTCATTCCTCCCGCATTATAAAGAAAAAAAGAATGCGCTGTATTAAAAGATCACAGAAGAGGAATGTGCTAGCTTCAATACGAAGGCTAGTTTTACAAGACCGAGCGCTTCCGTCTTGTACTTGCTTCAGGGCATAAGTCAGTTTTGGTCCGTCGGACTAGCACACAGACGACCAGTTTGTACGCTAGAAAGCAGAGTCCGTCGGACAGATTTGAAACCTGTTTCATTTCTAGGTCCGTCAAACTTTTGAGAAAAAAAAGTCAGCTGGAGCCCACACCTGATCGAATTGTCCAAAGGACTCCGGTACGCCGGACCAAGTATGCCGTAAAGTCCGCTCGTGTGTACGCGGCATTAGACCGCACGACAGACAGAAAAAAGTATTTTCTTTCCCACTCAAGCGGAAAACCCCAGCGCAAACAAAGAAGGGGTTTCGTCCGCAAAAAAGTAGAGAAGCCCCTAAATGGGGGGGGGGGGGGGGGACAAAACCTGGGGCCAAAGAGGCAAGGGCAGAGGAGGGGCGATTTTTCGCCCTCCTGAGCAGCCCCGTAAGAGTAAATGACCCATCAGGCAAGGTGGGAGGAAGACTGGGGGCCTTCCTTCCTCAGTGGGAAACAATCTCCTCCAACCGGTTCATCCTGGGGGTCAAAAGAAGGGGTTACCTCCTGGAGTTCACAAGACCTCCCCCACAGAGATTCCTCATCACACATCTACCCAGGTGCACAGCAAAGGCAGAAGCTCTGCTAGAGGCACTAAGGGATCTGGAAAACCAGGATGTCGTTCGCAGAATACCAAAGGAAAGAAATCCCAATGGGTATAAAGGCACACTTTACCAGAGCTATGGCAGCTTCTCCGGCAGAAAGAGCTGGAGCAACGCCAGAACAAATATGCAGGGCAGCAACATGGTCCAGCTATTCCACTTTCGTAAAACATTACAGAGTGGGCCTGGTGTCGGCAGGTGAGCAAGCCTTTGGGCAAAAGGTTTTGCAAGCTGTAGTCCCACCCTAATTGGTAAGTGCTCATTCATCCTCTCGTAGTGGCTGTCCTGAAAGACGAAAAGGGAAAATTAAAGTTATGCTTACCGGTAACTTCTTTTCCAGTAGACTTTCAGGACAGCCCTAGTTACCCACCCAAAAATTTTGTGGGGTCTTATAAGACCAGAATGCAGCATGATAATGATATGTGATAATATGTTATGTTATTAATGTGTTCTTGTGTCTCCCCAGCCAGCCGAAGGTGATCTTTATAAAAACTGAGGTCCGGCAGGGGAAGTAAGAATTTATGGGCTGGCGCAGTGTTTCCTGAGGAAGAGGAGGAAACTATCTCTCATAGTGGCTGTCCTGAAAGACTACTGGAAAAGACGTTACCGGTAAGCGTAACTTTAATTTTTTATTTTTGGATATTTATTATAGCAAAAAGTTAAAAAAAAAATATATATATATATATATCTTTCCAAAACTGACGGTCTTTTTTTGTTTATAGCGCAAAAAATAAAAACTGCAGTGGTGATCAAATACCACCAAAAGAAAGCTCTATTTGTGGGAAAAAAAGGACATACATTTTGTTTGGGTACATTGTTCCACAACCGCGCAATTGTCAGTTAAAGCGACGCAGTGCCGCATCACAAGAAAATGGCTTGGTCTTTAAGGGGGGAAGTGGTTAAAAATTTTATAAATGTTTCACACTAACTATTGCCATCTAGTGGCACAGTGAAAACACATGCTTAGACTCTAAAAATGAACAGAGGAATTGTCCTCTCTTTTTGCAAATGCGATCGGCCTCTTGCACACAGGAGGAAAAAAAAGCCACGCTTTTTACTGATCTGAACACAGGTACATTGTTGTCTATGGAACAATGCACACAGCTGCATAAGAATCAGTAATACAGAGATGAGTACAGAGTGTAAAAAATATATACATTTTTATGTTTTAGATGCAGTAATTTACGCACATACCAGTGCTTACGAATGTACTGTATATTGCAACGGTGAAAACAAGAAGAGGAATGAGAGATTTTTACACATGTAAGCGCATGCGCGTGTTTAAGCAAAGTCGTTATGGAACATTTTACTCAGGATCTTTATCACCCTGATGCTCAGTATAAACAGTCATTTTTTATGTTTGCGTGCTTGGGACCATAAACTGCAAAAAAATTTTCAGCAATGTACCTTGTATTTTTAGTTTTCAAACTAAGATTTTATAGAAATAAAAATGATAAACTGACACTTTAACACCTTCATGATCAAAAGGCTTTGAAGCCTGGATTCCCAGACCAAATTTTGCAACCTTCATATGGTCGATTACCTTGGCAGGAACCTGATGACTAATTTGTCTAAATTGAATAATTTGTCTAACTTGAATAATTTGTACATACAAGGCTGTTCTTTGGTACTCTGTTTTAACCATTTGACCACTGGGAGATTTACCCCCCTTCATGACACTTTAACACCTTCATGACCAAAAGGCTATGAAGGTTAGGTCAATTAGGTAAAAAAACACCTGGGAAGTCCCTTCAACTCCTGAAAACTGATGCAACTGACAAAGAAAAACGGGAAGAACCCCTGGGAGTTCTAAGTGGAGGAGGGGATTAATGCAACCACAGTCTCACCTAAAGTGAAAAATCTTTATTAAATGTCACAAAAATAGAAAACCACATAGACTACACGAGAATAAAATTAAATAAGAGACAACATTGTCACTTAAAAGCACTCACTTCACAAACTCACTCGCACCGTCTGGATAAATTGCACATAGCAGGTGGACATACAGTAGTATGTCAGGTATAGTGGAACTGCAGGAAACTACGGTGGTGTCAGCCTTGTTCTGGTAATACACAAACAGTGTGGACATCTGCTCGCACTATGAACCTGAGACTTAATCCGTTTACTGCTATTGGAGCTCACACCATCTGAATAATTACATATGATAGTTAATACAGTGAAAAGTCAGGTAAGGTGGATCAGCCTAGATCAGGCAGTACACTGTTCAGTGTGACGTCTGCTCACACCATTGGCCTGAAACTATATCCGGTGCTGCCAGTGAAACATAACCATGAATTCATGGGAGGGTTTCCCTTGTGCATGATCAGGCTTGCAACGTCAATGGTGAAATGAATCGCATGAAATAATTCAGGTATCCAGGTATGTCCGTGACGACATATAACCCCTCAGAGTAAAGTGGTACTGATAAAGGTGAAAGTTTATGAAGCAGTGAACAGTGGTGATCCCGAGGATCACCACTGATCACAGTCCATAAACAGTTTATGAAACAGAGATAATTGGGGGAGAACTTGTTTGAACACACCGAGAATCCTCATTGACTGACAAACGGCCAGTTTATGAAACTGCGATCTCAGCACTTCACTGGCGATCTGAGTCAGAATTCACACTCCCCGATTCACCAGCTCAGAGGTGGAGAATCGGGGAGTGAAGAGAGAATCCCAGGGAATCTGAGGGGGAAAGAGGAAGATTATTAACTTCCTTATACCTCGTTCAGACCCCCCCAAGACAGTAACCATGCCCCCCTTGTCATATATGTGTGTGTGTATATATGTATGTGTGTGTGTATATGTATGTATATATAGTGTGTGTATATATGTGTGTGTGTGTGTATGTGTGTATATATGTATATATATATATATATATATATATATATATATATATATATATATATATATATATATATATATATATATATATATATATATATATATATATAATAAAAATATATATATAATATGAGACGGGACCAATGCTTCAATGCAACATCTTCTTTACTTCAAAATTCATTCAATCATTCAATTACAAGAAAGTGCAGGCCACTGTACAGTATCGAGCATCACTGCTCTTCATCAGGCTTTTCTGGCTATGTGTGACACATAGCCAGAAAAGCCTGATGAAGAGCAGTGATGCTCAATACTGTACAGTGGCTTGCACGTCTGCACTTTTTGTAATTGAATGAATTTTGAAGTAAAGAAGATGCTGCATTGAAGCATTGGTCCTGTCTCTTTTTCTAATTGATTGTTGGAGGATTGGGAGTCCAACCTGACCGTGATATTTGATATCACAAAATCGGAAGAAGAGAAGGTAACTCACCCATTGATTGCTATATATACAGTATACGCTTATACTACGCTTTCTGTTATTAGCATTAATCACGCCGTCTGTCCGTGTATTGGGCAGTGATAATTTATTTAGGGTGTTTCGGTGAATTTTTGGTACTGTAAAGTCTCATGAGATTCCAGTATCAGGGGCCGTTCTCCACTGTTTGAAGCGTTTGTAGATCTCTTCACTCCTCCTCCAAAGGAGAAGCGACCTACAAAGCTTCATAAACTGGCACCCAGAGGAGAACGATCTCCTCTGAGAATGCCGGAGAATGAAGCAGTGAAATTTTTTCACTGCTTCATAAACGGACACCAAAGAGTGTGGTGAGTCCCTGTGGGGGACGTACCTACTTACAACTCCTCGTGGGCGGGGGGGGGGGGGATAGGAAGATCATGTCCTTCTGGAGATTCAGAAGACGTCCCAATGGCTGGATGTTATCCGAGTAATGTGATCTTGGGTCTAGAGGGGCCTCAGATGCTGTGTTGGGAGCCTCGACTCCCGCTAATGCTGCTGCTGGTCTAGTGGTCAGGGAGATATCTTCCACTGCGCTGCAGGATCTCCCTTTGGTCTAGGTGGTTCAAGTAAGGAGCTGGCCGAAGTGGAGAGAGCGTGTAGAGACCAAAGTAGCAGGGCTCCTGGCGATCACCGGTGAGTAGCATGGGACGTGCCAGGACATGCAGACAGCTGACGGAGGCAGGCACGGAGGATGGAGGGGAGACAGCAAACTTGTAGGTGAGCTTGGAAGTGTGTGCAGTAGGATGTACTGACGCGTTTCCTTCACCAGGTGACGTGGACTTCTTCAGAGTGGCGCGTGCCTGCGTTAGTCAGCCCCTTTTAAATCATTCAGTACATATTGCTGATTGATGATTGGCTTGGGGCATGTCTCATCCTGATGCTTAGATAGTTAACCCCTCCAGGGGTTCCTAGCCAGCGTTCATTACGTAGGGGAGGTTTTCTGCCATCTAGTGGGCAGTTCATACACTGTTAGTTGAACAGATCAAGACAAGAGCACATTGGCAATGCCTATAGCTAATATTTTGCAAACTGACAACTGTAAATGCATCAATAATTTACAAAGTCCTAAAGTGGTTGTTAAGCCACTCTAACCTGTATACGCCACCAGCACTGCCCCCTATTGTAGTATCCCCCTCTGTGTGTGATTTATAAAAATAAATGCTGCAAAATACCTAATTTCACTACCAGACAGCTTTCTCCTTTCCTCCTCTGAGATGCAGCGGATGGGGCTGAGATTCCCCTGTGGATGTCAGTCTGGAGGAAAGAGCTTGGCTGGTCATGTGATCGCAATCTCGGTTCTTAAATTAGGTATTTACAGCATTTATATTTATAAATCATTCACAGAGGGGGACACTGCAATAGGAGGCAGTGCTGATGGTGTATACAGGTTAGTGTTATGAGAGCAGCAGGAGAGGGGAGGGGTGGCTCACACACAGACAGAGAGGGGAGGGGGGGGGGTGAGGACACAGGAGCAGAGAGGAGAGCAGATAGCAGGCTACCAATGACGGAGGCACGTAAACTGACCACGGTGTCAGGGCTCAGCAGCCATGATACACCATGGTCAGTTTACAGAGGGGTGGGGAGAAACTGGCAGGATCAGCCAGGTTTTTTTTTTTTAGGTGTTGCTGGGGGCCAAATGACACACGACAAGCACTGTGTCATATAACATGCTTTAAAGGAGCAGGATCCATTTTTTTTATTTTGGGTTAACAAATGCTTTTAAGATAGGTGGCAAACAATCGGCCAAACTGCATACATGGCAACCAGTGCGTGAAGCGCCTGGATATAAATATATCTTATTTACATACTCAAAACATATATATATATATATATATATATATATATATATATATATAATTTTTTAGGAATATTATTAGGAAGTCAGAAACACCTGTAGTTCATTTCGTTATTTAACCCTCTAGGGGTCATTGTTCCCACCGATATATATCCATTCTTTCACTCTCTGGAGGAGAACAATAATATAGTCTCCTCTCCTACTTGGTAGTTTGAGTGCAAGTATACCTTTTAAAGCGGGGTTCCACCCAAATTTTGAACAATATCTGTATGTATTATCTTCCTTGCCTAGATGCTGACATGCCGTTTAAAAAAATTTAAATCGCCGTAATTACCTTTTATTTTTCTATTCTTCTTTGCACTTCCTGGTTCTCCTCCCATGGGAGTAGGCGTGTTTCTAGCCTCTCCCAGACTCCTGGGAGCTAGTCTCAGGCTTCCCAGGATGCCACTGAGCATGTGCGGGAACGAGCAGTGAATGCTGGGAGCACAGCATTCACCACATCCAGGAAATAAATGCTTGTGGGCTTCAAATGCCCACAATGAAGATGGAAACCGCCTGCAGTGAATAATATTAGTTATCATTTCCGACGAAATCTGACACAGGCGGACATATTACACACAATATGTGAGTATGTAATGCTGAGAAGAAAAGTTTGTGAATGAACTAAAAAAAAACCAAAACGATAGATAGGTGGACCCCCGCTTTAACTTGCAGGTCTTTAGTTTGTCCGTTATGGTATTTCTGAAAATGTTGGCCTATTGGAGACTCATCATCCTTTCCCTGTATACTGGATAGATGTTTGCCAATTCGAACTTTTAGAGGGTGTTTCGTCTGTCCTATGTAATATTTGTGGCAGGGGCACTCCAGCATATAGAGGACGCTTTCTGTATTGCAATTCATAAATTGCTTTTATTTTATATGTCTTTCGTCTGTTCGCGTCCCCATAGGTGGGGTATGGAAATATATAGAGACTCAACGTCTATACTGACAAGAATCACATCTGATGGAACTGAGAGAATGTCAATCTTCCTCAGTACATGTCTAGTGTCCTGTACAAAGGATGGTATTTTAGTAACCATTTCTTTGAGAAGTGCGTCAAGATAGTTTCCTATTCTCTCCAAGGGGCCTTTAATGGCCTACCTGGTGGTTTGTGTACTTTAGGGATAATGTAAATTGTTTGTGTAATGAATTCCGTTACCTTCAGATATTCCAGCTCTTTCTTGGTTATGAGGTTCACATCATAGGCAAAACTTAATTTGAGATTCAATTCTTCCACAATCGAGGGAAAAGGGTTAATTAATAATCTCTCATATGTTACATTTTATTACTTTAGTTGATGTCTAATTTCTTTTTCGTAATAATCTTCAGAGAGAAGAACCGCGTTCCCTCCCTTGTCACTTTTTTGGATGACTAATCTAGGTGCCTACTTCAGTTAACAAAGGGCATGACGTTCTTGCCGACTTAAGTTGTCTTCTTTTTTCCATGTCCAATCCAAAGAGGACAGATCTTCTTGGACAAGGCCCTGACAATCCACTTCTTCCTCCTGAAAGGAGGCATCTTGGAAGATCTAATTTGAGACCCGCTTCTCTTTTCCAGGGGTCCGACGGAGTGATTATTGGTAGATCTTCCTGGTCATCTTCATCTCCACACCATAGGGAGGTCAGAGTATTTAAGTTCTCAAGATCTTGAATGGTATTTATATCCATCTCAGGACTTTCGATGTCGTAGCTTGATGTAATTGTCTGAGGTTTATCTTCCTCAGGAAGAGGCACAAGTCTTTGTATACATCAAAGTCCTTTGTTTGGGGGGAAAAAGACAGTCCTCTCTTGAGTAGTTTTATATGCTTTACACGGAGGATAAAATCTGTTAGATTAATAGTGTTCCTTTTTTTTTTTTTTTTTTTTACATCATGAGAGATATCCTCATCCAGGTCCATTCTGGGCATATCTAGTTCCTCTGTTGACTGCGGGTCGATATTCCGGGTCCATCTCTCCTGAGGTTTTCTTTTTTCTTTTCCATGTATGCAGATGGACACCACACTCGCATAATCAATGAAAAGTAAATTCTGAACGTGTAGTCTAGTGAAAAAATAGGTATTGGTTCATGAGACCCCTGGTGCTGAATAGTGATTCAAAGTGAATCAAATGGCAAAAAATAATAATAAAAATGCCATAAATCTATCCCCTATTTTGTAGACGCAATAACTTTTGCGCAAACCAATCAATATACGCTTATTGTGATTTTTGGTAAAAAAAAAATGTAGCAGAATACACATTGGCCTAGACTGGAAAAAGTTTAGTCCTTTTTTTTTTTTCAAAATTGTCGTTCTTTTTATGTTTTATAGCACAAAAAATAAATACCGCAGAGGTGATCAAATCCCACCAAAAGAAAGCTCTATTTGTGAGGGGGTAAAAAAAAAGGACATAAATCTTGTTTGGGTACAGCGTTGCATGACTGCACAATTGTCAGTTAAATCGACGCAGTGCTGTATCACAAAAAATGACCTGGTCATTAAGAGGGCAAATCCTTCCCGTCCTTAAGTGGTTAAAAATGTTATAAATGTTTCACATTAAATATTGTTGTCAATGGAACAATGCACACAGCTGCATAAGGATCAGTAATTCAGAGATGAGTACAGAGTGTAAAAAATAGAAATGTTTACGTTTTAGATGCAGTAATTTACCCACATAGCGGTGCTTACGAATGTACTGTATATTGCAACAGTGAAAACTAGAGGAATAAAAGATAAAGAATTTTACACATGTAAGCGCATGCGCAAGTTTAAGCAAAGTCTTTATGGAACATTTTACTCAGGATCTTTATCACCCAGATCCTCAGTATAAACAGTCATTTTTTACATTCGTGTGCTTGGGACCCTAATCTGAAAAAAAATGTTTCAGGAATGTACCTTGTACTTTTATTTTTCAAACTAAGATTTTATACAAATAAAAATGAAAGTGACCCTTTAACACCTTCATGACCAAAAAGCTATGAACCTTGGCAGAAACCTGATGACTAATTTGTCTAACTGAATAATTAGTACATACAAGGCTGTTCTTTGGTACACTGTTTTAACCATTTGACCACTGGAAGATTTACCCCCCTTCATGACCAGGCCACTTTTTACAATACGGCACTGCCTTATTTTAACTAATTGCGTGGTCGTGCAAAGCTATACCCAAATAAAAATTATGTAATTTGTTTCCCACAATTAGAGCTTTCTTTTGATGGTATTTGATCACCACTGTATTTTTTTATTAGTGCTATAAACAAAAAAGATTGACAAGTTTGAAAAGAAAAACAATAAAAAAATTAAAAAAAAAAATCACATTTCTTCATAAATTTAGTGCAGTATGTATTCTGCTACATGTTTGATTAAAAATAAAATCCCAATAAGCATATATTGATTGGTTTGCACAAAAGTTATAATGTCTACAAACTATGGGATATGTGCTGGAATTTTTATATATTTTTTATACTTGTAATAGCGGCGGTCAGCGACTTATAGCGGGACTGTGATATTGCAGCGAACAATCTAACACTGACTGACATGAACTGACTTTTTTTGGCAACCAGTGACACTAATACAGTGATCAGTGCTAAAAAATATGCACTGTCACTGTACTAATGGCACTGGCTGGGAAGGGGTTAAACATTTAGAGTGATCACCGGGTTTAAATGTGTACCTAACCAGTGTTTTTGTATACTATGTGTGGTGCTTTTACTAAGGGAAGTGATGGATTTTATTCCCTGCTTTGCAGGGAAAGAAAACCATCACATCCCTACTGTTAGGATGGAGCTCTGCATTATTTACATAGGCTGAGTTCTGTCCAGCCTCTCTCATCGACTATCAGTGGGTGCCAGCGGATTTCCATTGGCAGCACCTGCTGATCAACTTCTGCTGTGACTAATCACAGCAGAAGCAGTGAGCCGGTGGCACACGCACGCATCCCCTACCCGGTAGTACAGGATCATGTATGTTGTGTGATTCTGCACAGAATGTCCACCCTGTAGCAGTAAGTGGTTAATAAATACCCTACTTGTGTTGTTTATATTAAGACGACAAATTCTATTTCCTTAAGGCTCAGTTCACAAATACAGTATGTGAATCGGATGTGTTTTGAACCAAAATAACAGGTTTCTATTGAAGCTGTTCACATATATGCAGTGCAAATTTAAAGAGGTCCTGTGTATTTTCTAAGAAAAAAACATGCCATGCAGCACCGCAATCCTTTGACTTTTCTGGGCTCCCACTAACTACAGTGACTGGTAACAGAAGGTTTAATCCTTTCTGCTCTGTGTTACAGGTGGTGAGAATCCCTTGTGAAAGATCCCTTGCATGGCAGATCATAGACCTTGAAGATTCAGTACAGGAGAAGTCCCAATCTGCTGATATCTCACCAAAGGACACTATTTCTAACCCTACTGAGACCGTACACATGTCTTGCTTTGAAGTAACCTTAAGAATGCCTCAGCCAGCTGTTACCTGTGTACACTTGCCTTGAAAGCCTGTATTTTACAGTAACTGGCCTCATCCTTGGAGAAATAAAACATTTTCCCCTCCCAAGAGCTTGGCTCAGCAACACCCTATTGAGGGGTTCATGAAGAAATACGCAGTCTCAGCCACTTCCTGCTTTAACAAAACCTTAAGGGTCCCTACTGAGGAGGACCTTTTCAAGGACCCAGTGGATAAAAGATTAAAAGCCCTTATTCTCTTTGGCTGGTCCTGCAATGCAACCCACCATTGCATCCATGTCTGTCAGACCGTAGCTGTCTGGCTGAGGACCCTGAATCTATTCTTATGGATCTCGCCTTGTACTACTACTTTGACAGATTAGCAGATGCACTTCACCAAATATCCAGAATTGGCTTCCTTCTGGTGCATAAGCGAAGAAGGATTATTTGGCTCAAGTGTGGGTCTGCAGAATCTAGGGGGAATGTCTCCTTGTTGACTGCTTGAACACCTACATCAAGTAGGGTGCAGGGGGTCAGAGTACCCTCTAACCCCAGAAGAAGGGATCAGAGTACCCTCTCGCCCCAGAAGAAAGCAAAATTTAATTTAGGCAATCCTTTTTGCTCTGGAAACCAATAAGTTTTTATTTTTTTTCTCTTAGGTCTTGGGGTCCAAGTTTGACTCATATGTGCGCTGTAAGACCTGGACCTTCAAACCCACCAGGTCCAGGAACAAGCCCTCATCACAGTGAGGAGGCTTTCCCACTTTTCAGAGTTGTGAGATGCTTGTCGGCCTTCGTGACCATCTGGGTCCAGAACATTTCGGAAGTTTGAGTCCAGAATGTCGTATCCAGGGGTTACAATGTAGAATGTCTAGCTCTGTCTCCCCAAAACCAGACAGATCTTTTGTTACTCTTCATCGGCTCCTCATGCAGGGTTCCTTGCCCCTGTCCGAGAGGTTTAGGGATTCTGCTCAAACCTGTTCAATGTCCCAAAGGCTAACAGAGGCATTTGCCCCATTCTAGTTCTGAGGAGTCTTAACATGTTCCTTCCGGTTAAAACAAATCTGTATGGGAATCTCCAGGTCCGCCAGGGGACATTCTGGCCTCTGAGGTCACAGATGCCTATTTTGTTCACCACACTGGGCCGGGTCCTTCTATCTCTGGACAAGCTCTCACATTCCGACTCTATGGTCCAGGAGATGCCCCACCATTCACTTTTGCATGAATGTCTTGTACCTGATGGTAGCCTTCTTCAAGGTTAATACCTTATGCCCAATTTCACGATCATTGCATTGCATTTCAATATTCTGCCTGCATGCGATGAGCAGATCTTGGATCATCCCATTCGCCTCTGGATCTCCTTTTTTTTTTTTTTAATCAGAAAGTTTATTATAGAAAAGACAGCAGATACATCACCACAGGTATACAAGCACCAAATAAGGCACATTACATCAGCATAGCATAAACTTGACGATACAAACTGTACAATGATTATAAGGCAGTGTCAAATTAGCAGAGAAATACAGAATAATCCTCCTTGGTCTACAAAAAAAGGAGATAACTGTTAGTAAATGTAGATTATCTAGGAATATTTTTAGACCCTCGATAACTCTGCATAAGGTGTACCTTACAATTACCCACAGGCCTGTGAGATTAGCCCATTGAGACAATGATAAAAAAATCAATGACAATTGTCTCTCCGAGCAAATCTAAAATCTTTATTCTCTCGACTAATATAAAGGGGGCTTTCAGAAACTACCGCCCTCTGAACGTGTTATACAAATTATCCAATCAAATACAGAGACATTTTATGACAAAAGTGAAACTAATTATTTTTAAGAAATTACGTGCTTTACAAGAAACGAAACAGTAAAGATAAGAGGAACATGAGAAACGAAACTAGATTACCAATACACACCTAGTAATATGTGAAATGGAGTACAAGGAAAAACACAAATTTGGAAACTGATTATTATAAAATAGATGCAGTTAAACTAAATATCCCTTCAATCCCCTCTTAGATCTTATAAGATGATTTCTACATTCTATCCAGTGTTCTAGTACTTCTTTGGAATTGTGACATAGATTGCCTGATGATTCTTCATGTATGTCATGTAGGATAGAACCTTATCATCAGGAGATTGAATGTGTGCAAGTATGCAGGTACAACACTTAATACAGAGGTAAAGAATCAGGGCGAGGGTAAATATCATAACAATGACAAGGACAATGTCTTTTAACCATGAAAATACACCTCCAAACCCAAATCCTGCATTGTCAAATGGACTCCATGTTTTAGCAATGCCCCTAGCTTCCTGCTGGAGCTGGCCTACTTCTTTTCGGTGTTGTGCAATAATATCATAGTAGTCAGGCACCTTAGCACTTGTATTAGAGATCCAAGTACAGCATTCGTAGTCCTCAGTCATTTCACATAAACCTGTGAGAGCTGCACTCATGCTTTCTATAGCTAACTCATGTAGTTCTAGCTGTTTTCTAATTGATCTAGTTTCTATGTTTAACATAGCAATGTCATCTGAATTCCTCTTCATTATCTCATCCAATATACTTGAATAATTGTTCAACCTTTTCATCACGTCTATACCCCATCCTGTCCAAGAAGGAAACCATACCCAGGCCATATCTTGTTTATAGAACAATTCCCTTTTCTCGCGGTGTTTGAGGGGGTATCTGGGGTGTATACTGGCCTCTAGGTTCACACATGGAGATGTTAAATATTGACCTGCTACAAATTTAGTTAGTCTGTGTCTCATTCCCTAAATTAAAACACCAATCAGGGGAATGATTTTTACCTGCTATTGGAAATGTAACAGTGTTATTTATGTACAGAGTGGATATGCTAGTTAAGAAGACAGGAGGAGTCTCATTGAGGAAGAAGGAAATATTTAAAGGTACAGCCAAAAGGGGAATTCGGGCAGTGCTAGGATGTAATTTGCTACATATCCAACATTCTTCATACCCTGATTTTTTTGAGCATAAGCACACGTAAATTTTAGCAAAAGCATCTTATCAGTAAAACTATCTCTAATCTCTCTCTTTGTTCTAGCTTGTGTCACTGTAGTGTTCTCGTGTGTGTGTGTGTGTGTGTGTGTGTGTGTGTGTGTGTGTGTGTGTGTGCGCCCACAGATACTTTTTAATTGCACCCGAATCTTCAGGGTGGTAGATAGTTAGTGATGATGCAGGTGGGCAGGAACACTATCATAGAGATCAGGATCAGGAGGCAAAATGCCTTGCCAGAAGTCATCTTCTCTGGCCGGTCTTGCTTTCCCAGGAACTCCTCCTTCGTCTGCTTGGACTTCTGCTTGAGGGGCCTCCTTTATCCAAGGTCTCCTTCCTGCTCCTGGGGCTTTGGGCAACCTTTTTTACTCAGCCGGCATGGATCCAGGACTGGCAGTTTTCCACTAGGATGGCTGTTCTGGTCACTGCAACCACTGTGGTAGGAGGTCCAAAGGGATACTCTTGCTTCTTATTTCTGTTCAGCTCTTGGACCATCACGGTGTCTCCCACCTTGAAGGGGTGAGTAGCTTCCTGTGAAGAAAAAGGAGAGGTGCAAGCAACATTTCTTTTGACTGTATCCAATGTTTCAACCAGTTTTCTTACATATTCTTCCTGTACTAAGTCTAAATCTTCCTTTTCTATCATTAAAGGTGCTCTGGCCCATGGGATGGGGAAAGGTCTACCCATCAAAACTTCAAAAGGTGAATACCCTGTTGTTTTGGAAGGAGTCATTCTTATTTCTGCCAGGACTGCTAGGAGGACTTTTTTCCAGTTGGCAAAGGTTCCTCCTGTGGCCTTTCTTATCTTGTCTTTTATTGTTCTGTTCATTCTTTCCACTATCCCTGAGCTTTGAGGGTGGTAGGGAATGTGGAACTTCCATTCTATCTTGAGAGTTTTTACCAAGTCCTGGCAGACCCTGGCCATGAAAGCTGGACCATTGTCTGAGTTTATTTGAAGTGGGCATCCCCATCGAGAAATGATTTCCTGAGTGAGGATCCTCACTACTGTTTGTGCAACTTCTTTTGGTCACGAAAAGTTCAACCCATCTTGAGTATATAAAAAAAGTCTCTACTCAGGAGATCAGCCGTGACCTGTATACCTGCGTGGCCTATTCCGTGGTACTGTGAGATGAAGAGTGATGCACTTGCCGTTGGTATACACGGTTTCCCCTCTTTGCAGAGAAGTCCAGTTTTTTTTGATCTTTCTGCACACCCTTTTTATCCCAGTCCCTTAACTCATAATTTGATGCACAATCCTGGAGATCTGTTAGTGACTGTTCAAATGAGGATAGATCAGGTATCAGCATAGCCATTTGGATGCCTGCTGTCTGTGAGATAGCAGCTTGCTTAGCAGCAAGGTCAGCCAGGGAATTTCCCCTGGCTATCTCTGTCTGTTGGCCTGTATGTGCTCTGCAATGTACTATAGCCAGTGTTTTAGGTAGCTGGATAGCTTTTAGCAGTGACATTACTAAAGAAGAATGTGAAATGTTCTTTCCATCGGCTGCCACGAAATCACGCCTACTCCATATCACACCAAAGTCATGTACCACACCGTAGCCATACTTCGAGTCAGTGTTAATGTTTACATCCTGACCTTCAAAGAGCTGGCATGCTCTAGTGAGGGCAATTGATTCAGCAGCCTGTGCTGATTGATATGGGATAGGCTGGGCCTCAAGTATAACATCTGGAAGCTGCACAACTGCATACCCTGCATGGTATGTGTGATCATTTGGCCTAGAGCAAGAATCATCCACAAAAACATTCTGTGTGTCTGGTAGTGCTCTGGAAGATCAATCAGACCTGGGTGGTGTGTCTTGGTGAATGAGGTTAATGCAGTCATGTTGTGGCACAACCTGATCCTGTTCTCCTTTTAATCCTAAAAAGGCGTTTAAAATTGGTGCTGGGCCTGCAGTGGGAGAAGCATATTTGATGTGCAATTTTGGATTAGACAGCAAAATCACCTCATATCCGCTCAACCTCAGAGCAGACATGTGCTGTGTGTGTACATTTTTCAACAGGATTGACACATTGTGGGTGGTGTGAAGTGTGGTGTCGTGTCCCAGAGTGAAAAAAGTGGCCATCTCAACCACCATCGCACAGGACACTAGAGCTCTGAGACACGCGGGCATGCCTTGAACCTGCACCGGGACCATCTTTGAGAAAAAAAGCTACAGTGCGCAGTCTCTCACCATGTTCCTGGGCCAGTACTCCCGCCATGGTTCTGCAATTTTCCCTGGCAAATAAGTGAAACATTTTGCCATATTTCAGGGAGGCCAAGGCTCGGGCTGGTAACCATTGCACATTTCAACATGGCAAAAGCATTTAACATTTCATCAGACCATTACAGTATCAGACATTTCAGAGAGGGTTGCTTGTCTCAATATATTGTCATAGAAAGAACAGTCAGGTATCCATTGGCGGCAGTAACCAATCATTCCAAGAAGGGTACGCATGTCCTTCTTGGTAAGTGGGTGGGGCAGACCCACAAGAGTGGCAATTCTTTTGTGACTGACTTTCCTAACTCCCGGAGACAGCACAAACCCTAGGTACTCAACCTCCTGTTTACACCATTGTAACATTTTCTTAGACACTTTGTGACCACATACATGTAACCATTTCAATAAAGATAGGCTATCAGCTCGGCAGTCCTCCTCTGAAGAACTACAAATCAAAAGATCATCAACATACTGCAACAGTACAGAACCATGAGGGGCAGTCCAAGGCCCGAGGGTGGCTTGGAGTACTATAGAATAGACCACAGGTGAGTCTATGTAACTCTGCGGCATTCTACACCAGGTAAACTGACGATTGTGTTGGTCAATCAGCACAGAGTGGCCGTGTCTCCTTGTCTACAGGGACAGAGAAAAAGAAAATTCTTTAAATCCATCACAGTAAAATACTCTGCATCGTATGGTATGGCGGTAAGTATTGATGGCACATCAGGCACTATTGGAGCAATCAGTACCACTAGGCTATTGATGGCCCTTAGGTCTTGTACAAACCTATAGTCACTATTTGCCTTCTTTACTGGGTTAATGGGAGTATTGTAGGGCGAGACAATTTCCCTTAAGATCCCTTTCTTTAAGAAATCCTCTTTTTCTCTGTATGTAACTCTCTTTGTCTGTGCCCCCTCCCTCTTTGTATAAAAGTTTCCCCTTTTGATTCCTGAGAAATCAGTTTGATAATGTGTCTGCACTGGTGTTTAGGAATGTCAAAACATTCTGCAGCATCCTTCTCTGACAGCTTGTAGCCCAATCTGATATTTGCTGTCTTACTGTAAGTGCATGTTATACTGAACAAATCCTGCCTCTTGTGTCCAAACTTCTTTAAATTTTTTTTCCAGAATTCTAACAGATTCTGCTGGCTTTTGTTTGCAAGCTGGTAGAAAAAATTTGGTGCTGTGTGTCTTCATGTGATGAGGTCCTTATCTGGTTGTGGAATGTAAGGGGGAGGAAGCGGGGCACACAGTACTAGCATAGAGAAGTTTGATTTAACCCTTAAATTTACCATCCTATGACTCTGCTAAACCCATCGTGGACAATGTTTGGGCTAGGATGCTTTAGGGAGCCTCAGTCCAGCCGGGGATCTCCACAGCATGCATTTTTATTTTCATCTTTATTTTTCTTTCTAAACATTCTAAATTCTTGTAGATACTGTCTTTTTTTTTTTTCTTTCTTGGCAAAATGCCAATAAGCACTAATTTCCAGAAGTTCCCCTGATCATAAGCAAGCTTTGTACATTATTACTTTTCCTATGTTTATAACCAAACAATTTTTATTTGCATTTAAAATTTTTGGCAGAGTGCCAACAGGTTCAAACAGTGCCTTCAATTGCGGTAGTACCAATGCCGCAAACAATTCCCCACTATCTATTACGGTTAGTGAGATGTTAGCACTTGAGCCCTGTTGGCAAAAAGCCAAATGTCCAAATTTTGCACCTGACTTCCCCTTCGCAAAAAATGTCAGTAGCAAAAAGAATTATTCAAATAGCATGTTTTAATCAAAAGTTACCTTCACCAATTTATGTATTACCTTAAGAAAGTGTTCAATAACGAGTAAAATCCAGCAATAGCTCAAACAAAAACAACAAATCAAAAGGAAAAGAAAGCATATAGCATCCAAAGCGCTAAAGAAAAGAGCGCCATCAAAGAAGTTAGCCACAATAAATCACAAATCCTCCTACAGTAACTCAACCCTGGAGAAGTCTATCCATTACCAACTGGCGTGGTGTTAGACCTGGAACATTTAGCCAAGGCTGCCACATTAATTTTATTATTATTATTATTATTATTATACACGATTTATATAGTGCCAACAGTTCACGCAGTGCTTTTCAATGTAGAGGAGGGACAGCACAATTACAATACAGTTCAATACAGAAGAGACAGGAGGGCCCTGCTCGTAGAGCTTACATTCTAAAGCAAGGGGGTGGTGGTACAAAAGGTAGTAGCTGCAGGGGTTGATTTGATGGGAGTGGCTCAGGTATAGTTCTTAGGTGGGTGTGGAATAGGCTTCCCCCAATAAATGGGTTTTCAGTGATCTTCTAAAGGTGGACAGAGTAGGGGCTGATCGGGCAGGGAGTTCCAGAGGATAGGAGAGGCTCTGGAGAAGTCCTGAAGGCAAGCATGGAAGGAGGTAACATAGAGTAAAATTTTCGGGCAACGTTTCTGTGTTGGAAAGTTAATTTTTCACATATGAGCTTTTTATGTACCTGTTCCACCCATTATTTCTTAGTAGGGACATGGGGAGTAAACCAATAGTGGGCAATTTAATTTATGAGCAGTATACAGTAAATATAAGACCGCTACGTGTGCATGTGTGGTTAGAGGTTCTTCCACCAATGCACCTAGCAAGCAAACAATGGGATCCCTTGAAAGCTGGAACCTTGTGGAATTGTATCTATGACCTCTGCCCAATAACAGGACAGCTTGGGGCATCTCCATATCATATGGAGAAGGTCCCCATGGTCCTGTGCACATTTTGGACACGCCTCTGGATCTCTACACTGTCAGATCTGTGCTTCATAGACAGTTATGGGCGTATGGTGCTTCTTTGCATTCTGAGACTTTATATATATATATATATATATATATATATATATATATATATATATATATATATATATAATGAGAAGGAGAGGGCTTTGGATATAATTAGGCAGCAACAAATGAGCAGATATTGCCCTGCCAATCCTTGCATCACATATTCTACTAACCATCCCTGTTTTGATATTTTCCTCCTAATGACAGGTCCTAGACAGTGAAGAATTGGGGGCAGGCCTCCCTCATGGAAATTTTCTAACGCACTGGGGAATTTCTATGTGCACCAATAATCTCATATCTCCCTGTTTTATTGAACTGTTCACTGGCAACCTACCTGTAGTGTAGTGATTTTAAATGAGGATAACTCTTATGCTGCATACACACGGTTGGAATTTCCGTCAAAAGTGTGATGGGAGCCTTTTGGTCGGATATTCCGACCGTGTGTATGCTCCATCCAACTTTTTTCTGTCTGAATTTCCGCCAGCAAAAGATTGAGTGCTGGTTCTCTTTTTTTCCCACGGAAAAAGTTCTTGACGGAAATTTCGTTTGTCTGTATGCAATTCTGACACGCAAAAAAACCATGCATGCTCGGAAACAATTCGACGCATGCTCGGAAGCATTGAACTTCATTTTCACAGTTCGTCGTGTTGTACGTCACCGCGTTCTTGACGGTCGAAAGTTCAGAGAACTTTTGTGTGACCGTGTGTATGCAAGCCAAGCTTGAGCAAAATTCCGTCGGAAAAACCATCCAAGATTTTTTCGACGGAAATTCCGCTCGTGTGTACGGGGCATAAGAAAAAACTGTAGCCCAAATTTTATTGAAACCATATCTTATTACAGCAACAGTTTTTTTTTTTCTGTGCCATATCAAATCGGGTACGGCAGGATGATACAAAGAAGAGGGTTGTGAAGTGGTAATGTGGAAAGAATGTATACATTAAAAATACATCCAGGCAAACAAACTAAAAAAAGAAAATATGTATTAAGTGCACCATAAACGTCCAAGTGTATATCATATCTGTAGAATTTGTATAGCCATGCAGAACTGCCCAACATTAAAATGTTTTTAGGTATTAAACTGCATTAAGACCCCTTTAACACTGAAGATGTTTTTTAGGCGCTAAAAGGCTAAAAATAGTGCCTGTAAAGTGCCTGAAAAATGCCTCCCCTGCAGGCCCAGTGTGAAAGCCCGAGTGCTTTCACGCTGGAGCAGTGCGCTTGCAGGACGTTAGAAAAAGTCCTGCAAGCAGCATCTTTGGAGTGGTTTAGGAGCAGTGTATACACTCCCTTGCCTATTGAAATGAATGGGCACCGCTGCCGAAACGCCGGAAAAGTGATTCGGCAGCGGTGCTTTTCAGGCGCATTTAACCCTTTCCTCGGCTGCTAGCGGGGGGTTAAGTGCCCCGCTAGCGGCCCGAAAAACAGTCATAAAGCAACGGTAAAGCGCCACTAAAAATTTACCGGTCACGCGGCCTGCTCGCAGTGTGAAAGGGCTCTATGGCTACTTTCACATTGCAGCCATGGCCACGTTTAACCTCTATCGGCCGAAGAAGGGGTTAAAAGCACCTGTATTCATTCCAATAGGCAGGGGGAGTATAGGATTGCTGTATTCAGTGCTCCCACACCGCCCCAAAGATACTGCTTGCAAGACTTTTTTTTTCCTGTCCCACAAGCGCACCGTCCCAGTGTGAAAGCACTTGGACTTTCACACTGGGGAGGCATGAGAGGTGCTTTACAGGTGCTATTTTAGCACTAAAACGCCTGAAAACTGCCTCAGTGTGAAAGGGGTCTTAACCTAAATGCACACTAGGGATGAGCCTGCGGTTCAAGTCGAACTTAAGTTCGAATTAAAAAGTCGGATGTTCGTTTGTTTTAAAACGAACCGAACATATGGGACGTTCGCGGGAAATTTGAACGCCGTGGAACGCCCCATAATGCACTGCGAGATCGCAATGAATTGCTGTATGATGATTGGCCAAAGCATGCACCTGACCTGCATGCTTTGGCCAATCGCAGCGCGCTCTACTGAGAGACATAATTGGCCAAAGGCAGTGTTCTCTCTCTCTCTCTCTTTCTCTCTCTCTCTCTCTCTCTCTCTCTCTACCAATATAAACTTATTTGATTCAGATGGTGTCAAGCGTGTATGGCGGCAACCAGGTGAGGAGTACAAAGACAATTGTGTCTTGCCTACAGCCAAGCAGCTTAGACATTAATGGCTGTGCGTGGAGTTATTTTGAGGGGAAAGCAAATTTACACTGTTATACAAGCTGTACACTCACTACTTAATATTGTAGCAAAGTGGCATTTCCTCAGTGTTGTCACATGAAAAGATATAATAAAATATTTATAAAAATGTGAGGGGTGTATTCACTTCTGTGAGATTGTGTGTGTGTGTGTGTGTGTATATGTATGTATGTGTGTATGTGTGTGTGTGTGTCTATGTCTATGTGTATATGTGTGTATGTATGTATATGTGTGTATATATATATATATATATATATATATATATATATATATATATATATATATATATATATATATATATATATAGTGTGTATGTATATGTGTGTATATATATATATATATATATACACACACACACACCGACTCTGCATTCAGTGTAGCCTATATACAGTGCATTCGGTGGTGTATAGTTTCTAATACACTTCTGGTGGTGTAGATGGTATATAATACAGTGTAGTGTGGTGTTGCAAACCAAAAAATACATCATGTGCGGAAGGACACTAAAAGAGGGCATCCTCTGCAGGTGGCCGTGGGGCACGCTTGTCCTTTTTTTTTCTGTTGCTGGCTGTGTTATTGAGCCAGAACATGCAGAGGAGTTGGTGTAGTGGATAACGAATCTGTCCTCATCCTCTGTCACACAGGCTCAGAGTAATTTGCCTTCCAATGCAGCTGCCAAAGCAGCCTATTCCACCAGCTCCTTGTCCACAGTCACTCCTTCAGTAGCCCAATCATCAGGCACGAAGGAGTCCCCATAATTATTCAACCACAGTGTTGGTTATATGCTGTTGGAGAATGCGCAGCGATTTGAAGGCTGCGATGTTGGTTCACAGGTTGAGGAAGGGAGTAATGTGAGCCTAGAGAGAGGGGGTGCCACAGAAGGACAAGAATCTGGCAGTCATGTTCCCCCAGCTGCAACATACTGCCAAGTTTGCGAGGAGAAAGCAGATGATGAGGTCACTGACTGTACTTGGGTGTCTGAGAGGAGGAGGAGGAGGCACAACTCCAACGCGGCATGATGTCCTCTAGGGGGCAGCTTAGCCACTTCCGGACCGGCTTACACTGATATATGTCGGAACTTTGAAGAGGGATATCATTGTTATGGCAGCAGCTAGCTACCATAACCCTGGTATTCTCTTCAGTGAGTGGTCCGATTTCAGATAAATGTGGTCTCTGCGGCGGATTCGCTGTGATATCACTTTTATCGGCGACAGGAGAGGTCCTCTCCCTGGCTTGGTATGGAGACGAATGAGGCCCCCACCAATCTCCATACCATTGCAGGGCGGAAGCGAAGTCAAAACGTCACTTTCGCCCATAGCTCTTAAAGAGACTTTTAACAAAAAATGTAAATGACTTTTTTATTTTTATTTTTTTATTGCATTTTAGTGTAAATATGAGATCTGAGGTCCTGTCATGCTTATTTTCTATTACAAGGTATACAAGGTTTACATTCCTTGTAATAGGAATAAAAGTGACCCATTTTTTTTTTTTTTTAAGAACAGTATAAAAATAAAAAGTAAAATAAGAAAAAATAAAATTTTAAACGTGCCCCATCCTGCCGAGCGAAAGCGAACGCATACGTCAGCAGCTCCCTCATATGAAAACAGTGTTCAAAACACACATGTGAGGTAGAGCGAGAGCAATAATTCTAGCCCTAGACATCTGTAACTCAAAACATGCAACCTGTAGAATTTTTTAAACATTGCCTATGGAGATTTTTAAGGGTTATATTAAAAAAATTGGCTAACTTTACTGTTGTCTTATTTTTTAATTTAAAAAAAAGTGTATTTAAAAAAAAAAAAAAAAGAGCGCTTGTATAACTGCTGCACAAATACGGTGTGACAGAAAGTATTGCAACAACCGCCATTTTATTCTACAGGGTGTTGGAACCCCCAAACATTATATATTTGTAAACACCAAATCTCAGAAAGAAGCTCGGTCCTTAAATGGTTAAGAGCAGCCACTCTATTGCATCACACTGCAGAGCTCTGAAGGTGCAGGGCACTGCTGACTCCCCGCTGACTTTTAAAAGTTCCTTGGTATTGGCCCTATTTCGACAGGTGTGCAGCAGATCACACTGTTGCTGTTTGCAACCTTTGTCTGAAGCGGATCAAGCGTGGCCAGAACAGCAGCCGCTTGGGCACCACATGCTTGACCACACATATGACGACCTGCCGTCCGTTGGCAACAGCACTTGAAAAGACCCACATCATAGAAAAAGGCGGACTTCTCCTTGCTCCTTATCTGGGATCTCCAACCCTATACTTCCCAGTCCTCTCAAAAACCTGCACTGAGAGGAATGCAGATATAGCAATATGTGTCCCAAGTACTTGCAGCCAATCTGCTAGCAGTACACCACCAATTGATTTTAGCAGGCAAATTTCCCTACCCTAGTTGTTGAACCGTAAAAAGAAATTCGGTCCCAGCCATCCACATGCTCAGCGTCTAAATGCTAGCTTGGCCAAATTGCTATATTTTTTATATAATATTTCACAGCGGGGCCTGTTCATGCGCCCAACAAGAGTAACTGTGAGGGGTTACAGTGTTCAGGCACCACCAAAACCAAAGGCCCAATTTTTCTGCCCCTGTTTAACAGGGTCATGTAATTACAATTTTTGATATAATATTTTACAGCAGGGCCCATTCCTGCGCCCAACGCGTAACTGTGAGGGGTTACAGTGTTCTGGCACCACCAACACCTAAAGCCCAATTTTTCTGAAGAGTATATAGGGCAGGCTGTATAGTATATGTACTGCTGTTCAGAGTATATAGTGCCTGGGGGACCCCCACGCAATTTTTTCTTTTTTAACCTTGGTACGGGGTTTCCCTTAATATTTTTGGGGGGGCATCCATGCCTTTTTTTTTTTTTTTTTTTTTTGTATTTTTGGCACGGGGTTCCCCTTAATATTTATACCAGACTCAAATGGCCTGGTAATGGACTGGGGGGGGACCCACACTGTTTTTTTTTTCAATGAATTTTATCTATATTGCCGGGATCAGACAATACATAACGAAATACATTTTTTCCTTTTAGAAATGTCATTTTGCTGTGGTACTGTTATAATCATGGGAAAGATGTGCTACTTTACAGGCAGGCTAAGGAGACCCCCCAGGCACGATATTTAAAGGAATATTTCTATTTTATTGTTTCACTTTAAGCATTATAAAAATCACTGCTCCTGAAAAAACTGCCATTTTTTTAAAACTTTTTTTTTGCATTGATACATATCCCCTGGGGCAGGACCCGGGTCCCCAAACACTTTTAATGGCAATAACATGCATATAAGCCTTTAAAATAAGCACTTTTGATTTTTCACGTTCGTGTCCCATAGACTTTAACGGTGTTCACACAAATTTTTTGCCTGATTGCATGTTCTGCTGCGAACTGAACCGAACCGGGGGGTGTTCAGCTCATCCCTAATGCGCGCACACACAGTGGAGTGGATTTACTATAGATGTAGCAGTTAGCGGTGTTCACTTTCAACCATAGGTGTGCACAGCCTATTGCATTAGGGTGTGCACCTCAAAGCTCAAACACATATTGTATGTGTGTATATACCAATGACATCTGTAGGGCACAGATTGGTGTCCGTTTTTTATTTTTACAATTTTATTTTTTTAATTGTTTTTTACAAATTTTTCAGGAGCCTCGTTAGGAGGCTTTGGTGAAATATCAGAGGTTTAAACAAGGGGAATCTGTGCTACTCAGGGTGATTAGGATGTGCCCAGACACACCTGGCACACCCTGTGCGCATGCCTATACTTTCAACATAAAATGTTCATGTTCAAATGCAAGTATACTGTACAGTATAAGGTGAACCTGTGTTCATTGAATACCTAAACATGTATAAGGGAAATTTACAAAACTGGACATTTCAATCTCTCTATTTCCAGCCTGTGATCTGTGGAACCTCAAAGAATTGCTGACATATGGAGTTTGCATGTTTAGGACATGGACTTTTTAAGTTTGTATGGCTCTACAGCAATTGTTCTGGTTTCCTGTGACAAATGGAAAACTTACTGGAAAGCTACATAAGGGCTACTCAAATTGATGTTTGTGCATGACTGTGTATCTGTCAGTCATATCTTCATAACACCGCATGCTCCTTTTGGATAACTGACTGTTGCAAACAATTTACTCAAACTGTAATATTTCAGCGTTATCAAAATTCATAAAATAAAAATCTTTATACTCCCCTATTTCTTTCTTTGGGTACCAGCTTTACTTTTGCTTCACCTTTCCTACACCAATAGCTAGGAGGATTGTCTGCTTTTTTTTCTTATCTTGTTATGTTTCTCTTTAACCACACAGGGGAGCTCTTTCACCACATTTTCCAAAATCATGGACAAACAGTTGATCATATAACCTCTAAAAAAAAAAACTGTAAGGACAACATGCTGTCTTTTATTTACCTTAATTTTATTAATTTTTTTACACACACACAATCAATCAAGTACATGTAAATTTTCAGATGTGTGTGTATATCTGTATGTGATTATGTCTATCAACAAATGTATAAAATAGTTCAGACTACATTTAGAAAATTTACAACTGAATAAATTGCAAGAATATCAGCTGCAATGATCCTCAGAGAGGATACCTATTGTAATCACATTCTAAAGAATGTTATATTGTAAATTGGAACTCTGCACTCACTTATAACAGTAATAAAATATCCCAAAAAGCAACAGATGCAGTGTATCTAGCTAAAATCATTTGTGTCTTAAAGTATCTTTTCATTTTACAACCAAATTTGAGAAAACCCATTCTGACAGCATACCTAAAATAATTTCTTACTTTTCTATATTTTTCTTCTGGTAGATTTTATGGGCATTTGTCCTTTGGGAAGGGGAGGGAGAAATGGCTTCTATTGCATTGAAAAAATGGCAATGTGAAGATAGGGGAAAGAAGTAGATATGTTTTTTTTTTTAAGTGCATCAACAAACAAGGCAGAGCCCAAGCCCTGTGATCTTTAACCCTTTGTTAGGTCAGACAGTATTTAAATCTAGTTTACAATGGATAATGAGGACTGCCAGCACAGTCCAGGGTTCTTCATGGTTAAACATTATTCCACAATGCCCTCCTTATCATGCCATAGCAGGGAAGAGCTTGGTAGAATTTTTTATTTCTTTTTTAAAGTTATTTCTATGTGAATGGGAGCATGTAACAAATTTAAAGTAGGTATTACTCAAAGCTGGCTGCAAACGTGGAAGTAGACTGTAAGCATAAAGTACAAAGAAATCTGTGTCCAGCCAGGTGTAAAACATATCCAAAAAAGAAAACAGTATCTGGAGGATTGTAAACTATGTTAAGGGCCATTTTACACAGTTTTTCAGACGTGCCCGATCGGACCGTTCATTGCACTGTATGGGGTGGCGGGTGTCAAGGGACATGTGTCGATTTGACATCCGATCCCATTCTGTCCTATAAAAACAGACAGATGGGGATCCATTCTGCATCCATCTGGCAGATCGGATCGGATTTGACTGCCCATAGAGGAGAGCGGGCACTGTATGGGGTGGCGGGTGTCCAGGGACATTTGTCGATTGACATCCGATCCCATTCTGTCCTATAAAAACAGACAGATGGGGATCCATTCTGCATCCATCTGGCAGATCGGATCGGATTCGACTGCCCATAGAGGAGAGCGGGCAGTGTGAGTGTCCACTCTGCATAAGCGGAGTGGACATGGACCAGACATCCGCCTGTTCAGCGGGGATCAGCGAACAGATTCTCCACTGAGTAGGCAGACTCCTGGCGAATGTCGCCCCATGTGAAAGGGGCCTAAGGGAAAACAACTTGTGAAGTGTAAATGTATGTAAAATGTTTTGACATCCAAAGCTGGCCATAAACGGCTCAAGTTTTGGCCGATTACTGCTGATATTCAAGCCCTGTCGGCACCACAAACTTTGACTGAAAAGTTGAAGCAGATGAGTGAAAAACTGATGGCCCAAGCCCAACAATACTTTTTCTTTTTTTAGACTGAAATTCCACCCAAGCCTTTTTTTTTCTTTAAGGTGCAGGATGCCAGGATCAAATAACTCCTGCTCATGCACAGGCAGTACGTCATCCCGACACTGGAAATCAAGATGGCTGAACCCAGAAGTAGACCAGACAAAGATGTCGGCACCAGTGAAAGAGCTTGTGTACGTATGTCACGTCACTGGACGGGAGCTAAGTATAGTTCCACTTTAGGTTTTAATGTGAATGGAGAGGAATTGAAACCTCCTTCAGCATTTTTTTTTGCAGGTTGTGTCCCCACTGAGTAGATATCTCTTAAATTCCTGTCTGTCCAAAGATATGGGAAGTCAACTCTCACCAAAGTAGACTTACAATAAATATAATAATACCTGAGTGATCTAGGTAGGCTGGCCCCTTAACTTTGACAGGTCATCTGAGCAGGCTTCCCTCACAATTTTTAATTTTTCAATAAAGCACACTTCTCGGCTATAACAAATATTTTTTTTTTTTAAACCTATGACCACAAAGATACTTTGGTGTCTATTTATAAAAAATTGTCTGGATGAATGCCACAAGCATTTCCTCACCCGTAACAAATTTTCTCCATATTTTGGTTTATTTTCTAAGATCATCAGCATTATCTAGTGGAACTAATGTAGTACTTTTATGATTGAGGTATTTCAGGAAAATACTGCATTTTGCCCACCAAATGATGCTGGTGATCATAGAAATTAAAACTAATAAATAAAATACCGGGAAAATTTGTGATGCTGGGCGAATGCTTGTGACATTCGTCCATCAATTTTTTTGTAAATAGACCCGATGTGTGAGAAGTTGCGAAGCCCTGGTTCCATATATAGAAAAAGTACATTAACACCTCTAAATAACAGCATCATTGTTTTTAACAGAAGGGTTTCCTTTCCTATTCCTGAATCCTGACATTTGTTTCAAGGATAAATCTGTTGCCCAAACAGGTTTCTTTGTATGCAATTTGCACAGACTACCACCCTGGCCCAAATTTTAAATTTGCATCTGAAAAGTCTTTTTTTATAACAGAAACATTGTCTAATTGGTTTCTGCGCTTAAGGCTCGATTCACATCTATGCATGTTGCTTTTGAGCGTTTCTGCAGTGCTTTTTTTTGTGGTGCTTACCGCATTTTTGAACATGCGTTTTTGCCGCTTTTTTTTTTTTTTACAGTGTTTTTTTTTATACTGTATACAGTGTAAAAAAAAAAAAGAAAGAAAAAAATGCAAAACGCGGTAAAAACGCGGTACTTGCGTTTTGGATGCGGGTCCATTGAATTCTATTACTTGCAAAACGCTGCATTTTGCATGAAAAAAGTCCCAGACCCTTTCCAAAAATGCATTGATGTGAACATGTTCCATATGAACCCATGTTAAAAAATTCCCATGCATTCCTGCAAAATGCATAAAAAAACGCAATAGTGTAAATAGAGCCTTAGGACCAGGTTCCCAGACCTGAAAATGAATGAGAATCTGCAGGCAGATTTCTAATATGCAGTGCAAGATGACCTATGAATGTTTCTAAGCTAAAATTTCTGTACAATAAAATCGGGACAATATTTCAAAAACAAGAAAATAAAGTCTCTTGGGTGTCTACAGGAAAAATGTAGAAGCTGTGATTTTTGGACCAAAAGGGGATGTTACAGACTGTAAGTATACCCAGCCATACTGTATTGTGTTTTAATCTTAAAGTAATTTGTGAAGTTTTTAAAGTGGTTGTAAACCTCAGACGTGAAATATGAACAAAGCATATCCTTTTATACTGTGTATTTGTCTGAATTAAGAGCACTAAGTGTAATTTCTGTCTGCTGATTTGTTCCTCTGCTATTAGCATGAATCACTTCTGATAAGTTTTTCTGACACCAAGAGAAAAATGGTGACAGGAGAGGGACCTCAAGCTGGCTGACAGCCTTAGCTCTGTTCTTAAGTGATGGGGGTGCGTCCCTTCCGTTTAATCAGCTCTCAGAGCTCTATTCACCGAGCTCAGCAGAATGTAACTTCACCTCTCCTCCCGTTTTCTGACAACTCAGACAAGCTTATAAATTCAGCACTTTGAATGGATGTAGAAAAGAGAAGACTGCAGACAGGTTTTTTCTGAACTCTCAGACAAGCTCTATCGTTCTGCACGTTGAACGGATGTACACAAGAGAAGACTGCAGATAAACAGGTAACTTATATAGGAGGATGTGTTTCATCATGTGTATCACCTGAGGATAGTCCCTTTACTGGGTATATGGAAGGGTTTACAACTACTTTAAGTTTGGTCTCTTCAGAATCTGTCTTTTCATATAAACAATTAAGACATGTAATGTTGCGCAGATGTTTTTTTAACAACTAGATGTACAGTTACACAACAGCAGAGTTAAGAATAGAGTTAAAGTACAAGCTCTTCCATGCATTCAGGACAGCCTTCCCATGCCAGGCTTACAAGTGACCAATGTCTTTTGAAGAGAACCTGTTGGGAAACTTGGTACAGAACATATCCAGAACTGGGAGCTACCATGAGCCAACTCTTAGTTCTGAGTCCGAGCTTGTTATTGTATATGATGTTGTAGAGGTGCCGCTTTTCGCAAAATTAACACCACACTCAGAACTACAGCAACTGCAGCCTCCAGTGCTAGATTTCATGTAATGCTATCAAACGTGGGGGTTTGATTCCACAGTGATTCATCCTTAGACAGAATCTAAGTTCAGCATTTCTTTTTAACTAGTATGCAGAAAACTGGTTCTAGTTCTGTAATACAGTAATTAAAACCTATTTGTGGGTACACCTGTCTCAGGCTATTACTTTAAAGGCTACTTGAGATTGCGTACCAAGGCTTCTATGGTGAATGGAAAGGCTCCTACTCCAAACTCAAGCTGGTTGTAGACAGCTGGAATCCTGCTCAACTGGGCCGAGGTTCAAATGATTTATGGTCAGGCGGAATGTACCCAAGTTGGTCAATGGGTACAAACCGTCTACTGGATTTTACATGTTATTATTGCTAGCGGCAATCCCCCCCGGTTGGGAGAACACAATGGCTTCACAGAGGGGATTCCCCCATTAACACTGACTGTGTTGATCGGGGAATCAAGCGATTTTCTTTCCTACAACCCATGGTTGCAGGAAAGAAAATAACTCCATCTATGGCCGGCTTTCCACTTCGCTTGGAGCTCATGATCTTCTGTACAATTAAAATCACAGTGCCAGGAGAAATATATACAGTTCCATTGTTGTCCTCACCTTCTGAAAGTGCTTGTTGGCTATCTGCAAAGCTGATTGAGTAGCTTCACTATTTTAAAGTGATAATAAACCCAAAAATAAAAATTTATTATACTTCAGCTTATAAATTCTTAGATGTGGTATCTGCATTAGTTGTCCTTTTTATGCCTTTTTTCCCTTATTTTCACCTGGTGATCCAAACAGGAAGTTTATTTATTTTTTTTTAACGTCCTTTTTTTTGTTGTTGCAAATTCTATTTATTGACTTGTTATTAAAATCATATAAAACAAAGCCTATTTGGCATACTCAGGCTTAAATTTTACAACATAATATGAAGAAAAAAAACCCCCACAAAAACAACCAATACCAAAGAAAAAAAAAAGTGACATGGCAACCAGGGTTATTCTAGCACTTGATAAACCATACACAATGACTCCTGCAGAAAGATAAAATGGAAAGAAAGCTTACAACAGGACTACAGTATTCTCCTCCCAATGAGAAGTGGACCTACCATAATAGTATTAATGAGTTAACGCAGTAGAAGCAGTAGTAGTAGATGATTCTAACCAGATGTCCCATACCTTAGAAACTTTTTGGGGCAGCCTCTAGCCTCACACATATATTTGTACAGAGAAACCTCCGAATGGACCAGGTGTTTCCAGAAGTCAAGTGTGGGGGCTGAGGAAGGTTTCCATTTAAGAAGTTGTTCCTTGCAAGCACAAAACAATAAACCTAATAGCAGGCATGGACTGGCCATCGGGTCTACCGGGAGTTTCCCGGTGGGCCGAATGGCTTAGTGGGCCGGTCAGGTGCAGTCCTGGAGCCGCTCCTCTCTGACAGTGAGTGATCGCGATTTCACTCCTGTCAGGAGGAGCTGCTTCCGTCACTTGCTGGAGAGAGCATTAGGGGTTATGCTCCCTCCAGCCTGCAGGGGGAGATAGACAGCCGGCAGACTTTGCTTCCTCTCTCCCCTTATCACTTGTTATCACATGACTGAAGAGAGGAACGAGAAGCTGCCTTGAAAACTGAGTACATGTGGGAGCGGGAGGAGAGGGAGGACTCTCTGATGTGAAGGGGGCTGCTGATTGGGACTCTGATGTGAAGGGGCTGCTGGTGGGGACTCTGATGTGAAGGGGGCTGCTGGTGGGGACTCTGATGTGAAGGGGGCTGCTGGTGGGGACTCTGATGTGAAGGGGGCTGCTGATTGGGACTCTGATGTAAAGGAGGCTGCTGATTGGGACTCTGATGTGAAGGGGGCTGCTGATTGGGACTCTGATTTGAAGGGGGCTGCTGATTGGGACTCTGATTTGAAGGGGGCTGCTGATTGGGACTCTGATGTGAAGGGGGCTGCTGATTGGGACTCTGATGTGAAGGGGGCTGCTGATTGGGACTCTGATGTGAAGGGGCTGCTGATTGGGACTCTGGTGTGAAGGGGGCTGCTGGTGGGGACTCTGATGTGAATGGGGCTGCTGATTGGGACTCTGATGTGAAGGGGTCTGCTGGTGGGGGCTCTGATGTGAAGGGGGCTGCTGGTGGGGACTCTGATGTGAAGGGGGCTGCTGGTGGGCACTCTGATGTGAAGGGGGATGCTGATGGGCACTCTGATGTGAAGGGGGCTGCTGATTGGGACTCTCTGATGTACGGGGGACGCTGTTGGGGACACTCAAAATTAAAGTGGACCAGTCATGATGAAGTCTAGGTCTAAATTTTTGTCTCAGTCCAGCCCTGCCTAATAGTGTTCTCATGACTCTAGTTGTGGCCTTCAACGGCCTTCAACGGACCACACAGTCCAATAAAAAGTGGCAGAGTGCTTACAAAAGTCAGCTTTTATTCATTTATATAAAACTTTTATCTCATAAGGACAGAAAAAAAAACTGTTGCTGTAACTGCTTAAATAGTGTTAGACAGGGTCCTGCTTTAATCTGTTAGTCAAGTCATCTAAATCTGCTAGTGCAGCTAACACTACTCTTTCCCCAGATTGACAGTGTTGCTGTTCAAAGATGTCTCTGTTGCTCCTCCATCCAGAGCAGAGACACCGTAATACGGGAAGTGAGTTACTGGCCAGCTCATGAGCTGCAATATACAGCGGGCAAAACAAGTATTGAACACGTCACCATTTTTCTAGGTGAACATATTTCTAAAGGTGCTATTGACATGACATTTTCACCACATGTCAGTAACAACGCATGCAATCCATACATACAAAGAAACCAAGACAAAAAATTATGTGTAATAAAATGGAATGACACAGGGAAAAAGTATATTGAACACATGAAGAAAAGGAGGTGCAAAAAGGCATGGAAAGCCAAGACCCCAGCTGAAATATATCAGTAATTAGAAAGCAATCCTGCCCCTTGTCAGTGCAAATTAATATCAGCTAGTTCAGTCTCAACTGATGGCCTATAAAAAAGGTTTCTCTTTACCGTGGTGTCACACAAACATCTCACGATGGTAAAAGCAAAGAGCTCTCTCAAGATCTTTCCAACCTTATTGTTGCAAAACATACTGATGGCATTTGTTACAGGAGGATTTCTAAACCTCTGCATGTTCCAGTGAGCACCGTTGGGACCATAATCCAGAAGTGGAGAGAACATAATTTCACCATAAACGAGCCATGACCAGGTGCTCCTCGCAAGATTTCTGACAGAAGAGTGAAAAGAATTATCAGAAGAGTTGTCCAAGAGCCAAAGACAACTTGTGGAGAGCTTCAGAAAGACCTGGAATTAGCAGGTACAATTGTTTCAAAGAAAATAAGTAATGCACTCAACCGCCATGGTCTGTATGCACGCTCACCACGCAAGACTCCATTGCTGAAGAAAAAGCATGTTGAAGCCATTTTAAAGTTTGCTGCACAACATTTAGACATGCCTGTGAAATACTGGGAGAATATAGTCTGGTCACATAAAATTAAAATTGAACTCTTTGGATGCAATAATACACACCATGTTTGGAGGTCAAATGGCACTGCACATCACCCCAAAAACACCCCAATACCAACAGTGAAGTTTGGAGGTGGGAACATCATGGTGTGGGGCTGTTTTTCAGCATGCGTACTGGCAAACTTCATATCATTAAAGGAAGGATGAATGGAAAAAGGTACCATATTCTGGTAAACATCTGCTGCCATCTACCAGGATGATGAAGATGAAACAATGAACATTTCAGTAAGATAATGACCCAAAGCACAAAGCCAAGGAAACTCTCAATTTGGTTTCAAAGAAAGAAAATAAAGCTGCTAGAATGGCCCAGCCAATCAGCTGACTTGAATCCAACAGAAAATCTATGGAAAGGACTAAAGATCAGAGTTCATAGAAGAGGCCCATGGAACCTTCAAGACTGTGTGGAAGAATGGGCCAAAATCACACCTGAGCAATGCATGCGACTAGTTTCTCCATACAGGAGACGTCTTGAAGCTGTCATTACCAACAAAGGATTTTGTACCAAGTATTAAATACATTTCACTTACCGTGTTCAATACTTTTTCCCTGTGTCATTCCATTTTTTTACACATAACTTCATTTCTGAACTTATTTGTTTTGGTTTCTTTGTATGGATTTCATGGGTGTGATGAAAATTTCATGTCAATAGCACCTTTAGAAATATATTTACATATAATGCACAAATAGGATCAGTAGTCAGCCAATCTCACCATCTCCTCCGCCTGCTACGTATACTCATCCCCTTCGTCCCAGAAGAGGACAAAGCAGCAGTAGTTGGAACAATCATCAATTCCAGACTTGACTACGCAAACTCCCTCTACATAGGACTAACCCAATATCAGCTTGCGCGCTTGCAACTCATCCAAAACATGGCGGCAAAACTGTTAACAGGAGAAAAACCCTTGGAATCCATCTCCCCTTCCCTGAGGAGCCTACATTGGCTATCCGTAAAGAACCGAATCACTTTCAAGACCCTCTGCCTCACCCACAAATGTATACAAGGAAACGCTCCTCAATACCTATGCGGGAAAATAAAGCACTATACACCCAATCGCAGTCTTCGATCTTCAAACCAAAACCTCCTCCTTATTCCAAAAACCCGCTACAAAACAAAAGGAGAACGAAGATTCGCAGTCCAAGGACCACGGTTATGGAACGCTCTACCTACTTCCATCCGCATGGAAGAAAACCATCAGGCCTTCAGGAAGAAAGTCAAGACTTACCTCTTCTAAGGAGCTGGACAACACAGGAGAGATCTAGCGCCTTGAGGCGATTCAGTTCGCATGTGCAGCGCTATACAAATCATTCATTCATTCATAAAAATGGTGACGTGTTCAATACTTATTTTACCCGCTGTTTTTATTTTTTGTTTTTGCATTTAATACTGCTTAAATTCATTGACCTGGGGCAAGTATGCAGATCAGGTGTTCCTGGTCAAAGGTGGTGATGACCTTTCATGCCGCATGCTTCTTGGGAATCATTGACTCAGCAAATAGAGAAGCCAGACGTGGCCAGCCAACAAGCATTTTCAGAAGGAGATTAACAATGGCAGCCTAAATATACGTGTCAGACAGCTTTCCTTTAATGGTAAATCTCCAAAAAACTTGCTCAGGGCAAGTTTGTAGACAATCCAGATCAGGAAAGGAAGGATCAGAACACGTTCCTTCATACACAATTTAGTTCCAGTCAATGTGGAAATTGGTATTTAATGTGAGATTACACAAATATTACCGCAGATTTTGCACAGCTGGAGATCACAGCCAACCATGGTAAAGAACTTACTCCGTTAGTGCTTTTAAATTTAAGTGGAAAATAACTGCAACTCAGCATATCAAAAGCAATGAGCATTCACATGAAACTGATAGCTACGAAACACACAAGTTACCATTGTATAGAGAACTCTGTGTAGTGACAGCCCTGCTTAATGGACTAACAAGCGCTAGTGGAGTGCCGAACTCTCAGCTTCGCCTGCTAACAGGGAGTCAACTATACATCCCTCCTTCCATAGACAGGTGCTACAGCAATATTAAAAGACAGGAATAAAATTAATTTTAATGAGCATTGTTAATTAAACCTGGAAATCAAAGGGAGCAGAGTTGTGGGAATTTGCAGCAAAATGAAAATGAAGCCAAATCTAGCTGCAGGGGGAATTGCTGGGATGAAATTAAATGTAATGTGGGCTGTGTTTGTTAATGCCTATCACACATCACAGTGAATTAGTCTTGAAAGCCAAGTGTGTCTCCGCTCTGTAGAAAAGCCTAGTGGAAGGAAAGAAATGCAGATTTAACGCGGAACACTACTGTATTTTAGGTTAGACGATGGGGATCTCTACATTGTCATTGTAGTTAAAGTACTTCAAAATCTTGGCTCAGCTTCCGATACAGAATTATTACCGTATGTTATCTTATTATGTTTTAGACACCAGTACATTTATTAGATTTTACAAATTCCCTACTTTATGCATATTTATAAGCGGAAGTAAGTATGTCTGTTATTTAACGTCAGGTCATACTAGGCCTGGTTCAGACTAGCGCAATTTCAGATGTGACTTTAGGCTCTATGCAAATCAGCGTTTTATTAAGCTCCTAGAAGCTGTTATTAGTGCTGAACATTCCTAAGACCCCATACACACTATTATATTTTCTGCAGATTTTTGTCTTCAGATTTACCAAAACTGTGTAATATGAGGTCAAACCTTAAGAGATTCAATTTGTATGCAATCAGGCAGGCCCTTGCACAAGATGGTTTTAGTAAATCTGAAGACAAAAATCTGCAGAAAATCTAATAGTGTGTATGGGGTCTAAGGCTCCATGCACACTAGCATTAATTTTAAGCTAAAAAAAAATGCTGGAATAATCGCTGGATTAAAAAATGCTAGTAATAGCAGCGTTTTATGAGTGTTTAGGAATGTTTAGGGGCATTAGCGTTTTATTGGCATTTTTTTTATTAAAAGGAAAAAAAAAAAGCCAAAAAAACGCTATTAGTAGGAGCGTTTCTGCTGGAAAAAACACTCCAAGAAACTCTACAAAAACTATTTTTTAATCTGCTCCTAGTCGCTGAAGCTTAAAAAATGCTAATAGCCTAAAGTAGTATGCATGGACACTTAGGATAACACTATTTAGCTTCTAAAAAATGCTAATAACAGCTTCTAGGAGCTTAAAAAACGCTAGTGTGCATAAATGCTCTTAACAGCTTTTTTTTTTATAAAAAAATTCTGGTGTGCATGGAGCTTGAAGCCTTGTACACACGCATAGATTTTCGGACAACCGTCCATTTTTTGTGGCATGCTAGTCTCATGTCGTAAGTGAAGAGGTTACTCACAAAAGAAAATGTTTGGACGACAGAATGCAACGTCAGAAGTGACGTAACGTGTTGAATAGTTTTGTATGTATTCTCTCATTTCTGAGCATGCGTAGTCTTGCTCTTACAATTTTTTTCAGACGAAAACCGTAACTAATGAAACGAAAATCCGATGTTGAGTTCATGTCCGACAAAGATTTTATAGTTTACACATCCAGCTTTTGTCTGATGAAAAAGTGAAATCGGCTGTCGAAAGCACCATACCAACGATCCGAAAATGGGCAAACGGCTAGTCATACTAATTTTTCCATCCGATTTTCGTATCGTGTGTACGGGCCTTTAGGCTGGGTTCACACTATTACCGCATGCGGCTCACAGCAGAGGTCCGGTGCGTCCCCGTTCACTGTTTCAGGTCCGATTTCAGCCCGAATCTTGGGCTGAATTCGGACCTGAAACAAACCAAAAGACGCACAGGACCCCTGTGCAAATTCACACCAGAGCCGCAGTGGAGATATGTGAACCGGCCATAGAGAGCCGGTCACAATCTCTTACCATGCAAATTTAATGCGGAAAAACCTGCATCCAATTTGCATAGGTGTGAACCCAGCCCAAGTCGCACAGAATCGCACGTAAATGATATTTTCAATGGTGCCTGTTCACATCAATTCAGCACAGCAGGTTTTTTTTTTTTTAAAGAGCATCCTCCTCCTAAAAAAAAAAAAAAAAAAAAAAAAGCATGAAAAATACGGTAAGTTAAACATTAAAAAAAATGTCAGAAGCGCACTACAAAATTGCACTGATAATCGGATCAAGTTGCAGCTGCACTAGTGTGAATGATCTTAATGATCTTTGTTATTGCTTTGGCTGTTTTAGCATGCAGTTACAATAAAACAATATCACGGTTTGTACTTAAAGGACTCTTTTTTTAATTTGGTGTTTAATATTATAAAGCTTTGCAGCCTCCTCAAAGGTTTGTAATGCATCACTCACATAAATATGTAATCGTGACTGATACGATGCAGTCTAGAATAAGGACTGCAGATCCCTAATTGTGATGCTTTCCCATGCTAACTAGGGCAAACAAATGCATGGGTACAGTGCATCCCTATTTGACAAGGCTGGTTGTTATACTTGCTTTCAATCACTATGTTCTATAAAAAAAAAATTGTCATATGCTATTGTCAGACAGAATATGTAAATAAACATTAAGGCTGATGCATGTGCTGGCTCATTCACATGAAAGGTATGAAAATCAGAGCAATAAAAACCAAATAAAGGCTTTCTTCTCCATAGATACAGTATGTGAACATGTTTCAACTCTAAGCTCCATTATTTTCAAAACCTATGATATGATATTGCTGCTGTTATTTACTTAGTTCTCCATACATTGCTATGGTGCTATCTAATTGTGCTTATTAAATTATGCATTGTATAAAACTGGGAATTAAATGTGAGTTTATTGAGTGCTTAAGACAAATAGGGGATACAGAATGTAGAAAAAGGGGGAAGGGGTATATGGGGTACAGTGTGCTCTAATTTACTTAAACATGAAGTTCCTTCAATAAGCAGTTTCTGACCAGAAATACTGAAAAAATAACCTTTTTTTGTGAGTATGTTTGCATACAGTAGTTACTAAAGTTCTGTTACCTATCAATTACAACTGTAAAGCCTACAAACCTTCAGCAATAAAACCAGTATTTTTTATTTTAATAAAAGTAACATATGATTGAGATATATATATATATATATATATATATATATATATATAGAGAGAGAGAGAGAGAGAGAGAGAGAGAGAGAGAGAGAGAGAGAGAGAGAGAGAGAGAGAGAGAGAGAGAGAGAGAGAGAGAGAGAGAGAGAGAGAGAGAGAGAGAGAGAGAGAGAGAGAGAGAGAGAGAGAGAGAGAGAGAGAGAGAGAGAGAGAGAGAGAGAGAGAGAGAGAGAGAGAGAGAGAGAGAGAGATATAGAGATATATATATATATATAGATATAGAGATATATATATATATATATAGATATAGAGATATATATATATATATATAGATATAGAGATATATATATATATATAGATATAGAGATATATATATATATATAGATATAGATATATATATATATATAGATATAGAGATATATATATATATATATAGATATAGAGATATATATATATATATATAGATATAGAGATATAAAAATATGATGTGTTTTATCTTAAATTACTTTGTCTAAGTATATTCACATTTAGGTTTATAAATGTGTGAGCAGAATTAATTTTAAATAAAGAATACAAAAATGGGCATTTCACATTTCCCTTTTAGCTGCATTTACAATAATACTAATAACT